>JAMWET010007543.1:65000-695000 GCA_024036415.1 Prochilodus magdalenae
GTCAGGATACTGTGCTGACTTGCACTGCTTGTGTAAAGACAATTTCAACAAGCTATTCATTTTCCAAATACACTGTCTTCCAAAAAAAGTTATAGCCTATTGATGAGCACAGTGCAGCCATTACTGAAACCACTAAAGAAGTACTGCTAAAACTACTGCTTTCCAAATGGGAAAAGTTCATTTAGTGTCTACAAGGTAAAATGGTTCAATGTTGAGGTTGGCAATTACACTACACACAAACTTATACTCAAGCAAAACTACCAAAATGAAACAGGGGTCCAAGAAACTGAACTGTATGTATGCCAGCTGTCCACCAAATGCTGGGCAAATCCTAATGCACATACCAAACATAACTAGATTTTCCTTTAACACCTCTTTGATAAACTCAGAAGTCATTGGAGGTCACATAAACATCCCTTTTATCTTTACAGATGAACCAGACAATGACATCTCCCCTACGCCACAGACTACTTCAGCCTCGCCTGATGGACTAAGAGCAAGCGAAACACCACATGCACCTCCCCAGGGCAATGTTGAGATGCCTCCCAAAGCCAGTAAGTATTTTCCATTTGACAAAAATGCATTTTACTGCTTTAAGTGGAGGGTTTTATCAGAGTTTGCAGTTCAAACATGTACTTGTATAATTTAACCTAAATGACAACAAAGTGTGTTCTAATTATAGATAGGGACAAATGATGTTATGATCAACAGTTACAAAATCTAAATACTTATATATAAAGGTCTTCATGTACCATATATGTACATATAGGTTTTGTAGGGATACCATTGCTGATTTTGTCAGTCACCCTTTACCCTCTCCAGTGGAGCACTGAAAGTTAAGTAGACAATGGGTGAAATGACAAATCAATCTTCACATAATCACAGAATCATCTAATTCTATATTCGTATATGTAGCCTTTAACAGTACAAACCCAACCACATATATTTTAGTATTTATAGCCTGTAGGTAGTAAAACTATTTTGCTGGTTTTGGTTTACAGCAAAACCATACACAAATCGGTTGAAAAGTAAAACTTAAGTAGCAATTCCATTTTAAAGGTAAGGTCATTTAGAGACTCTGAAATAGTTTCTACAACAGGTGAAAAATAGCACAATTATCCAAATATTATGACCCTATTTCATTAACTTGTCTAGGAAAAGTGCAATACATATAAATGAAATCGTCATTTCAAGTAATTGGTGTAACCATGTCAATGTGTATACAGAAGGGATGTAAACAGTTGACAAATTCAGCCATAACCATGTAATTATGTTACTGTAACTTTAATATATGAATAATTCTTTAACAAGACAACTAAAATTGCCTTTATGACATGTAATCTTAATCCTTTTTACATAATCTTGCTCCTTTCAATGTTGAAAGTTTTTGCAAGACGTGTCTGAAGTTGTATTGTGTACACAGAAGCCCTTTCAGTGACTCAACAGACCAGTGATTTCTTTCCTTGTCCGGAAAAAAGAGGACGTATGGTCACCCTACTATAAACACTTTACATTGTGATAGAATTTGAATAGTTGATATATAGCCAGTACAGGATTTTACACAAAACAGACCACTAAAACCAGACTGGCTAAAAATCTTTGTGATTAGTATTTCAGTGTCTCTTGTTTTGATTTTAGTCAGCTAATGTTTTCAAATAATTCTCTTTGACTCACAACAAAAAATGAGTGGTATTTAATGAAATGTGGCTCATTTACCCATAAACTTCACATGTTTTTCTTTCACCTCTTTCATTAAAAGTTAAATCGCCCAGTTCTGCTGCTGCCTGCCGATCCACAGTGATGGATGAACACAAAGTGGAACCTCTCAAAGATTCTCAAAAGGTTTCTCCAAAACGTGAACGCATCACCCGCTTTACCAACCCCTTCAAGACGCCCAAGTCTGCTGGCGGCTCTCCTGGTAAAGTTTCACTGCTGTGTTTTATATATCATCGCTGTCCAAAGACAAACAAGTATCTCTGAAATGGCAACTTTACAGGAGAGGCCAAACAGTTAATGTAACTTTAATGTAAGTGTCACGTCTGCGGGTCTGCCTACTCCCGCTGCTTCTCCGGACTCGCCCGATGACGTCACGCCCACATGCTCGCGATCCGCCAATCCACCCAGATCTAACTCTCCAGTTTCCTGATTAGATACAGCTGGAAGCTCTCTTTATAAGCATGTGGTCACAAGCCAAGCACTCTCCGCGAAGATTGGCCAACCCCTCGTTAAATCTCTGAGCAGTTTCTCTTGCAAAAACGTTTACTCGGTTTTGACCTCGTTTTGCTTTTGACTTCCCTCTTTTGCCTCATCCCTCTGGCTCTATCTGCATTTGCTGCTTCGTTACCGAATCCTGACCCTATTTTCTCTCTCTCTCTCTCTCTCTCTCTCTCTCTCTCTCTCTCTCTCTCTGTGTCTCTCTGTGTCTCTCTCTCTCTCTCTCTCTCTCTCTCTCTCTCTCTCTCTCTCTCTCTCTCTCTCTCTCTCTCTCTCTCTCTCTCTCTCTCTCTCTCTCTCTCTCTCTCTCTCTCTCTCTGTCACGCGCTCTTGTGTAAAGACTCTACTTTGTTTAATAAACCTCTGCAGTGTCTTGGCTCTGTTAGCATCGTGCCTGATTAATTGAACCTGACAGTAAGTCAATGTAGGTCAACGGTATTCCTTTTTTCCAAGCAGTTTTGGGCCATTTCTGTTGGTCACTCGCACAGTGTAAACAGCAGCTGCTGTGTTCAAATAATGCATAAAAGTCAAAATCGACAAAAAATGGAGATACAGTACGTCTTAACATGTATAGTTAGGTTTTAAGGACTGGATGAAAAGTGTGCACATAGGATTACCAACATTAGATGGACTACTTTACTGAACATGTTCAAACTGCATTTAGAATACATCTAAGCATTGATTCTTTAATCAGAGTATACATAATTTAGGGGCAATTTCCTCATTAAAGGTGACTGGCTTACTTTTCCAACTTTTTTATACATATCTTACATAAGATTTTTGCTATCTTATTGTTTATTCATGATTGAAGGTAAAACATTAATTTATAATGTGCTTAATTTAATATAAAGGTTAAATAAATATTGCTGTTCACAATTTTATTTGCTTGTTATTTATTGGCTAGCATTTAACGTTAGCCAAATCTGTAATTAACAAAACAGTCACTTTTATAACATTTGTTAAAGTTTTGGCTCTGTGGTGACAGACATATGTCTGTAAATATGAATCATTTTAAAATAATATAAACATAATTAAAATATACAGTCACTTAAAGGAAGTCTACAAAATATCTGGGATGAGATGAAGAGCCTGATGGCTCTCGAGACAAAGGATCTTCTGAGTCTGTCTGTGGAGCAGCTCTGTGACAGCAGCCAGCTTGGTGTGCAATGGATGCCCATCATCATCCACAATGGACAGCATTTTGCGCAATGTCCTCCTCTCCGCCACCTTCACCACAGAGTCCAGCTCCACACCAATAACTGACCCTGCTCACCTGACCGGCTTGTCCAATCGCATCTTGTCTTCTTATTGCTTCCACCCCAGCACACTATAGTATAAAAGAGACAGCTGGACACCACAGTCTGATAGAACGTCTGCACCTTTCTGTATAGGATGTCTGTTTTGACTGACCAGTCCAACCCATCATCCAGGTGTCTTAACTCTCTCTACTTCAACCCCCCCAATAGAGATTAGCTTTGTGGGTGGTTCCTATGCCACAAAGTCCTCCACCACGTTTCTGTACTCCGCCTACACAAGCTACAATACACACAAGCCACAATAGCAGTATGGTAGAGATGTAGAGAACTTCTGCATATGGCACGTCTCAGAGTTGTATTTGAAGTCTGAGGTGTACAATGTGAAGAGGAAAGGGGAAAGTACAGTCCCTTTTGGTGCTCCAGTGCTGCTGACCACAGTCTCCGATTTACAGTCCTTCAGCCTGACATATTGAGGTCTGCCAGTGAAGTAGTCAGTAATCCAGGAGACCAGGTGTGAATTGACTTTCATCATTGCCAACTTGTCTCTCAGTTGGAGGGGCTGAATGGTGTATCTAAGAACATGACACTAACAGCACTGCCCTCTTTGTCCAGATGAGTCGGCCCATAGTTTTCTGCTCTTGTTTAATTTCCTGTTCAAGTCCTGCCATTCATCTGCCTTGGTTAACAGTACGGGTGACTATTTACATTAGTGTTCTCTTTCTATTTTGTGGCATGTCCGCATTAAACATTAGCAGTAAAATTAAATAGAAAGCAAAAAGTGAGGCTGAGCTCTATTAATGAGGGCATGTGGTATTTATTTTACTGTCGGTGATAGAGAACTTGTTCATGTTTTTCAGAAGGTAAGAAATTGTCCAGAGCTGTTGGTGAGTCCATTGAACACAAGAAAACACCCGGCATCTTCAAGAAACACAGGCGTGCTGAGAGTCCTGGCACTCTTTCAGGTAAAGCTTACTAAAATATCTGCTGCTGCGGTCTCTTCCTGGGTGGAAATCAAGGACAGATGTAATGTAATCATAGAAATTAGATTTTTGATCAAATCAGTTCCCTGGGACTTTGCACCACCATCATCCCTCCTGTTCATGATGCTGATTAAATACACATAACTTATAAAATTTATATAATATCACAATTTTTTTTATTAGAAAGTTATTTTTCGATAGAGTGTGGTGAATGAATATGAGAACAGGGATGTTTTCCAAAATAAGTTGAGAAATAAATGTAAAAACCTTTTCCAAACCGAGTTTCTACATTTCCCTTTGTGTGACTATTATTTTGTCCCAGCATGTATTTACCACCAAAATATGTTTCTCTGTATAAATACGACTGCACTGCATCACTACTTGTGTGATAAAACAGTTTTATATCTTTAAAGCTACAACAAATAAACATATTTGTTAATGTTGCTTTTTCAGACAGCTTTATTTTTGCCTTTTGCTTTTTAAATTTATATTATTTTATTTTATCAAGGAACAGCAGCTTAAAATGGTTTTAACTTGTGTTTTTTTTCTTTTTCTTTATGATATTAATCATTATGTTTGATATTATTCAGAATCATCCTTCATATTGTCCCAAAGAATTCTGTTTATGTTGTATGATATATCATCTGTAGCATTTCCTTTAATTGTCTACATAAATTGTATATTTGATTTCTTTATGAAAGGTTTAGATTTGTCTTTGCTGCCTTGAGAGTACTTTGAGTGTTGGCTTTTACAGATGATCTGTCGCCTGAGTTTTTTGGGGTCTGCAAAGATGTATCTGTGTCATGATGCTGAGAAGTGAGCCATGGGTCAGCATTATTGTGGTTGGCAGAAGCCATGACATGTTCTAACATCTTTATGTCTTGCATCTGCTAAACTGTGCATTAAACAAACACTGACTGAGTACCTGGTATCGAGTATTCAGCATTTAGCGTCTGATATGACTGAACTTATTCATTATTTATTGCTGTTTTTATACAGTTGTTTTATTCAGCTCTTACAGCTCTCGGTTCACAGTTGATTACGTGCCCTAACTCACTGGATGATTTACGTATAGTCCTTTATCCCTTCAAACCCATCTTCTTGATTTATTGGTGCATATTCTGCTTGGATCTCCCTGTTTTTTACTTCTTCTCAGATAAATATATATATAAATCCCATTATAGAGGATTCTAGATTAGGAATGACCATCTATGAAGAGATGCTCATTTTGGGGGTTCTGCCTTTAATGTGTATTGTTCAATCTGTCAGAGCTATCTAGGACTGTACTGACATGTGTCCTTCTAGTTCCTGATGAGTGACAACTTCATTGTGTTTTTTTGGGATATTCTTTAAGGGAACTTCTTCATATCTTGAATGACTTTAAGGAGCAATTTGTAAGATGATGCAACCTGTCAGATTCATACCCCAAATGATGGGTGGCGACATATCACCAGAAAGTTGTGGTGTCCACACCTATCATTAGAAACAAGCGAAAGTACAGTCCCTCATCCTCAATGTTCACAGCGGTTTACCCAACAGTCAAGAAGAACCTTTCTGAGTTCAGCACTAAACCTCATCCCTTTATTCCTTCAAGAGCTTCTCCAGCAGTGGAAAGCAACACCAGGGTGGATTCTTGCTATGGTTATTATTCTGTCACTTCTTTGTTTGCTACCAATCATGTTTTTTTGGCAGGAGTGGCCAGCGACCACTTAGCAAGAGTTTTAGTCAACATAGCATTACTTTTTCTGTTCTTAATGTCACGGGACGGTCAGGGGACCCAAATGCAGAGGGGAAGGACCGTGGGGAAGAGATATAAAGTAAACCCAGAGAACCAAAAGCGTTTATATACAGTGGAGTAAATAAATATTTGATCCCTTGCTGATTTTGTAAGTTTGCCCACTGACAAAGATATGAACAGTCTATAATTTTAACAGTTTAACAGTGAGAGATATAATATCTAAAAGAAAATCCAGAAAATTACGTTGTATAAAATATATACATATAATTGCATTTTGCAGACAGAAATAAGTATTTGATCCCCTACCAAACATTAAGAGTTCTGGCTCCTACAGACCAGTTAGACGCTCCTAATCAACTCGTTACCTGCATTAAAGACAGCTGTCTTAAATTGTCACCTGTATAAAAGACACCTGTCCACAGACTCAATTAATCAGTCAGGATCTAACCTCTCCAACATGGGCAAGACCAAAGAGCTTTCTAAGGATGTCAGGGACAAGATCATAGACCTGCGCAAGGCTGGAATGGGCTACAAAACCTGAAGTAAGACGCTGGGTGAGAAGGAGACAACCGTTGGTGCCATTGTAAGAAAATGGAAGAAATACAAAATGACTGTCAGTCGACCTCGATCTGGAGCTCCATGCAAAATATCACCTTGTGGGGTATCCCTGATCATGAGTAAGGTGAGAAATCAGCCTAAAACTACACGGGGGGAACTTGTTAATGATCCTAAGGCAGCTGGGACCACAGTCACCAAGAAAACCATTGGTAACACATTACGCCGTAATATAAACCTCCTTCCCTCCGCCAGGTCATTAAAAATGGGTCGTGGCTGGGTCTTCCAGCATGACAATTACCCAAAACATACAGCCAAGGCAACAAAGAGTGGCTCATGAAGAAGCACATTAAGATCATGGAGTGGCCTAGCCAGTCTCCAGACCTTAATCCCATAGAAAACTTATGGAGGGAGCTGAAGGTCTGAGTTGCCAAGCAACAGCCTCAAAATCTTAATGATTTTGAGATGATCTGCAAAGAGGAGTGGACCAAAATTCCTCCTGACATGTGAGCAAACCTCATCATCAACTACAAAACATGTCTGACTGCTGTCCTTGCTAACAAGGGTTTTGCCACCAAGTATTAAGTCTTGTTTGCTAGAGGGATCAAATACTTATTTCTCTCTGCAAAAGAGGGGAAAACTACCGTATAAACAAAGAGGAGACCAATAAGGCGTAACTCAAACTGGACAAAAACAAAAACATATGAAATGGGGAAACAAGGAACTACCAACAAGGCCTCCCTTATCTCTAGCCTTTTTAAGGCTCTCAACACCCTTTTAAGCCTTTCTCTTTTTTCTCCCCCTTCATTTTCTTTTTCTTTTCTGGCAGCACCAGTACCATTCCCTTCCACACCAAATAAAAGGTGTGACAAAGCTGTGTTGCTTGCCACACCCTTAAATCCTGTACCCCTAAGTGACCCTGATTGACACTGATTACCCGTGGGAAATCTGTGATTTTGAGTTCCCTGGATTATCAGTGCCTCACTGCCGTCCCCCTCTGCCTGTGGTTGGCAGCACTGGCTGACCCCTTACACCTAAGTGATCTAACTGGAAGTAGGACCTTCGACATAATTGACAAGCGATTAAAATACACTGTTAGGGCAGTGCTACTACTTCATCCTCACATGTTGGACTGATGTCAGTGAATCGCAACATTGACTCAACATTTCCTCTCCAGGTACAAAGTGGTATTACGAAATAGGGTGGGCCAGGGCTACCTGCTAACTTTAGTAGATATCTCTTTAATGCAATTCATAGATCAAAACTGTTATTTGTACTGTTTTGTACTGATTACAAAAATCTTACAAACTCCACCCTTAAAAACAATATATTTAGGTTTCAAAGTCAACATTTGATATTACATTTTTTATGTTGCTTTGTCCAGTACTTTATTTACCACATAAGAACCCAAATGCACATTTATTTTTTGCCTTTTATTAGAGAATAATAAATCATCCAAAGCTGGTGGTGACTCCAGTGGCACAGCGATAGATGAACAAGAGATGGTGATTTTGAAGGATCCTGAAGAAGTTTCTCCAAAACATACACAGAAGTTTAAACAGAATGTAAAGAAAATTGTGCGACACCTCAAACCCAAATCGACTACTGACAAATTGCCAGGTAAGGTCTTTAATGACTAACCGGAGTTGCGGGGGAGACTATATTGATTTAAGTTCTTAAAACATTCAGATTTGAGTTTTTCATTTTGATCCCTGTGTAAAACAAGAACTCTGAAGGAGAATCTCATCTCCACCGTGGATAACACTGACTTAGCTAACTTACTGAAACTCTAGAGCCTGGTATATGGAGCCTCTATAGAAAAGAGAAATACTCCAAAGCTCGAAAAATTCCACCTCCATCATAGCGTGCAAAACGGCGTGACTGTATATAAACCACATTACTGCATATACATATACAGGAATGTATAGAAATTAAAAAATATATTTTGGATTTTGACTGTTAGATGCACATTTATTTTTTTGCCTTTTATTAGAGGATAATAAATCATCCAGAGCTGGTGGTGACTCCAGTGGCACAGTGATAGATGAACAAGTAACAAAACATAAACAGAAGATTACACAGAATGTAAAGAAAATCGTGCAACACCTCAAACCCAAATCAACTCCTGACAAATTGCCAGGTAAGGTCTTTAATGACTAACCAGAGTTGTAGGGGAGACTATATTGATTAAAGTTCTTAAAACAACATATATGTACACTTTAATGTGTGGTAGTGGAACTCATTATTTATAGGTTCTTGATTGATGGATAGAAGTGATTTGGAAAGCTGGCACAGGGTACTGGCTCCAGTAAAATTCTGATTCCCCCCTTAAGTACTCCCACCTCTGACATACCTCACTGACACAAACGCAAGCTTGTCTGCTTCTGGCAAACTCACCACTTAAAATTGTGTGGTATGCCACTTTAGTGAAACATTCAGATTTGAGTTTTTCATTTTGATCCCTGTGTAAAACAAGAACTCTAAAGGAGAATCTCATCTCCACCGTGGATAACACTGACTTAGCTAACTTACTGAAACTCTAGAGCCTGGTATATGGAGCCTCTATAGAAAAGAGAGATACTCCAAAGCTCAAAAAAATTCCACCTCCATTATAGCGTGCAAAAAGGCGTGACTGTGTATATAAACCACATTACATATACATATATAGGAATATACAGAAATGTAATAATAGTTGACTGTTGGAGAATATTAGCTTTTGATCGAGTTTTAATTGGCTTTTCCCCCCAGTACTGTACATTATGAGAAAGACTATGTTAAATATGTACCTTCTTAGTCATAGATATTTCCTTTTTGTTTAGAGAATTCTGAAATGTCTGGAGCTGCTGGGAGCTCTGCATGCACTGAGAAAGACAAACAAACTCTGAAGGCCACTGGCAGTTCTGAAGTGCCCCGACCCAAAGACAAGGACAAGAAAAGAAGACAAGGCAAACACCATAAGAATTCAGCAATTGCTGGTGCTTCAGTGGCAGGTCAGTTCTACAGCTAACTTTTCTTTATTGCTACTCTGGAGGCAGTGATCACCATTTGTGGACCATGACTTTTAATGTTGCCTTCTTTCCCAGTGTCCCTGAATTTTGAACAGAACCTAGAACAGAACTACCTGGCAGAAGCTAGCCAGCAACTTTTAGCACGCGAAGCGTGCCTCTTCATCATAGATGATCAGGGATCAGAGTCAACAGATGAGCAGAGAGTCCGCACAGAGGAGGAAGAGATGATACTGAAGAAGGACTATGAGACTCTGAGCATGCGTATATGGTTGGCTGTCAGTAACTCCTTTGACAGAAGGAATCAGTATGCACTTGAAAGCGCTGTGACTGCTATACTTCAGGAAGAGGAACAAGACCAACACTGGAAGGAGGCCGGTGAAAAGGAATGTCCAAGCTGGAGACCCATGGGGTACCAAGACATGCATGATATAGTGATTCAGAGCATGGTAAAGAAACGGATTCAGCAGGTAGATGAGGAGGAACAGGCTGAAGACAAGCTGAAGAAGGAGATCTCTCAAATGAACATGCTCATTCAAGATGACATGCTTCAAGTTGTCAGAGATGTGCAAGCATGTTACCCGCCAGAATTTGGCATATGCAACATGTATGCCCAGCTTTACCATCAAGCTTTTTCTACAAAACTCAGGCAGCTGCCTCGATACAACATCCCCATAGAGGAATGCATCTTCATACTGAAACAAATCAGCAATTATTCAAAGTAAGAAAACCAAGAACATTACCTTCTCAATGCAATTCAGACTTATTCTTAACACCCTTTACCACTAGCACAGATTAACATGTTTAACCATTGCTCTTCAGCAAAGTGCTACATCAGGAAGAACTGGAATCATACATCAGCAGTGAAGCGCTAGAACCTTTGTTACCTGCAGAGGATCTTAAGTCATTAGAGGAGCAGTATCTGTCACACAAAGAGGTACTGCAATGCATTACATAAAATATGTAATGGCCTTTTATATATACTCTATCACAAGGGTCTGTCATGGTTATCGATGATTATAATAATATAAGCTGACTGTCTGTGTGTTGTTTATAGAATGAAGTCAAGACTTGGTTGTTCAACATTCTCAGATTAGAAGAGGAAAGTTGGAAGACGAATACAAAACCTGAACTCAATGATGGATACTTCTGCAGCTTTGCCCAGGATGTTATATATGTATGATTACCATGATCAATTAACTGACTCTTTGTGCCACATGTACTATGCTATAGTTCGCTATAGCCTATTAACAATGTTTTGTTATATTATATACAGTATACAATATACAACATTTTTAGATGTTTCGTATAAAAGAGTAGTGTGTAAAATGTACAGTACTACTCTTGCTACTACTCTAGAAAAGGAATATAGTACACAAAACCAAACTTTTCAATAGTGCATAGGTACCTGTAATTAAAAATTATTGTCTCTGTAATCTAGAATAAGTCTTGCAAATCTACCTAGGAGCAGCCCATCTACCAAAAGAGGCGTTTCATATTTTTACATTGAAGAACAGCTTGAATTTGGTGGTGCTACAAGTTAGAAGACATAGAAAGAAGAGGATTGCCTGTCAACTCGTAATACATATTAATAAAACCACCAGCATTAAACTTTAATGCTGATGTCAGCTGATTATTTGCCAGCTACTTTCTATTCTACTTTAAGAGATGCAGGAGTTATTACACTCTTATGAGAATGTAACTTCAGCAGCATTTAAGGTGGAATAGGAAGAAGCTGGCAAATGTGCTTATTGAAAAATGTTAACAACTTTGATAGAATAAGATGTTTTAAGAATTAGAAGAATTAATATGGTTTAATAGCCCAAGCTTATCAGGGTGAGTAGTAATTTTAAGCTGAGCCTGTATTGAATTTTCTTTAAAATCCCACATTTTTGCAAATGAAAATTGTATTTATTGCTTAGTACAAAAAACACTAGCAAAAACAAAAGACAGTGAATCATCATCATCAAAGAAGCCAAAGCATGAAGAAACAAATTTAATCAGGCCAGGAAGAAAACATGATAATCTTCATAGGTACTAAGGGAAGGAAAGTTTATTTGGTTGCAATACTGACCTTCACTGCTAGGGGTTACACACTGCTCCTTTAATATTTCAGTAATTCTAAAACAACATAAATACATGATAACCAATAATAGAATGATCTAATTAAATGAGCTACTTTGTCAGGTTTTCTGCCTGGAGACTCGATCTCCATATTTGCAACATGATAGATATTCATTTTATGTACAGCTTTCTCTATCATTTTAGAACCATCCGTATGGGTCCGTTCATGACATCATTTCAGTGATCTAATCTTTTTAGACCTTTGATGTTGCAAAGGATTAACATGTTACAGCCACTTTATTCTTGTCTGCAGCCAAACTAGTTTAATATTAATGACAGCGCCAATGTGTTAATATTTTCATTTTTCTAAAAACAAATCCATGTGCTGTATGTTTCAATGCAATGTATGAATTGCATTAGTTTTTACCCAGGTTACTGGAGACCGTATACATGTAGGTCTTATGTATCATACTGAATTGTTAACCTCTCATTTACAGCTTGTTGATGGAGCCATGAAGGAGGCCACAAATCTGCTAAGTAACAGGAATAAAGCTCAGAGGATTTTGTATCTACTGCCCAGCTTTCTAGAAAGGTACTTTAAAACCAATGCTCGCACCTTCACATAATCAGAGCACACAGCCACATAGATGTAAAAGCATTAAAATATTGTAACATTAAAATTATAAGAAAACAAAACCTAAAAAGTCCTATTGCCAAACTTCATTTGACACAATATGCAGTACACTGTAGTAATAGTAATGATAGTGAAACATTACCTTTACAGTGTCATTTATATAGATAATGCAGTTTAAAGCCCTTTAGATGGGATTAAAAGGAAAATAAGATTACAGTGCTCTACAAAGGCTCTAAAATTGTGAGATCACAAATTCAGCCCTAGGCAATGCCAAGACAACATAAATAGTCTGACTCAGTCTTTGTGATCGGGTATAATGAACCTCCCTCTCACCCTTCAGACAGTGGAATGCAGGTAAACACTGGTCTCTGATGTAACAGAACTGATGATTAGCATATTCCTCCAAGCATCACATTGTGTTAGCCATACTTGAAAAATATGCTGTGGTGCTTTACCAATCTCAAATGCTGCATGTGGTAGCCTTCACCCTTCCAGCTTAGTTGTGTGAAAGAGGAGACCTAACTACCAGGTGGAAATGGACATGATAAAATAGGTGGCGGGAGGTTGGGTGGGATGGGGGGTGGTGGTACTATATTGTTTTAAATATGTTTGTGTTGCCGATATTTTAGTATTGGTAGAATTAAATCTATGTGCATATGCTGAAAATAATACTAATGGATATTTAGATTCAGTTTCTTAATTGTATTATGTACTTAAAAATGAAATTAATTCCTTGCTAAAAATAGGCACATTTTGGCGAAACTGAATCATCCACAATCATATTTGTGTTCTTTAACTAACTAATCAATTGTTTGGGTGCTTTCTGCTTACAATACTTTTATTAAGTTCCATTTCATACTTGAAAAAGCAAGCATATTGCTTAGCATGTCATATCAAACAGCCACTGTTTTGTTACAGGCAGAATTGTGTCATGTGACAAACAGTAACAAACTGATAGACATTCCCTTTTATCAGCTACAAGAAATCCATGGAAGATCTTCTCAGAAATCAGGAAAACATCACTGAAATCCTGAAAGCTCATCTGTTTGGCATCAAGAATCTGAGGTGAGATAAATAAAACCCATTCATGAGCCACACACTGTTCAGTAAGTAACTGGACTGTGCTGCAGCTTTTGTCCAACATACTGGTTTTGAAGTGTAGGAGTAACTGTAGCCCCATATTCCACATTTTACTGTATTACATTCCTGCATTTTCCAGTTATAATGTTGGTGAGGTTTTATGCCCCAAAAATATCTTATGTTTGCATGTGTGACGTTGGACAAACAGATTCTGACGTGCGCTGAACTAAAAGCAAGGCACAGTTTATTAAAGAGGTTGTACTGAAACGCAGCAAACCAAGAACAGGGAAATACAATCAAGGGCAAAACTGAATCGTAATCAATAAACAGGCAAGGGTCAAACCAAGCAGATAATCAGACCAGGCAGAGGTATCAAAGGGTATAAACAAGGAGCGTAAACCAGAGAATCAAAAACAGAGTCAAAGCCAGAGTAACAAAGTCAGACAAAGAGAGAACGCTCAGTATGCAAAAAGAATGGCAATACTTCGCAGTGCGAGAGGGAAGTATTTAAGCAAACGGATAAATTAACAACAGCTGGTCCAATCAGTATCTGGAGATCTAGGGCGAGGCAACGGGGTGTGATTAGGTAATAGCGAACACGTGACATCGGGTGGTGGATCATGGGAAATGGAGTCCAGGAGATCGGAGGTGGGAGGAGAACCAGCAGGCATGACAGCATGACTCTTTCCAACCTTCCTTTAGCCCTTTTAAATATGTGGTACTATATTTTACTTTAAGCCACTTATATGTAAATGATTGTTGGTTAGCTGCCATGCATTTTTAATTCTACTTCATATTTATAGGCTCAATTTGCAGGTATATGTAGATGGACTTGCTATATTTGCCTAGATCTGCAGATTAGTTTCTGTATATGGGGAGTTCTGTATAAAAGTGTGTTTACAATGTCATTTAATGAAATGGTCCTTTAAAGTTGATTTGCATTGATATCTGGCAAACTGTATGCATCACAAATCTTTTTACATAGGGTCCATCTATTTTAAGGGACTCTAATTAATTGGAAAAGTAGTTGCTTGATGCTGCTGCGTCATTGGCAAAAAAAGTCTGCCATTGACATGCTGTTATTTCTCAAAAAGAAGAAGTTCAGCATGAATTAAAACAGAGACACAGTCTGAACAGTAGATCTGTCAGAATCAACTGCCTTCTACATGATGCTGTGCAGAAAGAAACACTGTTCTCTCCGAGATCTGGCCTGAATCCGGATATCTCAATGCTGACACTCGATGTTGCACTTCTATTCTTAGATACTTCAGTGCCAGGAACAAAAAAACTGGGTACAATTACTGGAAGTAATAACATTTTCTTGATCTACTGGAAGTGGAAGTATTGCCACTAATTTGTTACTTGGTTACATAACCAATAAAAATCCTAGTTTCAGAATAGTAGATTATAGATTGGTGTTGATGAGGTGCTGATTAATCATTGTAAAGATGTGCCTGTGCCTATGATTTAATACATTTAAAAAAAAAATCTGTCCAGGTGTTGACAAAATCTGTAGAATATCCTGACTGGCAGACTGTAATGCCCAACGGCTGTGTATTTACAGGGAGTACATTGCAGACAGAGATAATCTACCAGATGACATGAAAACAGAGTGGCTGTCCACTGCAGCAGACATCAGAGACTCCTGCCACAAATACTTCCTCAGTCCCATACATGATGTTCTTAAGGTACATAAAACACCTGTATTTTGCATAAATACTGCATAGCAGGTTTCACTCAGCTAATACCTGTATGTCTAGGCTGCACAGTGGAGAAATGTGTCGCAGTACACCGGTAGATTATTTAACAGCTCTTTAGCTCAGTTAACAAGACTTACTCATTAGTGGTAAATTAATTAGTATCACATTACATCTTTATGTTTACTACACTTTTCAGTTCACTGCTATTACAGTGCAGTCAGTATAGACAGTTAAGGAGTATATAAGCTATTTTGTAGCAACAAACTAAACCGTCTTTAGTGACTCGCTATAGAAGCAAGCCTTTATTCTTATATATTAATTATAGGTACTTAATTAAAAAGTATTAGTTATTAATTAGTTATTAAAAATATATTAAATTATTAGTTTGTGGCTCTCAAATAGAAAGTGTTATTTTAGATCATCAGATATTTCTTCTCATCTGATAATCTTACAATTCTATGATAAAAAAATTAAAGCCATTCCCATGAGTGGGACCCGACAGTACAGAGAAGCCAGAGCTCAGAACTCAGGTAAAACAGAGACTTTGCAAAGAACAGGTTTAACAAAGGAGTACATGTAGGTGAGGAAATAGTCCAGAAAACGATCTGCTGGTGTATGAAATGTAGGAGTGGGTGGAGCTAGAAAAGAAAAACAAAAGCACACAGCTTAGGAAGGAGTTGTTTGTGACAGTTATGCTTGCCCTTTAGATCATGTAGATATACTTAGTGTAGATGTTGAAAGTAGAGCACCTGTTATAGTAGAGAAAGGTACTTAAATCTGTTTAATCTCGTTCCTCTTTGAAGAGGCACCATTTGCAGTGCAGATATGAATGCGATGCTACTTTATTTCTATTTTATCTACATAGGTCAACTACAGTAAGTTGTGGACTCCCGACTGGTTTTCAGAGCATCATGAGTTTATTGAAGAGCTAGAAGACAAACTAAATAAGTTGATGCATCCGCTTAAGGACCTAGACTCTGTCTGCCTGCAGGTCAGTACTACCACCAAAACGTAATAATGCAGGAACTGATATATTTCTTGAAAATAATTTGGGTATGTATTTTTTGTAAATGCTACTTAGCGGCGTATAACAGTGTTTGTCATGGTAGGAGACCCTTGCATAGATCTGACCTGTGCATATATGTGTGTTTAGGAGCTGTTGAGTCAGCTGCATTTTGAGGTGATGATTGAATATGTGAGGAGGATGCTGAAAAGGAAATTGAAACTGAAAAACAAGGATGAGCAGGAGACAGCTGCTGCCATGCTGTGTGAAGACAGCGACAGAATCAACACACTGTTTATTGAAAATGTCAGTATGGCACACATACACACAAAGCTGTATGGGATATATGGGAAATATGGGAAAACATATTCTTATTATTAATATATATTATTAATATTATTAATTCCTGAACCTAGCATTCAGTCCAAGTTACATTTTGGAAATGCAGTGTTTAAAATACAGTCTCATTTACCACCTAAATCAAAGACATACATGGACAACTGTACATTGTACCAAGTGCCATGCAAAAAATGCCTTGTTGTGGCTACGATATATTTATTTAACATATGTCATTATTAATTAAGTACAGTTAATGGTTATTGTTCATTAACTGTTCTAAAATGATCATGATTTAATACACTTTATTAGACTGACTTTAAAGGAGAGCACAAGAGATGTGCTGAGCCAGTTGTGCTGATGTGCTGAGTCAATGTGCTGAGTCAGTTACATATCGTAGCATTACTGATCACTTTTGAGGGTTTTTTTTTGTGTTTTCTTTCATTATGTTTTGTTGGTGACAACATCTATGTTTCTGATCACTTTGATCATTATCATAATCAATTTCTTTATACCAAAAGAGCCAAGCCTGGAGCTCCTCATCTCTGTACTTAAATTGTACTTGTAGTGGTTTTCATATTAGTACTGTACACATTTCTCAAGTTCTGTCTGGCTTTGAGAGGTTTTGCTTTACCTTCTGTCGCTCTGTTCTCACAGGGGTCAGACAAGACATGGCTATGTGAAATCCTGCCCAAGGTTGCAGAAGTGCTGAAGGTGCAAGATTCAGACACTCTTGAACTAGAGATATGTGCACTGCTGAAGAACTACCCTGACCTCACGTGAGTTTGTCTGGAAAGTTTTCAGTAAAAGAGAAGATCCCTGTGATAAATGACTTAATGACTGACTTAAAGGTGCTTGAAATATTGTTATTCGTTAGGGAAAGAGTGTGTGAACATTGTCATTAAATGTGCTGTATTACATTAAGCAATAACAAACTCCACAGATTCAGTATTCTGACATATTTTATAGCACACAGTTAATTTTTTTTGCTGGGGAACACTGATTAAAAAACACACACCCACACAAATCCACTACCACGTTAGTGAGAATGCTCCACCACCTATATAATACCTTTTCAGTGGTGGACCCCCAAAGGACGTAATGTAAGGTGTAAATAAAGTATGCCAAGAAACAGGCTACATCTTGCACCATTATGGTATGTGGGGCTAATAAAATACATGTTTGTTTTTTTATTTAAATAAATGGATGGATTATTCAGCTTCCAAAGTTACTCACAAAATAAGCGTTTTTTGAGCTGCCACTTTTTTGTACTACTCAAACTGTTTATTTGGAAAGGCACATTTATTTTCTGTCTAAAATGTTCTTTCTAAAATCAAATGGTATAACTTGTTTTATTATTCCACAGTGAACGTCAAATCCGTTCAATCTTGCAGTTGAAGACCAACATCTCCTGTGCAGATAATCGCATGATTAAAGAGTGTTACCAACAATCCAAAAGCAATATTCCTGACTCTGAGCCTGCTCAGCTTTTTTTCTGCAGAGTTCCCCATAGCTTCTCTTTTAACCTCTATTCTTGTTTCTGCATGTGGCCTCCCTTTAAGGGAACAGTCCCATGTAAGAATGGCTGCCAAGCATCCAGTCCAGTGTGAAAAATTTAATGCTAATCCCATAAAAGAAGGTAAATATCAAGGATGCATGTCTTAAAATGATTGTTTATTGTGCATTATGACATGTAAGGTAACCTTGCATTAGTGGTATACAATAGTAAGGAAAACTTATAAATCAAAAGAAGGTTTCCAGATAGACTGAAAAACATAATGCATTGGAATTTCTTGAATCAAATACAGGATTCCCACATTAATAAACTAAAAAAAAGTGACATGTGAAAATGATGTACAAACTAGAATCAAGTCAATGTAATATATTTAAATAATGTGTAAGGATTGGTAGCTAGTGGAACAAGTACACATAGTAGCTGTAGCTATTGTTCTCACTTTGGTCAAACAGAAACTACAGAGCATGCACTTGGAAAAATTATTCCTTATCAACTCTTTAGTGCAGGATTCCAGGATTGTCCCTTTCCTCCCCATACACGTGTATAAATGGCTGTGTTCATACAAAATAATTGCCTTAAAGCTGCTGACCAAATTCAACCAAGTTAAAGCAAAACAAAAAAAAGGTAGTAGGAACCAACATGTTCCTGATTCAGTACACTTTTACCATTCCAAAAAACAATGCAGGTTTATCATACACAGCTCTGTACAGAAGCCAAGACATCACACTTCATATATGGAATTTCCACTCAAACTGGTGATTATGTGCAAATGCTGCATTAGTCAAGAAATACTTCTGTGGAGATTAGTCAAGTGAAAAAACAGCTTACAAACCTGGAGTACAAAAGAATTGGGAAAGACTTGGGACTCCTGACAACTGTGCAAGACCTAGCAGACCACCAAACTGCCACTATCAGACAAACAGTACTTAAAGCTTTCATCTTTGAGAGAGAGGAGACATGTGGCTTAAGGTTTTATAGACTGATGAGTCTATACATGTAATTTGGAGAAACACAGAACATGCTTCAAAGTTCTAAAACTACACTTTAGAGTTCTGAGTTCAGATTTCTGAAAACTAAAAACAAGTCTGGGCACAAAGGGCACACACTAAATACTGAACAATTTGAATTAAACTATCAGGTAAAAATGTATAACTTGTACTTATTGGCCCTTTTAACTGAAACCAAATAAATGAAGCATGTCAGTGACCCTAGCACAGTACTGTACAATATGCAGTTACATGCAACATGTTTTACTGGTTTCTAAACGATAACAGTAAACACATCCTCTACAGGGAACAAAATATAGCTGTAATAATTGGTTGAGTTTAATATAGTGGTAAAGGGTAGTGCTTGAAAGTAGGATTACATAAGATAACATTGCCTTATGGCCTGTTGCTGTTATGAACTGAGGAATCTCAGCTTTTGATATTTATCCACAAAATAATTTAGAATCTTCATAATTTTGAAACACAATAGCAGACTGAACATACATTTAAACACTAACCCTTTTATGAGCCAGTGGCCCTGGGTTTGATGAAGCCTTTTCTCCAACAATGTAAGGATTTTAGTGATTAATCTGTTTAGGATCAATTTGATGTTACATTTCTTAATTTCAATTCCTAAATTACAGGTTTGTAAATGACAATCAAAAGTAAGCAAAATCAGCAAAATACCATGAGAAGTATCAAATATCAAATGACTAACTGCCTTTGATCAAACCTCATCTGAAGTCGAATAAGCACTCTTTTCAAATCTGTACATGTTCAGAGTGTTTGACAGATTATGTTTTATTTTGTTAATATATGTACTGGCATTCAGACCAAGGTTGATTTTGACACAGCATGAAACCTCTTTATATTATTGCTGCTTTGTACATTTTGTGTGAGTGACAATTTATATTTTGTGTATTTACTACAGTACTGTGCAACTGTCAGAGACCTTTATTCATTTATTGAGTTGGAAAGAGCGTTAAATACAAGCTATATTCAGCACCAGGAAAAAACAGGCGGAAAATATACTGTACTGTATATTTAACAGATAATTGTACAGAAGGCCCAAAAACTAAACAAATTTGTTGAATGCCATCACTGAATTGTCTCTGGACTACTTGAATCGTAAGAAGCAGAAAATTGAATGCTTTTATTCTGATGAAAAATGAAAATAAAGTTGTTTTTAATGTAAAATGAAAAGTTGTTTTTAATGTACATTACATAAATGAGAGTCTTCTGTGGGTGGTCACAACTCTGTCACTTGTGCACATGCCACCTAATGTTACAGTAAATCATACTGGCCAGTCAGCAGTGATGATGTCATACATGTGTATAATAAGTGGTTGTTCTATATACTACCATTCTGTGCCTTTGTCCTCTCTCGTCCGTTTACAGAAATGAGTATGACTTTCTTTATAATGCTGGTATTGTGGTTGATCTGATGTGCTCTATCGTCATAGCATAGCCCTCTTCTCCAGCATAAGTCATGTTAACGGGCTCCTATTGCATGTGACTCACTGGCCAGCCCTTCACAGTGAGGAAGTACAGTGTGGCTCTGGGATAAGAGGGCTTACTGTTGCCTGGCTTTACATATTTCACATCTTCTAGCCTCATCTGGTAGTGGATGTTTACTATACACGATTGTGTAATATTCTATGGTGTGTGACTGAAAAGCCCTTGGATTTAGAGGAGCTTGTTGTTTGCATTTAAGATGTAGCACGTATAGAGATGGGTAGAGTGTAAAAGAAGTTTGACTTTAGTGAAATAACATTGACAAGTAAATAAAAAGATTCAGAAACTACTCTGTTACCTATCAAATACAGCATCTATCAACATCTGTGGTTTATTGATTGTGCTTCATTATGGCCCATCATAGCTGTATGTGTTTTGTAGTGCGGTCAATCAGTATACTTGAGATCTTTCTTGTCCAACCTTGCATTTAGACCCACTGAATGTTGGTTTTTCTCACTGGATGTATTATGTGCCTGATTAAAACCTGTGGTTTGTTCCAGGTCAGTGTGATTATTGACTTACACGTAAATATACTAATTTCTACAGGTTCTAAAGCTGGTGTGTGTGTGTGTGTGTGTGTGTGTGTGTGTGTCTGTCTAAACAATTAAGTGTTCAAACAGTTCCTAAGTATTTATATGGTTTATGTTATGAATTATTAAAACAAAATGCATCAATGGAGAAGTTAAAAATCATCATCGAGTACACTTTGATTGCCACACACTCTAAACCCTTATATTACATGTCTGAACATAATAACTTTTTGTATTTCATCAAGTGTTTTTTTTAATAAGACTTTCTTTCAAGTTAGTATTTAGACTTATGAGTACTATACTGGCTAGTGTATTGAGTTCTCAAAACTGACTAAAATTGTCATTACTGATTTTCTTTTCTAAATTTATTTTAGTAACGAGTGAGGTAGAAAAATAAAGCTGGTGATGAATCAGAACAAAGCAGATTTTAATTTAGAAAGCTTTTTAGACAAGCATGTAACACCTTAGGTTATTGAACAGCATAATATCTGAGTGCAATCAGTCTGAATTGTTTCTCCTGTGCTAGACAAATGCTGTTTTCCTGTTTTATTAAAAGAAACCATGCTTCAAGGATGGGAAGTGTGGCAGTAACGTTTATATTTCCTTCTGGGCATAGCGAGGCACAGGTCAAGTCCTTGACATTAGCACAGTAAAAAGAATAAACAGGAGTTTATATTTAGTGCTTGCTTATTCCATGCATACATACTGATGGCTTGTTTCCTGATCACATACACAGTGTTTATATACGGGCAGTGACCACTGACCTGTCTGGTTTCAGAAGTTCTTATGGATGTAAGTGATTTCTCATTAACATGTTTGCTAGTAAGAATATAATATACACTATAAAGCCAAATGCTGGGGTTTAATTTCTACCTTTAAAGTGTCTGAGGCTTAAAAGGTCAGAAGTACAAGTGGAAAGATTTTGTAGGCACTTCCGGTCAGGCGGTGCAAGTTGTGGCTGGTCTCAATTCTCATGCTATGCTGCCCTCTAGAGGACATGACGATTAATTAAACATGACATTCATTGAGAGGCAGGCACAGTGACAGTATATTCCCTGCTCTACCCCATATTAAGCAAAACTGTCTCCTTACTGCAGTTTAGTGACCTTCATATCAGATGTAATTCAAATTTGGGGTGCCTGTGGAGTGAAGTTATTCAGACAGGTTTGGCTTCACTGTACAATAATAACAATAATAATAATTATTGTGTTTTTCTGACCTCTGACCTCTCAACACCATAAAGCTTGTTTTCCATAGGAACTCCTGGGCAATTATTAGTTCTATAATTAAAACCAAAGTTACATTTGGTGCTCAGGCAGATTTACATCTTTTCAACAAGGTTTTTAAAGTGCCATCACAGACGTAAACCTGCATTTAATGCTAATTGTTGTGTTTTTAATATTCTGTAGCATCCCTCTGCCTCATAATGTCCCCTCTCCCCCACCATCACACAAGTAGATCCTCATTTATTCTCTCATATATACCCCCAGACTTTGGCTTACCATTTGTGAAGACTTGCCTAGCCTACATTACTGTGTGGTTGTGTAATGTCTTGGTACTTGATATAGAGTGAAGCAAGTGTATTTTTCACTCCATAATTAAATCTGATATTTATTATTTTTTTAAGAATATATATATGTATATATATGTATATATATATATATATATATATATATATTACAGTTAGTAAATAACAGTTCTTTAGCTTTGTGTCTCTATGGACTCTGTGAGCTAAGATTTTATAAATGGGTTTTTTAGATTAATATGATGCAATTAACCCTTAAAACTGGAAGAGACAACCACACTGAAATTAGTAAAATATAATGTATTTAGAGGGGAAAAAAGACAAACAATTTCACACACTTACAGAAAGAGAGAGGGGAGAGAGAGAGAGAGAGAGAGAGAGAGAAAACCAGTCATATGCAAATTATATATATTATGTAAAAAAACACATTTGCTGATGTGCCACCAGTGAGAGTCAGTCAACAACAGTAGTGTCCACCTTAATGACATCAGTTACAGTTACTGACTCTTAGTCAGCCTGAAAGCCTCAAAGACTCCCAATTGGTTAGCTTTCACCCAGTTATTGTGCTGCTCAGGAAAGAAAGACATCACATCCCCCCACCCACCCCCACCCCTTATCACTTCCCACTTCCCTTACTTACAGAGAACGGCTCTGTTTACTTTATTATATGGACACTGGCTTCTTAAAAACAGTTTAAACGGCAAAACAAAAAGCAAGTACATCAACAAATGCTTTACTGCTTGGGTCTCCAGTGGGTTCCACCAGGTAACTTTCAGTTTTTCATTTAGTTCAGTTTAGTAACATGTACTGTATTTAAATGCAACATGTGTTTGCTTGGAGCTCCTTGCATAATTGCTTACCTTAATATACCGAACATACATGTTACAAAATGTGTTTACAGTTCCTCTGGTTAGGTTTGGCCTGTGAGAGCTGTTGTCCATTGTGCCAACCTCTGGCCTGTCAACACTGAGCCTGTTCACCCCTTGTAATTCCACAGGTAATCCTGAGGGTCCATCCTCCCTGTTTGTTTCGTGCATTCCTCCCATCATTGGCCTGTACAGCTCTGGCAGGAAGCCTTTGTTCTGCAACAGGATGAAAAAACATCCAGAGCTTTCACTCTGTGTGCCATCCTCTGTCCTGGGTAGCTGGGTATTTGTACCACTACAAAAAGAGGAATGCGCTCTGAAAGGGGAGCTGATCTGAAACGTGCTCCTATACAGAAGCTTCCCACTAATGCATCAAAATAGGCCATCTGTTTGAGTTTAGGTAACCTAGTTTTCGTTTTATAAACATTATTAGTATCACAACATACTCATTCCTATACAGCCTATATTTTCCATTTATGGAAATCAAGCTGCAAAAACAGGCCATTTATAATTCACAGTTTTTGAGGTTTAACAAAATCAAAAGTATCTACATATGCACCTATTCAGTCTACAGCAGTTTAGCCATGCTTATTAGTGCATTCATGCTAACTTACACAGAGTGTTTCTGCCAATCAGAACAGAACACATATATCAGATCATTTGGATTAGGCCGTAGAACAGCCTATGTTTACACTGGGATTGTTGAATAGTTGGACACATGGAACCAACATACCGTGAACCTCTAACACTGCAGTCTGCTCTTTCAAATACAAATCCCCCATTTTTAACTGTTACATAATTGTCCTGACTCATTAATATTTACTACCCCAAAATTTTAATTCGATGATGGAGAAACAGCAATGAAAAAGGTGAACTAACTGGGGTAATCTCCATTTTCAGATTGTTAAGCGGGCATTGGCACTCTCAGGCCCTTTCTAAGAAACTGAACTGTCAGTAGGCAGTTCAGTTTGATGTTCATCTTTAAATGAGGCTAAAGTTTTATGTATTTGCCAGCTTCTGAACTAAGTGTTCCATTCCACCTTAAATGCTGCCACTTGTACTAGGACCAGAATGTAACGGTGGCATCATTAAAAGTGAAACAAAAAATTCATAAAACAAACTGGTGAATATTAAGCACTCAAAACAATCTCTCAGTCAGCTGTTGTTAGTTTCCCTAGACACTCTCTAAAACTTTGGACAATTTTAAGCAGCTTCACACTAAAGAGCCTTCGTTCACACAGAGGTGTCTATTTTGACATGTTGCTTCTATGTACTCATTTTAAACTGGGCCTAATCATAACCCCTATAGCCCATCAAATTATGAACTGTTTGGCACAACTCACCAAAAATACATTGGTTGAGAACCCGAAATGTTAATTCCCAGAATTAACCAAAGAAGAGTAGGTTCTTCAGCATGAACTGTGAAGACATCCATGTCAGTTGCTAAGGAGAGAGAAGCCAACAACGGTGACACCCAGTGATCTGCAGATTAAACTCTTCTACATCTTCTTATCACCAGTAGTTGATCCATGTTTTCTCTTTGCATAATAACAATCATCTGTAATAACAGCACAAATGCTCACAGGAATCTATTCATTTTATTACCACTGTTTACTATGGAACGCCATTTGGTCCATGACGTCTAGCATCTGTATTGACGGATTTGTGTGCTACCACTTTTTCAGCTTCTGAGGGAAAAACCCAATCATTGCTAGAGAGAACAATTTCTGCACAAATTAATCTTCCCCTTTTAAATAGATTGGCCAAAATACCGCATCGCAGCTTTGTACATTACACGTGATAGGTATGCAGCCATAGCAAGAGCCCACATGACTACAACATAGAGCCCACATGACTACACCTAGCCCCTACGTCAACAAGGGGTGGTTATATTAATGCCAACCAATAGCATGAATACCTATAGTGGTCCAACCACCTTAAAATGCTTAAAATTGCTATGTAAAAGACATTAAAACATCTTAAGACACTGAAAATGTGCATGTTAATAAGCTCTCTGTGGTCCTAAGATGTTCAAATTTGATGTGGCAATATGGACGCTGTACCAGATGTTAACATCCAAACAGCGTTTCATAATTCACTACCGCTGTGGAGCGCTCTATGTTGCCGCCTTTGACCTTCCGTGGTTCCAATAAAGGCTGGCGCATCAGAATACTTGTGGTCGGCTTATTAGACGGCTGTAAATGGACATTTTTCATCCTGACCCTAGTCATGTATCTTCCATGTAGACGTCAGAGAGCAGTTTCAAATGAACATATTAAACACATTTTAGTACACACCTTTAAGAAGTAAAACAAGTTTGTAGAAATGTAATATTAAAAAATGAAAGTGGTTGGTTATGCTGCAGAATACAGCACAACCATTGTGAGTGGACCTCCAGAGGACAAAATGTACCAGAATAACGTAGCTAGGATTTGGAAACCTTGTTTACTTTACACGCTGGGGTGAAGTCATCAAAACCAATAATGAGGTCAAATATTCCTATTCACACAGCTCTCCGTCACTCTTTTTTCCCCCACTTTTAAGTCAGAGTTCAGAGAGTGACTGACAGCAAATTGAGCGAATAGTGGTGACCCCCAGTGAGGCGAGAACACTCTGTGCCGAAACTGCGATGCTGAATGGGCGGGGAGAGTTTCGCGGCAGCTTAAGATTCCCAGTCACGCTGCCATAGGAACGCATTGTGGCGTTGCACGCGCTAGCAGGACGAGTCGTCTGGAGGTACGTGTGATACAATTCCCCCCTCTACACCCAAAGCCCAATGTTTTCCCCTGTAAGTGATCGTTTTGTAGCACTGTGGATTGTGTTTAAACGTGTAGGTGTTCTCGAATGAGAGGTAGTGAGCGAGTTTGGCGTTAGCTACCGGCTACGAAGTCCTGCCATATGGTAGTGAGCTCGGAATTAACCAGCACTTAGCATGAGCTAACTTTCGCCTATATTGTGAGTGTTTCTTCCTGGTTCCCGGATACCACTTCATGTTTTAGGGTTGTCCCTGCTTTCAGCACAAGGGACAACTTAACAGCTAATCAACAATCTTACAGAGAGCAGGAAAACGGTCGAATTTGTAGTGCACTCTCTAACCAAAGCAGCAGAGCCCGGGGTAACGTTAACGTCACGTTGCCTAAGCTAGCTTTCATATTTGACTAGCACTTTGCTGATGGTCAATGCAATGCTGATTTCGTTCCAGATCCCCCTGTTTTGAGGGCGTCTCGAGTTTTCTCTTCGGGGCTTTATCCCTCTGCACCGCCAGGTTTAACTCTACACAGTGCTGTCCTCCTGTGCTACAACTCCCAGCCAGCCGCTCATCCAGAGTACACTTCGCTGCATCTCAGGGCGACCAGCGGTGTGTTTATGTCTTTGTTTTACCCAAACGGCGAGTACCTGGACGTCAGGAGCTGCGGATGGGAAAGGTACGGGGTTTTTTTTTGTGTTTGCCACATGAGTATATTTTTAGTGTGTACGTGTTTTTTCACGTTTCCCCCTGAAAAGCTGAAGTGCGGTTCAAAATGGCGGCCCCCTCCTCCTAATTCGTAGTTGCTGCCACACCGTGTTTGCTTGGCCTGGAGAGTGACGCATCCTGCAGCATGCTTCACACAACTCGGCTCTCGACAGATACTTGATATTATATACGTCTTAAAAATGTAATATTTAAACCAAGTTCTATTTGTCCTGTCTTTGTGTCCAACAGTTGATCAGATATTTGGCCCTTACACACAGTGTGTTTCAGTGTGTGACAGTTGTGGAACATGTGACCTGCTTGTGTGCTACTGTAACTTGCTTAACGAATTTTTAAAAATATATGTATTTTATTGCTGCTTTTTTTTATTATTCTGTTCAATGTATCATTTGACTCCTGATTAGGTTAGGCAGCAGATGGCTGTTTACAACAGATAAGGCCATGTTCCCCCTGCTTTTGGGTGGGAACCACTTTAGACTCTCATGTTGATCCTAAAGCCAAGTAGTTTATAGCTGTACAAGATGACCATTTTACTGACTTGTCTTCTTTTGCTCACCTGTAATCTCTTTCTTTCTTTTTTTCCCCCTGCTTGTTTTCTTTCTTGTTTTACAGAGCTGTTGGACAGCTTTTGAAACCTGTGTGTGGGGAACTTAGCCTACAAGCTTGCAGTTTAGAGGCTGAGTGGCCATCCCTTTTTCATGTCAGGGACACAGTCCTCTTGCAGTCGTTTATGTCATCCCCTCCTTTCAAGACCGAAGATACCAAAAATTGCCAGTTCAAGATCTTTTCATCTTGCTGATAAAGCCTACAGCAAGCTAAAATGTCTGTCAACGTCAATCGCAGCGTTTCAGACCAGTTCTACCGCTATAAGATGCCCCGTCTGATCGCTAAGGTGGGTATGGCGTTCACAAATGTGATTGATGCTGTCTTCAGATTACTTGGAACATCTTGATGTATTTGCTCTTTCCTGCTAGGTGGAAGGAAAAGGAAATGGAATCAAGACCGTCATTGTCAACATGGTTGATGTTGCCAAGGCACTGAATAGGCCTCCAACTTGTGAGTACTGCTTGTGCATTTCTTGGATGGCTTACAAGAACTTTGAGACTAAGATTGTCCATTTCTTCTAACACTTAATAATGCTCTTTCTAGATCCCACAAAGTTCTTTGGTTGTGAGTTGGGAGCCCAGACTCAGTTTGATGCCAAGAACGACCGCTACATTGTCAATGGATCTCACGAGGCAAACAAACTGCAAGACATGCTGGATGGATTCATTCGCAAGTTTGTGCTGTGTCCTGAGTGTGACAATCCCGAAACCGATTTGGTAAATATGTTTTCCCTCCTGACCTTATTGTGTTTTGTGAAAAGGCAAATCTAAAACTTTTACTGATGGTATGATTGATTTATTCACCAGATAACATTCTCTAACTTTGCCCATAAAGTTCTATGAATCTTCACCTCCTGGTTAACCAGGGAGGAACAAATCTGAACTAACCTGTGTAACAATGCTGTTTGAATGGCTGAACTTGTTACCCTCTGCATTGGCCGCAGGTTTAATTGTGTTGCTGAATTTGCAGGTTCCTGTAAGGTCATCTATAGCACATGACCACAAAGCTGGTTTTTCCCAATGTGCCAGAATGAAATGACTGTTCATAGAAGCTGACTTAACACCTAAATTGTCAGTGGTTTTTATGGCCAGGGTTACTGTTCCTGAAGACTTACTGGCTAAGCTGTAATTGAGATGGTCAGGCTGACGACAGAGGTTGCAGGGATGGGCAGAAAAAACATCACCTGAGTGTTTCAGCAGAGGCTGTACTTTGTTTGTAAGCAGTATCAGGCCTATGTGTCTGTTAGTGAGAGAGATTTGAGGAGGATGGCCTCCTCGGTATTGAGGTGTAGTATTCTCGGTCTTGTATTGTTCCAGGCTAAAATATTCAGCAGGCCTGTTAAGTTGATTAAGACATCTTATAGGGGTCTGCAGAGTTTTTGTGATTTTAAAATGCGAATTTATAAATATGCTGTTAATAAATACACAACAATCTTTCTCTTGTAGCACATAAATCCTAAAAAGCAGACCATAGGAAATTCCTGCAAGGCCTGTGGGTACCGAGGCATGCTGGACACCAGACACAAATTGTGCACCTTCATTCTCAAAAATCCACCTGGTAAGTTTAGGTTTCTTTTGGTCCTGTTTCAGACTGATGGTTGGATAACAAACCAAACCAACCTTTTTTCTTTTTTTTTTATGTTCCCCCCCCCCCCACCCCCCAACTCCTCTCTCTCCTGATACAGATTATGGTATATGAACAGGGCATCAGCTATACAAAATGCCCTCAAAGCATTTAGGTTTCATAGTACTAATGTAAACAGACATGGGATAGAGACTAATGGCTAATACATGCTAATAATGTTTTGTAAATGGTTAGAATTACATTATATTCATTTCTAGAAAGCTTCAGAAATGACAGATGTTGGGGTTGTCATGACTAAAAAAACAATATGGGGCAACGAGTGTTTTTATCAAGTGAATCTAATGCCAATATAAGCTAGGACTGAGGAAAAAAGTCCTTTGATGGATAAAAAAAAAATGTGGGGCTCCTTGAGTATCCTAGTGTACCAATTGTTTCATTATAGGCCTTCTTGAGATCTGTGCAGGTCCAGATGGAACTGCAAAGCCTTTCTGTCATGTAACACTGGAACTGTTGGTATGTCTTGAGTGCCTTGCAGTGGTGTCTAAAGCCATTGGCATTTTGGGCATCTCATGGCTTTTGGCACACTTTACATTTTGATTGATGGCTCTCTAGCTTAACTGCAAAAATCGTTTCGCTATTGTATAGCAACAACAAAGGCCACCCCATGTGCATGGATCACCCTGGATGGAATATTAATACATGGCTTTCTAAGCAAACAGTTAAATCACAGACATCACTTTATTGAGTGCAACTTGTATGTGTAAAAAGTAGGGGAGAGGGTTTACAGTTTAGCAGGCTGTGAAAAGTCCCACATGCTTAAGCCCTTTAGCTTTGGTTTCTGTGCATGTGACGAGGAGTCACAGATTCTTTTAGCTTGTGATGAATCACACTAACAAAATTGATACTTTAGCAAGGTTAAGTACACAGTGCTAATGAGTTTCTATTCCCTGCCTTGGAACAGAGAGTGACAGTGGATCTGTCAAGAAGGAGAAAGAGAAAAAGAATCGCAAGAAAGACAAGGAGAATGGCTCAAGTGGTGGGGAGGCTGGAAACAATGACATAGATGCCCCAGATGCTGTGGTAAGTAAATGGAATTTCTAGACCAAGGATCACTTGATCTCTAGGAGTGGGGATAATTCCTACATGGTTTGGTCCCATTTAACATGCTGGATGCCATGCACGATCCAAATTTACTTGCTGCAGCCAGTTGTGGGCTGTTGAACACAAATTTATTACAATGTAGAAAAAAAAGACAGAAAACTGGTTTGTTAGAACCCTAACTGTCCAGGAACACAGGAAAGAATTTAATTCTGATAGTGGTTTTATGTTAAGGTGAAGTTCTTTCAGTAAATTTTCATATCCACCTATTCCATTCCAATCCCACCCTATCCTGTTAATTTCAGTGTTGCTATAAGAGTCTCTCTTGGTATTTAGCACTTGGGTAATGGATGTGCTGAGATGCGTTAGTTAAAAGCAAACTTTAAAAAAACCTTTTCAAGCTGTCCCAGGTGTATAACTCTGTTCTCTGGGCAGGATGGGGATGATGATGATGAAGACTGGGCAGAAGAAACTACAGAGGAGGCCCAGCGACGCCGGATGGAAGAGATCAGTGAGCATGCAAAGGGCCTTACACTGAGTGATGATCTGGAGAAGACTCTGGAGGACAGAGTCAACATATTCTATAACTTTGTGAAGGTGTGCTTGCTAAAACAAGCTTACATTAGAATATTTTTTTTTCTTTCTTCTTTTTTCTGATTTACAAGTAAACAAAAAAATTGAGTTGTCAGGGTATACAGTCTAAAAATAAATAAATAATTGTTGCCTCCAGAAGGGTTCAGCTACCAGGAATAAAACTTTGATAGGTTTGACATTGTGAGACTGTACTTAACTGCTATATAAGGTTATCTTATGTGTGTTTTCCATATGGATTCGTGCTGTTGTTCTGGTTGCATCCTTTTGCAAGTGAAGTATGCCTCGCAGGACAGTTTGAAAGCAGTTTAAGCTGTTGGAGGGGTCGCATCGTATGGTTCTGAACATATTATCTACCATACCAGTTGCGCAGATATTACCATTCTCTTAGTGGCCGTGAATGGAAGAAGGCACACACATAAAGGATCTGGGAGATCTACATGAACCAAGGAGAGAAAGAGCTCACAGATTGTTAGACGTAGCGAGCAGTAATGCCCTCCATAAGTCATCCAGTGCCAGCTCCATGACGCAGGAATACATGCATGCAGACAGTTATGACTACTGGCCTTACCAGCATGTCAACGTTTTCAAAGACTGCAGTGGTGTCATGCCAGACCGTCATGGAGTGGTGGAGACAACCAATAAATTTGTGTGGAGGGACCGTGGTCAGCATGAAGATGAATGTTTATTGTCGCATGTCTAGAAGACCTGGTGTCACTTCAGCTCAACCACTACTATAAAATCTGCAGGATGGTTTTTCGCAGTACACCGTTAGGAGCTTCTGTAATTTCACATTGAGACGGGACCATACTGAGACACAATACTTCTGTATGTATAGCAGACATATTGTCCATATCAGTCTAAATTTATCATTCCTGGTACGTTTTATCATCTTTCTAAATGACACTGCAATCTGACACTTCCTTCTGGGTGCAGTTATTTTTGATGATAAATGTATGATGCATGTCATTTGTCATCTTGACTTTCTTCTTATTTATAGCAAAAGAAGGAGGAGGGAGTGATTGATTCGGCGGATAAGGAAATCTTGGCTGAAGCAGAGCGGCTGGAGGTGAGGGCCATGGGCCCATTGATTCTAAGTGAGCTGCTCTTTGATGAAAACATCCGTGAGCAAATCAAGAAGTACAAACGACACTTCCTTAGAGTAAGTGCAGCCTCAGTTGTCTCAGTTTCATGTCTTATTCAGACACTTACCTCAAAGAGATTTATTTTTTCCAGATATAACTCTCTATTCTTTTTATAGTACTAGCAGTGAACATGCTGAAATGTGATGTACTCTATAAATAAGTTCTCAGGATGGTTGTGTACAGAAAGTGGGTTTTTTTTTTTTTTTAAATAAATGATGTTGTTTTGACCTTCTGTAGTGACTGGTCATGGTGTCCTAATGCAGCTGTCTTTGTCATCAGTTCTGCCACAATGATAAAAAGGCTCAGAAGTACCTCTTGGGTGGTTTTGAATGTCTGGTCAAACTCCATCAAAGTCAGCTGCTGCCCCGTGTATCCATTGTTCTCAAAGACCTGTATGATGCAGACCTGCTGGAGGAGGATGTCATACTTGCATGGGCTGAGAAGGTGAGGAATGGCTGGCTTTTTCGAAAACCTCAGTTTCCCTATGTTGGTTTCCCTGTATGGTGGTGCTGCCATGCGCTTACCACATGTTGTTGTGTATGAGGATATTAAACTATGCTGAGGTTTGTCAAGTTACCACTAATGTTAACATTTAGACCTGTCAGAACAGTTGTTTGATACAACTGCCATTCATAAAACCTGTAGCAAGCCTTCAGTTCACTCTAACTTGTTTTGGAGATTGTTTTTATCTATGTAGGGATGATGGGTTTCATAAGAATTGTATGTGTACTACTAAAGCAAATGGTCTGCACTGTTTTAGACTTATAGAATGTCAGTGTATTTGAGTGTTTCATGAGGTTACAAGTGTTGCACCCTTTACATTTGGTAGTGGCTTTTTATCAGTATTTTTGTTGTTTGCCCATCTAGCACCAAAGTAATGTAAGGGAAATATCTGGTTAAGTTTTATTAGGGTAGAATGGTACATACTTCCCTTTAACATGGCTATGGAAATGCAAAACATGTTACAGGTTTTTCATGAAGGTTTTACTTTAATGACCAGGTGGAGCTTCTTTTAACCTTAATTAGGATGCATCTATTGTCTTTTAAAGGTCTCTAAGAAGTATGTCTCTAAAGAACTCGCCAAGGAGATCCATGCTAAGGCAGAGCCTTTTGTGAAATGGCTGAAGGAGGCTGAAGAGGAGAGCGAGGGTAGTGAGGAAGAGGATGCAGATGAGGACAATGTGGAGGTAATAACTGGCTTAGTTAAGCTTAAATCTATTTTACTTTTATTTATTTATTTATTTTTTTACCATGTGGTTGAACTTTTAATAAATCTGGTAGTGTGTGTGTGTGAAAATAACTGTCCTTGTTAAATAATGTATTGGAGCAAACAGGTACTATTTGTGTGATGTTCAATTACATTCTGAGTAATGCAGGTAATCTATCAATGTATAGTGGTTAATAAAGGTGTGTTTTTATTTATTTATTCATTTATTTATTTTTAAATCCCCACCCCCGCTGTCAAGGTGGTGTATTCATCCTCTGCACGTGAGCTGAAGATGGAAACAACAAAGCCTGAGAAATCTGAAAAAGAGGAGGAGGATATTGATATCGATGCCATTTAAAACCTTAAATTTGACTCTTGACATTTTGCAAAACTGCAGGTGGTGTGACGCATGCCTTCAGAACATTTTTGCTCTTCAGCTGTAGGCCTGAGTTAGTGCATTGTTAGAAAGCCTTATTTTAGTCATTTCTCAAGCCCTATTGATGAATTGTTGCCATTGTTTGTATGCATGAAATTCTTTAGGTTGTAGGGCAGAACACACTTAATTTGTTTTCTTTTTCCCCCCTTCCTTGTATTTTTGCGACTATTAAAGAATGTTTGCCAGTGAAATTCTTAGCGGTGACTTGTTGTGTGTGGGGGGCGGGGGGGTTTGGCTGTGTGGTGGTTTTTAATTTTTTAAATTTTTTTTCTAACTTGTATCAGTGGTCAATTACTATTGTAATTGAGCTGATCATGGTGTTAAAGCCTGTTGGCGAAAATGTTACCCTCAAGCATGCGACTGCATGATAATCCATGACAAATGATACTGTTTTGACATCTGTACAGCACTGGACAAAAAGGAATTGTGCAACTTGCACCAGTCTTTAATTAAAATTTAGAACATGTGAGACACCAGATAAATCATAGTTTGTCACCTTTTAAGCACTACAATAATCATTAGAGTAGGGTAAACATGACTTTCACTGAATCATTCTTTGTTTTTTCTTTTTTTCTAGTCACGCACAAACTTAACATTGCAAGCAACATATGTATAAACTAACTGTACCATCAACAACTACATTAAATACTATGCTAAATATTTTGTTCCATTTTAGTTTTTGCACCTGTAGAAGGTAAATCACAGTGGTTCTGCCCTGTTTGGGCCTCAGACACAAGTCTGATTCTTAAATTAGAAAACCAACAAAGGAGTCTAGTGTTCTGTCACTATTTTATACCAGAGTTTCCCAGATTAATAGCTAAAGGGTTTTGGCACACCTTTTCTTTTCTTTTTTTGAAGATTAAAAGCATGGGAAAATATTGTGCAAAATGCAACCAATCTAAAAACCACCCTATTCCAGTCCACTTTCATTTCTACAAATCCTGATTAACTTACATTGATCTTAGTGCAACACAGAGGCAGCTTAGTAACTACCTACTTCATGTAAATAACAGAACATTCTGCCAGCGTTACAAACAAAACATTAAAAGCATGTAGCCATTGCACTTCACTTCTTGATGGATAAAACACACAGTATAAAAAGCAACTAATTAAGATACCAATGCCCCTTAAAAAGTTAGGTCCAAAAAACAAAAGAAAAAGAACCAACAATACTTTCTTTCAAACATTCAACACTGCCTTTCTCAAGAGGAAAAGGAAAGCATTACTGCTCTAACTGAATCTGAAATGGTTAGTGCTCTGTCATTTCTTGTTTTTTTTTCCCTTCAGATGAATGTGTAGAGGCCACGAGCATTTTAAATTTAAACTGAATAGGTTGACTAAAAGATGTGGGCTCTGTCAGCTATAATTCTGATTGTTCTTATAGTTATACCTGTAACACCTCTGCCCATATTGCTCGATTTACAGTTGCAAGAAACAGTAAATGAACTATTTGGAGTTACTGGGGTTTTTGCATTGGTTACAAATCAACTGCAGTCTAATTGTTATCCAGCTCACAATTTAAAACAAACACTGTCTAAACCAACTTTAATCTAACCAAAACACACATAGCTAAACAAACCAGGTGTACGTCGATCTACAGTTAGACAGACTGACTACAAAAGGAAAAATTCAGTACTGTGGCTACTGTCCTTAGGAGTGTGCGCCTTGTTAAGGTCAGGCCAAGTACGCAACTGGCAAGTGAACGTGCTGAGAAAAACATAAGGTAAACGGCAAAATACCAAAGAAACCTCTACAAACAGAAAAAACATTCATGTGTGCGTTATTTAAAAAACGCAGAACAAGAAAGACACCACAAAAGAAGCAGCTGCTGTCCAATAAATAAATAAATAAATACATACATAAATAATTGTGGCCCATCTTAACTTTGACCAAGACCACCTGGATGTTCCACAATGCTTCTAGGAAAGCACAACTGCACAACAATATATCTAGAGGAAAAAGACATATCCCCAACCAAAAACTTACAACTGTGAAGCATGGTGAAGGGAGCATCATGGGTTGAGGCTTCTTTGCAGACTCTCCACACACTCGAGTACAAAGGTACAAACAAATCTGTGGTTTAAGAGCACATCATGAATTTGATGTAGATTTGCTCTTTTCCAAAAAACCTGGAAAGCTATTGGTAAATGATGTCCAAGAAATTCAATGTAAGGGTGGCACTTCCATCACTACTCCATCAAAGCTAAAGAGATGTTGAGTGATGCAACAGGAGCTTGACCAAGAGCATACTAAGTAAAAAAAAAAAAAATGACTAAAGAAGATTTGTGATTTGGAAAAGGCCAAGTCGGAGTCCTGACCTATCGAGATGCTGTGGCTGACCTGAAAAGGGCTGCAAGCAGGGCATCCTGGGAATACTGATGATTTGAAACACTTTACACTGAGGAATGTTCCAAAATTCTTCCTCAGCGTTGTGCAGATCTTATTTACAGGAAACGTTTGATGAGTTCTTGCTGTTAAAGGGGGATCTACATGTTATTACATTCAGGTGCGAGCCTACAGCGTAGATGTTACTCCATGTGCTCAATAAAAGACAAAGCTACAATTATTCGTGAGTTTTTAGTCTAGTTAGATTGTGTTTGAGTACAACTGTGAAATGTATATGACCAGACTACATTGTATTAGTAATCAGTGCAGAAATCCAGGTAAATCCAAACAGTTCACTTACAGTTTCTTGTCGCTGTATCATGCCTTGGAATGGCACCATTGGTTATTATTTGGATTGGCAGTCAGCCCATGTTAGGCTAGTACATGAATTAAAGCAACCTTGCCTGTAGTTTAAAGTCAAAACAGATGGGTCATATAGAACTAATAGAAGGTGGAAACAGGTTCTGAAGCACCAGAGAGAAAGAGGATCAGTGCTACATGCTTCAAGAGCCTCACACTAGAGACTTTAAAAGAGAATTACTGCAAGCTTTACCTTTGACATATTAAAATAAAGGACCGTAATCAGAAATGCATCCGAATCTTCATTAAAGGCGTAATTCTTCCTGCAATAAGGGCTGAGATATCTCCCTGTTGGTGAGAGGCAGAGGAGGCAGCTGCCTCTGTGTCACCTGCTTCACAAAGGTCACGAGAAACCCCACCACCAGGATAGCACCCAGGAGTGAGCCCATAACCCAGGCGCTGGGTGGCTCCTTGGGTACTGACGGCAGTGTTGGTCTGGGGGTCGGTGTTTCAATCAGGAGATCCCTCACACTTGCCAAAGAGCCATTGTTGGGGAGGGGCTGAACCCCAAGAATGCTACACATGAGAGGGTAGAGGTCAACGGAGCGCATGGCGGCCTTGGTGTAACCAGTACGGAATGATGGCCCACGGGCAACAAACACAGGATGCATGCTGGGCAGGTGGTTATCATAGCCATGGTTGCCCACTGTGAAGAATAAAGAGAACAGAATAATAAGTGTCATCTGCAAAGATGGAAACAGTCTGGGGCAGAGTACAGTTCATCCTTCAGTCTAAATGTACGCAAATGTGTAAAAAGCCACCGTCTATGAGACTGTTAACAACCCTGCAAGACTCTTTAAAGCTCCACTCTTGCTTTATATCTGAAAGAATCCACAGGTGTGGGGAGGTGTAGCTCATGAAGCCACCACCAAGAAAAGCAAATTTACCAATTAAAAAAAAAGAAGCTGCTGATGCTTTAGGAACAATGTACTAACCACCCCAGAGTACAGACCCCAACATCACTGAATGTGTTTGGGATCACTTGAATTATAAGAACCAAAAAATGCAGCCAGGAGTTCTGAAATCTGAATGCGTGTCTCCCTAAAAAAATCAACATCAACACTTAATATTTCTACCACATTTAACCCACCCGTGAAGTAAAACTCCCACATGCACACACACTAGAGGGCATTAGGAAGCCCTGTCCATGGTGCCCGAGGAACAGTTCAAGGATTTAAGGAGACTTTATTGTCATTCGCATCACATGTGGTACATGTTGGGTGCAGCCTTGTTTAAGGGCTCGGTTCATGGAATCAAACCGGCGACCCTCTGGTCGCAAAGCTGGTTCTCTAACCTGCAGTCCACAATGGCCTCTGATTCTCAAAAATTCCTGGCACTTCATGTCCATTTTGACCATCTAAATAAATTAAGGGACTAAATGAACAGTTCTCTATGAATTACACTTGGTTTAACCAGTGTAAAACACTACTTCAATGAAACTGACCTCCTTCTTCACACTATATACAAAATGAATACTGGATTTCTGAGATTATGTGACACATTCCTTACAAAACGAATTAATCACATCTGTACTCACACATAGAGGATCCGGTTCTGTTCTGTACAATGGTCCATCCTTCTTTGGCTTCAATAATGATGGGCATTATCCTGACGTTGTGTTTGTAGTGGAAGTAATCAGGGATGTCTTCTTTCTTGTATACAAACATGTTAGGATTTGCATTCTCCAACAAATTATAGACCTCGTCAAATTTACCTGAGAAAAAGAAAAAATGATAATCAATACACGGGCTAACACTGAACCTAATCCCCAACATACAGATGCCTTTTTACTATCAAAACTGATAAATATACTTGCACATAATAAATGTACATATAATCACTGGGTAAATATACTCACAGTGCATTTTTTGCAGATAAGTGCAGATAGGACCAGTGTGAGAGTTTTAGGTTTTGAGTTGAGGTTATGGTTAGTGGTTAGGTTAAGGTTTAGGGTGTTGGGTTAAATTAAGGTAAGTTTATTAGATAATTAGTGGACGAATCAAAACTTCATAACAATATGTATATATCATAATCATATTGCATAATCACACACACACGTGTGTGTGTACATGTGTATAATATATATAAAAGCTCAACACTTGAAACAATAGTGCTTGATAGTCTCCCGATTAAATGCTCCCTCCCAAATGCGAATGTTACCCACCAGCTTAAGTCACAGTTTGATACAAATCAATATGCTGTGCTATGATACAGTCTGATTTGTTTAGACATCTGATCTTTATGGATCGATATCTACTTTTTCTTAAACCTACCTTTTTTGGGTAGAATGCCCACGACTGGACTCTTGTCTACCCATGTGTAGAGATCTTGACTCACGTAGGCGTCTAGCTCAATGACCTTATCATGTGACAACTGTGTCATACCATGGTCACTTGTGACAATGAGATTGATTTTGTCATACAGACCAGCTTTCTTGAGCTTCTCTCTGAGAAATCCCAGCTTTCCATCAATGTCCTCGATGACCACATCCATAAGCGGGCTCTCTGGCCCCAGGTTATGACCGCTCTCATCAGGTTCCTCCCAATAAAGGACCCCAAAATCGATTGCATCTGTTCCTGAGAACCAGCTGATAAGCTTGTCTACCCGCATCTCGAAAGGCATAGACGCGTTGTATGACACATAATGGCTTGGATAGATTCCACCAATGGCCACGTCGGATCCAGGCCACATGGCAGCGCCGCTCCTTCGTCCGGCCTTCTGAGTGGTCACCCAGAGCGGAACCGCCTCCTCCCACCATCGAGAGTCATACACTTCAGGTCCCTCCATGGAGAAGGAGCGGTTAAGAACTGGGTCATACATTTCGTTGGCTACAATCCCGTGGCTCTCTGCATGCAAGCCTGTTACTAAAGTGTAGTGGTTAGGAAAGGTCTTGGTGATATAGGTGTTCTCCACCTTCTCTACCTGCACCCCCTCGTCCATCAGGGCACGGAAGTTGGGGGTGGGCACTCTGTTCACATAGTCCCAGCGGAAGCCATCAAAAGAAACCAGCAGCAGCTTGTTATGCTCCTCCTGCCGTGAAAGGAGTGGATGCAGCAGGGCTAAAAGGCAGCTCAGCAAGCAGGTCTTCCTCATTACCACCACTGGCATGTTGCACTTTGATGTAGGAAGGGACCTACAGAGGAAAAATAATTCATGATACACACCAGTACAATTTTCTTCAGAAGCATCTGTACATCTGGAACTTTTTATCTTAGTTAGTCAACATCAAAATACACTAACATTCCACCGGCTCTGCTCAAAATCTCTGCATAGTTCAAAAATTACGCTGTAAACAAATTCATTTAGAGAAGTTTGATGTGAAATTGCAAGAAAGGTTGGTGATGATAGAAACCACGGGTCTAATAAAGACACAAATAACAGACATTCCATTTACAACTTAAACTGACCAGAGAATCTGCATGTTTCCCGAATGTTATATGTAATAATTATATAACTGACAGCATGTTCACAACCAGTGTGTGTGTAATTAAACGTTTCAGACATCTGGTTCCTATCATCACTGCTGCAAGCAATTCTAACTGTGCACAATCCTTTAGAACGGACCGTGTCACACCAAACCACACTGAATGACTGTGTTTATTTGCTAATGAATTAATTATCTAGATTCTTCTGAAAAATATTTCCCTTTGAAGAGCTATGGCACCGATTTTCAAAACGTTGACATTACTTAATGGTTGAGATATAGTCAGAACTGTTTGAGGTAAAATAGCTCACTGTAGAAAAACTTACAGATTCAGGTTTCTTTGCAGTGGTGGTGATGGGAACCAGAGGTGCAATTAGGGCCTTTCACTTACCACCCAGAACAACCAGTTAACCAACATGTGCCTCCTGGGTTTTATGTTTTGATGTTATTAATAGAGGGCATAGCCAAGTCAGAAAATGTAGGTTTACTTTTGGGTACTATTGTGCTTCCTAATGCACTGCACCAACCACTATGCCCTGCATGTATTTACAGAATACTAAAAACCCTATCAGAACACTACCGTAAAACAATGCCTCATGCATCAGGCAGTGCATTTGACACCGTCTGATGTAATAGCTTTGAATGAAGTAATATTTAGAGCTGTGTGGTTTCTATCAGCACCGCTGTGAAGAATTAGGTTACTGAGACCCAAGCCTTTTACCCCAAACCTCTTTGCGTGCCTATGCTTATATCCTAACGACTTAATAATGCTGAAATTTTGAAATATTGATGGAGTTCTCCTTTAAGGTCCAAACCAGCCATCTATTTATCTTATTTATGTAAACTATCCACTTAGTACTGTTAATGAACCCAACGTGTATTTAATGTAGTGTAATCTGCAGCTCCAGCAGATGACAGTAGATGAACTAGTTATGTGTGATGAAGAATAGTTCAGACTGAAAAGGCTCGCTCTGCTCTCTGTGCGCGTGCTGCTAACAGGTGCATGTGTCTCTCATCCACAAAACACAAAGCAGGGAATCAGGCGCCAGCAGCATGCGTGGAAATGTGCCACAGTCGCAGAGACACACATCGAACTGGTTATTAGGGGCAGCGGAGGATTGCGTCGCTAAAAATGGGCTTCACTCGAAAACGATGACATCATGCAATGCAGCGCAGGTACGCGCTTCACCGCGCTATTACTGCGAATGCAGACAGAAGCGCCGTGACATGCATCCATCAAATAAACTAATCCGTGAAATTAAGGTGTCCTGCATTGGATTGGCCCCCACCCCCCACCACTCCGCCGCTGCCTAATGGAGCTCGCGGGCTGCAGACTACCGTTAGCTAGCCGCTCTCCTGCTGTATGATCAGCCCCTCAGCAGCTGTAACAGACAACCCAGCTAATTCTACCAGAGGGCTGAACCCGGCGCCGTGCACAGTGTCCCCCCTATTTAAATGTTCCCCTGCAATAAAGGTTCAGTAAAAGCGCCATGCAGACAGAATAGCCCCTTACCTTCTGAGAGGAGCTCCAGTCTGCAAGGGGAAAACTGAAGATAACAGCTGCGGCGTAAACAGGAAGTCCCGCCCCGTCTTCACCCACAAAACTCTGATCATACTAATGATTGTATTATGATTTTTAAAATGTCATTATAATTTAAAGGAGTTAAAATGTTATCAATATATATTTGAATCAGATTTTAGTAGCTAAACTATTTAATTAAAAATATTAAAGAATTAAGAATATAATTATAACGTGGCTGCTTTAAACTGAATGCAATTCCGTCCTTAATGAACAATCATTAAATCCACCCTGAGTGTGTATTACTTATTATATTGTGTGTGTAAGCGCGCGCGTGTGTTGATCAGGCTCAAGGAGCTCCTAGCCTTGGCTGTGACGCCTTCTCTTTCGGTAACATTACATGTTAACATTAAATGAGACTAATAAATAATCGCACCGAGCTCGTGTTGATATAGCGTACTTGTACAGGCGTGTACTTCCAATACCTGTGTACCTGCATAGTGTGAACTTATATATTCAGGCTAATGCGGGGGCATGCATGTTAAGACCCACACTGCTGGGATTGCCGCATTTCTTAGACGATAACCAAAAGTCTCATCTTAAATAGCAAGAGAAGAGAGCCAGCATTACGAGAAGGACCACAAAAAAGTATTTTTGATGTCTCATTATGAAAAGAAGTAGACGTAGAAGAAGAAGAAGAAGAAGAAGAAGAAAAAGAAGAAGAAAAAAGAAGAAGAAGAAGAACTACAGAACATTTTGAAATGACTGAACTGTTGAACTGTTCAATGTCAAGAAGTAAGTAATAATAACACTAAAATCCAGAATTCATAATATTTCATAATATATAAATAGAAAGGGAGAGAGAGAGAGAGAGCGAGAGAGAGAGAGATAACATAATACTGATTCTCTTGACTTTTTCTATATTTATTCTAACGATGCTGTAATTCAGTATATTTCTGGTGATCTGAAAATCTACTGAAAATTGTAATACTATCTCTGTTGATGATTCATGCATGCAAATAAAGCACTGTTGGACTGAACTGACCTGAGGAGAGAGAGAGAGAGAGAGAGAGAGAGAGAGAGAGAGAGAGAGAGAGAGAGAGAGAGAGAGAGAGAGAGAGAGAGAGACCATTCAGTGCAAGTGGAGTAGCTTGCTTTTGCGCAGGTTCTCCACCAGGGGACAGGGCAACATCAAAAATCCTAGCGGGACCTAGTCTGACTGTCTAAGGAAAATGTATTAGATCTTCTGTCTGCCTTTTGATATACATATTAATATGCCTTAAATAATATATATAAATTTCCCCTCTTCTTATTCTTTTTCTTCTATATTTGAATTCTTACATTTTTCTTGTAATTAATTTTTCCTCTGGCAAGTAAAAAAAATAAAATGATGTGTCAGATTTTGCTCAGATGTAAATATAAAACATTTTTACACTTTGAATTTAGAGAATCCAAAAACACACTCAGATCTGCTAACTGGTTTACTGGTTTACTTATGTTGCCTATATGTGTACAGTATACACATCACGTATTGATGCAATGAATTCCATGTGTTATAAGTGTGAAGACTTTTAAGGGTGTCTCTTTGGGGTGCATGGTCAGTGAGGTCTTCAGAGCAGATGGTCAGTGAGCTCCTCTGTGTGGAGTGCCAGTAAGCTCCTCAGCGCAGATAGTGGTCAGTGAGGTCTTTAGAGCAGGTGGTCAGTGTCTTCTCAGGGAGTAGTGTCAGTGAGCTCAGTAGAGTGGATGGTCAATGAGCTCCTCAAAATGGATGGTCAGTGAACCCCTCAGAGTGGATGGTCAGTGAGCTCCTTAGAGTGGATGGTGAATGAGCCTCCCAGGAGTGGATGGCAAGTGAACCGCTCAGACCGGATGGTCAGTAAGCTCCTCAGAGCAGATGATCAATGAGCTCCTCAGAATGCATAGTCAGTAAGATCCTCAGAGAGGATGGTCAGTGAACCCCTCCGAGCAGATGGTCAGTGAGCTACTCAGAGCGGATAGCCAGTGAGCTCCTCAGAGAGGATGGTCAGTGAGCTCCTCAGAGAGGATGGTCAGTGAACTCCTCAAAAGGGGATGGTCAGTGAGCTGCTGTTCCAACTCCACACAGCAGCGTTTGATCAAATTCTTTACGGTCTCCCTGGCAACCGCTTCGTGACGCAGCTCCGCCTGCTCCTCCTCCGATGGCCACCCTCATTCAAAAGTAAAAGGCGAGGAGCACGCTCTCTCTCTCTCTCTCTCTCTCTCTCTCTCTCTCTCTCTCTCTCTCTCTCTCTCTCTCTCTCTCTCTCTCTCTCTCTCTCTCTCCTCCCTCTCTCTCACACACACACAGACGGGTGAAAACTCGCTGCCTTTTTTTCTTCCTCCTCCTCCGTCTGCAGTAGCCGGTAAGTCGACGTCTACAACCTTCATGTATGTGTATCGTGTAGAGATTAATCTGAGCTGATTTGGGAGGCAATCCAGATGATTTCAGACAGAGAACACTTTAGAGATTTAGAGTTGGGTGACTTCTCATTTGTGGAATCACTCCCTCCTGATGCTGAGTGGACTATATGTCTAAAAGTACTATCAGGTGCACCACAGCTTGTATAATGTCCACAGCATGCCAGGTTCCCCTAAGAAGCTGTGCTTGAGGCTAGGTCGCCATGCCCAGTGCCAAGTGTTGGCCTGAGGGGTATAAAGCCCCCCCCAGCATTGGGCTGTAGAGCAGAAAACTACATTCTTTGAAGTGATGGAGCTCTATCCAGTTTGGAATGAGCTGGAGTGGCGTTTGTGATCAAGAACTAAACAGCATACATCAGAACCTACACTAATGCTCTTGTGACTGTATATAACCAAGTCCTCACAGCAATGTTCCAACATCTAGTGTAAACCCGGCTCTGGACAGTAGAGGCTGTTGTTGCAGCAACGGGGGCAAACTAGCCCCCGATTTATGATGGAAGGTTGGATTAGCAAATGTCTGCAAACTTTTGACATGTAGTGAATGAACCATACCATGGTCAACTAATGGTGGTTTATAACAGTGTTACAACATAGCCAGGTTCAGACGTGTTCTCTGTACATGGACTGGTTGTTTATTTGTTTGTTCATGATAAATCAGTGTCTTTCCTGATTTTCAAAAGGGGCATGTGCTTTTAACTTCACCAGGTTTAGTTTTAGTTCTACTAGGAAATTTATACTGATCATAATTCTATGCTAAGGGCTGTTGACATTGTTCTTTTATTAGGCTGTAATATATTACTACATCGTTTTGATGATATTATTATTATTATTATGGTGAAAACAAGTCTATAGCAGCTTAAACAAACTTTAATCACCAATTGATAACAATACCATGAATGAATGTTGTTGTACTTAAGTGGCTTTAACATCGAATGCACATGGGCTGGATGGCTTAGATGGAAAACAGAATAAAGGGCTGAATGGTTGGGTCACATTTTGGCATTTGACTGGGCCACAAGATGGCTATAATAAGGGGGGATTGAGCACTTAAGATGCTGGCAAGCCTAGTAAGCATGATGAAATCTGGACTTGTTACGAGACACTCTTGAAGATGAAGCCAGGCCTATTCTGAATCAGACGTTCATGTCGAGACATTACCTGATATCTTCAGTCTACTTCAGTTAATAAATATTTAAACTCAATCAAGCTGTAGACATAAACCTGCTGTTTTATTGTTAATACTGTTTTAAAGAACATCTGTTTTTACCATCACATTCTTGTGATTACATCAAATATAAATCTGATCTAATTGTTTGACAGTTAACCCACTCTCATTATTTTCACTACTGGTCATATGAAAATAAGATGAACATGTCAGTCTCTGGGTGGGTATTCTGTACACAGTTATATAAGTGCAGCTCTTATGGAATTCAAATCCATGCAGAGAATATATTAGGTAGCAGATATTTACATATTGATGTAGCCTATGCAACAGCATGATCAAGTAATGTGACACTGTAAAAATAATAGGGTTCCCATGAGCCCACTCAGTTAACCATGACAGGACATTTATCACAGGCACTGTATGTGACAGTACAGTAGCTTATCTTGCCAATCTTATGACTTGAACTGAAATAATTACCTGGTTACAAAGTTATCTTAAAGGCACCGTTTGATGACAAATCTAATTTATGTTTTTTCCTATATTTTTCAAACCAAAGTCCCGATTATCACCAAAAACCATATATCTTCATTTTAGTCTACTTTTTGTTTGTGCACCATTTGAACACAGCAGCTGGTGTTCACATTGTTTGAAAAAAAAATTCAGAAATGACTTATAATGAAAACAAGGGACCAGACAGAAATGAAAACTGCCACTTTGGAGATTCTTGTTTTCCCTAGCTTAAAAAACAAGGTGTAGGTTCACTGACTATTAAAGTTAAATGTTTATTTACATTAAAATTAAAGCTGATTTTTGCTGTTTCCTGTAAAACTGCAACTTTGGAGATTCTTGTATTTCCCTAGCCTTCTTTAGTTTAGACTTCAGTGACCAACCCCTCAACCCCTTAATACAACCTCAATACAACTAAACACAATACATATGTATATACACCCTTCACTAGTAGGCAACAATATTAAACAAAAAAACAGCCTTTTCTCTGGAGGGCAAGCACCTCTCATGATCCTCCCTGCATGGCCACAGCACGGGCGATACTGGGTGACTGGAATACAGTGGACAAAAAGAAATTAGAAATGGCTGTGCACAAACAAACTAAAAAAATAAAGTTATGTGATTTTGATGGCACAATGTGCATCTTACTACAGTAAGTCCTATGCAGGGTGTAGAAACTGTACATGTTAAGGTTTTGACATTTGCTAAGACCTTCTCCTGTTATGGGCAAGAAGCATTCAACAGGTGATGTGATGTCATGTGATGGTACTGGTGCCACCAAACATTAGGGGTAAAACAGCCGCGGCAGACAGCTTCAGGGGGATTTATTCAGGAATCTGTCTCGGCCTGACTGCAGAGTGTTTATGTTTGGTCTTAGTCTGGTCATGTAAAAGTACAGCTGGGTGTGATAATATTATGACAACACACAAAATATGCTGGTCATGTGAATATCTTCACTATGCAAGTTCTGTCATCTTTAAGGGTTGTGTAGAGCCTCTTCCACTGATCTCACACTGTCTTATGAGCAGGGTTTCATGTAACACTGAAGTGTGCTGACTCATTGGCTGTCTTTAGTTGTTATGGCAACTGCCAGCTTGGGGGGATCCAGAGCATGACATGAGGTGTGGAAAGAAAACGCTCATTGCAAGCATTTAGTGCAGTTACCGTTCGAGAGGCTAGTATTTCAACCATGTACCATATCGTCGCTGTCCAAAGAAAAACATGTATCTCCATTTTTGTTGATTTTTACTTTTATGCCTCATTTGATCACATGAGCTGTTATTTACACTGTGTGGAAATTTCCTGAAGAATGGCCCAACAGAAATAGCCCAAAACTACTTGGAACGACGTCTGTTTCCATAGACTTCCATTCAAATAAAATGAGATTTTTGGCCACTCCTGTAAAGTTGCCATTTTGGAGATACCTGTTTTTTTTTGGACAGCGACGATATCTGACCTGCTAGAAGTAAAATACACATACATATAAAAACATGTGCATTTTTCCTTTACAGGATTTACTGCATCTGCCTCCCTCCATGCCTGAGGTCAAAGAAACGTGACAAAATGATGCTGTGACCAGAAGAAAGAATCGAGCTGAAATGCCAGAGTCTAGCTCAAGCACAAGATGGGAGTATCCTGTGTTGGGATGGTGACCAGAAGAGGAAGAGACTACAGCAAGGATGGAATGACAGCATTGTATCAGCCCCATTGATCTAGCTGTAAGCTCAGCAGGCACTGAATACGACCCTTTGCATCTGGCTCCAAAGGTCCAAATCAGTTTTACTGACCAACCAAAGCAATAGGTAGCCTGCATTAGCATTTCAATTGAGCCTGTTTATTTTTAACTACCCCTGCCGGTTTGCATTACACAAGCCATGGATACAGGCACAATACCGCAGATTAATGTGGAGGACATCAGTCACTTGGACTATGACAAGCTCGAGGTTGCTACAGATGACCACTTGAGAACCTTAAAGGCTTTGGCTGAGAAGCTGAGGCTAGAAACAAGGAGGCCCTCGTATCTAGAGTGGAAAGCCCAAGTGGAGGCTCAGAGTGCCAAAGGACCATCTGAACCATTAGAGTCCTCTGAGCCGTGTCAGGCTGCGGGACAGGAGTGCACAGATAGGCCAAAACAAAATGGGGAAAACTCTGATTTAATTCAAGAGAGCGGCCTGACCTCGGGAAGTCTGAAAGGCTTCGGAAATATTGATGAGGCTCTCATCTGGCTCAGGAAGGAACTGGTAAGAGAAACCTGAGGGCATGATCCAGCCTTTTTCTAGCTCATTAAAATGAAAGTTCTTATATAAATTAGTTAGGCAGCTTTACGCACCTTGATTTTGAATGAATGAGAATACTTGATCATATTTATAACTAGTAATGTAACACTAGGATTCCAATATCTGTATTACAGGCTGTTTCAAAACATTTGTGTTGCTTAGGATGATATTTCTATGACACTGTGACTATATGTCACATTTAAAGGAATCAGAATCAGGTGAGGTCAATCATTCACTGAGTAGAGAATTTAGAGCCATTTTTTGCCATTTGTGATTTGCACACAGAGAAATTTGTCCTCCGCATTTAACCCTTCCGTGAAGAGAAACACCCATATACACACACACACACTAAAACCGGAGTGGTGGGCAGCCCTACCCACAGCACCCGGTGAGCATTTGGGGGTTAAGTGCCTTGCTCCAGGGCACTTCAGTCATCAGTTCTGTCGGTCTGGGGAATCAAACCAGCAACTCAAGGCTGGCTCCCTAACCTCCAGCCCACGACTGCCCAGTATAGGAAAAAGGGCCTATATAATAGAAATAAATTTTCATCTAAAATAAAAGATGTAATTTAGTTTTGTAAACATTTCCATAACAGACCGTTCAGTCCCCAATTCATGTAGTATATATAAGGAAACAATTCTGCAAAATCTCTGATTTTATTGTTTTTGTGAGACCACAAAATAAATTAATTTACAAATGCCCCCTTATTCCACCTACAGCAATTTAGGGCCCATCTTATTCAAGTTACTTAATGGATGTAACGAACAGACTGCTTTTGGAATAAGCCACAATACAGGGCAGCCAGTTACTGCAGAGATCATCCCCATTTTTTATTTTTTATTTTATGGCAAACAGACCAAACTGATGTGGAAAAAAATGTTGTTGCTATAGCTTTTTATAATAGCAATAAGTAATTGTACAAAGTTCTTGCACTGTAAAGTTGCCCTTTAAAGATACAAAGTTTTGTTCTAATAGAAACATAATTTAGATTATAATCATAAATGAAAAGACAAAAAAACAACCTGTTTAAAACCTGTCTAGGGGGTAAAGAGACCCTGGAACATTGAATTATGTCTGGATTGGATATGTAGAAATACACACATTTCATTAGTGGACCTTCATACAAATAAAAGTCAAATATGGGCCCTTTAACTTCGAGGCCAAACACAATAGCATACATGAGACAAGAAATAAATGTAGTGTATAGAAAAGACAGAGGAAAGTGGAGTATTACTATCGGGTAATGTGCAGCTGCAGTTTTTAAATGTCCATGGTAATGGTTTGTTCAGACTACCAGCGCAAATCAGATTTTTGGCATATCCTTATGGATTTCTGTTGGTCTGGACAGCAAGAAAACAAATTGGATTTTTACCAATCGATCCAGTGAAATATCAGTCTAGTTGGATTTTTACAAACACAACCAATAACAAGGATATCGGGGTAAAATGATTCTTATGACAGATCATTTATACTCATACACACAATACAGTACAGTAGAACAGTTTGCAATTGTTTGAAAGGTGAAATGATGTATCTTTCCCATTTCTCTTGTACATGCATCACCAGTGTAGCTATAGCTATGTATATGTAGACACTATATAACATATATGTAGACACTAAAGCCTACTTTGTTACCACAGCAACCCATGCTGATAGGTTGGACACTCGTCTTAGAAGTTCTACTTTGTCTTCAGTCTGAACACAGCCCAAAGAACAGTGTTAAATAAGGATTGGTCATTTACACTACTGAGTAACAGTCCAGTTTATCGCATTAGTGTATCCCTATTACTACAGGTGTGGAACCCTTTGCTTCAAATGTTACAGTGTTGACTTGAATTAGTCATTCTCCTGATTAAGGAAAGAAAGCATTAGCATCTGAACTTATATACCTATTTAGAGTGGAGCAGTGGGGCAAATGTCTGAAGCATCATTAGTGCCTAGGATCCACATTGAGGTTAAAGTGAGTGGAAGTAATGAAGAGCAGAAGCATGTGAGTGATGATCAGTCTGTTCCATCACTTCCCTCCTGTTAGTTTAATCTGTGATACGACTTGGCCGTGTAGCCAATGCTGCATAGACAGGCAATGATGTGCCTTGTACCGCCTATGAAAAAGGAACTCATTCCCCCCAAGCTGCACCCAGAGTGTGTCTGTAAACAATTGTGAAAAAAATCAGGCATGAAAACACTGATGTTCCATCATTTTTGATGATGACGGGCAAGGTGGTGGTTCTATGCAGGGCCCCTATCATTAGCCCCATTCCTTGTTCTTCAGTCAGACAGCCTGTTCTCTGAAGCATTTGCAATGCATCACTATCATGATGCCAACACACCCAGAAGCCATGTTTGTGTAAGATGACATTTATTCTCATACCAAGGCCTGAAAAACCAACACTCCCCAAGTTAAGAATGATCTATTTTTTGTTGGATTCAGTGTAGAACTGTGATTGAACAGCAACACAACAGTAATTTGAGATGACAGTAATTGCCATGACATATCCAAAAAATCTAATTTACTCAATTTTCCTCAAAGTTTTCAGATTTGGGTTTGGACCTATGAGGCTAATTTACCTCACAAGTAAGGGGAGGTAACACCCTGCCAATTAGGCAATTCAAGCATGGGTTATTAAAATTTGTATGGAATTTTTAAAGAATAAAATGGGCAAACAAACCTGAAATCTATTTATATTTCTGATAAATTTGATAAGGGCACTGACAGTTTCACTTATAAAGCATATGTGATATATATCAGCACATTTTTCTATATATTGCCATGTGTTTTTCTCAAGATGGTGTGCCTGGGAATTTTTTCTCTAGGTCCTACTTTGCAAATTCCTGGAAATGTGCGTAGTTTTTCTTTGTACCCAGCTTGCCAGTGCAGTGGTAGGATGGCCTGGTGGAAGCAGCCATCTTGAGGTCTAATTTGCTTGTACCTTTGTCTGTTGACACATAGTAGAATGTCATACTGTGTCTGAAATCACATTAACAGCTCTGGCAGATTAAAAAGGGATGCTTTAGGTGAACAGTGCTAACTGGTGTCTGTGAGTTTCCATTATTTGTTGTAGCTCCAGCAAAAAAAATGAAGATTTAAACTTTAGGCATATATTATTGTGCTTTTTATCAGATATGTCATACACTCATCATATTAAACATAGTTGCACCCAGGAAGTGTCGGACTGCAATGCTTGCTAACACAGCGGGCCGGCATGTTTACTAACACAGCATGCAGGCATCTAGGCTTTGGGTTTTTATGTCACACGCACGACTGAGCGTGAAACTCTAATCAGTTGCATGTCTTACAATGTTAAACCTACCCACAAAGTTCTTGCACTATTTGTGCACCTGTTCTTTTGATTATGAGTGTATAATACGACTCATCATGTAATTTGATCAGCCAAATAATTTTTAAATATGATGTCTGTCCTACCACTAACGCATATTCAGGCTGATCTTTTTTGCTCCTTCCTCTGCTTGATTTATAGAAGGAGATGCGTCTGCAGGATCAGCAGCTGGCCCGACAGCTCATGCGCCTGCGAGGCGACATCAACAAACTGAAGATTGAACAGACGTGCCACCTGCACCGCCGAATGCTCAACGATGCCACATTTGGCCTGGAGGAGCATGATGAGCTCTCTGATCTTCTGTGTGATGGTCCAGTCACACCAGGATTTGGTCTTTCTGCACCACTGCGCCTGATTGGTGTCACTAAGATGAACATCAACTCAAGGCGCTTCTCCCTGTGCTAGTCTTAAACCATGTGGGTGGGAATGTCAAGGCATATCTTTTTTTTTTTTAATTCCAATCACGTGTACAATGTAAAAAAGAAAGTGTAATATTATCCATAAACATATTTTGGCAGTATTCTATTTTGTATGTAACATTTCAGTGTTAAGAATTACCAATTCCCTCTGAGCAGCACTATTGACTAATGACTATCTTTCAGGTCATTTGTACCCATGAATGGGCTCAATCTTGGACAGCTCTAATGAACTCATGTCTTTGAATAGTGCTGATATGTGAGCATGTTTATTGTTATTAGACACATGAAGCCTTATTGTTGCTGCAGTAATTCTAGTAAAGCATAAAGAGAGCAGTCAACACATGTCTCTTCATGGAATTCCTTAGGCCTTAGTAATGTCAGGGATATGCTTAGTGTGCATTCTGTTTTGTTGTCCTGTGATTTGAATGTACTGTCGAGGGTAGTGACTGGAAGCTTTGTACCTGCTCTCATGAAAGTTTGATACTAAAAGCTTACATATATTAGACTTCATTCTAGCACATTTTGTACTCATAATAAACTTTGCTACCAAATGATCTGTGTTGTGTGTTCTCTCTCTCTATGCACACGGACGTCATGGATTTCTGAGTTTGTAGCCAATTACTTATAATTGGTAACATTTTGTAAATAGAAAACTGGGACCCGAGTCCTGCATTAGTCTAATGTCAAAAAAACTAACAAACCATAGTCTGTACAATTGCACAAATGTTGGGCTGATTCAGGCCAGTCAAGAAGTCATTGTTCAAATCATGTTCATTGACATTTTGTATTTGTTCCTGCAATAAGGTGAAATTATGGTACTAAAAAGGAACCGCCAGCTTTTTCAGTCACAGAAAAACAAAACTTGATGCTTACTTCTCTTGGCATTTCCATGTCAATTAGGAAAAACCTTCATGACAAGCTAGATTTCTACTGTCTACAGTAGCTGTGCCCTACATCAGCAGAGGCAAGGAAGTAAAATTCCCCTAGATACCCATCCACCTCTCTGTAAATAGACAAGCTGGGGGCAAAACCAGATTTGCAACAAAAGTATAAACAACAGGTCCTGACCCAAAGGCCACATTCAAAAGACTAATGTTTCACAGCCCCTCACAATGACTGGCTTTTGTGTGAGGCCAAGCCATCTTCAGTCAATGAGAAAAAACACAATACAGGTCAGTGGAGGGAAACTCCAGACTCCAAAGAGATGGCAAAAAATAACACAGCGCTTTTTTTATAGCCCAATTAGTCACGCATGTTCACAATAGCACCACCACAGCCGATGAAAAGTACACAGATGCTATTTTCCGTGCAGTCCAGAATAGTTTAGCATGATGACATCTGTCATATCTATTTGAATACCGTATAGATGAACTAACTGGTAATTTTATCAAGTATACTTCATTGTAGATTTACGATTCCTGACTGTAGTCTATCTGATGTCTGTCACCCTGTGTCAATAAAAAATTCTGGACAACAAATAGTGGGTGAGGTGAATTAGTCAAGTCAAGGTAACATTTATTTATATAGCACAGTGAGCAAGTCAAGGGCGGCAGAGGCAAGGAAAAACTCCCTCAGTTCAAAAAGAAGTAACCTCATGAGGAACCAAGAGTCAAAAGGGGAACTCATCCTTCTCGGGTCAACACCAGATAATTAGACAAGCAAAGGAAAGGGGCCCTACACGAACCACAGAGAGTGAGAACCAACAGCCACGATTGTGGACATTCAACGAGAAGTTGCGCCCTAAAATCAGTTATCCTGTTAGGCAGTCTGCCCTAAACACCACATCAACTTCGCCAAAAATTGCTTTGGTGTCATGCCAAACTGTCTTTTGTGTTGGTGTAAATTACCAACGAATCTGTGTGTCGAGGCACCGTGGTCAGCACCAAGCTGAACAGTTTGTTGTCACGTGTCACACGTCCTGAAGGCCTGGTGTCACTCCACTTCAACCCCTACTGCAAAATCTGCAGGAACTGTGTGAAAGTATTCAAACTACATGGGATGGATTATCACCGGATACTATTAGGAACCTCTACAGCTCTATGCCGAGACAACTGGCATGTTGGTTCTGTATGTGTAGCAGTCTCATTTTATCATCATTTATTTTTCCTGGTAACCTTTATCTTCCTTCCCAATAGCACTGCAGTCTGAGACTTTATTCTGGGTGCAACTATTTTTTTATGATGAGTATAATTCAACACAGCCTTTTTTAACTAGTGTGGAAAAAAAGTTATTAAAAACCTGGAACAAATTCTTACAGTCAACAATTCATAACAACTGACTGTAGAGTTAACAATTGTGCCTGTGTAGTCCAGACATACAGGTGGATATATCATTTTCAGTGCATGTTTTGTGTGTTTTACTGTTATACCAACAAACCTTTGTGTTTTAACTGTTTGGGAAAGGTATGTGGGGGACACTGTGGTCAGCGCCAAGATGAACGGGGGTTAAGCAACAAGGTTAGCGCATTTACAAAATTCACTTCTGTTTTGCAAAGGAAGTGAGAGTGATGTGTTGCCCATATTGCTGTGTTTCAGATAAGACAATATTCACATGTAAAATGAAATGCCTAGTAAAGATCCTAGGTAGGTTTAGAAAGTTGCGGGATAAATGGCAGTGTGTGACCGAGTGTCCATTATTGTGCTCTTGTCCATCATGTCTGGCCCAAGTTAAACTCAACATGACATATGGCACTGGGGCCTTGCTCATTAGGTCCGTAGGGCAGTGACCTCTGCTCCTCTTTGTGTTCGTTCCTCCCTCAGTTCCTTTACTGGGACTTGCTCTTTTACCACAGTGCCACATTTTCACACATTCTCCGGAATGTAAACAGAACATCAAATGAGTAGAAGCTATGCGAGAACCATCTCTGTGATTTTGAGGACCATATCACGAATGAATGCCTTTGCTGAGGGTGGCGTTTTTCTGCTTGGATTCCTACTTGGCACTGGCATGATGGCGGTGTTGATTTATGCCAAGAATGCCAGAGTTCGTTACTGTGAAACTTGCGTCAGAGTTTAGCATGCAATACAGTATACTTGCTCTTCCAAAGACCTGTCTGCCTTAATAAAAGACTTCATGAAAGCACAGACTGATCTACTCCACTTTTAGCATCACTACAGGTAACCCAGAGGGGGGTCACGCCGGGCTGTAGCCTTCCGCCCCAGTGGAGGAGTCCACTAATGAAAAAGCAGGGCTCCCCTCTTGCACCCTGGGATAACTTAATCCTCCTTATCTTGCCGAGAAAGCTCCGTGCTCTGAGCAGTCGCAAAGGCTTATGCCTATTTAAAGAATTCTCCTCTGTCTATTCTGGTCCTAGGTAGAAGCCTAAAATCAAAGGCAGCATTGGATGCTTAGTTTCATATTACATTAGGAGAATAACTAGGATTTAAAACAAACTACCTATCTCTAAACAACTTTCATTTCAGGAGAGCAATAAGAGCTATCCAAACCCTGGAACACAGCCTGTGATTATTTTTATATTATATTTGTACTGAATTATGCAATTTGTTAAAGGATGATCCCAGCAAATCAGGCGTAATGTCATTAGTCCAATCCAGCATGAATGAAACGGGTCTTACAAGAAAGCAAGCATGGTCATCTGATCTGACTAAGATCTCTGGCTAAATTCCCAAAGTCCTGCACAGCACATTTGATGGTATAATAAGCGTCTTTGAGGACTTAGAGCTATCAAAGTATTGAAGAGGGTGGGTTGCCAAGACCACACTCAGCAATCTTTTGCAATTTATGAAAACTCTAACAAACATTTTATGTTTGTACGTTTTGCTGGGTTCAAGCTTCTGACCCTGGCTGTCTTTAGGAAAACCAGCTGAACCACACACCACAACCATGCTACCTCAGCTGCCAGTGGAACGCAGAATGAGATTTATTTTTACACAATTTCTCTTCACCCTTATCACATCATGGAAACAAAAGCCTGTTTATTCTGTTGGTTCTTGTTTCCGGTGCTTTCTCCAGTACAGGAGAACTGAAGATCAACACAAGACAAAGTCACTTCTGTTTAAACACGGCAAACCATCACGACTGCTTGTGACACTCTGCTTTCAGAGCCTCTTAACCTGAAGCCATGTGAAGTTTCTTAGTGACCGTACTGAATTTAGTTTGTGTATGAGCCTTTAACAGGCTCTTCCTATTGGACACCAGGTATGTGAAAAACGTTGATCTGGTTCTACTAGATGAACTGGGAATACCGACAAGCGCTTAGTTTGTTTTAAATTCTTGGTGATCCTAAAGACATTCAGTTTAATCAAACCAGTGAGGAGATTTTGCCATGTAATCTGAGGTGCAGTGTTGTATACACTAAATACATAATGAATGAAAATCAGTGTTAGACAACAGTGTCTGAGACACTGCAAGCCTATGAGCAATGGCACCCTCTGCAGGATAATCATGTGGACAATCACAGGGGTTTGTGGTCACCAATCTTAAATGCCAAATGATAAACAGCATTTCAGATTAAAACATTTTTAACCTCAGACATGAGATTTTACATACTGCACATGATATTTAATAAAACTCATCAGTCACAGTCTTTACAGATTACAGAATGATTCTTACATCCCTGTTGGATGATGCAATAAAGCAGTTGTTCTGCAAGGCACAATTGTCAGGCCCCTAAAAACTCAGAGGAGAATTAAACAAATGACTTTTTGTGACTGTTCTGCAGTGTAATAAAACCGTGCATTCTCAATCAGCCAGCAAACTAGCTTTGTCAAAAGATCCAAATACTCCAAGGTTTCAGCCAAAACCAAAATATAAGTATATAGAGATCTACATTCCCTACCTGATGCAATCCACATAAACGACCGATTGGCAATTACAACTGGCACTAGTTGTAAAAGGATAGTGAAACATGTTTAAAATGTTATATAATAAAAATAAAAGTAACACAAACAAACCGTTAATATAAGGCCAGAAAAAAAAGCACTTGGTGGGTCACGTTTCTAGTTGAGCTAAAAATGGGAAAGAAAAAAAAAATTATATATACTGCACTTCGATCAAATCATTGAGTTACAAGACTCAGGAAACCATTGATCCACATAAATGCTAAGTCAGACTTCCCAAAGGGAGGATAGGAAAGTTAGTCTTCAATCCAGGTAGAGCCTGCATTTTTAGAATGAACTAAAACCAGCGTTTCCAATTAAATACTTAAAATTTGGACAATACCAAAAGCCCAATTTAACAATCCCGCAGTACAATACTCATTTGAGATTCAAGGGCCAAACCATTGCTACCATGGATAAGAAAACATACCTTAACATCAGTTATCTGAAAACTCTGAAACATTCTACCTGTTAAAAGCATCTGTCCAATAAAAAGAACCACAATGCACATTATAGTCCAGCACAGCTTGACAATTCAGTCCTGGAGGGCCAGTGTCCAGCAGAGTTTTGCAATTTCCCTGCTTAAACTTCTTATAGCTAGGATATGTCTAAGCAGAGAAATCGCCAAATTATGCCAGCCCTCCTCAACCGGAATTGAAAAATCCTGTATTTATGTTTTCCATGCTCTCTAAACATCAGTCGACTCGTCAGCTGATAACAAAGCCCTTCATGAGGTTACAATGACAATGTTAGAGCACGGAAAACAAAAACATGTGCAGTGCAGGGCTACTTCATAAAACACTGTCCTAAATCCATCGTAAACAAAACCTAAAAGCTGGTCTCAGATCAGAGTAAAAAGGCAACTTCTTATTACTGATAGCAGATACTGCCAATAAACACTGAGAAAAACACTAACTGTGACATACACAGTTACAGAGAGTCCTCATGCATTTCAAGTGTTTCAAAAAGCACCATCATCCAATTTGAATGACAGCAACATGGTCACACCATTACATGAAAGTCTGGATCGAGCCTAAGTGGCAAAACATCCACATTCCAGCATGTTTGACAAGACAGTGACATGGGTGAGTGGACCATGTAACAGTTGGTTTATATCAAGTGGTGACTGCTCCTGCCCCTGAGTCCTATTGTCAGGGTGACACACCATCTTGGTCCATACTGCACCCTAACGCCTCAATGTCATTGCTGATGTCAGAGATCATGCGGTCCCACTCGTCGCCCTCAGAGGGCGCTGTTCCTTCATCTGAGCCACCTGCTGCCCCATTTCCATTAGTGGTAGAGTCCGATGCAGAGCTGGCCGTGCGTCTGTAGCGGCCAAAGCTGTCAGTGATGATACCACGGCCGTCCTTCACTCCAATGGTTTCGAGAAAGTTCTCGAAGTGCTGACTGTCCTTCTCTGGGATGAAGGGCCTCAGGCCTGCGGAGGAACCAGAAATGATAGTGAGCTATCAAGAATGAGTAACCAGAAGGGATGAGCAGCTCTTCAGAGTCACTAGTGTCTTTTCTTACAAACCATAATTTAAACAAGCGGCCCGAAGTTTGAGCCTTCATTTCTGCACCGGGGCTTTAATATAACTAGCAGGTAATGAAAGCTTATACTATGCCATTTAGCATTGCGTGAACAAGCCTTTAATCATAATTTATTTTCTTCTTTAAAGATGAAAAACGGTAGTACCGGTAGTAGTAGCACCATTCTTAAGCCATTCTGAATGCAAACTGATGAGATAAAACCTTTCAACATACAGCGGCTACAGTAGCATCCTAGCTACAGTGCAAAACTAAAGAAGCAAACTTTGAATAAAACATGCCTTGGCTGACCGACTACATTCGCATTCAGGGTAAAATTCTGAGGTGGAAAGTTACCACCCTGCAAACTTTCCTAACAAAGCAAACCACAGCCTATGTTCCTATGTGGTTAAGATTTAACACAACATACTGGGCAAAAACTACACAATTTTTTATATTTATTTATTTATTTAATTTTTAACAGAAAACAGCTTACCAAGTAGGAGGAACTTCCTGCTGTCCCCATAAAGCTGCCTCAAGTTGATACAGAACTCATGGATGGAGGCGCCATTCCTGTACTCATGCAAGTGTGTTGCAAACTGCTGAATTTCCTGAGAGGACAACTTCGTTCTCAACTATGACAGAAAAGATAGATAGAGATTTAATGTAAGGTTCACTAAGAAAGTAAACAAAAAAATGTTCATGCACACAATTCCCCTTTGTGACACACCGTGGTCATGTAGTCTTGAAGCAATTCAGCTGCTGTTGTGCTTAGTTCACTCTCACTAGCAGTTTTATCCTGTGGTGAGGCTGGTGTGCATGAAGGGGAGGGACAGGGAGAATGTCCTGCTGCATCCAGTGAGCTCTGAAACAAACTGGGATTGGACAAAAAAAAGATTAACAGCATTGTAATTCTACAGTAACAAAATTTGCCCCGAAGACAAGAACTGATGGGTACCATGAGGCATTAGTTAATCACCGGTACAAGAACCTGCTAAACACATTCTGAAGTACTTACAATTGCCCTGGTTCTCCATCAAATCCTTCTTTATCATCGACTTTGTTTGAAGAGTCATCTTAAAGTTAAAACAGGCACAAATCATGTGATTCACAACTCTTTGCATGTGTCATCTCACAGCTTCCTATTTTATTACCCCAGCTCTATAGAGAGCTTCTTGAACAACAGATTTAGCATATGTACATACGTAGATCAAAATAGAAAATAGATCACAATTTATCTTAAATGTTTTAAAAAATAATATCTGTTAAAAAGTAACATTAACTGAGCAATGAGTAACTGAGCAGTTCCATATTTTAGCTTATATCAATTTAAAAAACTCTGGAAAATGACTAAGTCAGTATGTGACAAGGTGCAGCAAGCTTCTTCACTCACCACTATACAAGGATAGATGCCTTGTGGGTGTTATGGCTCCATCAAAGATGGCCCTGTCCAGAAAGTCGATTGTAGATTCTGTATAGACTATCTGAAAGACCTGACTTAGAAGCAGACAGAGCTCCTCCGCTGCTGCCTGGAGTGACAGAATCAAAACAGACTGACCATGAAGAAACAAAATTACAAGAGCTAACAGTTATAGGTAATTTCTTAACAATATACAAATGTATTGAACAGGGTTTAAAAAAACAAAAATAAACAAAACATGCAGTCAGTTTCAGCAAAGCTAGTGTTAAATTCGGTCTTAACGTTGACCAAAAAGAATTTTCAATGGTAATAATTTTTTTTAATCCAGTGGAATTGTTTTGCACAAAACAAAGCAATTTATAAATAGTGGCCACTTGCTAAACGTAACTCAATCACCACGTTGTTCGATTTTGTTTACTTATTTCATAATTTGAAGAATCCTCTGCTATGACACTGCTATGATGCAAGAATGTATGTATTTAATCAAATCAATCAATTAATTGCTCAAAGTAAGCAATTCAGAGTCAACTTGTGTAAGAAAAGAACTAGTATCTGGTTGATCACAGTCACCTTGTTCTCAACGGCCAGCACGAGCAGGCAGCAGACCTCAACGGCCCCACTCTCTGACAGAGAGCTCAGAGTAGGCGATTTTGACAGCTCTGGACACGTACTGGGGCAAGGAGAGCCTCCAGGCTCCTGAGCTACACACACAGAACACATACTAATGAGGTAAGTTTCATTTTGTGTAGGCAGTTTGTTGGAATTGCTGGATCTGGAAATAAAGAAACTGAGGCAGAAGTGTGTCCTAGTTGGAAGGCAGGATTTGTGGGACCATACCTGTTTTTAACACCACTAGGTGCAGAGAATCGTCTCGTATGTACGAGACAGCAGCAATATCATGAATGGGCACTCTCAGGATTATGTCTTCTCCATCACGCCACACCAGCTTCACGTTATATGCTGAAAGGCTGACCACAGCATCTTGTTCCGATGTCAGCTGACCTGCCAGCTGGTGAGACTTCTGGGTGCAAAAAGTAAATTATATGAGAAAAAATAAATAAATTAATTACAAAAACATGGATTCAGACATAGTGCAAGCCATCTAACCATAGTTGTCGTCAGTGTTTGTGCTAGTGAGCGTTTATTTAGACCTTGATATAAAATTCACCACTTGGGCAAACTATAATGATGTAATTTTGAAGATATTTATTAATACAAATTAATACATTGTACAGAGCCTTTGCTTGCATCTGGGTGTCTCTGTGGATGAAGACATTAGGTATCAAAACCTCTTCTTGGTCTGTTCTATCATTTAAAAATGGATCAGGCAAAACAAAACCACAGAGCGTATGCTAGCTTGTAGGCTCGGCAAGGTGGTTTCAGCTTTGCACAACCCCCGCAGGCTTTGTTTCGCTAAAAGTATAACAAGAATCTAGCAGAGTTCAGCAGTTTTCCTCTCCTGAAACCTACTTGATTCAATTCAGCACTCAGTTAGAAAATTTAGGCTAACAAATATGTTAAAGCAGAAAGTTCACTAACTGTGTTGGACTCTTGATGCTCTAGGACACTGCTGATTTCCCCTCACACACAGAGAAATTTGTTGGTAAATGTGATCATGATTATATATTTTTGCAATCACCTTACCCTGGCATTATCAATAAGCTGCAAAACCTCAGTGCGGCTGGAAGGGTTAAGGTAACCTGGGACTGAGGTGAGCTGGCCCAGATACTATGACACAATAAAAACACAGGTCAACGTATGGTCACATATAAGAAGCACAAGACTGTGTGAACAGCTTTAATGCATCACTGCTCTTTTGTGAACTGTGTCAAAGCTTATAAATCAATATCGCGTATCAGTGAGGATCTGATATGTCTAACAACCTATAAATGAACAAGCTTAGAAAAGGCAACTTTTAGAAAAAGTTTAAAACCGGGCCGATTCACAAAAGAGCAATGCCACAGCAAAGCTAGTTTGGTCATAAACTGATTCTCATCTTCAGAGCACGGGGAGCAGAATCTCACCTTGACCTCTTTCTCAATGTAGTCGTTCAGAAGAATGTCTGGGTCAATGCGGTGGTCTGGGACAGAAAGCGAAAAGGTGTGGAGCGCCCTGCGTTCTGTGGACTTCTCTTGAGCTTTCTTATCTCTCCCCCTTTCCCCTTTCAGAAACACTCGCTTAAACGGAGACACTATACCTGCCTGCAGAAGACAGAAATAAAAAATCCATGATCCAGTTTATCAAAGCCTACAGCAACATCGTAATATTACAGGAAGTAGCACTGAAACTACTCTCCAGTGAGGTAGATCACTAGGACCGACAGACAGTGCCTTTTAAATGCTGATTAAGATGCCCCTAAAAGTAAAGTCTTAGTATGTGCTTTTATGTAGTAACACTTTCTCTCAACAAATGTGATCAGTCACCGGAGCTGCTGTGGAAACTGTGACCATAACAATACCAGGCTAAAGCTGTGCAGCAGAGGCAGTCACGCAAACACTGAGGGTTGCGCTACATGCAAACTCCTGCCTTTTCACACCTTTATTCACAGACGCCAGAACAAATACGATAGATGGCTCATTCTTACATAGAATAAATGCCCAGTAGTCTCACCGTACCCAACACAGACAGCCTCTAAAAAGTACAACAGGAACCAGAACATAACGCTTGTCCAAGCATTACAGCGTGCCTCAGAGTTTTAAAGAAACCAAAAACGTTACCTAATGTCTGTGGTGAACCGACGGATAATGTCGGCTTAGTGTCAAATATGAGCACTCCACATTTTCCTTCCTCATTTTCCAAGCTTAAAAAGTTCACATTCACAACAGGAAGCACACTTATGTTTTAAAATCCTCCTTTTCAGACTCATTCAAAAATGAATGACCAACAACTGGCTCTGCACAACAACAAAATTAAAAAGTAATAAATATGAGAAGCTTTAGGTCAACCTACCTCTGCCTCCATGATCACAACAAGGCGGAGAGCAACAGGCACCTTCAACAGTCTTCAATAAAAAGGTCCTTTACAAGCGCAGTTTTGGCTGTTGTACTTGCAACAGGTGGCACGTGGCTCAAGACAACTGACACGGGGCCACAGCCCTCAAAGCAGCAAACGACAGAGAGCCCTCCACCACATACAAAAACTCTAAACCCAACTGCTCACGATATGTATTGCACTACAGGGCGGGTGAAAAAGGAAGATGAGCAACCACTGCTTCCTGTGATGAAAGTCACAGCTGAACTGAAAAAGGTATGCGAAACTGGCTTCATTCTCTTCAGCTGTTTCCACTAATGGGAGCTTTCTTCTCTTCTAATGAATGGACAGCAGAATGAAGTGGAGTCTAGGACTGTAATCGCAAACTAAACAGGCACTTAAGGTAATCATAACCTGTCAATGGTTGAATAAATTATGCTTGCAAGGTTGCTGAAAAAAACTGAACCTGCTTCTGGAATCATGAACAGTTTTTCACTCAAAAGCCAAATCTAAAGGCCTGTCATGTAAAATCTGCAAAAAATGTAAATTCTAAAGACAGAATTAAAAATAAAATAAAATAAAAATGACACATGCTGTATTGCTTAATGCAGCATTTGTGAGACTTCCCTATTTCAACATCTAGATCTGTACAACTTTATTTCTTGGCTAAAGGAAAACAATTGTTAAGTTTGTTCGTTGACTTGCTGTTACATTACCTGTGGCTCTCTCTTTAGTGGTCTCTCAGCTTCTTTAATTATTAAGAAGACAGCGTCAGGACACATCAACTTTTCATGAGTCTGTTTCTGTCTGTAATGTGAGGATGCTGGATTCTACAGGTGATCTTTGCCAAGACAACACATACAGCAAAGTTGTATGTACATCCCTGAGTTGAACTTATTTCTGTACTTCAATACCAATGTTGAAATAGTCACCCTAACAAAAAACTTAAAATGGCAGAGCACTGTTGACCTATACTGCTGATCATGAGTGGTTTGCCATACTGGCTGTTTATTATAGCAGCCAGTATTGTGGCGAGGTACGGGCAGGCCGACTATATAAAAACATACTACCACTAATGTATGAAGTCATCAAACGCCTGTGAGTATAAGCAGACAGAGGTTGAAGTCAGGGAAGTGTTCAACAGTGGCTGGTAGCAAGGGTTTGTGCAAAGACAACGACAAGCAGTAGTGCATTTTGTGCGGTGTTTCAGCCCCAGACCACTAAACAGCAGTGTAATTTTCATCTGTTATACTCCTCCGCTCCCACAGAAACAAACAGCATAACAGCAGACCACTAACGTTAGCATTAGCACAGCTGACTAGTTAATTCTGCACCTGGTTGTACAAGTTCAAAGCTTTCCAAAAATAACCTCAGACCTTCAGCTTCACTATGTAAATTCTGGAGACCTCTCTGGTGAAACTTGAAAATGCATTTTATATGGATGCTTGTAGTTCAGGCTCCTTCAGGCACATCCAAAGATAAATCTTGGTGGAAAAACATTTCTCATAAAGATTAGAAATTATTTACTACTGTCAGCATATTTTAATTCATATAATATTCATTTTGCATTGAAGATCTTAACTTCAAGCCAGATTTCCCTTTGGAGACAACTGCCGCTGGATATTATACATGACTGCCTTGAAGGAGGTTCAAACATAAAAACTGGAAAAGAATCTAAACATTTAACTCATCTAACAGCAAAAATAAGATTTTAAGATTATTAGGCTTCTGGTACTGTACATCTGTAAAACTGGACAAGTATGTTGTTTAGATAAAAACAGCAATAGCAGCTGTTTGTCTATATGATGTTCATACTTCTGTCCACAAAGAGCACAACGTGCCCCCAACTTTAACACTTATGGGTACACTCAAAAAGGAACCTGAATGAGAGTAAAATGTTCATACCATTGAACATGACAACACGTTTTAAATAGTCGGCCAAGATTAGCCTAGTTCGCGCGGCCTGTGATCTGATGTTTCAGCTGTAATCATTCAGCACAATGCTTCACATAATACAAACCCCAAGATATTTAAATATTATATATAATTCATTTATAAAGCTTCTGAAGATCTGCTCTCCATATTGTATAAGCCACCCTGTATAAGCCTACAGTGCCATCCTGTGGCTACATGATCACGTCCCTTTTCATGTGGTTTAACAACAGCCATTTATAACACTGTGGGGTTTAATGAGTACAAAAAAACAACACATGGGCACCTAATGACATGTTCAGTTATTACTGTATAATGTATGAGCCTAGAGAGGAAAAAGGGAGAGAGGAGAAAAAACCTTAACAGCGTTTACAACAGCAGGCCACACCTGCTGACAGAGCAGATGGGCTTCATTTAATCAACATGGTCTGTATTCTCCCTGAGAAACCACTACAATAATAGCTCAGCTGAGATAGTGTTATTGTTTTTCAAATTAGAAAGAAAAAAAAAAAAAAAAAAAGAACACCACAGAGGAGATTCCTTCCCCCACTCCTGAGTGGGCGCTTACAGGGGGAGTCATATCCTGTTTGAGTCTTTAGTGAGCCCAGCCCTCTATTCTCCCTTGTGTATGATTAGGGAAAGTCTGTGTTTCTAAGAAAAGCACATCAACTGCAAGACAGACTGAGTGGCAATTTGTATTTAACAATCCCACTGTAAAAAAACAAAAAAACAAAATCAGGCTAAAATGAAAAATTCAAAGCTAAAAGGCTTTAAAAAAAGAAAAAAGATTTTTCTATTTAACCAAGGATGTTGACACTAAGTCCCTGTATTTGCCAAATTATGGCAATATAGAAATAAGAATCAACCAGCTCAAATTAACATTACCGACATGCCATTCTTCACAGTGTACTTGTCACGGTGTTTGATTAGACTGCAGAATAACTGCTGCCAAAGAAATGCTACTAGAATAATTATTAGGACAATATAACAACATATTTTATTGAATTGTTGTAGCGTATTGGGTCATACCGTTGTATAGTTATGGCTATCGTGTTAGCTTTGGGTTAAGGGTCAATTTGATGATGCAGTCTCATACTCCAAACAATAGGGGCAACATCACCAGAAAGTGAATAGTCCCTCCTCTTCAGTTCTTACTAGAGAACACATTGCAAGAAGCATCAAACTTCATCCCTGTACTTCCTAGGAGTGTCTACCGCAGTGGAAAGCAATAGCAGTGTTAATTCTGGTTTTGCTTTCATTTATCTCTTTTTTTGTTTGCTGCCAAATATGGATTCTAGACGCAAGCAAGCAGAAGCGGTTGCTTTCCAAGAGCTTCACCCATTGTTGTTGAATTCCTTTCATTGGCTACCTGTCCTAAAATGATCCAAATGGGAGCAGGACCTTCAACATGACTGACAAGAAATTGGAGTGCACTTAACGCAACACTTAACGCTAAAGTGATTCACCTTTTCCGGTTTAGAGCGGTAAACAGGTCTTTCTGGGGCTGGCTGGTGAGCATGTTAAACTTAGTAGGTATTTCTGCAAAGTGATACATAGACTTATTTGATGAGCCGCACAGTTATCCCTTCATACTCTGTTGATTTTAGTTAACATGCAATGTTTTAAACTCAGAATCTTACAAACTGCTCCTTTAATACCTTAGCCATACCACATCTATCAGGACACTATAAAGCACAGATTTTATTTTTAATATTGGCCTTTATTATGTTGAATGCTCCATTCTTCAGGCACTGATTTTTTTTGTATATATAAAAAAAAATATCAAATTGAAACACAGACATTTCTGAAGTTTTCTTTAATTCCAATGATGACATTTACATATTAAAAATGCAACAAAAAAGCAACATCACCACATGGCCACATAAAGAAAGTATTAATACCACCTTAAGTGGTGAAAAAGTTATGTACTGTCTAAGCTCTTAACTGCACTTAACAAAAGACACCCCATGTCCATGATCCATGCCTTGTAATGCTTCAGTGAAGGTTCAAGGGAACATCCACTAATTTTTCAAAAATTCTACATAATTAAATGGTTGAGAGAAACTAGGAACTAGGATACCAACCGGAAACCTAATGAGTTGCTGCTGCTAAAAGCTTCTTCACAAAGTTATTACGGCAAATGGTAACACAGTTTTGGCTTAAAATGTATTTTAATTAATTTTAACCATTCCTGAAGTACCTTGTTTATATATATATATATATATAGTCGCTGTCCAAAGAAAAACATGCATCTCCATTTTTGTTGATTTTTATGACTCATTTAATCACATGAGCTGCTCTTTACACTGTGTGGAAATTTCATAGTAAAGACTTCTTGTAAAGACGTCTGGTTCCATTCACTTCTATTCAAATGAAATGAGGTTTTTGGCCTCTCCTGTAAGTTGTCATTTTGGAGATACCTGTTTTGCTTTTGGACAGCGACGAGATATATATATATATATATATATATATTTCTTTTTAAGATTTATGACTAATTTACCAGTATATCATCCATATTTTACCACTCACAAGAGTGCATATTCACAGGGGTTTAGGCTAGTAAATAAAATAGCTATATTTGTGTGGTTGACATTTTGGCCCTGGTGCCAATCACTATGACTGTAAAGAAATCAGTTTCTCGTCAACAGAGCACTTCACATCAAACCACTCTGTTTCCTTTATTCAGGAAACCCCCTTTTAATTATATGTTATGGAATGCAAATGAAGCTGAAAAGGTCCTATTGAGACACACACAAATTTCATATATATAGGACAGATAAGACACCTATTAACCACCCAAGTTTCTCCTGAGGCAGAACTGAGTCCATATTTTAGTCAGCCTTCACATTCATTACACTTCTTCACAGAAACACAAACAAGGTGACAGACTCTAGCTGTGTGACAGCTGACAGGACTAATGCTAAAGCGTCCACCAAGTTAGCAAACTTAGCCTGTCTATCTAAATGTTTCGTTTTAGAGGCTGCTCGTTTTTCAGGACACACGTAACCATAAGAAATAAAGTATTCACTTTGCTTACACCACTAACAGCACCAGTCAGCAACGTAAATCAGGCACAGACTTAAAGTTTTAACGAAGCGCTAAAGCAGCTCCCTGTGTAATGCAGGTCTCATTAGCGTAGCGCTAGCTAACCTGCTAGCACTGTGGCTAGGCTAACGCGCTGGCTACCTTAGCGAAACAGTGAGACAAGCTCTGGAAAATCAGCCACAAAGTCCGAGAGACAGACAGAACTTACCTTTTTTACTTTCTTTACGTCATCCTCCATCTCTATGTACACATGCTCTTCATGTTTACTTTAATTAGGCGGAGGAGGTTGTCGTGGATTCAATGCCAAACAGCTACAGCAATCAATGGTGGCACCTTCCCAGTAAACTACAGAGGGATCCCCCCGGCGGAAAGTGGACAAGTGGTGAAAAGCGACGGCTCACTTGGTAAATTCATGACAGCGTACGAAAACAATAGCATGCTCCTTAGCGATCAGGAGCGGTACTCAAGCCAGAGCGAAAGCAGATAAAGTAGAAGAGGAATACAAACTAGAACAAAAACAGCCCCAAACTTTTCAATCCTGCCGCCATTTTGGGCGTAGAGCGCTTTCCCAATATGCTTTGCAAAGGAGACCAAAGTTTGGTAGCTGCTTGGAAAGAGTCATGAGCTGTACAAACTGCTTCGTTTGTCTTAAAAAGTCTATAAGTTATTACTAAAACCTAGGTAAGTACGGAATATTTAATACATTTGTATTGAAACTTAATAGGCAGTCCAGCCGAGCTAAAATAATACACTATATCCTGCAGAAAACTTAATACTTGGCAGGTCGGTCTCACTGTGTTTTTGTCTTGTGGAAAGAGAAGAGATTTTTACATCACTTTTTTCCAAAGCTGTAATACTTCTGGTGTATCTTGCAGAACGGGAGGAAAGTTTTCTTAATAGGTATATGGGATGAATGTGATAGATAGTGGCTGTATTGTATGTACCCAGTCTAGTTTAAGAGAGTAGCCGGACAAGGCCGGTGAATGGAGCGGCGTTTGTAAAATTAGACAAAACACAAAGGATTTATATTGAATTCTGTCAATAAAACGGTGGCTGTCTTAATATATTTACATAGTGCCTGCCAGGTAGTGTAGCGAGACAAGGCCGGTGAATGGAAGCTCTGAAAAGACACAAAACACAAAATATAGAATTCTGTCAAAACCGGTGGGGCTTAAGGACACAATGGCTTTCTGCTGAATGTTAAAGGAGCAACGCCATTTTGTACCTCTAGGGGCGATCGTGAGTCACTAAAGTGTTGAGTAGTAAGTACTAAGAGCATCAGTACTAAGATCAACCAAGGACAGGTAGCAAATCAAGGAACAGTACACACCAGCTTCTAGCAAGCCGGCTCATGACAAGAATTCATGTTCAGTGGCAGATAAAAGAAGTGATCTAAATAAAAACTACAGTTAACAGGTCTTGCTTTCCACTGCTCTAGGTGCTGTTTGTGAGTACAGGGATGAAGTCCAATTTAAAACCAAAGTCCTTATGGTAAAACCTGTTTAGTTGGAAGCCATCTTTCCTGCAGTTATTTCCAGCTATATAACCCCAGACTGCTTTGTCTTTGAATGGGGAGAGTCTAAAATACCAGAAGCTGAATGTCAAATAACCATTTAAAAAAATATTTGTATTACTAATAGTACCTCGGAAATGTTTTGTAACATTTGTCTAAATAAAGCATAAAATCTGTAATTTTTCACCTTGTTCCGACTGTCTGCCCATGACGAAACCAGAAAGCTAACTGGCAGACGGTGCTTTCTTGAGTGTTACAAGTGCTCCTATTCACATTTCAACCAGAGACTGGACTCCTTATTTATAATGTCTCTAATTGAACTTGAAACATTTCTTCTAGACTGGTGAGTAAACAGCTGTTAATGCCAACATTGATTGGAAGTGACTATATATTTCTTTTAAAGGGGTGGACACCACACCATTTAGGTGACATGTTGTCCCTTATGGTTGGAAGTATGAATTCAGGAGGCTGCATCATCTTATATATTTCTCCTTTAAGTAACATGACAGACAATGTCTTAAATGCTAGCTTAAGTCCAGAATGACCCCATTTATGTGAAATGGCTTTTAGGGCCTCTGCAATGCAGCTGACTGTGAATAACAGTGCCACTAAATACAACACTTTATAAAACATTTTGATAGAAAAATGCAATGTAATGATAAAATGAATTATAGAATGTAATAATTCTTTATTAAACAACAATTTGTTACTCTGGGAAATCTATCTCTATCATATCAGTACATTCACATACACATCTGTACATATACATCTGTATATCACCACTTTTGATCTGTCATTGGGCAAACTGTGCATGTGTGTACAGTATACAGTTTATGGTATAACTATTTGTACTCACTTTCAAATAATATATTCATTTTCTGTCTTAAGAGATGAACAGTCTCATATCATGATCTACAGTAAGGCTTGACAAGTATTTTTCTTTTCTTCTGTTGTAATATTCCTCATTTTTTCATCTAAAAATCAAAGTATACAAACAAACAACTGTAGCACCATATGTTATTAACATCATTAATGTTGTTCCCAAAACATAAGGAATTATACAATACTGGACATCAGATTTTGTTTTCAAATAATGGGAAATCCAGTGAAACAATTTACTTTCATTTATATTTGACAACATCAAATAAACCATTTTTATGTTTTTAACATAAGTAATGAGTACAGTCAGAGAAGAAAAATGCTACATCTCTGTAGCAAATACTTTGCTGAATAATTTAGTGTCGTCTCGCTTAAATACCCCTATTTAGTTTTGGGATATTTTTACATACTTGTCAAATACATTAACAATCTAACACAATCTAGAATATAATCAGTATTATTCGAACCAGTCTCCGACAGCATTGATAACATTTCTAAATTCAGCAGCAATTCGTCTGACAACCATATCCATTGAGAAGATCATTTTCCAACGTAATATTACAGCCAGATCTACAATAACAGTAACAGAAGAGATACACACAGGTTTAGGACATAGAGATGACAGGAATATACAACACAGCAATCACCTTCTATACTTTTAGCGATTCCTTTTATCAGCATTACTTTTATGCCACTGGATGAATGTTGAAAATGATGCATTTTTCTCTTTTCTTTCTCTGTGAAGAGAAACCCTAGTGCAGATAATACAAAACTCAGATTCAAAGTAAGCATATAAAAACAGGGACAACAAAAATAAAAAAGTTCAAATGAATATACAATATATTCTTTATCCACTGTTGTTTCTTTGTGCAGGTTGTGAAAGAAATAAGTGCCACGTTATTTCGAAGAATGAAGGTCAGCTGTAAACTGTGCTGAGGTGCTTGTTCTTCCAGAGCTGAGAAAGTCTGTGAGCTTAAAGAAGCAGGGTTCTTCAGATGGTGGCCTTGCTCTGTGAGCCACAACACAGGTCCTGCAGTCCACATTCTGTGGTAGCACCTTTAGAATATGTGTGTAAGCACCAGGTCAAGAAACAGAAATGCACCATTTATTTTCTTCCTTTTTTTCACTTAAAGAACTTTTGGCTCTGTTGTAATACTGATGGTTGTGGCACAAATGTACAGGTTGGAATTGAACCTGGTGCGATGGGCTGCTACTTGGCAATGCTCTCAAGGAACCCTGGGAATGGGCGGAAACATTGCACTGAAGAAAGCTAACATGCAAACATATCAGAGGCGTCACCGTCACTGTGGGCATGCTAGGAAGCCAGATGATGTCAGGGCAGTCTGTGGACAATTCAGCACTACAGGCCTTTACAATGCTTCCAGTACCGTCTTAGACAGGTTTAGATATTTGACCCAGTGAGCACCTTGTCTACATACAACATTTCTCCTATTCATATTTTCCTACATACTTTTTTTTTTGCAGGCATAAATCCATTTGGCTAGACATTTTGTTCACAAGACAAACAACAGACAGAAAAGGTTAACTTGTTGGCACTACAGATCATTCATCTTGCAAGACAGAGGAAGGCATAGACAGAAATACATTAACAATCGTCAAATAAATTGCTAAACTTCATTGTAACTGTCATACTATTACTTAAGTGAACCCTGTCAAATGATGGACATTTCGCTTCCCTTTTAAATCCAATTTTACCTAAAGGAGTAGAAGCGTACAGAGGCGGTGTTCCAACTAGGATAACGTATAACCCAACATTCACGTAGATGTTAAGTATTGCCTTTGCATTTAGAACACTCTGGTAATTTTGTTTTGCAGAGATGAATCTGCTTCACCTAAATACAGGAATGTCATTACATTGAGCCCATTCGCTGTGTATGTTTAGGTTGAACTTGATCCTTTTGGTTACAGTACTGTGTGTGTGTGTAATATGAAAGGAGAAAAGAGACACTGGCATTGTTGTTTGCTGTACTGGCTGCCATGGCTAGATAGAAGCACCCAGAGAAACAAGGCACCACAAAGGATCTGATATTACAGGGTTGATGTTGCCCACCCTTCTTGGTGTATGTAATGTTGTGGTGGAGGACTTGAGTGTCTATAGATTATACAGCTGTTCGCCTGTGATTCATTGTCCTGTAAGGCAGTAATCTTAACAAACTTATTCAGAATTTCCATGTGCCGTTTGAGACCTTTTGCAAATCGCCCTGTTAAATCCTTTCTGATATAGCAGTGAACAAGCGGAATAAGAAGAAGTAATCACAGTGTATTTGCACCTGGTTAAATGTTTATCTCTCTCCTCGAAGAGTGTTAATACTGTAATAACTGAGACTGAGTATGTGAAGTGTGAACACACTATGGGATGCCAGGCAGCCAAGTCACCCAACCATCGCATCCATTTAATCATTCACACCATCATGAATCATAGAATAGGAGGGTTGGTAAAATCCCAGCAAACAACAGTGCAACGATGTGCCAAGCACCTAGAAGAGCTGTAGACCTGTGGGTTCAACAGGAACCATAAAGGCTTAGGGGCAGGCGGATCACACCAGTTATGCTAATGCCACGGGATCTACGTTCTTAAAAATTAAAGTGCCAAATGAAGCAAAGGTGCCGATAAACCAACTTTTAACTGTATGGAATAATTTGTATGTAACCTTTATAATATTTAAAGAACCTTTACAATCTTCTGTATCAATTGCTCATGTGCAAAATGCCTTTTTTATGTCCTTTAGTTATTGTTGACAAGATTTTAGGTCAGGCTACTTGGTAGCATACATTGCTAAACTGCTAACAAACAACATTATTTTAAAAAGAAATTAAGAAAGAAATTTAAAAGCACATTTAAAACCTTTCACATTCAAAAGCTGGCTTTGCAAGATGTTCAGCACAGGCTTTGTTTAAAACCTAACAAAAATGCGTATGGGCTAATTTAAATAATAGTAAACTGTTATCTGATTATTAAAGTAGTAATGTAAACAGCATTCTCAGATATCCTAGACCAGATTAAAGCCTAAAAATCTGATTAAGAAATCCACAGTAAACAGATCATGACAGCAAACTAACTACACATTTGATGAAATGAAGGATTTACATATACTTCATTATTTAGGTGATGTATGTATATTTTCAGTTTAGGTCATGAAGTTAGGTTACCTTTGTGTCACAATATTTTGTGAGTTTATTGACTGGTTCAAAGCAGAAATAAAATGTATCTTATGTAGACCCAGTGTTACCGCATAATCTGGCTTCTTAAGTGCATTAAAAAATATCTTGCAATATTTAATTTTCTGCAGTTTCTGCACTTAATGTATCATCATTCAACATTAAGAGGCGGGGTTTTCATCTCTATTATGGAGAAAGGTTTTGTGACACCTCCAAATGAGTTAAATACTTAAGTTGGAGAGAGAGGTGTTAGTTGTTGAGGAAGACCTACTGGCTTTAATGCAAGGTCTTCCATTAAAGTTTAATACTTTAAGAGTTAGTGCCTTAACATTAAAATGTTACACACAATGCTTTTTTACCTTAAATGTGGGGTCTGTCACAGAAAATTGTCACTGACTAAGATGAGAAAAGCTAGTAGTTTAGTAACTCTAATAGTATTTACCTTACCAGACATCACATTAAACTGATTTTAGTAAATACAGAAACACTATCAAAGTTTAGCTTAATTTAACAGATGTCCAGCTTCAGGAAAGACCACCATCCTCCAGATGGGAATATATGTTCCTTAATATCACCTTTTTGTCAATTTCCTCATCTAATGATTTACAGCGTTGCTTTGAGGAGGATATAGCAAGGAATGTTCAGAGATGATTTTTGAGAGGCATGCCGATCATAAATGTGCAAACAATCAGCTAAAGACTTTCCCCAACAGGCATACACCCAAGCAGAGAACTATTTGGGTACCTTTATTTTTAAGACTGTAGGCCGTAGCATAAACCTGGTGGACTACCTTCCCAGGAAAAATACAGATTGAGAATCGCCACTGAAGTTCCCAAGTTTTAGTCTGTGTTCAGAAACTTGCTTGAAAGACTTGAGCATGACACAGTTCTCAACACTAATTCCAAACTGGATGCTCAAGTTTCTAAACAAGAGGGTTTGAGAGATTTATTTGCATTGTTAACTATGGGAAATTATGATACATTGCAAATGATTTCTTGTCCCATGTGACCTCCAATCCCTTAGGCCAGCTTATGAACCCAGGCTGCTGTCTTCTGATATGACCTTTGCATCAGAGTTTTCCCAATCACGCTCACATAATAAGGGTGTGTGGGTCAAAGCAGCAACCAAGGATGGAGCCGAACTACTGGACATCAATCCCAAACATCAGTAGAATAGACGTGTGCATTAACATGCGCACATACATACACAGCATTCTCTGCCCACTCATTCTTTTCCATCCCTGGCAAAAACCCAGCACCCTATCCATTACAACCAGTCTGAGATCACAGCAGGCACAAAGGGGTCTGTAGTAGCCCATGTCTCCATTTTTGTGGTGAACCTTGGCATCCCATGTTTGTATTTGTACTTATTACGCTACTGAGACAAATCATATTACAAACAAAATTTTAAAGGTTAGCACATTATCAGGAACATCAGAAAAGAAAACAAAAATAGTTTCTGTTGTGCAACTGAGAATTAAATATGTGCGTTGACATCAGTCCTTGTGGCAAACTGATCACAAGCCCCAAAATTGGATAAAGATTACCACATTCACTTTCAGTTTACACTTTTCTTAAAGGAGGCGAAGTGCTCTATGTACAGGAATTGGCGATTATGCGGCTGGGCTCTGTTCCAATTATTTTGCAAAAAAGAAGCACCATTGAAACACTCACACATTGGCTGGCACATATCGAGAACCCAATTACTCATCAAAGTGCGCAGCCTTGGCATGCATTCAAAAGAGTACAAATCAGGTAATTTCAGGTAAAATAACCTTTTCTTTTGTGATTATTACAATGCACACCAACATATAGAGGAATATGCCTTCTAATGAAAAACTGAAAATAAGAATAGTTTGTCATTTACAATTTTCTTTTTTTCTTTTCACTCAAAGTCTGTTTTTAGCTACTGTAAAATGGATAGAGAGGCCAATTTCATCTGGAACATTCACTTGAGTAGGGAATGATGGAGGATTCTTGGAGATTAACACTAGCACCACATATTGCGAGGATTTCACTTTCTCTCCTAAGCTATAATACAAAACCAATGTGATTGATTAGAATTGTTTCTTCATCTTCAGCCATTGTTTTGTTCAAACCCTGCTCCTTCCAGTCTTTGGGAACTCCTCATTCACAGAATTTGTTGAAATAAAAAATACATACACTTCATAAGCCTTTAGCCATATATGCAAAATATCTCATCAGTTGTGCTATCATTTACATAGAATACAAAAAATATGTGTAAAATGGGCCAAATGTAAACACTCATGCATTGCATTCACACATACAACTCAGACCAGTGGACATCACTCCACTATTGGGTATAGTATGAAAAAATGTAAAGGCATTTAATATGGATACCTTAAGGCCTTCTTATTCAGTAAAATGCCTCTGGCAGTGTTATTTGCCCATACCTATGCAACGATTGTAGTACAGTGTCATTAATATGGGGACAAGTGAACCTTTAGATTTAATTGTGAATCCAAATTAAATCCACTAACATGTAAACATCTAACATATATCCTTAAAGCAGCGCACAGTAGCAGTTCTGTTAGTATGAAAGTTAGCAAATTGTCTTTGAGACTTCAGTAAGGGTCAGTAAAGAGCTATGTAAAATCTTTTATACACTCAAAGGAAGGACAAAAATGGAAAAAAGGCTGCTGGTTGAAGGTGTGCTTTTGTTTTGCAAATAAATGTGCTTCTCAGAATTGTTTAGTTGGTATTGATCATTTGGTGGTTATTCGTGTATATAGTCTTCGCAATCACCCCTAATTATCTTAGGCACAAAATAGTTAGCCGAAACCCAAAAGAAGACAATGAGTACTATGGTCCTCCATCATTCCCATGCGACTTTGGACATCTCAGAGCTGACAAGGACATGAACGCCGTCAAATGTAAATGTCAGTTTAACACTCACACTATAACAAGGGCCCAGGTTAAGAAATGCTGAATTTCTGACGTTGTACTTCTTTTCTGCAATATGTTTTTTGTTCTCTGTATTTGTGAAAATAAACATTGATTTCTCTGTTTAGACTCTTTTTAGACCTTTGATATACTCTAATAGCTTGACAGAATAATTGAATCAAACAGAGGAAAAAATAAGCACCAAATGGAGAGAAGTGAAGCAGAGGTGAATGAGAGGAGAGAGAGACTGAGAGAGAGAAAGCAAGAGAGAGAGAGGGAGAGAGAGAGAGAGACAGAGGATGGCAGCAGAGACTGCCATTATAGGGAGGACTCGTACTGGAGCAGCTCGTAGAGGAGAGGCCCATCCCTGTACCTGATGCCCACTGCATTGGGGCTGATGTACTGGAGGATATTTATGGTCCGCCGGAGGCGTCTGTCCACAAAGTGCGCGTCCCAGGCTGGGTAGCGCTTCCTGGGCATGTCAATCTTTATGAGGGGGCCCTCAGGCCGAATGGGTCTGCCTGCTTCGTCAGTGGGCTCTGTGGACCTCACCTGGAATACAGGCAGACAGGTGTCCGTGGCAGCCTCCTCTGGCTCTCCGTAGTCCCCTGATACCATGCCCCGGGTGGGAGTGGCCTGAGAGCCCCGAGGCCCTGGGGTAGGGGCCATAGGCTCGGCTTCTGGAGGCAAGGGAAGGCCCCAGAGAAGCTCAGCGCAACAGGAACTGGCCAAGACCCTGAGCCTGGGCCCCATGGGGTGCAGGACCCCATAGTAGAGGATCATGCAGGCCACTCCTGAAGCGAAGCACAGGAAGACGCCGCAGAGGACGGAGGCGGCATAAGAATCGGTGGTGGCCGGGTCCCTGTAGGCATACCACAGGGCAGTCAGGACCGTGTTCTCCACCAGCACCAACGAATAATAGGCCACCATTCGGTATCGGGTCCTGCCTTCCTTGACATTGAACCAGCAGAAGACATAGACCACGCCGACCACCATGTTGAAGAGCACCTCCTCCCACTTGGACATGCAGAAGTCGGTGCCACCGTGGATCACCCAGAAGGCCATGGCACACCAGTGCAGCACCACGAAAATGCCAAAGTAGAGGTGGAAAACCGAGGCGAAGAGGGCAAAAGAGAGTGCCCGGGAGGAAATGGTGAAAAGGCGCCACAGGAGATGCACCAAAGCTCCCCGGTAGCTCATGCTCTTTTGGTCATCACGAGAGTCGCGTAGAAGTTTGTGGTAGGAAGCCAGCACCCAGGAGAGAGACAAGAGGGAGGCGACTGCTGACATACCTGCAAGGGAGGGCGGGGAGGAACAAGAGTAGGAAGAGAAACAGGTAAAGAGAGGAAAACTGACTAGAAATGCATTAAACATTGCTAAAGAGGAATTCTACAGATTATAGATAAACTTACAGAGTTGCTTGTAGTTATGGTGATAGGATATTGTTTTATGATTTTTTAAAAAGGTCTTGGTCTTATATATATATAAACATTATATATATAAACATTCATAGCAAATGAATAAATAAGGAGAGTGGAAAGGCACAATGTGGCTGTGTATCTTGGAATAACATATGAGCAAATATCAACACTACTCTGCTGTATTATTTATTTATTTTATTTTTATTTCTTTTCTTTTATTTCACACTCAATCTTAGAGGTGTTCTCTAGAACTTACTTCCTTTTGCTATGTATCTGTTTTTATAGCATGGCAAAGTTTACTATTCATCCTGCTGAGCTCAGTGTTCTTCAGGATGTTCATAGAAGCATCTGCGTTGCTGTCAGTGCTGTCACCTCAAACATGAGAAATGGTCCTACATTTCAGCCTATCTGCTGAGCAGCAGAAACAGCTTGTCCCCACACATACACTACTGATAATTCAAAAGTCTCAGCCAGGACAGTTCCTACACTTTTTGTTGGATTCACACAAAGGTCAGCCTTGTTCAGATATACAGCATAGAAGCTTGTGACTTGTTGATGAATTCATGCAACAGTCCAGTCATATTCAACTTCTAGTTTGATTTACAAAAAACAGAATTGACCAGAGAGAGTATTGTGGAATACACAATACTGTTACAGAGCCCGGAACCATACTTATGAAAAATTAAAAATCACTTTTTCAGCAGCATTTCTAATCAACAGAAGGACTGAAGTATGCAATATCTATAAAGAAATTACACACACAACTGTAATGCCATCCATGTCAACTTATAGCAAACATTTCTCCGGAAACATTCTGTACAGTAGTCGTACTTTATTATAGTGCAGTAGAAAAAAGGCTGGGCAATGTGGCAATATTTGTCATTGTCATGAGAAAGTATGTGACAATAAGCTATTCTGGTATACTGTGGATTTGCAGATTTTCCCGCCATAACCACTTGAACCAGTCACATAGGCAAAGGTATTGTGACACTTATATTTCTGAGACCCAAAACCACTACACAGGTAGCACAATGCAGAAACATCAGTAGTCCTAGTATAGAGCCCTGGGGCACTCCTTACACTGCAGTGTCTCGGCACGGTTTTTCTGGATCATGATGCAGAGCTGGAGCACCAGCTGTGGGGCACTCTCTAGGAAGGTCTCAAGCAGCCGAAGCATGTTGACATCAGCATACTCGTACATCATGGCCCAGTAGAAACGCCGCTGGTTCTCCCTTTGCCTGCGACTCTGTATGCCAAGGTACATGGTCCGTATATACCTGCAGATCGGAGATACAGAAGGAAAGCAAAGCAGATGCAGTGTCAGACTGAAACATACACAACTATATTTGTGGAAGTTATGAGGCTGCCACTCTGCAATTATTCAGTACCACAACAAATCAAGTTCTGACACATTAGTTTCACTCACTAAGCTACCGGTCCACAGACACTGCATCATTACTTCTGACACATGCAATTATCCAATATGGCATACATGATAATGGATGGAGCTGCCCTTTAGAGTCAGGGACCTCAGCAGCGCATGATTCCACACATCACTGGCTAATCAGGGCAATCAGTGTCTTGTGGACATGCAAATGATCAAATCCTCAGTTGCCAACAGCATGCACGTTTACAATTATATTCAAACATGGTGAACCTAGAGGTTTGGAAAAATGAAGTACATGGTAAACATAAGAAAACATTCCTACAGAAAAAAACTGAAATCATATTTTAGGTTGTTTGTATAAGAGTGTGGTGCATCTGGCATATGGGGGTCCTAACAGCACACCCAAGACCAGTGGGAGACAGGCGTCTGTCTGGCCAGGCATGGAGACAGAGGGTTCCATGTCACCGGCTGTCTGAAATTGATTGTCTAAGATCAATCGGCTGGGATTTCTGGCTTAGCCAAACCTCTGAGGATTCATCATATGGTGCTATCATATTTGGTCTCTTACTGGTAGCCCAGTTTTAGTTTGCTAGAATGCTACATAGCAATCTTGTGATCTGCATGAGATATCCTTGGTTGGGTAGAGTGTAGCACCTGATAATGACCCATGGAAAAATATATGGATCAGGTCATGGTGACATGAATAGTACTCACAAGTCTACTGCTCAATAAAAGTAAACCGCAACTTATAAATAGTTGTGGTGAAGCCATGACACCACTAGAGGGTACAGTTCACTACCTTGCTGGCAGAATCTACTGATCTACAGCTGATGCTCTGTTTCTCTGGTGATTATTAAGATTTTACTGTATTTCTGCCCAAAGCAATCAACACCATGAGTTTATTTGTTACCTGGTGTTTTGACAAACATGTATATGAACATCAGGCACAATTAATGACACTACAATAAAAAATAATAGTAACAATGACATGCAGTACATGTTTATGTATTTCATCCCACTATTCTCAGGTGTGTATGTTATCTTTAAAGAATAAGTACTACAATGGATCTTTGGAGCAATGTCATAGAATAAGTGCAATGTTGTTGATGTTGTTGCAAAGCCTACAAAACAGGAGAAGCAAAAAAGAAGGGGGTTGAATAAAAGTTGGAGCTGTTTTTTTCCAAATTTTAGCACATTGTAGTACACAGCTTGCATTTCCAGAATCTAGGAAACACACAGCTTGCATTTCCAGAATCCAGATGCAAGAATGTACATGTTAGGTAAATACTAAGGTATAAATTTGGCATGGAGTTGTAGAGGTTCCTTATGGCGTCCTGTGATAATCCATTCCATGCAGCTGAAATATATTCTCACACAGTTCCTGCAGATTTTGCAGTTGGGTGTGGAGTTGGAGTGACACTAGGCCCTCTGGATGTGTGACGCATGACAACAAACCCTTCATCTTTGGCACTGACCACAGTGCCTCCGCACATGGATTTGTTGGTTATCTCCACCAAGAAAAAAGAGGGACTCGTCACTGAAGATGACCAGCTCTTGTTCTGAGTCACTCCATGAAAGTCTGGCCCAACATCATTCCAGTCTTCGGTGAGGTGGACGTGGCATTAGGATCAGTCATCATAATGTCAAACCTTCCCACAAAGTTTCATTCCTGTCGGTTGATTCCTTCCGGGTGCAACTATTCTTTTAATGATGAGTGTATACATCACTTTAGCAAGGTGGGGCTTACAGTGGCAGAGATGGAGAAGATACAGTTCATAGCAGCACACACATACACACTCACACACACACACATCAAAGTCAGTCTCAGATGCTGCCCCACCCCCTTGGCTCATGTCCATCTGGAGGTTGACAGCCTTGAACCCCCTCCTCTTCCCTCCATGTTCCTTTCATGTGTGCTCTTTCCATTCTGTTCATCCAATATGCTCCTTATGCTCGATTCATTCATGCCGTCTGCACACCATTCCTGCCCTCCCCTTCCTCTTTCCGGGCCAGCCATCCAGGCTGCTGTGATCTAGAGCTGAATTGAGATCAGTTTCGCGGTGCCGCTCTCAGTGATAAAGCTGAAAGCTTGAAGTTGTGAAGCTGTTTCAAGATCCGAACGGATGAGTGACTTTTAGCCAGAAATGCTGCTGCTGCGACCAACAGCAGCCTTCCTTCTCTCGTGGCCATAGCTGTGCCATCTGCTCGGAAACACTTGTTCACAAGAGGCTGTACTCTGCTGCTGTTTACACACTAACTAGGCAGCTGCATGGTAGTACAGCTGATGCACAATGCTCTTTACTGTACAAGAAGACAGAGTAATAACAATCTGGTTCAGAGATGAACATCCATTTGGGATGTTGACTTTTAACGGACTTGGATTTTAGACTAAACTATTTGGGCTTTGAGTGACCCAGTCACTACCTACCAACCTTCTTGCCTATTTCAGTAGTAATCAATTTAGAGCAGAATTTTCATTACAATTTAAAAGAAAATATGTAATTTGATTTGATTAATGATGCTGGCTTCGCTATTCAATACATTTATTACATTTTGAAGGATAATGGTGACTGTATCCAGCTGCTGCATAACTAATAAGGCTAAAATTAGGGAGGGCATGACACATGACATGAATGTGCTAGAATTAGTGAATTGGTGCTGCTTCTTGTAAATGCTTGTAATTGCATTTGAGGTGATATGATACAGATAACTTATTGCCTGATGCACATTATTACATTTTTGCACAAGTATCACAATGTTTGATACATTGTTACAATAGTATTTCATTTTTAATGTAATTCTGGGATTGATCTACCTTAAGATTTTACCTCCATTTTTAAAGTACTCTGTATGGCCAAAAGGATGTGCACACGTGACTACCCTATATGAGCTTGTTCTACAATATATTCCAAAACCACGTATCGGACCATATGGAGTGGATCCCCTTTTGTGACATCCTCTGCTCTGAAAGATTATGCAGCATGTCTATGAGACTTTGTGCCCATGCATTGGTCCCCTGCAATGGACTGGAGCTAGGATATGCTTCAGCACCCCAATGACCCAGGATGATTTGAAGTGGTTTAGAAGAATGAATGAATGAATAAATGAATGAATGAATTAATAAAGTTGTTATACAGCTTCCTCAGTTTTTTTTACAGCTCACATTCATCATTTTGGGCCCATCTAACACTTCTTTGTCTAAGAATGTCTATGGTTCTATACACTTGTCTGCATACTAAAAGCATTGAATTTAAATTGTGGAATATTGTCACTGTCTGAACAACACCTCTGCTCAATAGTTTTGATGACTGTGTGCATGTCACCTCTTTATTTCCTTACAGCTATGTACATTATGAGTTTATGAAAGGCAAGAATGATTCCATCTCAGTATTTAATTTGGGTACACTCATAGTTCAAAATACTATACCAGTACATATCTAGCATGGGCAGGGAATTCTCTCTCTCTCGTACTTCAGTTAATGTTTATATGAACAGCTGAGGACCATGTCTAGCTCACTGCTTTGTCTCACTGGAAATACAGCCGTTACATTCTCTACATGTCCATAGCTGAGAGATGCTTCCCTTTTGTGTGTATCTGTAATAAAATGAGGCAACAGATTTCATCATTCTTTCAAGCCATTTCATTGTTTATTATTATGATTATGCCCATCAAGATTTTTAAAACAAAAGGCCCTTTGGCAGTTGCACGACCTGCCCATAGTCATTATTTCTTTGCATCTTTTTGAGCTCCACATGACATTATTGCTAAATGACACTTGACTCCCTGCCTTTTCAAGGCAGCACATCTTTAGAAATTCCTCACTCGAGTGTTTTTTGAATGCTACGTAATCTCTCCCTGCCACTCTGCACTCAGATGTAGCTAATTAGAGCCATAATCATCTTTGTGTTTGTGGCAGAGCGTAATGGCTGCAATCGGAGCTGGTAATTATGGAGAAGTGAGAGGAACATTTGGTGGCAAACACCACTAACAACAGCAACAAAAAAAAAAAAAAAAAGCTTCATTGTGTACTCCAGCAAAGCACATTATCTTCAGCAGAGTAAATTCTACAAGAAACTACACGAAGTCTCAGCGCATCAAAATGGGGAAGTCCTTTTTCCCTGCTTCCTTTCTCTGCCACTTTAAATTCTCTTGTTCACCATCGCATGCCCTTGAAGCGCTCTCAGACTTAACTCATCCTGCTATAAAAGTCAAAAAGCCGCCTGCCCACAAGTCAGTGATGGGGAATCTGTGCTGGAAGAGAACAGTCCGATTCATGATAATGATGTGAGCCAAGTCAAGCAAAGACAATAGCTTAAAGATGGACAGAAATAGCCTGGACTCAGTCGTAGGTGTTTCACAGCGGAAAAGAAAGCTACATCTCACATTTTGTTTAAGACTTTCCATTGACATCATTCAACACAAGCAAATTTCTTCAGGTTAACACTATATGGTAAACTGGTGCAAGTCTTTTACACTGGTTATTCTCATGCTTATGCTCATGTTGCCTTGAAATAATTTATATGTTTGTATATGGGGTGCTCAGCTGTGACTGTTTGGCACTGACAAGTATGTGCAACAAGTTGATGATCTGCCTTCTCTTCTGAATGCGGGAAGGCTTTTTTTAACGTGAGTTTTACTACTCATTTATACAAGGCAGTGGTAATTTCTTAAAATAGCATACACACTACATGCGTACATCATAATCTGCTGTCAGAGGAAGATCCAACAAGTCCTTGGTGCCACAGAATTGGCAACAAAAACAGGAACAAACAACTCCCAGGCTTTGTCTCTATGGCAGAAATAGGGCTTTAGCTACTGATACACTAGTCATCCATTCAATTTGCTAACTATGGGAGACAGCTGGAGGAGTGGCAGAACACTGGTGAAGAGATTGAAGGTGATGTCTCATGCCAAGTGTGGAAAGGGGTAAGGTAGGTCAGCCTAAAATGTTTCTCTCCAAAAGTGTTCTGGTTTGCTAGGCATTTGCCATAGAACATGTCCATAGAATGCATGCAACTGGACAGATCATGATGCCTGGTATCATGTCAGGAGGTTAGTCCGCCAAGCCATGTGTGAATCTGGTGGAAATCAGGTAGAGAGTACTTTACTCCTGTTTATTTCATCCAAGGGATTGACTGTAAATAACTGTAAATATATTTACACTTGGTAGTCAAATATGTCTTCAGTTAGATTGAAATTTAATTGCTATAATAAGCATATCAGCTTATAACATGACAATCAATTGCATGTTTGTGTCTTGGTTCTGTTTTTTTTCTTGTTAATTAAAAAAATAAATGATTGCCACATAAAATACCTACATTAATTACCAACTTTAAGAGAAAGGCTCCAACTACCCCAGGCAAGGTTTAATAACAGACCTCTGATGTTGGGAGTAATCTGTTGTTAGCATCGCGTCCATATTGGGATGTATAAGCAGGCTTTCTTAATGGGAAAAATGAATGTTGTTTTCTGTGGTTCCCAGTCTGATACATTTTGTCCGATACAGTCTAATACATGTTTTCGTCTGATTCATAAGGCTGTTTAACAGTCAAAATATCAACTCTTCCTCCATTTCTAAACTCCAGATGGTCCAAAACGCTGCTGCCCGTCTCCTCACCCGCACCCGCTCACATGACCATATTACCCCCGTTCTCCAGCATCTCCACTGGCTTCCTGTAAAATACCGCATACAATTCAAAGTTCTTCTGCTCACCTACAAAGCTCTGAACAATCTTGCTCCTTCTTACCTCTCTGACCTTCTTCTTCCCTACAAACCCTCTCGCTCTCTCAGGTCTTCTACAGCTGGGCTACTCACCATTCCTCCATCCAACCTACATGGGTTTGGTGACCGAGCATTTTCCAGACTTGCTCCTCGACTCTGGAACTCTCTCCCACCCCTGGTCAAGCAATCCAACTCACTCTCTGTATTTAAATCTATTCTGAAAACACATCTTTTCACACTCGCTTACAACCTGCCTCAAGACTAAACTTACTGTCTATTGTCTACTATATGTCCTTGTTGTTATCAATGTTTATGTGTTTCGTTCCTGTTTGACTTCCACAATCAATTTTTAGTGACTTTGGGTTTGTGAAAAGCACTATACAAGAATAAAGTATTATTATTATTAAAATATAAATAATGCTGCTTAGGTACCATATTTTACAAAGCCTTTGCACTGGATATTTGGGAAAGGTTGCCAGTCTTATAATGTTCAATACACATTAGTGTTAGCTTGCATGTTGCAATATTCCAACTACAGTTTTCATGTAGATGTCCCCTATCCAGAAATAATCTCACCTCAAAAGGGGTCTTAGAATGGGGTCTGTGTTAGAATGACCAACAAGGCTACACCCCCCAGTGACATCTCAGTTTAGATCTTGGACAAGAGGCTTAACGCAGGGCAATGAGAAGGATGAAAGACAGAGAGAGTGTTAGAGAAATCAGGAATGAAGAATAAGAGTATGAGAGCAGCAGGGAAGGCGAGGGGAACAGGGGGGTGAAGAGGAAAACTATGGATCAATAGTTTAGGTCTTTCAAGAGCTGCATCATAACCCGAGGTAACATCTGGCATTCACTGACATTTTCTGTTAGTCTGGTAAATGTCAGGGGTGCTAGGAGACAACACCCCCCAAAACACACCACCTCTGTTACTACCCCAAAATAACGTTGGGTTTAAATACAACAGTAAACCCTCATTTAACTCCAGGCTTTGCACTTAATATTCCCTGAAGCAAAGCTCAGCCTAGATTTCCAGGCAATATTTCTGTCAGTGCATGCTGCCTTAGTGAAATGAAATCAGCGGTATTGAGAAGAGAGACCGTGTTTCAAGCACATGCCTGTCCGCTTCAGACTGTGAATCAAAAAACAGTGATGTGGAAATTACTGACTTGATTTGAGAATGTTTTTTTTTTTCTGATGCCCACAGCCAATTTCTCTCCAGTCAAATCCACACTGAAACACCATATTCAGAGCTCACTGCTGAACAAGAGACCACTGGAATCAAGATAAGAGAGCCGAATGGAAACAAAAGGGGAGATGAGATAAATGAAATTTGATTACCAGCCTACTGAGGGATGGGATCTTTTTCCTGAGATGCAATTAAAGGAAACAATCCATCACTCTTACAAACTTAACTATGTTAACAGTTATATTAACACAGTCAACACACACACACATGCACACGCACACACACACACACCATATTAACATATTAACACAGTGTGTTGACTGGGTTGGTGTAGCTCAGTGGATAACACCCCTACCCGCCAGCGTGCTGCCACCATGTGTGGGAGACTGGGGTTTGAATCCCAGTCAGGGCTGACTATGCTGTGCTACACCAATAAGAGTACACTACATTGGCCTACCTGTAATATGATTAACCTTATAAGCCGCTCTGGATAAGAGCGTCGGCTAGCTGCTGTAAATGTTTGTTTCTGTGAATTGTGAGGGCATTACAAAGACTTCCATTAACCTTGGTCAGAGTTGCTACTAGCCTAACTTAAACCCTTACCTTAACCTTACCCTGACCTAATGATTTGCATTTGTATCCACAAGGACAAGAAGACCTCACAATGTGAGCATATTAACACACATGCATACAGGCTAAGCCTGCATAATTATTGTATATAACGACTGTATTGCTATGTATTGTAAGTGTGATTACTGTGAACCATACTGGAAATTTGATATATTTTTAATACTGCAATGTAATAAACAATGTTGCATTAAGGAGGCTACCAGGAGGGTAGTTGCTGAGTTGCTAGTGTGGTTCACCACATAGTTGGGACTATAAGCTTAAAGGTCTTTAGATGGGTTTCATGGGCTGTTCTGTACAGGACTGTGGGGTAGTGGTGTAATGGTTGTATAGTTGGTGTAGCTCAGCGGATAACACCACTACCCACCAAGTAGCCACCACCCCATGTGGGAGACTGGGGTTCGAATCCCAGTATGGGTGACTACGCTGTGCTACACCAATAAGAGTCCTTGGGCAAGACTCCTAACACTACACTGGCCTATCTGTAATGTGGTTAACCCTGTAAGTCGCTCTGGATAAGAGCGTCAGCTAAATGCCAGAAATGTAAATGGTGCAGTGTTGGTGCCTTCGGTCAAGTAACAGTTTAGAAGCTCTGAGTGGCAATGTCCACAACTGCTGTTTCCTTTGTCTTCTTAACTCTACACAAGCACTACAAGAACACTATATTAACTGTACAGTAACTTTCACTATGTTCAGTAATTTCAGTGAAGTTTTCAATGAAAAAAATTGTGAATGTGAGAGTGTGAAGATTGAAGTTTAAAGAACCTCCATGTAACAAATTGGTCTGATCATTGTCATTAGTGTTTAATTTCCTAATAAAAAATGAATTATATGAAGCTGTAAAACTAGTATTCAATATTTGTTTCCAGTGGAGTTTTTTGTCATATCATTTGTTTGGTTCAAACATTGTAATGTTCCACCTAGTACTGAGATTGAAGTCATAATCCTGGTAATGTAACCATCCTAACAGAGATATGCCTTACAAAATATCAAAGCATGCTATGATATAGTAAGGTTAAGGACAGGCCTGCATGATTTTGACCTAAATGATCGACAAATGGTATACTGTCCAATATTTTGCTAGCAAACAATGTGATTGACTAACCCTGTCCAGCCAAGCATCTTGCTGCCAATCCATTGAGAGAATTTGGTTCCTGAAACTTGTCTAAAGTTGGCCAGAGTGAATGCTAATTAGCATGTTTTCTGTGTGCTCTTATGTTTTCTATCAATGTATAAAAACACACAAAACATATTTTATAGCTGGATGTACTGTGATTTTATCCTGTGTCTTTATTCTGTATGCATCAGATTTACCAGTAAAAGATTAATACTGTTTTGTTTATTCAGAGTACTAAAAAAAAAGTGTGACTTAATTTCAAATTCATGTTTTTTATTGTCTAAAAAAAGTAGTCTGTCTGTACCAGAAATTCAGATGAAAATGTAATTTTGCATCAGCCTTAAAAGGGTTTAAGGTTTAAAGGTATTTGCAGTATCAAGCCAGTATTACAAATGACTGTGGAGCCCTAACAAACCACATACGCAGTCACAACCATGCAAGCAAGCAGTCTTGTACAACAGGTTTCCCCCAACACAACCATCCTGTCAGATCTGAGTATGTAGTTGATGTGAAACCCCTGTCTGGCTCTCCTTGCGGCGCCGTGGCCTAGAACATGGCTCCCCATGAATTATTCGTGCTGAGATCATAGCGTTTGCTCACGCCTCGTTAGCTAGCCTACACTTGGCCTAGCCGTGCCAGGTCATGTCTGAGCACTCTGCCTGTCTGCCCGTCTGTGCCACCGATACAGTCCATTTCCTGCCGCGCCCACACGCTAACGACTAATGATTCACCAAGGCATACGCCGCATTGTTTCTGCTTAATTAACTCCTGCTGGAAGACCATGCATTGTTTGGGTGGAAATGAAAGGCCGTCAAAGCATGAAAGGTGAAGTGGAAGTGAACACACGCACACACACAAACAAAAAAGATGCACACTGGCAGACACTCCTGCACATATGCACTCAGGTTTTCGGCTGAGCTGTGAAGGAACTCGGCTAACTAGCAATCTGACAGTTTGACAGGCAAGGCTGAAAATGCTCTTGTTCCTCTCCAGCGCTAAAGACAATGCGATGACTGCAGCACTCCTCATCTGTACACTGCAGATCCTACCGACCATGATGGCTGCTATACATCTGTAATAGAGTTATCAGGGACTGCAGGAACAACCCCAGCTGCATGCTGCAGAACACTGCATTGCAATTATATTGCTACTTGTTGTTCTTGAGGCATTCTTTGTAACATTCATTGTCCATAAGACCATTCATAAGCATGAATACAGATTCATGCTATTTTCAGTGATGTGTAATGCTCAGTACTGCTTGCAGACTAACACCCCTATGCCATGACACTGCCACCACCATGCTTCACTGGGTATGGTGTTCTATAGATCATATACATATGCCTTCTTTCTCTAAACATGAAGTTTAAATTTTGTGTTGTCTGACCGGAGCATGTTGATCCAAAAGTGTTCTTGCTTGGTTTATTGCAGAACTCATAAAAACGAGCAACAGCCATCACAACGCCCACAGAATCAATCATCTGAAACCATTAGTTAAATGTTCACAGCACACAGTACAAAACTGCACACTGCATAAAACAAATTCAAAATGTTAAGGTAATGGTAATGTTAAGGGTAGGGTTAGGGTTAGTGCTATGGTTAGCGTTAAGGTTAGGGTTAGTGTTAGGCTAGTAGTAGTTCTGGTTAAGGTTTAGGTAAGTCACCTGGAAATGAACAGAAGTCTAGGTAATGGCCTCAAAACCTGAAGTAACAAGACAGTGACAGTCAGAGGTGGCAAAAGTACATAAGGCCCTTACTCAAGTAAAAGTACAAGTAACATAAGCATGACTATGTAGTATAAGTATAAAAGTACTGATTAAAAAAACTACTTTTAACTATTAATATTTCAAATGTTCTGTATTTTTTTAAGGGTTAAAGCTGCACATATATAAAACTAAGCATATGGTGATTTATAATACAACCTTATGCCTCATCCAGAATTTGAAATGGACATTGTTGGAATCTCTTCTAAGAAAAAATATTGATTTCCATTTTAGCAGTCAAAACTGAACACCAGATCAGATTATTCCCTTATGTAAGATAAGGCCAGAATGGGACTTTTTCAGACCTGGAGCTACATAGCGACAGACCAGCCCACCCCAAACTACACTGCACACAGACACAGCTAATGTTTAGCGAGGACCACTGCATCAGACTGCAGTCCTCACCCAACATATACCAATCAGAAAGTTGGATTTACATACATACACTCGATTCACATAGAAATCATATGGCCGCTCACCACAGACACTTCTGTCCAGAGAATACCACAAATAAGTTAACATCAGACAGTTAGTCATACAGGGTTAAAGAAGCACACACTAATAAATACACACAGCTTAGTGGCCCAGTGGACAGACTCAATAAAGAGAACATGACAGTTACAGCGAACAGCTGATGTGTGAATATGAGGAAAAACAACACAGCAATCTTATAAACCCAGATCTGATCACTGTAGGCCAGCACTGCTCCAATGGGCAGAGTTGCCTCTTCAAATAAACCGCACAAGACTCCATTCCTTTAAAAGAAGTACAATGATGAGTGTCTAAAATTTTCCGCTCTCCTGATCGCCCGCTCTGGCACTGAGTAAGAGCACTGTTGCAGGTTTCTTTCAGACGCATTGCCAGTATAAAATGCTGAGCTCGACTGAACCGTGAACATAGTCAAACACATGTCCAATTCGGTCCCCCTCCCTGCCCCTATCCCCCCCCCCAACACCCTATTGTAAAGCCCGAAGAATTCTGATTTGTGCCATATTACTCCTGAATAGAATCACCTGATTAAAATGTGTCTCTCTGTCTGTCTATTTGTGTGTGCGTGTCTGTTTGTGCGTGGGTGTCTGTCTCTCTGTCTGTGTGTGTGTGTGCGTGTGTCTGTCTATCTGTGCGTGTGTCTGTCTCTCTGTCTCTGTCTGTGTGCGCATGTCTGTCTGTCTGTCTGTGTGTGTGCGTGTGTGTCTGTCTCTCTGTCTGTCTATCCGTGTGTGTGTCTGTCTCTGTCTGTGTATGTGTGCGCATGTCTGTCTGTGTGTGCATGTGTTTCTGTCTCTCTGTCTGTCTGTCTGTGTGTGTGTGCACATGTCTGTCTGTCTTTGTGTGCGTGTGTCTGTCTCTCTGTCTGTGTATGTGTGCGCATGTCTGTCTGTCTGTCTGTCTGTGTGTGCGTGTGTGTGTCTGTCTCTCTGTCTGTCTATCCGTGTGTGTGTGTCTGTCTCTCTGTATGTGTATGTGTGCGCATGTCTGTCTGTCTGTGTATGTGTGCGCATGTGTCTGTCTCTCTGTCTGTCTTTGCGCATGTCTGTTTGTCTGTCTGTGTGTGTGTGCGCATGTCTGTCTGTCTTTGTGTGCGTGTGTCTGTCTCTCTGTCTGTCTATCTGTATGTGTTTGTCTGTCTCTCTGTCTGTGTGCACATGTCTGTCTGTCTGTGTGTGCTTGTGTGTGTGTCTGTCTCTCTGTCTGTCTATCTGTGTGTGTGTGTCTGTCTTTCTGTCTGTGTATGTGTGCGCATGTCTGTCTGTCTGTCTGTCTGTGTGTGTATGCGCGTGTGTGTGTGTGTGTCTGTCTCTCTGTCTGTCTATCCGTGCGTGTGTGTCTGTCTCTCTGTCTGTGTGTGTGCGCATGTCTGTCTGTCTGTCTGTGTGTGCGTGTGTCTGTCTCTCTGTCTGTCTGTGCGCATGTCTGTCTGTCTTTGTGTGCGTGTCTGTCTCTTTGTCTATCTGTGCATGTGTGTCTGTCTCTCTGTCTGTGTATGTGTGCACATGTCTGTCTGTCTGTGTGTGCGTGTGTGTGTCTCTCTGTCTGTGTATGTGTGCACATGTCTGTCTGTCTGTGTGTGCGTGTGTGTGTCTGTCTCTCTGTCTGTCTATCTGTGTGTGTGTGTGTCTGTCTCTCTGTCTGTCTATCTGTGCGTGTGTGTCTGTCTCTCTGTCTGTGTGTGTGTGTGTGTGTGTGTGTGTCTGTCTCTCTGTCTGTGTGTGTGTGTGTGTGTGTGTGTGTGTGTCTGTCTCTCTGTCTGTCTGTTTGTTTGTCTGTGTGTGCGTGTGTGTCTCTCTGTCTGTGTGTGTGTGTGTGTGTGTGTGTGTCTCTCTGTCTGTGTGTGTGTGTGTGTCTGTCTCTCTGTCTGTGTGTGTATGTGTGCGCATGTGTGTCTGTCTCTCTGTCTGTGTGTGTGTGTCTGTGTCTGTGTGCGTGTGTGTGTTTGTAACAGCTCATTAGGAAAGAAATAAAAAAAGAGATGTCCTTAATATCTCTGAAGATTCTTGTAAACAACAAGCAGATCAAATGGAAAGGCAAAAAGATTTTTGTATATGTCTCTTGCTGCTCACATATTTCTCCTGAGTAATCACAGTAATCATCTCCTCTGCAGTTAAGATCTTAGTAAAGTCACACTTTGTGCTCAGATTGACCAAGATAACACTAACTCATCATTATATGGGACTAATGGCAAGAATGTCACTGTGAGCTCAACCATTTCTCTGTAAGGACTTTGAGCTGTCTCAGTTTTGACTAACCGTCATAGTTGATACCTGGGTGCCAGAAATCTCTCTTCTGTCTCTTTTCTGTTTCATGCTACTTTAAATAATAATTTTAGGAAGCTCAGCATTAAGTTTACTGAGCTACCAATAAGGACCTTTTAAGCAGTAAAATTCTCCACTGGGTGAGCAAAGGGCTGTTTATTTGAAGAGAGTGCTGTGGGTGAAGGGTGGTATGCCTGCCTACGTATGTGTAATTGATGGGAGGGAGAGAGTGTGTGTGTGTGTGTGTGTGTAGAATTGGGCCCAGATGAGTCACTCGGTGAGTCACTCAGTGAAGGTGAGGGGGAACACTTACCAGGGGTGGAACACTGCTGAGACTGTCAATGAGGTCTGCTAACACCACCTGTTGTGATAGCAGCAGAGTTGCAGACCACCTTTTGTTTTTATTCCTTACTTTTACACTTTTTATAAAAATCCTTTAACTCCAGTCTTTCTCTTCTCTTCTCTTCTCTTCTCTTCTCTTCTCTTCTCTTCTCTTCTCTTCTCTTCTCCTCTCTTCTCTTCTCTTCTCTTCTCTTCTCTTCTCTTCTCTTCTCTTCTCTTCTCATTTTCATCTCTTTTCAGGTTCTCTGTCATTATGCACAGTATCTCCGGCTCTCTGCGTCTGAAGTATTTATAGCTGCAGTCCTATTCACCGTGAGGGAGAAACACACAAATGGCTCGGAATTCAATTTGAGCTTTTATGAAAGTGTGACAGGGCCAGATTTAGAGGCGGCCAGTCTACCCTGGAGGAAGCAAGAAAATGCCTCCCATTACATCAGCGTGCAGGAGACAGTGTGGGCTTAAAGACTTCCCAATGGGACAAAAAAGGCTTTCCATGTATCAGTGAGAGCCACAAAACTTTTATGACAAAGGGCACAATGATTCATGAAGGCCTGAGAATAGGCATTAAATCTGCAATGCCAACAAAAAGTGCAGTTTCAGCCATTGCTTCAGCACAACATACTTGTGATTATATGATGCTGAGTCAGGGAATGAGGCCTTTGGGACTGACAGTCACACTTAATCACTGGTCATGTGTGAAAAGAAAAAAGACCACATCAGCATGGCTACTGTATCCAGATCATACAAAGAGTTAATAATAAAGTAATCCTGCAAAACCTGAGGGAAAAAACTATGGAGACCAGCTTCTGAAATTCCATCAATCAGGAAAGTGTCACAAAATGCCTTATGTAACATAAAACTTTAACTCATACCGATACACTATTTACAAGTACAGTATCTCACAGAAGTGAGCACACCCCTCGTGTTTTTGTAAATATTTGATATAGCTTTCATGGGACAACACTGAAGGCATGACACTGTGATACAATGTAGTCAGTGTACAGCTTATAAATTTGCTGTGCCCTCAAAGTAACTCAACACACAGCCATTAATGTCTAAACCACTGGCAACGAAAAGTGAACACCCCTAAATGAAAATGGCCAAATTGTGCCCAAAGTGTCAATACTGACACTCCCACCACCATGCTTGACTGTAGGCAAGACACACCTGTCTTTGTACTCCTTACCTGGTTGCCGCCACACACGCTTGACACCATCTGAACCAAATAAGTTTATCTTGGTGGCTTTCCTTCTGGGACAACGGCCATGCAGACTAATTTGATACAGTGTGCAGCGTATGGTCTGACAGTTTGACCCCCCCCCCCACCTCTGCAGCAATGCTGGCAGCACTCCTATGTCTGTTTTCAAAAGACAACCTCTGGATATGACGCTGTGCATGTGCACTCAGCTTCTTTGGTGGACCATGGCGAGGCCTGTTCTGAGTAGAATCTGTCCTGTTAAACTGCTGTATGGCCTTGGCCACCGAGCTGCACCCCAGTTTCAGTTTTCAGTCTTCTCATAGCCTAGGCCATCTTTATGTACAGCAACAATTCTTTGCCATGAAGTGCCATGTTGAACTTTCAGTGACCAGTGTGAAAGTGATAACACCAAATTTAACACACCTGCTCCCCATTCACACCTGAGATCTTGTGACACTAACGAGTCACATAACACCGGGGAGGGAAAATGGCTAACTGGGTACAATTTGGCTGTTTTTCTTTTTATTAGGGGTGTTCTCACTTTCATTACCAGCGGTTTAGACATTAACGGCTGTGTTTTACACTGTTAAACAAGCTGTACACTGACTACTTTACATTGTATCAAAATGTCCTATCTTTAGTGTTGTCCTATGAAAATATATAATCAAATATGTACAAAAATGTGTGGGGTTTACTCACTTGTGTAAGATACTGTACATAAAGGTAATTGACTTCCTAACAGCGTTTGACTTCCAGTCTGCCTGGAAAAGTATGATGTGTTTTCTCATGAACTGCCTGTTTTGACAGGAAAGCATCTTTCGACTGAAATGCAAAAGGCAAAACTACATATTCTGTAAAAAAAAAAAAACGACCTGTGTATAAAAGAATTTGCAAGCATGCAAGGCTTGTTAGCTATGACTCTTGCAGGGCCAGATGTGATGTAATGAGAATACACATCTGGATAAAACTCTCTGTCTCTCTTTAGGTAAACATTTGGTATCTGTCACAAACAAAGGTACACCTCCTCTAAAACCACAAATTCCTTTAGTCTAGCCCAATTGAGTCAACCATCGTATCACACTGAGCATGTTTAGTCCTCCCAGGAACCTTTCACAAGATGGTACTTTACACAAACATTCAAGTGTGACTTTATCCCGACCCACTGACCTTGGAAAAGTACTGTGCATAGCACAATAGTGTAATGCTGCTAAAACTCTAAATAAGCTCTTGACAGAGCGTTCTGTAGAACGTGGCCAGTTGTGTTGGCAGATTTTCCCGTCATGACTTCACTGGAAACAATGGAATATCTGGTTTGCTGCTGTACGTCACTGTCCAAATGCAGAATTCGTTCACATGCTTTCACACCTCTATAATACTATAATACACTAAATAATTATGAGTACAATTTTGAAACTATGCGTTTAACAATCTCTTGAGCGATAGCTTATACAATATAATATTCTTAAACAATATAACTTAATATTACCATGCCAGCATAAATGTGTGGTGAACAAGCAAGCTTTCTTGCAAATTACGCAGTGCTGGACTAATATTCTTTTATTCATTTATCTTCTAAGCCGCTTCAGGTTGCAGGGGGATGCTGGAGCCTCTTTCAGCACTCACTTGGCTGAAGGCAGGAATCACCCTGAACAGGCTGACAGTCCTTCATGGTGGAAAAACACACACACACCTAGGGAGTCAATTTAGCATCTCAGATTCACCTGACTGCACCTGGAGCACCTGGAAACCCATGCAGACACAGAGAGAACATGCAAGCTCCACACAGGATAGATACAGGACACCCCTGTCGGAAACTAACCCATGCCTTTCTTGCTGCAAGACGACAATGCCACTGCTTGGCAGGCCTGTGTTAACTCATTTTACAATTTCAACTTTCCACTTCCACCCAATCCATTTACATCTGCAAAGGTTCAAAAGGTTCAAAAGCACCGTTTTCAAATTGTTGCTGTCAATTTGCAGTCTTGACACATTTGTCATCCCCAACTGATATTTGGGAATAAAACCCAGTGCTATGATTAATCAAACTCTTCTTCTTCTGTTTTTTCGTAAGGCTAGAAGTTGCTGCCTCTTGATTTTAGACCTGGGTACTGAAAATGCAAAACTGAACAGTCATCTCCAGCTTTTTGCAGACTTTAGAGCAATAAAAACAAATGACTGGTCAAAATCAAGGTCAAAATGCATACTTGATACACAAAAATTTATAAAGGTGAACAGGTGCATTAATTTGTAGTTCCTGCATATACTCTGTAGTATATGGTTGATTACTATGGACAATAATTTCATTGCTGTTCCCTAAACTGGGAAAAGAAAAGCCACATCGCAATTACAACAGAAGACAATGGCCAAGTTCAGTTCCTTCAGTTCTTTTCAGGAAGATGGATTTCAATTATTGTGTGTGGTTGGCAAGTGTTAAAAATATGGAACATTGTTTTAAAGAACCGTCCACTGAAAGTGTCTTCAGGTAACCAAAGGTGGTTCTTTTATAATATTGCTCCACAAAACCTTTCTGGAGAGAGATAGAGAGCGAAAGAGAGAAAGAGAGAGGGAGAGAAAGCATGCTCCTACGAGTGTCCTGCCTACAGAGCATGCATGTGTAGTTATTTATGCAAGCTTATGTGTGTCAGAGGCCTGAGAAAGTCGAGCATCCTTCAGGAAAAATGAGAGGAGAAAGAGAGAGACGTGGAGATTAAACACGTTGGACCTGCAATGACAGTGTTGTGACAGCACTGCATCTCCTCAAAGCTTGCACTAGCAGTAAACAACTTCCTTTGTCAAATAGTGACGAATGTGGCTGCGGAAGCATGGAGCTGCTGTGAGTGCCTCTTATGGCACGAGCTGAAATAATTAACAATGCTAAAATCTCTCTAGGACCGAGTGGGTATTTTTGGATTCATGGGTCAATGTCACTTTTGTTTAAGCTGAAGCAGAAAGGCTGGCAGAACACTGTCTAAAATCAATACTGATGAAATGAACAGAAGTGAGTTTCATACTGACAGCATACATAGAGCTGGATTTTACAGTCAAAATCTCTATACACACAGATGTATGTGTGCGTGTCTCTTTGACAGTCTCACGGCTCCCAGTCATCGGTGAGTCTCTCACGCTCTGGCTCCCTCAGCACAGCCATGATAGTTTGTCACTATTAGCAACCGCCCGCTTGTACAGGCAGCAAGGGTGTGCATCACATGACCATGAGATCATACTGCTGAAAAGGAGGAGGAGGTGGCTGTGACGGAGGCACCACTGCCTCGTTTTTGGCAGGATGCTATGGACATGCAGCCATCCACAACCACTGATCCATCACTTGTCATCTTCTTTGCCTTATCACATACAGTATCTTTATGTGTATAGTGGCTTTATGTGTATAGTTAGGAGGTGGTTAGGAGGAGATTGTAACATCATATTCCACTTTTAAAATTAAAAGGGTGGTTTATCATTAATTAGCGTTGTTACTTTGACATCAGTAATTATCAATAAACATGAGGCTACAAGGCTACTTTAAGCTAATTAGCTCTAGTGCAAAAGTAAAGAAGGGGATTTCAGACACTAAACATATTTACAATGGCAGACTAAAAGGGGAAATCATATAAGGGTATATGATTTCAAACCAATACACTTGTCAGATTCTTGGAATATCTCTTTACGGTCCACTAGCTGCTTGTTTGGCTTGTGTGCTGTTTGTACACCACCATAGCTCTGTAAAATTGAAATAAATTGTCTCAGGCCCAGCCACACAACACTGTTCCAGCCAATGATCAACAAAGGGATTGTGCACAAGACGGGGCTATGTGCTGAACTCCACATATTGAAGAAGAGATGGCAGAAAAGCAGACACAGAGAAGAAGATCTGAAGAACAACTGAGAAAGAACTAAAGAAAGATAAGGCAAAAGAAAAGAGCAGTGTTAACATCAGTGAGGTGTTTCAGTGGTGAAGAGACCTCAGAACGTTGACAAGGCTTCCCATTCGCCAGCTTCTTTTCCTGTTCCATTTTAATGGCGCTGCAGTTACATTCTAAATGTAACTGAATACAACTGCTTCACCATTTAAGGTGGAATGGTAAAACTTGAACAAGAAGCTGGCGAAACAGAAGACTACTTCAACTTCATGGAGGGTTGAAAGGCATGAAAAGGGGAGAAGGAGGTTGCTCTGTTTCTGCTGAACAGGTGGGTTGATTTTGGTTGATTTTGCTGTTTTACAGAGCCAGTAGGTCAGTATTGTTCTGTGCCGTTTGCTAATGTTTGCGATTCAGTAGCTAATTCTAACTGGTTAGCATCAAAGCAGTTATGGTAACGATAAATCACAACAACGCTAGGTGTAATACTTGCTGTGTCATTACTCCTTCTAGCCTCCCAATGAAAGTTTTTTTAATATCAAGGTCTCCGGTGTGGGAGTGGGCGGAGCTAAGGGAAGCAGGAAGAGCTGTGCTAAGACAAAGTAACCAGAGGGGGCGTTGTGAGACACGAACAGGGACAGGCAGACGGACAGAGATGTAACAACATGGAGGAGTATATTTGTTTTTCTGTTGAGTTCAAAAAGCAACAATCGTTCCATAGAATTGTAAACTGCACCTTATTATTCAAAGAATTTTCAGAAACAGATGTATGTCCAAATGTATTTAGAGGGTCTTCAGATTCGTTATTTCATCTAGCCCAATTTAAGGTTCAAACATTGCTGGAACAGGCATATACAGTTTGTGTAATCTCCATAGGAAAGCAATGCTAATAGAATGGGATGCTCTGGAGCAGGCACACATCATTGACTAGAGGGACATAAAACTCCCAGCATCTGGGCTGTGAAGCAGTGGGGCTGGGGTGATGTAGCACTATTGAATATCTTTGGAGGCGCATTTGAGATTTAGAATTAATCATCTATCATTAGTACTGGACCTCACTAAGGCTTGTGGTTGAATCCAATCAAATCATAATCATCATGGCATTATTCCAGGGAGTATAAAGCATCCTCAGAAGAGCAGAAGCTGTTACAGCAGCAAAGGGGTGACAAAGTCCTGTAATTACTGTATTATTAACTGCAATTCCTTGTATGCATAATATAAGCAGGTGTATGTCTACAAATGCTACTATAGTATAGTTATAAGTAAAGTTGTCTACGTAAAGACAAGATGACTAGGCCTTTCATGTCCCATTTCTGATATGCTAGTATTACTAGCTGCCATGCAGGAAGCACAAAAAACGTCTCAAGACCTTGTTCCTCCACTTCTGTTCGACATGTCTCGGACCTGCTGTCCTTGCACACTGTGTCCCTGTGTCCCAGTTCCTGAGCAGAAATCCTTGGCTACAAAAGCGCTTTACATGCTACTCCATCATCACGGTCAGAGAGCACACGCGTCCACCATCGCTGCCCTGAGGGAACAGAAAGCGGCTAATTGGGTAGAAGCTGTGCCCTTTTGAATCTGCTCTCCAGCCAATGAACAGCGGCCGTGCCTCTGCCAGCCAGTGTTCCGCTGCTGCATTTGGCCGAGAATGCAGGCAAATGCCCACGGCTGCTGCGCTCTCCTGTGGCTGGATGAGAATGAGTAGAGGATTAGCATTATGCTGATTAGCGAGAGTTTGGGTCCTGTTAACTGTTCTTTCATGGCACCACAGAGAGCACACAAGGGCTTAAAGCAATAGTCTGGCAAAAAAGAAAGAACTGCCCAGTTTTTCTCTCACATCAGTTGTAGTTGATCTTATACCTCACCAGTTAACATAATGCAAAGTGCATGCCTAAATCATTATGCATGTGTATTACATTAGGTCTAGCTGTTACAAGAAGTCCTACCAAAATACAAAACAGCAGAGACCAACATGTATTTTATGCTGGCTTAGGATGGTCTCTGAAAGGTTAAGCTGAAATTGTGCTTGTTTAGTTGGTCACCTGGTGTGGCCATCCAAAACAAATGATATGCTGCTTTTGCTGGTGATGGGGAATACTGGTCTATGCTGGTTCTGTATCAGGGCATGATTTTAACTTTGTGATCTGATTTCTCAGCACATTACACAGGTTTGCTTTATCTTAGGTGGCAACAAAACATTTAGTGAGCGAAATCAACTTAAATTAAAAATTTCATCTTCTTGATGCTGTAGGTATAGTAATATTTTTTATATTAGGTGACTCGGTCAGCATGAAGTTTGAGTTTGACTTTTTATTTATTGCAAGTCTTATACTGTGAGTTTATTGGCTTGTTGCAAAGCAGTATATTTTATTTATTTGTTTAATAAAAATATTAATACAATCAGACTTTTGCAGTTATAACATTTTTAAATGCATGTAAATGCACTCATTGGTTTATTTTACAGGTTTTTTTTGGCAACAGCAACAGTAGTGTTAGCTTGGTTGTATTTGTTAGTCTGTTGACCAATGTATAACAGTCAGGATTGGCAGTAGTTGCAGATGTATCTGTGTAGTGCATGCTGGGAATTGTAGCCAGAGAACACTAGTGAATGCACTCAATATAAAATTGTTCATTTTGTCACTCTGAGGAGGTTAAACAATGTAAGGTGCATAAAAATAAACATTCATTTTAGTTTGGGAAATCTCCTTTTCTATATCACATAATACGGTGTATATTAATAATACGATTGGTGTAGCTCAGTGGGTAACACCACTACTCAGGGTGCCACTTCTACATGTGGGAGACTGGGGTTCGAATCGTTTTTGCAAGTTCCTACATATGGACAGTATGAACTGGAGACTGAACAGTACATTTTGAAACAATATGAAAATCAGCTTTTTCATGATATGTGCCTTTCAAAATGTTTGTCTTCTGCAGCAGCTGGACACAGTTGTGCTCATTCTGTAGATCATTTTTGAGATTCATAACTGGGCTTATGGAAAACGAAAACAGTAGACAGTAGTTCTCTAACAAACAAAAGAAGGACACAAGGGATTTGGGTGATGGCTGAGTGTCTGAAGGATCCCAAACAGAGCAGAAAAGGCAGATGAGACATGGCAACTGATCTGCCTTTGATTTCGAACAGGGAGAGAGTGGAGGCTTTGGGCTGTGTGGAAAAGGATGGGAGCCTAGTTTGCTCCTTTGGAGAATGAACGCACACATCAACCAGACAAGAGGCTAGACTAAGCCAGGATTAAAAGAAAGAGCTTGACCTACTTGCCTTTGAGTTTACCGCAAACCAGAGCAGAGTCTACAGTCTGCCCCTTTCGGCATCGGAGTGCATTAGTGTTGAGTTTGTGGCATCGGAGGCTGTGCTTAAAGCTCTCCAAAGAGAAAGCTCTCTGGAAAACAAAGACAGTTCTAGGAACAACACCTTCCTATTGCCTCTGCTGCACGTGACACTCGTCCTACTGTGATAGAAAGCCTTACCTGGCCATCCTAAAGACTTAATTGATAAATGATCAGTCTGTGGAGTCTATTTAGGCAGATGATTCCTATGATGTTCTCACTTAATATATAACTCAATTAGTGGTCCACCAAAACTATTCAAAAATATGTATTTTTCTGATTATTCCTTAGTTTTGATTGCATTCAGCCATAAGAGTATTAGTGAGGTTAAGTATTGATGATTAGTTCTGAACCACAAATGGCACTTTTTAATTCCAAAGGTATTTGATGGGGTTCTGTTTCTCAGAGAGATGGCAGTTTCACTGCCCTAAAGCTCAATGGGTGCTTTTACCTCTCTAGCTGATGATCGCCGTTAACCCTGTGCATGATAGCATTTCATTCTATTGGCGGTTCTTTTCTATGGAGACTGTACTATAACTGCATGAGCACAATCAAACACCTGTGTCAGCAATAGGTGCATATTAAAGTAGCTGAAGTTACTAATTAGAAGGAGTGTCTGGATATTTGTGGACACACAGTGCAACTCCAGGAAAAGGTCGGCTATTTGATTTCTGCTTGCAGTTGGTGGCAGCCGCCAGCTGAACCTTTTAGAGTTCCTAGGCATGCTAACTTAGGCAAAGCATTTGCTAGTGTCTGCATTTATAAGCAGGTCATTTGTCATTGTAAATAGTGTGGTTTCAGTGCTGTGTTTTGCACAAAAGGCCAGGCTAAAATTTTTCAAGGAGGACATTTTTACCTCTAAATAATGGCTGACTAGGGAGCAGCTGTGAAACCTTGTCCTGTGCAAAGGGTGTGAGGGAAACTTGCCTGGACTTATCTACCCTACAGTGACTCTCGGATCTCCTTCAGGGTTACATCTAAAGAGACTGCACACTGTCCTCCTCAGATACAGGCTGGAGCCAAACTGTAATGTTCAGGAGAGCGGAGGAAAGATCAAGAGCCTTAGAGTGGGGGCAATAACAGGATCGGCAAGAATCAGCCCGAAAGAAGGAGGAATGATACTGGCAGGAGTGAAAAGCAGTGAGAGGAAGAATGAGATGAGAGAGTGAGAGTGAAAGAAAGAAAGGAGGAAAGAAAGAACGGGAGAACCCAGGAGATAAACTAATCACCAAACACGCAATGCAATTTTCTGGCTCTGTGCCTTCATCCCCCCTCCCTCCTTTCCTCCTCATCTCCGGGGCTCTTTTACTATTCCACTCACATACTCCGTCTCTCCCCCGCTCCATCTATCAGACTGTACCATTTCTTGTACACCCCCACAGCTGCACCCCCCACCACCACACCCCGCCACTTCACTTTACTAGCCCTGCCGGACATATCCACTCTGCTTCACCATGCAGGAGGGGTGTGTGGGAGAGTGAGAGTGGCAGAGGTAAATTACGGAAGAAGGGATAGATGGTGCTGATAGAAGGAGGGTATAAAGGATAGAGGATGTGGAATACAGTGGGAAATAAAGGTATGAATCTTTACAGTGATTTAGTTTGATTATAATGTCTTTGGGAATGATTCAGTGCACTGTAAAAGCCCAAATTTTATTATTATGATGTTTTAAAAACACACTGAAATCACCATTCAGTGTTTTAAACATTTCACATATACCAGGCATACAAAGTCCATACAGTACATACATCCTCACTGTCATTTCAATTGTGTCTCCAAAATGGGACCAGTAATGCTCATTTTCAATACTTGTATGTTTATTATGGAGTTCTGAATCTGTTTTCACACATTGTCTGAAACACTCCGTAAACCCTTTTAAACTCCTGTGTCTTCAAACCCCATTTCCTGGTGAGCCCAGGGTGCTCTTATTTGATTGACAAACTGCCAGAGCACAATCCTACTACAAGTTCTGCCCTACATTCTTACAATGTCATTAGGTCTGTGGTATCATTTTAAGCCAGAGTCTGATCCTGAACGTCAGGTAGACTAAGTAGGTATACACATCCACCCTCCCAAGCCAGGCTAGAGCAGGACGTTTCAGTATGGTAAGTAGTATGACATCAAGCCAAGCTTGCCCATAGGCAGGCAATAAAGATTGTGCTACGTGATGATGTCACCTTGTAATAAAGCAAAGTACTGGAATTCCAAACATTGTTTTAGGCAGCAGAGGAATGATGTGATTTGGGATTTATAACTCCACAAAAAGCCACATGACAGACCAAAGAAAATGAAAAACAATCTCAACAATAAAGAAACTGCAGAAAGATGTTAGAAGAACCAATATATTTACATACAGTATATCCACCTGTTCAGCTTTGGTAGCTGAAGTTATGGGGAGTGTTTCAGTCTGAACAGCTTTTTGTATGAGGCACAGGATTAGCTTATTTACATATATATGTCTAAGAGGTGCAGAAACAAATAAAGCATGCTTAATTCTTATAGACAAAGATTTATTATTTTTGAAAGGAAAATTTCTCATGTAGATGTGTGCTATTTATTATATAGTGGTATATAAATCCTCACAAGTGAATATGTAAAACATGTGCCCTTTTAAAACTGTAAAGACTCTTCACACAAGGTAAAGGTTCTATGCAAATAAAGGTTCTTAAATAGTTTTATGCAAATAAAGGTTCTTCAAAGTAAAGGTACAGTTCTACATTTAAAAAAATCCTTAATTAACTTTATAGTCCTAGATTGTGTTTAACCCCTGCACAGATAGAGAATAGTGTGCACAGTGAGCAGGAAGTAGCTGCTGTGTGAAGGAGGAAATGTTTACAGAAGGTTTGATAGTGCATGTGTAACATTTCACAATGTTCCTCTCTCCCCAGGCGCCTGCCTCGCAGCTTCGTAAATGCTTTGTGATCATGATAGATGTCTGATGATAGAACATCTGCATACCTGCACTAGCACTTTTACAGAGATGTTTAGGAGAGGTTTCCCCATCAAAAATTCACCCCGCTCAGAGCTGTGCGGGCTTATTCTTAGCATGTTGTACTCGGAAACACCCAGGAGAATAAACACACCAAGTGACTGTACTCATCCCCCCTCCAGTTATTTTCATTCATCTTCACTTTCTGGGAGAAACATAGTGGAGCTTTAGCAGTTCGAGGATGCTGTAATCAATTACAATTACCTAAAACCCCAGCAACGGTAGAGGCATTAGCGCTCCTGTGGGGGACGGTTTGATTTCCCATGCCTCTGGGACTGAGTTTCCACAGTTACTGGCTTCTGGAGCATCCATCATAATTCACAGGGCCCTGGCCTGGCTCTAGCACTGTTGAACTGCTGGCTCTTAGAGGCTGAGGAGCGGCAAGCTCGCTCCAGGGCATCTCTCGACATTGAGCGTATGTCTCAGGCCTGCGTCTGACCACGCCAACACATTGTGACAGACAGGTCATCAGTGTGTGAAGAGCTTCTGGGCTAGTGAGACTTGAGTGACTTTGATCCAAAGCCACTCAGTGACAGGAATTGATCTTATGGCTAAGCCAAAAGGGGGGAAAAATGCATGTTGGGAAAAAAAACACTTTCCAGTGAAAATTGTGCTAAATGTGTCTGTCTGATATGACCGGTGGAAATACAGTGTTTATATTTACATTCGTTCATTTAGCAGAAAGGAGAATCGCTGGAAGGATCACTTTAACTGTATTGTTTTTGGTCCTGCAGCGGGATTGGATCTTATAAGCCCTGGTCAGGCCAGCCATGGTTTACAGCAAGAGACAACCCTTTATATTTAAAGCTGGGGGAGGTCACTGTATGTTGGGAAATTGGTCTTTAAGTATTAAGGTGATCTACACAAAACTTTTTTCTTTTTTTTGGGGCATTTTGCTTTAGTATGTAATGTGTAAACCTGAACTATTTTAATGAGCAGTAAAGCTACAGCCTCTGAGCTCTTGATGTGTTTCCTATTTATACTGCTTATAAGTGTCATCATCACTGTGCTGGTGCTATTATCAGCAGCAGGCTGAAACATAATGCTGTTTGGGAAAGGTTTTACAGGAAAGCTTTCAGAGGCCCGTGGTGATCGCTAAGTGAGAGAGCAAAACCTTGGACACGCAGCCCCAGGGAAACCTTGTGGCTCCTGTCAGTGAAGCTGTGGGATCGCATCCAAGGCTTTCATTTCATTCATAAAACTGCAGCCTTGTCCACACTTCCCTCTCAATTCGCTTTTCAGCTAGTCCCACGAGAGAGTTCTCGTCTTTCATTCAATATTCAAAGATCTCTGACACACATACGCACACTCACTGCTCACCCATGAACATGAAAAGCATACAGCAGTCCGATCCTTCATTGATCTCTTCTGGCGAGAGGTCTGAACTCAGTACAAACAGAAAGAGACAGAGAGAGAGAAAGTACAGAGATGGAAGAGAAAAAGAAAGAGACAAAAAAAAAGAAAGAGAAAGAACGGGAGAGAACAAGAAAAGAGCAACGGAAACAGAAGGAGGGTAGAGACAGAAGAGTGACAAAGGAGAAAGAGGGATAAAGCAGGAGGTGGGGACAGCGAGGGGAAAGATACAAAAACAGATGAAAATTAAAGAAGGTGAGAGAATGAAAGAAAAAAGAAAATAGAAATGGAGTCTAAGAGGGAGATGAGAACAGAGAGAAGAGAAGATCAGGAGGAGGAAAAACAGGAGGAAGGAAAGAAAGAGAAAGGAGGTAGAGAGAATCAAACAAATGGCATAGGTGAATTAAAGAAGAGAGAAAAATGAGGGTAGAGAATGAAAGAAGTGGAAACAATGAGAAGAGACAGGGGGTAGCGTGACAAGATAGAGCGATGAACAGAGATGGGGAGAGTGAAACAAGAAAGAAAGAAAGAGTGCACAGCAAATGAGAGGAGAGGCACAGAGAGAGCGAGAAAATGAGAGAGTAGGTCAGTGTGGCTGTGCTCGCTGGTACTGTGCTGATAAGACAGATATGGGAGGAATGGAAAGCGAAGCATAATGAAGATGCTGCAGGAGAAAACAAAGTAAAAAGAGAAAGAGAAAAGGTCAGACTGGCAGAGATGGTGACACAGACGTTTAGACCATCAATCACTCCTGTCTCAGCGCACTGGAGAACTGAACATTCCTCCGGCTCTTAAGGATCATGCTCAGAACTAACCTTAAAGCTCGGAAAACACTGTTACAACAAAACCATGAGGTTACAGTTTTCGTATTGCTCTGTACCTACAGCACAGTGCTTCAGCAGATTAAGCCTTTCGGACTACTTTGGCCTTTTGTTTACTTTTCTCTATTCTTTCACATAAAAGGAGCACGGTCTAACAAAGGCATAGATTTACTGTCGTCACATTTCATTGGTATTCCGATTAAACAGTCACTAATAAACACCTTATGATAAACAATGTGGGTTCAGTTCATAATGTGTGGACATCATATCAGTGCATCAAACAATAAAATCAACACTGTGCTTCTTCACACAGTGATATACTCATGGTAGCACATTACACATGCTGCTTGTACTGTGCTGAAGGTCCAGCTCCACTGTGAGAAGATTAGTCTCTGTCAAGTCTCTGAATACACCTCTGACGAAGCGTCACGATAAAATAGGGTTAAAAAAGAAAGTGCATAAGGTTCAGGACCATGGGAGAACAACATCATCTGGCTACACAGAGCCAGCTCAAAGACATTCCCCTGCTACACCATTACTATTCCACACACACACTGGGCATGTCAGTGTTCCAGACTGGCCTTTGAGTCAGACAGACAGATGCATTACATCAGCAGCACTTACTAATACTGGCATAGAGATGACATTGGACTTCAATCCATGTAAACCCACACAAGCAGATAAAGAAGACATCTCCAAGCTCCCGAAGGAACACACCCCCACACACGGGGAACAAGAGGAAAAGGGTCTTTAATAGGTCATCCCATCAGTGGAGTCTGTTATATGTGTGGTGGAAAGTGGGGGCCCACTACCAGTATGATAAGGCAGGTCATATTTCCATTCCTCGCTGCACAGAGAACCTACACACAGGCCGGTGATTCACCGTGACTCAGTCCACCAGCCTGCCACTTATCGCCTTTCAGCTGGCACGCCTATATGCCTCAGTACAGCCAATTTCATTTCAGCAAAGAAAGAGCAGCTCAGTGCTGTACTGTTTAATTCCAGGCGAAAGCAGCACATTCTGTATTTCTGAATTCACTCTTTGATTTCTTTTTTATTCATGTCACACATGTAGACTTACAGATATATAGTGATAGCTCAATTCACCTTATCAAAAAATGCTACTTAAAGCTGGCGCTTAAGAAGCCGATATCAGCCTCGTAATTAAATAGCTACAAGACTGAAGTTCTTAACGCTTCTCATTAGCCAGCTTCTTCTTCGAATTTCCCCTTTCACCCTAAATGGTGGAGCAGTTATAAAGTCGAGTGCCAGAATATAACTGCTGCACCACTGAAGGAAAAGTCTAACAAGGAGCAGGAGAATTTCCTTATCAGGAAAGTTACTAGCATTAAGGGGATTAATTAGGATGTGTTAATAACATAAATCATCTTATCAGAGGGTAAGTAGATATAGTAAGCTGAATCTGCACTGAATTAACATTAAAAGCACAATAAAACATTCGACACACTGAGTTACTGCACTGAACTGATGGTCTGGTCAGCTTTCCTCAAGGACGACCAAAAGAGTATTAGAAGAGGTGAATACTATATTTGATCTAGCAATTGAGGACTGTTCTTATGAGAGAGTTCTTGTAGAGCTACAACATTGGCAAGGCTGAGAAGCTGGCAGTCAAATGACATCAATTCAGTGCATAGCAGAATCAGCTTATATGTAGTAATGTTGATATCTGGACAATTCCATGATCCCGTCATTCCCAGAATCCAGGGATTTTAGAAAGAAAATGTTTATTAAAGAAAATGCACCGACTCTAGAATATTTTTGATGGCTGTGTGTCCAAGGTTGATGACACTGGATGCAACAGGGGCAAAAAAAGTTTTCTGTTTTTTTAGAAATGACTTTTTTAGTGTATAGAACTTTTAAAAGGAGGCGTTCTGCTTTGTACTTTGGTTAACATTATCGATGAAGTAATCATGAGTGATACTTATTTTCTTCTTTACGAGTGTTGATAGATATGGCCTTAATATTAAACCATATATATTAAAATGTGTTATATATGCTCATTAACAATCTGAATTAAGAATCCAGGAATTTGAAAGGAGTGGTTGATGCTTCATTCATCCTTGAGGCTTTCTTTCTGAACTTCAGAAACAGATTTTTGCCTGTATGTTATTTTTGAACAGCGAACAAGACACAATGCACGGCATCTGATTAGAACCCAGAACAAAGGTATATCATATATCAGTCTGCTGCACAGTGAGAAAAAAACAGCTGCTATTCAGAACAATAAAGATGGAAAATTGTCACAATTGTCTTTTGTACATTTTATAAATATGCAGTGAACTGTACATTTATGAATAACCAACATACTGTATGCTTAGCCAACACGAGGACATCTTGCATTTGAGGTGCTGAGGAGCCGGAGATTGTCTCATTTTGTTGTTGTTTTGTTTTTTCCCTGAGGTGACGGTGGTGTGGATGGGAAGAGGAGGATGGGAAGAGGGGAGGATTGAGTGAGTGGGGAAAAGTAGGACAGAGACATGTGTGTGGGCTCTCTAAAAGGACGGCTCCTGTAATAAGGGCTCAGCACCTGCTTTTACACAGCACTCCCTGTACACAGGCCATGGTGAGTTTAGTGACCACCTCACTGGAATAGCCTGAAAATGTGTTGTATAAGGCAGAACACTGGTCTGCCTCTATGTGAATAGCCCTCTATACTTAACCAGGTGCTCAGATTGTTTGTAAACGGTCTAGATAGAAACTCTTGCCCAATAACATTGATATTCGGGTTTAGATTAGAACTAGATTTAGTGTTAGGATTGTTGTGATGTTAAGTAAATGTTATGTCTAGAGTAAAGGAAAAGTACAAGAGGATGGTAGCAGACAATAGATCGTTTAAAGGGGCATTCCAGCCTAAATCAAGAGTTGTTATTTGTTGTGTTATGGAGTATTAGTGCAGCACTGTAACCCTCAGCCTCATCGACCTGAGTGAATTCACTATCCCCACTGCAGGTCTAGCCACTGATCTATAGGATAATAAAAACAACCAAGCTAGTATTAGTGCAACTGTGATCTCAGTGGTAAGATAAGGCATGGGCTCTTAAAGTGGTTGATTGTTCAAGATTCTTTATTTAAATTATTTCAATAATAATAATAGTTTAAATGTTTAACAAATAATTTCCAGGTTTTGAGGTATTCATGCATTTGGGTATTTCTTCCTTGGATTACTTTGTCACCTGTGAATGAAATGTATCTAATAGCATGTGATACCTCAGTAAGCACTAATAACAGATGAAATTCAATTTGGCATGACTTGGGAAAGTTTCTGGATGTAGGCGAAATCAATGTTCAGCCTCTCGTGCATTAAATAATTGTGCAGTTGGGCCAGATTTGGTGGAAGTCTTCCCGGGCACAGTTCTAAGGAGAATTTCCTGGAATTTCTACCACTGCTGGTAGACCCGTATGACTGTAGGCTTCCATACACCTGCAAATTCAGCTACTTCCTTTACATTATGATATTGTGGCTTTTGGCATGACCAAAGTCAATCACTACTTTTAGTCAATCATTAACACTTTGCAACCGATTTCCCACACATAGAACGAGACATTCACTGCAGCGTACCACCCCTTCTCCATCTATAAATCCTGTGGCACACACTGCAGGTATTTATTGCCCGATCATCCTTGTGCAACAGCATCTGCGGAAGCTTAAAGTCACTACCACCTTAAACATGCAAGGCGAAAATTTTTACTTTTCCTACAACTTCATCACTCTACAGTGCAATAAGCCTGTTTACAGTAGATGAAGTGATGGTTACATTTTTCATTTGTACGCTGTAATAATTTGGTGTTCTGCCTATTTAGAATCTTTTACACTGATATCCTCCATATGTCACACCTCATCGCATAAACCTCATTTCTTTTCATTTGTCACAGATTTTCTGAATTCACAAGCTAGATAATGAATAACCAAGCAGGCAAGCAGCATAACAGCCAGATCTGTGAGCCAGTAGCCCCTACTTGGAATAGACTGAGCTTCCACACAGCAGCCCCCCACCCCCAGACATACTCGCTCCTGGAGCCAAACGTTTCAGAAAAATGTCAGAGTGAGACATTGAGAACAAATTGGAGAAGACAAGCCCCTTGAAACTCAGCGTTTTGAAGAGGGGTGAGAAAAAAAAGGCGCTGACACCGACAGGCAGCCCAAATCCAGTCAAGCCACCACTCTCTTCCATCCCTCTCCGCTGGCACAAGCACTCATTTCTGACAATCTCCCTCCTCCACTCCCTCCGCTGTATCTCTGGTGGACACCTGGACTGCATCCCTTTCAGACAGAAAAAACACACAGAGAAATCTCCTTTCCTAGCCCCCTAACTCGCCCCCTCCTGCCCACCAGTAGGAAGTGGAAAATTAATTTCTCTTCTGATCACAGTTGTGAGGGGCTTTGTGGGGAAATGGATGCACAGGGCAGGTAATTGCACTGCTGGAGAGACAGCTGAACGTAGACACACTGGACCACCAAGAGCTGCCCAGTGACTGTTGTTATATGTTTAGGAAAAGATCATTTTGCTGTGTAATTCAATAAGGTTGGGATTAGTCTTGCATTAAAATATGCTGAACTTTTCTTCCCAATTATACTAAACAGGCCGAATCGTAGAAAACTGATTTTTATCACTTTTCTAAAAGTACCATTGAATGGAAAACTGTATTTACATCCATAAATATGTGAGTCCATGCATAGAACTGATATACCGTGGACCCTCAAACACTGTTGTCTTCTCTAAATAGTCTAATGTGGTATGTAAACGTTGTTACAGGATGATATGCAAACTAAACTGGAATTAAGCCTGTTTTGAATTCCCCACTCAATTTGTTTAGTGATGTTACAAAATCCAACTAATTTACATATCCGCCACATCAAGTTTAAGTCGTAAGGAGGAAAGGTTTCTACTTGGACTACTTTTCGATTGATGACAATAAAGAGCAGCTGGTCAGCTTTTATACCACAGTTTGGCAAAATAAAGAAAGAACGAGAGCAAAGAAGCCCCGAACATTTACTCAAATGTGTTTCTTTTGGAAATGGCCTTTTGCACCACATGAAAGTTTAATGATAAGTGGACCCATCGAAACAATCCAAAAGTTTTTTAAATTAAAAGTTAACAATGTTGTTTATCCATGTCCTGTGAAGTTATCATCCCTTAAGACATTTCCTTCTAGGAAACGTTGCATTTGTATACTATTTCGACATACTTGCAAAAAAGTCAGGTTCATTCACTTCAGGGGTTTAAAGCACAATAATTCATTCATCCTCCTGAGGCAGAGGTTGGCTGGCGGGTGGCGGTGGTGATGCTGGAACCCAACGGCGTGTGCAATTACACATACCAGAGTGGCCTCCAAATCCCCAAAAATATAATGCAACTTTATTTAACTCTGTATTTTTCAATATTCAGCTTCATTTCCATCAAACTGTCTTACGTAAACCATAGTTAGCTCATTGAAAGAGCATAGAATTCTGTTGATGTGCTGTGCATATATGAGTAATCAGCCATGAGTGCAACCAGCAGCCACAAATTGGCGCTTTACATGCACATCTAAATCGTAACATGTGCAGATGCAAGTATTCATGAGTATGTATATACCTCCATATCTGGGATGTGAAATCTTCCCTTACTGCTCACATCACTGTGCAGCCCACAGAGCATGCTCAGTCAATAAGTCATTAATGGCCTTAGAGTTCCTTTGTGTCTTTGAAGCTGCTTGGTGACCTGGTGTACGTGTGTGCCTCCCAGACCATTCACATCCCTCGCTTTGGCTGCCAGACATGCCCAGCCTGTGTCCGAGACCAAGTGAACACATGCTGCCACCTCAAACATCTCAGGGCATACTGGGAAACTCTAGGAGAAGCTGTGTTTACTTTGCCACTTGTGAATAAAATATGTGAATTTCTGCTTAACAGGAACATATGAGCATGGCTGCATGAAGTCACACCTTTGTTGTAAGCAGAACCGGACCAAGTGTTAGACAATTCATTCATGTTTGTTTGTTTATTTGTTTTTCCCTGAATTTACAACAAGAAGATTTGAACCTATTCACACTGTGAAACTGCTCAGTAAATAGAGAAATACTTTCAACACATTCACAGACAGCATCAAGTGGCGCACAGCTACAAAAGCTTTGTACAAATAAGCCACTGGGTGTAGCGCTGGGTAAAGCGTGCCTCTGTTTCTCTATCATCGTTCTTTTTCTCTCTTGCTGCAGCTTCTTTGCCCTGCTGTGTTTTGTATGAACAGTTTTTAACTTTAATGCAACATTAGCAACATTTTTATTGCTGTTTTTTGTATTGTTTATTTATTATATTTGGACAGCTGGAATTTGAATAAAAAGGAAGAGTAAAAAGCTTTCAAAATAAATATATGGCCTTTCCCTGTAGATATCCTAAACCCTGGGGACCTCCAGGGTCAGACAATGGTAATACCAATAACGTACAGACATACTGGGCGAGAGACCTTGAGGGTGTTAGGTAGTGCTGGACGACAGTATCGATGTCACGTTTGAAAGCACTCTACGAATATTATGATTATTGTTCAACATTTTACATACTGAGCTGCATAAAATCCAGTAAGCTGGTCTAATTGTGCCCTCATTGCAATGAAGCATGCTCAGAAATGCATATTGTACATTTAATGATAACATATCATTATATAGCCTTTGGCTAGTCGCGAAATCATATCATTGACCATAACTATTTTTAGCTTATTAGCTTACTTACTTATCTCCAGCGACCCAATTCAGTAGAAATGAATAAACAATGCATTTCAACTCATACCAGACGTCTGCGTAGTCAATGCCTGTATCTTAAGTCATTTTAAATACTGCTGCTTGGTCTATTGTAATGTATGTCATGGCAAAGGCTACACTATGAACCCAGAGAGGCTGCTTGTGAGTAATCCTTTAAAAGCAAAATGAGAAATGGGATACCCTGTAGCCTTGTAGCTCTCAGGCACATGCACAAATAAGAACTGCGAGTGCGACAGTCTGGACAAGGTCTTTGTCAGGATTTGTCACCCAATCTCCACCACATCCTGTCCCCATTTCACCATAGCTCCGCCTCCTTGCCATGTCCATTACCTGGGTTTAGTTTGTAGACCCTCCTTGTAATTGTTTGCACCTGTGTCTAGTTAAAGCAGCACTATGTAGACAGAATTAGAATTAGAGTTAAAAATGTGAATTTAGAATGGCTTGCCTTGTCTGTCACATTTAACCCATCCATGTAAAAGTAAAACACCAACATATGCACACACTAGTGAACACACACACACACTAGGGGGAAGTGATCACACTTGCCCAGAGGGGTAAGCAGCCCTATCTATGGTAGCTGTGGAGCATATGGGGATCACATACATGTTACAAAATGTTTTTCCACACAATGCGAAAAGAAATGACAGAAATGACAGATTTCCACCTGAGCCAAATACCCAAATCCTATATACAGTTGCTTTAACTGTCCTTGGTTGCATTCTAATCTTTCAAAAAAGTTACTGCTTCTTTCTCCTGATCCAGCACTCCATTATAAATTGATTATTGTGATACCAATTTCCTAGCTGTCACAATTTCAAAGGACATGACAGAAGCTGTTTCAAACTCCTGCTGAAGTAACTTCAAAGGAAGGATGCATACAGAGATTGTGTATGCTATTCAAAAAGTCTTTTACAGATTTTATCCTCACATCACTGCATGCACTCTCAGCGGTCACAGACAGCATGCAGGAGTCCTGTATTTTGCTTTGTGTCCTGTTTTAGTTATGTGGAGTTGATTCCAAAATAGTTTGAATCTTGACTCTTCAAGTCTTCTACTCTGTGTTCTTTCACCGTAAATGGAGAGACATTCTGATGGAGAGGCGTCTAAAGCAGGAGAGAGTTATGCAAGTTTGTTAAAGATTAAAGATTAAGGAGGGTTTAATCTAGGCTGTATACCATTATGAGCTCTGGAGCGGTTTGGTTAAAATTAGGAGAAGCCAAGGAGTCAATTCCATTGATTCTGACTCCAGAAAACACAGAGTTGTGCATCACTATCCTGTTTATATCATATTTTCTCATTATTTTGTGTATTACATGTTTAATTAAAATACATTTCTATTAATAATCAATCAATAAAGTCCATCAATAATTAACATCAGTAATTTGATAATGGAGAAGCTACCTCATCTCTGCAATACAGTTTGTGTAAATCCTCCTGCTGTTATCCTCCATTCAACATCCAATTCAACAACCTCCATGTTCTCCAAGGGTAAAAGATGGGCAGTAGCAAAAGCTTTGGGAGACAGCCATCATTTCCCCCGTGCACCAAAGTACTGGCAAAGTTTAGTCTATTCTGCTTGTTTGTTCCTGGTCTTAATGTCTGCGCCTATTTCTCCAGTCATATATCTATCTTTCTCTATGCCTTTATTATGAGGGATAGCACAGTGTGAATGATTTCTGCTTGCTTGTTGAGTCCTGTTGTTAGTCTTGACTTCAGTAAAGCTGTCGTGTTACAGATTTACAAGACTGCAAGTTGGCCATTTATGTTAAGCTGACACGAACAGTAAAATGTTCAATTCAAATCATATACGCTGATGTTCTAAAACTTGTCTATGGTAGCTTATAGGCTATAACATTAAAATATAAACCAGAAATCAGGAATGCATTGTCAGTAATGATGAATTAGTGTTCTGACAACTATTTCACAGCTGTTTCATGTGACTTTTATTCACAGTACATTTTTAGTCGACAGTGGTGACTAATATTTGAACAAAGGGTTTGGAGAACAGGAGAGAACAGTACAAAGCACACCAAACCGTTCTGATGGCAGCAAAGGATGATTCAGAGAGAAACGTGAGCAAAGACACACAAGACGGATGACAGCTGTGCAGCAGTTTGGCGCGCACCACTGTTAGCACGTCTTTTTCATTCCTACAACAAATCTTTGTTCATCCCTCGTCTCGCAATCCAGTTCATTTCTATTTCCTTGTCAAATCTTGTTAAAATCGTTGTTTAAGGTAGTTTGATGCGCAAATATGGATGGGAAAAATATCTGCAATCGAGGCTGTTGGGTCAGTCATGTACTGAGACAAGGCCTATCCATGCTTACATCACATGTGCAGCCAAGTGTGAGACTTTAACTGTTAGCATGTCTCACAGTGTCAAACCCACCCACCAAGTTTCATTCCTGTTGGCTGATTCCTTCTGGATGTAACTATTTGTGCCTTAAAAAGTCTTTTAAAGAAGAGTGTATATATTCACATTTTTTACATATGAGGTTAAATTCCAATCAAATTGTACTAAATATGCACTCTTTGTTATGAGTTAGGGTTTTTTAATAAATTACATCACTCATTATATGTTCAGAAATCCATATTGTGATACATCATTACATATTATACATATAATAACATTACAAATGTTCAAAAATCCATATTGTGATAATATAATTGTATTGTTAAAAACATGAATTTGCCACAGGGCAAATATTTATTATTGAGACACAAAAAATAGCACAGGTTAGATGCAGATAAAGGCTTCTCTACAGACTGCTAAAGACGTTCTTCATCTAGCAAAAGTCCTTTAAATGAGACAAACCATTAGTCATACGCCAATCAACATGAGCTAAGCTCAGCGTGGCATTTAGCTCACTTGCTAACATCTTACGACTTAAAGGAGCAACATGCATCTGTGAAATTTATACTCTTTCTTCTTCACTTCTGCCCCCATATACTTACCACGCAGATTCAGCATCAAACTTTATCCTTCACATGCCAAGAACATTTCCAGCAACGCTACTGTTAGCTCTTGTTCATGCTACCATTTTTGTCACGTGTTTTCTTTGCTTTCTAATGTGCTTCCTTGCAGAGAACGGGCAGTGCTTCTTCTTCATCTGCCCATTGGACTCAACTTTACAGTAATTCACTATTGCATGTCCAGGTACAAAGTGGTATTATGAGACGGAATGGACCGGAGCTAGCTGGTTAGCATGCTAGCATCTGTATTTATCTCTGAACATGATACATACCCAGCTAGACATTTTTGTTCTTAAAGTATTTGAGAATATGCAATGTAATGTTCCATTAATGTTTTTTTTTTGGTTCCCAGAATGTAAGTTTTAAAGGTAGGGGAACGTTCTCTAAACACATTCGGTCATCTCAGGTCTCAGTAACATCCATAAAACATTTTCTGAATGTTGCACTGAGAATTAATTATTTTTTTGTTATTGTGTAACATAATCTGTGGCCCTGGCAACATCCTCTGAACATTATAGTTAAAACTTGCACATTTATGTTAACGTTTAACCTTCAAATACTTAACCCATATGAAACATTTAACCTTATGGAAACATTATCTGAAATTATAAACATCTTTAAAACATTCTTTGAACATTAGAATGAGATAATAGCAAAAGTTATGGTAATATTCCCTACTAGCTGGGTAACCACCCTTGACACACCGGAGAAATGGTTATTTTTTTCACATTCTGTTCATAATTGTGTTCATTTTGCAGAATTAAACAAAACATCTTATTAATTAAACATATTAATTTTCTCATTTTACATGCTGCTTCTTTAAGGTTTCCAGTAGGACGCAGACTGGTGAAATTCTGGTTAAGTTCTTTAATGTCTGTACATATGCTACTGTGTAGTCGCTGGTTCAATACAAATATGTGTACCTTTACATCACTACATCCCTCACAGCTCCCCTAAGCCCAGCCTGAAATCTAAAGGTGAAACTGAGTCTTACACATATACACAAATCAGGGAATCAGGGTCCTCTATGTGGACAAAACCTTTCAGTTCTTTTTTTGTATTGGGTCCAGAACGGCAGATTTTTAAAAAATGTGGCCAGTGTTTTGATGATCATTGTGTATATACAGTGGCCTCAACAAAGTCTGGAGACTTTCCTTGTTTAACTGTTAGTAACCTTTAAATAAGTGGTTTATCTACTTCATAAAAAGGTTTAACAACAGTTTTGAGAGAATGACATTTTGCATAGTCTGCTTTTGTGAGGAGGAAGCCTGAAGAAGACCCCCCAGCCAGTCTGCACTGAGGATACTGTATAGCACAGAGGTGACAAAGGCAAAGTCTGGGCCTGTTGTTCCCACAGTGGTGTCTGTGTTCTGTAATAAACAACAGCAATAAACAGGAGAGAAAATGCTCGGATGATCAAAACCAAAGCTGCCTTTGAAATTAAAACTTGAATATACAATCTGCAATTATCTTTTGGAAAAATTCACTTGGCTTGACACTTTCTTTCTTAACACAGCAAGCTTCCTTTGAAATGTGGCACAAATACTCAAATACTTTTGGGAGAGACTGTATGTTTTCTTTCTCGATTTCCATCTTTTGCCATGGTGCGTTTATCTGTGTGCAGAGGGTGTGTGTGATGTCCTCAGAGATAGAGCAGTTCCCTGTACAGCCTGGGGCCATACAAACAGCCTGAGACAGCCTCACAGGAGCCTCATGTCAACCTCCAGTCACCATGACGAGCAAAGCTACGGAGCGTGCTCACTGCGAGAGAGCAATACAAGCCTTCCCTCTTCTCAATCCTCCTGCCAATTTGTCGAATAAGAGTACACACAATGCCACCACTGACCTTAAACCAGTCACAAAGCATCTGCCGCACAGCCACACTGCATCTGCCTCACAGCTGCAGTAATGAAAGTATTTCTATGGATGACTGCTACTTCCCCTATGGGGAATAAAAATACTGGTGGCTTTATTTCACAGAGAATCCTCCTGGCAGGTAAAGGCACAAAACACAGAGTCATACAGAGAACAGCAGGTTCGAAAGTTCAGTAGCGATTTTACACTCTCAACTAGGATAAGATACCCCACAATCAAACAAGACACACTTTTAAAATGAACAGTGTTAAAAAGGCTTCTATGGACAGCACTGCACTGCAATCTCATCTGATTCCCTGAAGAACCTTATAATGGTCTATAAAGACATGGTTTTTGGGGGGGTTTTTTGCGACTGCAAATTCAGCCTCTGCATAATGTGACATTTCTGTATGAATTAAAAGTGATTAAAGGTGATAATCCTGAGGAGGTGAAATATATAGACTAATATAACATATATATCCACTTGCACAAAAAAGGGAAAGTCCAAGGATGTCCAAGGATGTTGATCACTCAAGGCATTAGTAAAAGATACAGAGAAAACAGCACTCCTAACAACCATACAAGACCTGGAAGACCACCAAAGCTGTCACCTTCAGAAAAGTCAAGGACCAGACTTTCTTCAGATCTAAAAAACACACAGGTGTTTCTGTCCTTTCTTCCAGTGTTATGGGTCTGAAAGGATGTATAGTTGTCAAGACACCAATACTGACAAACGATATAGATAAAAAAGCAGTGCTTTCTAAACAATGCACTCACCACCACAGAGTCTAGACCTCAACATCACTTACCTGGATATTAATGCCGACACTAATCATGTCTGCTTGCGCCTGCAAAATCTAGTGTGATTCTTCCTCACTCTCACCTGCAAAGCCTAGCACCACATTTGCCTACACCTGCTTGCTTCAACCACACAACATGCCCATGCACACCTGCCTTCTTTGGGCTAAGCATGTGGTCCTCATCATCACCCACCTGTGTTTGCTGTAATCTGCTCCAGACTTATCACATTTCCACACATCCAGCTGCACAAATAAATGTTGCTGTTTTTTGCAAACCTTGCAAAACAAAATCAGAATAAGGATCAGAATCAAGCTATATTGGCTTGTTCACACAAGGAATTTGTTAAATTACAAAATGCAAGACATCCCTTGTATTTGTGAACATACTGGGTCAATAAAGCTTGACTCTGAATCTGATACAAGTAAATATATTGTGTATTTGCAGGCCGAATAAAGGCAGGTGAACTTGTGCACAGCACCAAACAATGAACATTGCATTATGTGATGTTATTGGCAACAGAGCAGGCAGCAGCACAGCCAAGCATAAGAAAAGCAACAAACAAAAAAGCAGCATTCCTGTTTAAAATATTAACATTATTTTAGTGATGTGAGTGTTATATTTTTAGCTAATTATAGCAATTAAATCTAGGCCAAAACAAGTGTTGTAAAAACATTGGCAATATTTGTGCAAATAATACCTTCCTTTGGACAAAAAAAAAAACAACGGTGGTCTCTCTGGTCTTTTGCTCAGTCCTTTATTTCCAAGTACCAGTTTGGAACCTTAAACAGAGACAGGTACCCAAGTGTTCACTCAGGGATGTTCCCCAATCCAAACCTGAACGCTGCCTATCTTGAGGATTAGGCATGGCATTGGTATGTCACTAAATCATTCTGCTCATGGCGGGAGATTAGCAGACGCTTTCCTCTAGATCCTTACCTTCCTGCTGCCTTTGATGTTGTGATTGGCACCCTGCTGTGTGTCACACTAAACAGAAACCTCCAGCAGAGGAGCGAGGACACCCACCTACTGTTCCTCCATAGATCCTTTCTTACATGGGAGGAGTAGTGAGTGCTTTAGATGCCCTAGATGTGGTTGCCACTCTAATTAGCTTTGGTCATTCACTGGCCATGTTGCCATGCTCTTACAGAAAGGGTTATTTCAGGGCTCTTAAGAAGGTTTTGGAGTTATAACCACAAACAATTGAAAATGAACTTTGCCCTCTCTGTGACCGTGAAACACTGTACTATGTTAAGGTGCATCAGGATCCATAACCATCAAAGCCTTCAAATCATCAAAGGCAGTGGAGCCTTCACATCATGTCTGATGCCTTTAAACATTCTGGGAATGTTGGAAGAGGGAAGAGGAACTCGGGCAATGCTCAATACCAAGAACACACATTGAGAAACACCAATGGATTCCTCTGAGGTGGTAGTGACAATACATTTGGCACACTGGGCACATCTTAATCTACAATAAAGACCAGGCACGAACATGCTAGGATGCAGCTAGGCAAAACAAAAAACCTATGCACACCAGCTATGTTGTACATTGGTACGCACTGTAATTCTATAGCCATCACATTGTTATAGATAGCAATTTGCTTGCTGCATAACCTTTTGTGCGACAAACACAGTGAGCTGTTCTGCTGCTATATCTATGGACATTTCTTTGGACTGCAACCTTGTCAACACAGCTCTGATTGGTGTAACAAATGGAAGTATGGTGTTAGGTGGGTGCTCTTGTAGAGAGGTGGATACTTAGCTTCCATGAAGAGACACGCAGGGAACACGTCATGAAGAGGTTTCGGAGCCAGTTTAATGAACAATGAGAGCACCAAGACTTCACTCGTCACAAGGTCCCAGATAAGACCAGTTGGAGAACCCAGGCTACAACCTAGTACAGTTCACCACACGCACATTCTCTCCTGCGTTTTCCTCCAGACTCTCCATTATTCGCTCCGGCTCTCCACCGTGCCTACATCCGCACTGCACCTGCCTTAAAGTGACCGTTACATTGGTCAGCCTGATTTGTAAAGCATCAGTGCTCAGATCCCCGATTCAGGGGCAGGTCGCCAGTTTCTTAGTGAATATGAAAGGTGACATACGTTTGTTCATGTTTTTTTATCAGAAATATGTAAATAGGTTCGGCTTTATACAGTGAAACTTTAATGGAACTTGCTGCAGGTTGTAATAAAAATAATGTATAATAAAAATATATATTTTATTATCTAGCTTCAGTAAACTAGTTTCTGGAAAATAAGCAAAATAATTCCAGTATAGTTTTGTTTTCTTGTCCATAATGTGAAATCAAAGTTAATTATTTGACATGGTCCTGTTTGCATAATAACCCTGTGCTTCTAATGCACAATGGCACTGAACCATACTTCTAAAATAAGGGGCAGGGCTGATTCTAGCTAGGCTATAAGTCATATAGGCAATCTCCTGGGTGGCCCCAAACTAAGCATTAAGTATTCATCTCATTTATTTTCTTCATTGGTTTAAATTATACTAATTGAAAAATAGTTAATTATCTGATTATTGCTTATTAAAAATATTTTTATTACAATGAATGAAGTACTAATTCTGTTTCTTTTGCCTAAACTGTCTAAAATAATTTATTTGGATGAGGAGCCCAAAGAAGCATTTTGCGTAATGCCTAGAAATGTTCAGAAACAATCCTGCTTGTAAGACCAAACTTTGATGGACGGCCTTTATATCTTAAAGATTTCTTTTCCCTCATTTATAAACATGAACCTTGAAAGAATCATGCACTAAAGGTAGTGTTGCTATCAGCGCTATCACACTATCGGTGCAGATATTAACACTTTAACACAGTACACAGATGAAGATGGGGATACAATACCTAGGTCTAACACAACCAAACCTATTCTGGCATGCGTGCCAGTTGCCAATGTGGGATGACAAGTAGCGGTAAAAATGCTCATAGCTACACTTGTAACGGCAGCATTCGTTAGGAAAAACATGTAAACAGGAGCCTCTTTCCACACACCTTTATTCATCTAATGGCAGTAATTATTCATCTGCCACAGTATAGTCTGAGTAAATGTTAGTCCAGATTGTCCAGCCGTTAGCCTTGATTTTGCCTTTAGCTAACAGCTCACTAACTACCTCTGTCAATCAGCAGTGTCACTCAGCAGCAGCCCTGAGCCCCGTGCTTCAACCTAGCTAAAAAATAAAAAACACTGAAATTTATCAAATGTTAGTAGTGGTATTGGTGCATCCCTAACTGAAATGTACCCTTTTTGCCATCGTAGATGTAGACATTCCCACCTTTTGCTCAAGCTCAGACAACCCCAACAAAGACATTATAGCTAAAGAAATAAAATATCTAGGAAAGGTCCAAGACATTTTGGGTTCATTTCAGGCTGAGGCTGCCAGCACAGTGTCTTTCAGTATAGTACAAAACACAAAACTCTTTGCTGCACGTAGACGCTCGCACAATGTACACAGCTCTGGATGACGAATGTTAAACAGTCCTTTTATGTTCTCTCCCTGCAGCTATAAGCTGGAGAACTCCTCTGAAGAATTCTTCTGGAACTTGTCTTTCTTTTAAGTGTGGAGGCATTGCAGAGCACAGCGAGATACTTTCAACACACACACAAGCGGCATTCAGTGACACACAGCTACAATAGATTTTACAAACAAGTCACTGTGTGTACCATTGGGTAAAGTTTGCTCTAAGCTCCTCTCTTCCTTTTTCACTTTCTCTCTCTCTCTCTCTCTCTTTCTGTCTGTCTCTCTCTCTCTCTCTTTCACAGCTTTCCCACTCTGCTGTGCTGTTCTGTGTGGTTGAGTCTCGGAGGAGCTGAGCGTGAGTGACCCTGCAATCGACTGCTAATACAACTGTCATCGCCTCCTAGCAGCCGCCAGCGACAAGCCAGCAGTGGGGGTAGTGGGAAGAAAGAGAGAGAGAGATAGAGAGAGGACAGGAGAGTGGAAGAAAGCAAGGGGGAGCGAGACTGATAGGAGGCAATGAGGGATGAAACTGGGAGTGGGTGTATCTGTGTATTTGTGGATGGAAGGGAGGAAGAGTCACAGAGGCAGACACACCGGAGTATCAAGGTTAAAATGGTGTGGTTCCCTAATGGTACTGTGTGCGAGTGCTCATGTGTGACTGTGTAATGGCGGTCCCTCAGTATCCGTTGGCATGTTACTGGAAGAAACATCTACGGTGGCCTCTTATTGTGGTATTGAATGTCTGAGGAATATTGTCTCTGTTGTTAGAAAAAAAAAAAAAATAATAAACCTTTTAAAAATAAACAGTTCCTTTAAATTGCAACTTTATAAACACCTATCATCAAAAAAATATTTGAAAAAAAAGAATCAACTGATATATATGAAACTTGGTGGGCTGGTTGGCATCTTGAGACATGCCAATGATACAGGTTTCATGCTCGGCTGCTCATGTGATATATTGCTGTACCAAACTGACTATTTACGCTCATAGCAGTGCCGTAAAGGATCTAGGAGACCTACACGAACCACGGAGATGGAGAATTGACCCAACAGCCGTGAGTGCAAACATTCAGCAAGCAGTGATGCACTTCATGAGTCATCCTGTTTAGGCCAGCATCATTGGCACTAGCTGGACTACGCGGTACTACATGCACTTCGTTAACGTCTTAATGACTACCCTTAACAGAATGGCAGCGGGTCATGGAGCTTTTGTCTTAGTAGAGACAACCAACGAATATGTGTGTCGAGGCACCATGGTCAGTGCTAAGATGAACGATTTGTTATTATGCATCACATGTCCAGAAGGCCTGGTGTCACTCCACCTCAACCCCTACTGCAAAATCTACAAGAACTGCATTTGAATATTCAAGCTGCATGGGATGCATTGTCATATGACATCATTTGGAACCTCTACAACTCTATGCCGAGATGTCTGGCACGTTACACATACTCAGCCATGTGTAGCTCAATAAATATTGCATCTCAATTTCTAGAACAGAAATGCAGTTGTGCGTACCTTGGTTGTATGTTCCCACGGTACATGCTTTGTTCATTGGGGACACCCAAACTTTTGCACATGACTATATATACAGCTCTGGAAATAAATAAGAGATCACTCCAGTTTCTTCTTAAATCAGCATCTCCACATGTACAGCAGGTTCTTATTGAGTAACAGAAGGTTGGGTTCTAGCTTTACAGTGAGCGTCTGGTTCATAAGAACAAGGTCAAGCAGCAAACATACAAGACAACACAGCTACAGACTGGCAGAGGGCGAAAAACACTCTCTACTGACCGTGATGAGCACCACCTCATTTGAATGTCACTTAACCCCCGTAAGATGACCTCAAGTGACCTACAGAAAGACTGGCGAGGGGTGGCTGGGGTGAAATGCACAGCAAGTATGGTTAAAAAAACAGGCTCCTGGAGGCATCATTAGTCATTTTTTAAATAAACAGATCTAAATACAATATTTGATCTGGAATTTGGGAGAGATGTTTCCAGCAGTGTATAAAATAAAACAGAACTGCTCATTCTGGTCAAACACAAACCCATAACCTGTAAAGCAAGAGAAACTGATCAATTTGAGACGGTCTCTTAAATCTTTTCAGAGCTGTGTGTAATCATATATGTATATTAATTATAAATTACGATATTTGTTGATGTGATGATATGACTTGGACAATATGTACAAAACACTGGAAGGTAATTTCTGAGGTTGGTCAAGGCAAACAGCTCGTAATAAGAAGTGCTTCAGACAAAGGGGGAAAAAAGACTGCTTTCTTCTGTGAAGGTCGCAATACATAATCAAGACACAGAGGGAAAATCCCAATCACCTGAGAAGGAAGAGTGCAGGCAGGGTACTGAAGCTGAACACAAAGGCCGAAATCTCCCTTTTGTGCATGCCTTTTCACTATTAAATCCCTAGATTAGAGTTCAGTAAAGAGCTCAACCTACATGGATTAGGAATCTGTAACATCATATCAGCGTGAGATTTTCTTCAAGTTTCTCCCATAAGGCCAGGCCTAGGTGCTGCAGTCAGCACAAAGTCAACATATCTGCGGATGCTTAGGATTACAAACACACAGCAGAAACCCTGGCGACAGGCTCTGAAATCCCCCCAGACAGAATGGGTGATAAAGGGAAAGGGAGGAGTGTAGACATATGAGTTCATAAGGCCACTGCAGGTAAAATAATATTGCATCAATTTCATTTCTATCTGCTACATGTGTAGTATACTGATGATCACTGTGTGCAATTAAGTTCCTGAAAACAGCAGAAGAATTGCATATATAATACAACCCAGTGGGCAGCAGCTTTAGATTTATTGTCTACAGTAATCGACAGTATGCTACAGGTATGGCAGGTATGGTTACAGGTATGGTTAAAGCTAAAGCATCCTTGAAGCTGCTGACAGACTGGATGCTGCAAGAACACACGCATAGCCTAATACACAAGAGTGCCATATTGTAATAGGCTTTTACATTTAAGCACTAAACAACTTGACTGGTCACTGCAGGACGCCACGACTGCGCGTGTAAAGTAGGTCAGTGCTGGCACCAGGGCAGTGTTCAGATGAGTCTCAGTGCAGTCCCTGGACCCAGAGAGAAATGTTCCGCTTTTTCCACATCGTAGCACTTCAACTGCTGCCGTTACCCTGATAGCCTCCAGCAAGCTACTTATCATCTGAATTATAATCAGAGGCTCTTCCATCATGGCAGGAAAAAAAAGTACTTTTAATCAACACTTTAACATGCAGCACTGAATGCATTTTACACACCGTCACCTCTCTCAGCGCACATGTCTCTGAGCAGTGGAGATAGCTAATAGACTACACATACTTTGGTAATTGTATCGAGCTGAGTTTGTTTTCAGAATTGTGCGATAAGCTTTGTAGGCCAGTACTGTGGCCAGTATCTCTAATGTGGCCAAGAACCGCCTACTGTTACATAAATTGGAAATTTAACCAAGATAGAAAATGACCAATTAAACACCTGCAATTTGACATGAGACATGGAAGGAGGCAATTTTGAAAACAGAGTCACAACATAAAATGTCCTTTGGGGAACTCCAATGTATCCAATGGACAGGCCGTCTGAGATTGCTTTTCACAAGGCTTCCATAATGGAAATGTCAGTACATGGATAGTTAATCAGAATGCTACAGAATTCTGCCAGTGTGGCCAGGTTAACAAACTACAGATATCAAACATCGGTGGCTAAGACTCCAGTTATTAGAACCCCTAGAAACCCCTTTCCTCTTGAAAGTGAATACAGTTATGTGGTCAGCCATGATGCAATGCTTCACTGTCACAAAGACCATTTGACATTATACAAAATACATTTCCTTAAAAATTCAGGTAACATATCTACATGGCTAAAAATGCCTACATTCACTGTGCAATAATTAATAATTAGGAAGTTTGAAACAGCAGGAGCTCTAGTGAACCTGCCTACCCAGTTGAGGGGGGTGGTTAGAGAAGAGAAGCAAGAATCACTACAAGAATGGAGATTTGCTGAAGATGGTGGCATTTCTGGGTCATCAAGCTTCCTACCCTACAATTAGAAGCCACCTTCTTGCCAACAAACTATTTGCAAAGTGTGCCAGATGAGCCTTTTCTTTCATCTCTTCAGAAGTCGAACCAAAAGACCACAACACTACACAGTACTCGAACTTTGGCTGGAACTGGGTTCTGGGTCAACTGAAACAAGACAAAAGTGCTTTTTCGATACAGAAAAGAGCCTATTGCCACATATGAGGATGTATGTGGTTCTGGGGCAGTTAGGAACCTTGGGAACCTTTTTAGTATGCATGGTATCATGGATTCCATGAGGTACCTAGAGATTTTATATTGAAAAACAGGCATCCCTTGCCAGAAAGCTAAAACTGGGCCATGGTTTGATCTTCCAGCAGGACAGACATCCAAAATATACATGTAAGTTCAAAAAAACACCACAAAATCATTCCCTTGACTTAAACCTCCCTGAAAACCTGTTGTGTTTGAGCTAAAAATGAGAGTGTAAAAGAGAAGATTGAGAAGGGTGGCAGATCCAGAGTTACATTTAAGCGATTTAGCAGATGCTCTCATCCAGAGCAACTTACAAAAGTGCTTAAAAGTCTGGTTTGTACCAGCGAGGGTCTATTTAACCACAAATACATTTTCCCATATATTTAATTTTTTTTTTTTAATATTATAATATTAAAAATATATTATAAATAAATATTAAAATATTATATTTTTATATAACAAAATAGTTGCACCCGGACAAACAAAAAATTGTGAGAAATTTAGAGTCATATGGGCAATATTTATTGAGCTACACATACGAAAGTGGTGTCTCTCAGTATGGTGTCGGGCTGCCATGTTTGCTATCCCAACGTGCTAGACGTCTCGACATGGAGTTGTAGTGGTTTCTGATGGTGTCCTGCGGTAATCTATCACATGCAGCTAGAATATTCTCATGCAGTTCCTGATGACATGCCTGCTGGGCATGTTACGCATGACAACAAATCATTCATCTTGGTGCTGATCACGATGCCTCCACACATGGATTTGTTGGCTGTAAGACAATAGCAGGATTCATCACTGAAAATGACCCACTGCCATTCTGAGTCACTTCATGAGTGGACTGGCACAGCTTTATTGCAGTGTCTGGCAAAGTAGCCAGTGTCGTGTAGCCATCTGCTAATGATGCTGGCACTAACAGGATGACTCATGGAGCACATCACTGATCACTGAATGTCCACAATCGTGGCTGTTGGGTCGCTCTGTGCATGTCAGACAACACGTCAGTTCTCCTGTAGTTTGTGTAGGTCTTTCAGATCCTTCATGTCACTGATGCATGCTATAATATCAAAAGACCAACCAGAGTCAGAATGGAAAGCACATGCAACACGATGACCTCTTATAGTTAGTCAGGAGCGTCAGGATATCCAACCCACCCATCAGGTTTCACTCCTGTTGGTTGAACCTAATTTCTTCTGTCTATCTACAGCCTTTATTAGCCTTCAGTCTAAACATACGGTGGCTTCTTGCTGCTGGCTTGTGCAGCTGTGAATGCAAGGGAGTGCAGAGCATCACGGGTAGCACATTGGCAACAGTAAGAGAGGCTTGCAAAATGTGTATAGGACTATGAGCTGTAGCTGTGTTGCTTGTGCTATTCTGAACTGTGCTGTGGGGCTGGTTAGTGATCCAGTGTTAGAGCAGGAGTCTCCACTGCTGCTGTGTTCAATGAGGGACCTTTATTACTTATTAGCAGTTTATCTCATGGGAAAACTGCATAAACACCCATTGAAAAAAAGTTTTAAGGAATTTAAAAAGCTTTAAAGAATTTGAAGAATTTGCTTTCCTTCAGTGCCAGCAGACCAAACATATGATGCATTAGCAGTGCAGTCAAACTACTTTCAAACTTGCACTAAGCTTCTTTTGCATGGTCTAATTGCTTGAAAGAGTGAATGCGCAGATTAGGCAGAGTTAGGCAGTGTTAGGTGTGGGTAGTCTAGGCAGAGAGCAGGGAATCCCTGTTAGCAGTACAGGAAAGTCTAAATTGGCTCTGGCTGTCCCACTCACGCCGACGGAAATAGCTGAAAATAAATATATAAGCCAGTATATTCACACTGTTGCAGCAACAGAATCGTTTGGTTTGGATTTCCAGGGATATCTTGCTGTCCTCTGCAGAAAAAGGATTTCCCGTCACTCTTATTCCTGGCTTGCAGATAAAAGTTACCCTTTCCCTCTATTTTCCTCTTCAAAGACCCCGCTGATTAAACATGGCCTAATCTCCAAAAATTCCTCCTATTAAAAAGTGTGCTGAGTACAGCTCTGCATGCATCAAACTTGGAAGTGCAGGACTAAGGAGCTGTCAAGTTTTGGGTTGAAAAGGAGGTGCGAAGTTGAGCAGAGAGTCGTTGTGACACTTTAGGATAATTAAGCAGTGTTAATATTGTGAGTGCAACTCTTTGCACAACAGAAGCAGAGTCACACGCGTTCGCACAGGCCTTCTGCTTCGGCTGGCCTGTGAACATAGTGGGGAAACTTCAGAAATCATTTCAAACGTTGTTTGGTGCCGGATCAAAAAGCACAGGCTGTTTATGAAGAATACAATATTATAGAATGTAATTAGAAGGTTAACAACAATGAATAGTTACACGTCTTTTTAAATGGTAGCCAAAAGACACGTTTCCCCCATCACATACTGTTCAAACATTTGGAAGCACTGTGTTATATAACAAATATAATAATTTTATTAAGATGCTACTATTCTGCAACCTCAACTTATAGTCGGTAGCTGTGAGAAATGAAGGAGTTTCAGATATTTATTATTTAAGTGATGGATGGATGATGGATAAACTTAAAATTCTGTCTCTCTCTTACCTTTTCTATCTGCCATCACACACTGAGCACACACACAAGAAAGAGCAGTCTTACAGATGCCTGACTGTACACACATGCCTTAAGTAACACGCCTCAAGGCTCAGAATGAAAAGACCATTTGACTGAAGCATGAGATTGGAAATGGCCTGGGAGGTACCATTTCAAACACAGGGACTGCCATCAGTTGGAGTGAATAAAGAAAAAGCTTTTTCCTTAGCCAGTTTTGCGAGCCTTGAAATGCATCTCTTGAATGAAAACACTGCTCTCTGACCTACAGAAACGAAAGTGGAAAATCTTTAAAGTGCCCATATAAGAGAAAAAAATATTTTCTTATTTGATGCTCCTGCCAGTTTCGCTCCACGCATATAAGGAGTTTCAGCCTGAGATGCATTTCAAATGAGACACGATACAGCTCTAATTTTGTCAACCTGACTGTTTTTTTACTACCTTGCTATTGCATGACCGTATCCGTATAAACCATAATCCTTAAAAATGCATATTGTTCATATCAAATACCATTTGAAAAAAAAATTCTAGTCGTAATAGTTTCTGTCTAAATGAAATGACTTTTATTTGCCTCTAATAAGTCTTCTGATTTTTGATTATATGAAAAGGAGCCACCAGAAGAATATGTCATATTCTCCCACTACCTCTACATACCACCCAGTAAAAAACGCTCCCGACTCTCCGTAGTATTGTGTTACATGCTGTCACATCCTGCCTTGCCCTTGTTTGTCTGTTTTCTCTGGTTTCGTTTCTTGTCACTTCGATGTGCCTTTTGTTTTCCTGTTCCATGTGCTTCTGTTTGTGTAGTACTTGTAAAGGGATAACACAACTGAGAGAAATCAGTAATCAGGAGAGTTAGACCGAAGAAAATTAGGGGAGTGCGAGCGTCATCGGACGGTGCACTCTGGGTCCGGAGGAGCAGCGGCATTAGACAGACTCTCATATGTGACACATGCTCTAGCTACAAATAACAATTCAGACTAACGCAGACATCTGAAGTTGCTGGTAACGTGCTCTGTGGTAAGCAAAAACATTTCTACATTTCCATTAACTGACAGTAGATCATTTAAATGACAAGATCATTCAGCACAATAAAAAGCTAATATCAAGCTACTACACCTGCACAATGAAATGACAGCACATAAAAGTAAGCCTATTATTAAACCTTATCACTTTGCTGGTTTGTTTGGGGTATGTTAGTGAGGTTTCCAGTCTTGATGATGCTTGCGTAAAATTTACTCCAGTGTCAAATTTTCTTTGACTCCTGAAATTTCAGATTTGGGACGTATTTCTACCACAGGGTGCATCTCCAATGGGTCATTGGGTGACTTATTATACCCCTGTGCCACAAGCTAACACAGTTCCCTGTAGTAACGAATGCTTAAATGATAATGAGATAATGCTCACTTCACACTCTCTTCCGCGGGGTGTGCTGATACATGTGCGACTTTGCACTACCCCACTCTGGAGACACCTGCATCATTCTCTCATTTTACTCTTACAATGTTTGCATGTTGATTAGATGAAGTTCATCTTCCAAACATTTACGTATCAAACTGTGTTAGTGCTAAACATCCAAAGAAACACAGAGCATATTGACCCAGGTTAGAAAAGCTGTCAGACACGCAAAGGTAAAGTTGGCTTCCAAATAGCTCGCCCAGGCTGCCCTTCAGACTTTTCAGTTCTACCTTAAATGGTTAAGTTATGATTTAAACACCTGGGGTGCTAGAAAGTAACTGCTACGCCATTTAAGGTGGAAGAAAAAATAGTACAAGAAGATGGTAAATTGGGACTTGCTATCAATAATAAATTCAGCCATCGACAAGACAACATCCATGCTGAATACCATGTTTGCAGACATATGCAGCCCAAAAAAAACAAACTGTGTCTTTTTTACAGTCTGTGGGCTGGTAGGACCCCCAAATGTATGTGCGCAAGTGCTGAAAAGGTGAGTTTTTCATAATATAAGTTCCTAGCATTGGTCTGATACCAACTACTGAATGACAACATGTGTTTTACAATTTTGTTTTCTTTAAACACATTAAAAAATAATAGCCTGTTAATAGTAATGAAAAAAACTGTTTCTGTACATTGATCCACATAAACATAAACAGGTGGGCCTCAGGGAAAGCTTCACCAGTGTGAAAGCTTGGAGACTGTTCAAGAAGAGGGAAGAGGGAGTTTTTACAAGTCAGACATTTTTTGTTAGACATGTCCACAAACATGCTCCATCTAGCACGCTGGGTCTCCTGCACAGCTCCAGAACTTGTTAGCTGTCAGGAGCGCCGGTGCACAACAACAAAAACAATCATAATCTTAAACCCAGATGGTGTGATAGAACACATTCGATTTATTCACAGCACTTTGTGGTCCAATTGGTAAACAGACTTGCAAATTAGTCACTATAATTTACAGCCAAGCCGACACAAGCACACGTAAATTAGCCATTACAATCTTAACACCAACAAGTGAAAACATGCGCATTACTCATAAGCATCAACTGTGTATTTGGCACTCACTGCCGCAAATGATGCCCACATGACTCCATCACTCATATTAGCCCCCCCTAGAACACCAGTTTGGGCTTTAGTCCACATGCGGTGACAATTCATCATGCGCACTGGTATGTATGGATCATATAACATATATATCATGAAACCATGCAATTGCTAACCACAGCTGACTGATATGATCTGTTATATTTTTGAATGCATATGATAATGATGCAGGCAGGGGGTCTGCATTAAAAAGCTTTCACTAAGGGTCTGCAAAAATACAATCCCAAAGTATATGCCAGCGGGAGAAACTCTCTCCCACAGAAACCATTTTTGTCAGCTGCCCTTTTATTAGTTACAAGGTGGCATTATCTCACAACACAGTCCTTATAGCACCGCCTACCAGCATATTGGCATGCCCCTGGCACACACTTACACAGCCACAGCTGTGTGCGAACGTAGTGTGATGCCACTTTGGTGGTTGACCATTCTGAAAGGGTGAGTGAACTCACCAATCAGACCATACTGGGCTCATCGGGAGGCGAGGCTTTAAAGACATGAGCTCTGCCAGAAGGTGAAAGCACACGTATAATAGTGTTTTGGGAAAATTGAAGGATGCATATCTATTCCAGTAAACACATTGAAATAAATACATTGAGTAAATATGAACATTGAAAACGAGGATAGTAAGTCTCCTTTAATGTGAATGCCTTGATTTAGAGTAACAAAGATTTTTTTGCCATGTGAAAACATCTTAAATACAGGCAATATATCTACTACTCCTCATGATTAGCCATTTTATATATACTGCCACTGTCATACTGCAAAGACAGATGCGTTATATGCCCAAAGATATCCAGTCAACTCTTCTAATTAATGAATTCAGCTGCTGTAAGTTGCTGACCCTAGCCTAAGGCCACGAAGCCAAGCATCAGCTGAAATAGGCACAAAACTCCCAACTTTGGACCATGGTCCAATAATGCTGTCTTCTCTAATTTAATACCAATAGGATGGAGTTTTGGGGGCATTGTCCAACATTAGTACCTGATCTCACCAACCTTTAATGACCTCAATGCTCTTGTAGCTGAATGCAAGCAAATGGGGGGCAGTCACCCCTGTTAATACCCCTGATTTCAGAAGAATTTCTGAATGGACAGTTGACTTTCATTTGACAATCATTTGTGTTATGCTTTTGTTCTATTTTCATAATGCACCCTTCAGGCTTCTCACTATTATGAAGGCCAATTTTGGAATAGTTAATTAACAAATAAGATATTGTGTAGGCCTACTACATGAGTGTGTGTGTCTGTGTGTGCCCTGGTTACTTCTGTAGACAGGCGAGCAGGTGGAGACCGCTGAATGGTCTGCCGCTGGGTTTGCCAGCGAAAGCTGTGAGAAGGAGCACTTGACAAGGTTGTTAAACTGCGTCTATTGCTCTTGAACAAATATACCACCACTTCCCTCTGCCTCGCTCTGAAAGAAAAAGATATGTCCCAATATATAAATATATCTCAGGCTTGCTGCCTCACACAAAAAGCCATATCTGACAGCTGACACTCACTGGCACGGCTACTTGGTGCCAATAAAACAGTCTGAACGTACTAATGACGTGCAACTCTTTGGAGCCAAAACTGTATTATTGTGTGTGTGTGTAAATGCGTGTGTGTGTGTGTGAGAGAACGTGTGTCAGTGTACCCGTAAAAACACACAAAACTAATCCACTGACAGTCTTAGCATTGTTTAACCAACCAAGCTCTAATTCCATGAGTGATATTTAATCAACAGCTCAGTGAAACATGAATAACATACGGGTCTGGTGGGGATAAAACCTCGATACCAAACACCTCTACAGCTGAGTGCTCTTACTACTTCGCTAAATGCATAGCCCGGAAAGGCACTGCGCTGACCACCAAGGGATCCCACCATAGCTTCAGATGAAAGGGCTGACAGTGAGAGGGGACACAGGAGAGAATTGGGACACTGCATGTGTCCATTTGAGTTTAGGAGAGCTGATAGACAGTGCAGGGAGGACTGGGAGAGAAAAAGGGAGAGAGAGTGAGGGAGACAGGAGAGAGAGAGAGAGAGAGAGAGAGAGAGAGAGAGGGCTGGGCGGCCTGCTCTCCTACCATCACAGATGGGGGAGAAAAAAGTCTGCAATAATGGGGAGGCCGACAGATGCTCCAGTTTCCTTGACAGAAATGGAGGTCAAGTGGAGCTTTATGTGAAAGGAACACAGGCGGAGAGGGAGCGAAGGCAAAGGAGCACATTATGACTAACTAGTGGATTGGGAGGACAGAGGCACCGTTTTGCAATTCATTCGTAACACTGGAAGGATGTGAAGGAGGCAAAAAACCACAGGAAAGGTTTTTTGAAAAAAAAGGATCGGTTTATACATTAAAATATAAAGGGTAAAAAAAAAAAAAATTTAAAAAAAATAAAAGGGATTTTTGAGACCATGGCATAGAAGAATTAGTTGTGGTTCCCTAACGATTTGTCACACTTGCATATCGCCCTCTCTCTTTGAGCAAGCAACACAAGCACCAGCCCGGCAGCAAGTAGTAGGTACATGTCTCTTTTACACAATGCCGCGGCCTCTGACCTGCCTATTGGTAACTGCAGAGGAGTGCCCTCTTGACTCACATGCATGGTCACCTGCAGGGCAATGGAAGAAGGAGAACAGGAGATTTTTCCTACAGCAGTTTTGAGGCTCCAAGACAGCCCATGGCTAGGAATGAGGAGGGGTAAAATGTATGGTGCTATTTGCCGGTGTGAGGAACATTCTTTTATGGTTTAAAGATGTTTTTTTTGTTTTTAATAGAGCTGTACATCTAAACCTGGAATCACCCAAGAGCCTGTATTTTAAAGCATGCAGACTACAGATTTCTTGAAGAGTGAATAGACGAAGGACAGCAGGCAGTCATCAAAGAATCCAGAGTAATCTTTTCATGCAACTCAATGACACACATTCCTCACATCAAGGCCTCCTTTTAACTTATACACCTTAGTAGTAATTTCTGTTTTAGCGGCCAGTGTCTGACTTACACTGGCCTTTCAGCATTATGCACTTCAAGGATTTCTCTGCCACTTGGCCACTGTGTCTTTTATTTAATTTTCTTCCAATAACATTTGTTATTCTTTGCTTTTGTCTGCACGGCAGCACATACTGGGTTATTTGCTGTAGACCAGTGGTCACCAAACAAGAAGATCTGTCTTTCTGCATGGTCCTCCACCCAACCATCTCTGGATCAGTGATTAACTTGTACAGGTGTAAAACCTGTAGGAAGGTATATCTTCAGAAGGAAACCTGGTGATACACTGTTCTATATTGCCACTGCACTCTACATGACAGTCTGGCACAACACCATTGCAGTTTTTTCCAATGTTGACGTGGTGTTAAGGGCAGTCATTGTTACAGTTCACGTGCATGTAATTCTGCCTCATGCAGCCAATGATGCTGGCACTAACAGGATGACTTATTGCGTCAGTCATGTACATGGATACTTGTCTCAAATCCTCAAACCAGCAGCAAACACTGTTCACAAGTATTTCAACCTTCCACCATGCTTCATGAAAGAGCATACTGTTCCTAATCCACCATATTGGCATAGAGCAAGAGCTTCACCCCCCCCCCCCCCCCCAACTTCACACACACACAAACCCCCACTAATTAAACCCTTTCCTCAACACATAACATACTAAACAAATACTCCTAGTGTAGATCAAGTGAAAGCTGAAAACTGCATAGGACCAGGACAGTTTTGCATTTGTCAGAAGCTGTTATCCAGAATGACCTTTCAACCACATTACAGAGTTTAGGAATTTTGCCCAGGTACTCTTATTAATATGTGGTTACCCAAATGGGGAACTGAACCCCACACCACTTTAGACTTCACCCGCTACACAACACAAACTGTAACAGTAGGAGTAGACAGGGATATGTAGTATTCAGAGGCAGTTCTGGGGAGATTGTTTGACAGAGGCAGACTCTCTATGCTATTGCTAAGGCTAGGGGAAAAAAGACAGTGATAGTGCTCTCTGCTCCCCAGAGATTCACACAGCCTTGGAATGCGGCAGAAACACACAGAGCATGTCAGGCAGACGGAGCACATCAGGTGGATTGTGATAGCAATAAGCGTATGTGTGTGTGTGTGCAGTCGGCTTACAAAGCTGCACACACACACACACACAGGTTTTCATGTCTCCGCAGCCCAAGGGCTCGATGCGCTGTGCATAAACGACTGGGGAAGAATGCCTCAGGCACTTTTCCCCCCTTTACCCCCCACAGTGCTCACCCTGTCTGGCTAGTGGAGCTAACGTTAGTGGCATCAGCCTGGGGTGTCGCCTGCAGAGCTACTGTGGTGGCAGACTACAGCGCTAGCGTCATGCTAGCAGAAAGGAGCACTCAAGAGGAGCAGTGGCTTTCCTATCAGCTGGCAACACTCACTGTGGTACCTCTGCTCAGCTAATGTTCAATAGTATTGTTAAGGAGCTCACAGAACATTTGTTGCAGTAAAAGCCTCTGAAAATGCTCTCCACGAGAAGCTATTTTGTGAGAATTAAATTGCATTCAGCCACAAGAACATTAGTGAGGTCAGATGCTGTTGTTGGATTGTTAGCCCTAGTTCACTCCAGCTCTTTCCCAAATTCACTAGATGGAGCTCAACCACTTCAGAGATCACAGTGTCACTGCTCCACAGCCCAATTCCAGAGCTCTTTATACCCCTTTATATGATGCTTGGCACTGGGCATGTCGACCTTAGGTTCATGTGTTGCTGATTTTAAAAGGATCAATGATCAGAAGAGCTTGGGTATAAAGTGTACCTCTGTACTACAGATGGATTTTAAAACAAATCCTAGGGGGGTGACAGTACGCTCAGCCCACAATTCAATTCAATCCATGATACTGGGTCCAAGATTCTGTATTCTTATGATATTCTGAGCAGCATTTAAATGAAGGAATACATGATTATGTTGTTTGACAACTTTGTAATGACACTGAAACTGGAAGACAGAGGAAATGATGGAGTGAGGTGTTAATTGATGCTAATTGTTTACAAACACTGGTGTTTTACAGTGCAGCTGTGTTGGATGGTTAATTAAATTAATGTCTATTCTCTACAATGCCCTGTCACACCTACACAAGGCACATTGTCACAGCTATGCATCACAATGTCATGATTTCACACTGCACTGTTCCACCCCTAAAAATACATTTTAGGCCAAATCTGATTGTTTGGTATGAGCATTTCAAAAGAGCAGTTCATATCAGACCACTCTGAATGACTTTGCTTATCTTCACCATTCACCAAGGAGGTGATTAGTACTCTTTTCTCTTTCACATTATTACCTAATCTGCAGACCTCCTAACAGTTCATTGCATGCGGGTATCTGCATTTTGGTATTTGCATTTAGGGCTTTTTATTTATTTATTTATTTAATAAAGATTAAAACCATTTCGGATTGCATCTATCTTATCAGAGAGAGAGAGAGAGAGAGAAAGAGAGAGAGAGAGAGAGAGAGAGAGAGAGAGAGAGAGAGAGAGAGAGAGAGAGCGCTCCACAGCACCTCGAAAGCGATGACATCATGACAATCGTGAGGCATTGATCATCGCGAGCGTGGCTTTTTAAACACCGGCACAAACGGACGCACGGGCTCGAGCCAAGCGAGAAACACGGGAACTGAACGCAGAACAAACAGAATAAACTGCACCATCATTCCACACCACCGAGCAGCCACGTTTCTTTAATCTTCACGCACACACGCGCGCGTACATGCCGGCACTGCGTCTGTCTGCTGCAGAGATTTTCCCCGAGTAGTCTAACACGCACACAAACACAAGACGCGCGCGCGCACGCACGGATGGTCTGATGTTCAGTCTGCCGCTGTGTCTGCACTCACTGTACCAAGCATTGAACGCAGACATTACGCAAACCCCTCCACACACATACATGCACCTCACATACACACTCGCTTTGAGCTCTGATGATGAAGAACTGAGATGCGCGCGCGCGCGAGAGAGAGAGAGAGAGAGAGAGAGAGAGAGAGAGAGAGAGAGAGAGAGAGAGAGAGAGAGAGAGAGAGAGAGAGAGAGAGAGAGAAATAGAGAGGGAGAAAGGGTGGTGGAAAAAGGGCTCGTTTCGAACGGGTCTCCTAAGGGGAGGCGCTGGATCCTCAGATGCACCGTGCACGCGCACCTCATCATCACTACTCTAGCCTGTTCAGCATTCATAGCCACGCTCTCTTCTCACTCACTCTCTCACTCACAGTCAGGCTCATCTTCGCCCCGATTATCTACACTCTCACAAGCACAGGTTCTTGGCTCGGGCGTCTGGCTTTAGGAAAAGCCTTTAAATGGTCTAGAACATTTGTACAGGGTCTTTAATGTCTACAAGTCGCAAAACTCATGTGCTAAAAAGGTTCTTTCGGGGAAAAGGGGTTCTCCCATAGACCAAAGAGCCCTTTCTGGCACAGCGATGTTTAAGTATGTATGCCTTTGATGGTCCAGTTCTGCCTGCATTAGCAAACTCAAAGCGCCGGAGATGCGTAAAAGTGAGCGCGAATTTACGCACTGGCGCGACTCTGGCTGGGAGATCAGACGCGCTCTGTATTCGCCGGGTTTAAACCAGGTGACAGTTACCACACGGAAGTTGAAGTGTGCAGAAAGCATGGGTGCGGGGCCGATGGGGAACCAACTTTGGTTCCTATCCGCGCAACGGCGGCGCGTACTCACCTCCACACTTGTCCCATTTGGAGGATGTGGACGATCGTCTGCCAGACCCACACGGAGATGCGGCAGCACCTGCCCCTTGCGCTCAAGCCCGCCGCGGCCCTGCGGCCGCTGCTGAGCCCTTCCACGGAGCCCAGGCCGCCCCCCGTGTAGTCCTGCACGAACCACCTGAAGCTGAGGATCTGCACAAGCACCGAGGGCACGAGCACGAAGAAGAGCGTGAGGCCGCCCGAGAGGTAGTCCCGCTTGGCGTAGTAGTCGGCGGCCAGCCACACGTCCGTGCCCACGTCCCAGAAGAAGACGAGCAGCGCCAGCACGATCCACAGACAGTCGAGCCAGAGGCGCTCCTCGCCGTCGGGGGGCCGCCGCTGGCGCGCGCCGCCTCCTCCGCCACCCCCCCGCTGCCTGCCCAGCAGGTAGTGCAGGCACGCGCTCCGGCAGCCCCAGTAGCACGAAGACGTGTTGCAGCAGTGGCAGATGTGGAAGGAGCTGCCAGCGCGCGGGTCGTCCTCGCCGCAGCCGCCGCCCGCGCCCACCTCATCCAGGTTGTGCAGCTGGGCGAAGCCGGTGACGACCCCCCGACCGTCGGACTTCGCGGCCATCTTGCTCTCTCGAGCGCCCACCTCCGGCTTCCGGGCCTGCCCACGTCACTTCCCTGACACCTGTTTCGCGAGGGGACCCCTAATGAGGGAGCCATGGAGCTTGGGGGGCACGCGCATGCAGCAGCAGATCGCCAGAACGGGTCCCGGCAACAGCAGCCGCGGCAACAGTAGCAGCAGCAGCAGCAACGCCGCGGAGCGCAAGCATCATCTCTACTCTCCGAGACCAAAGAGAGAGTAAGAGAAAGAGAGTCCAACCGTTCCTCCAAGGAAAGGTGTCTGGGAGCGCCACGGGGTCAGAGATTAAGCTTGAGAAGCAATCTGTCGGCAGGACGCTGCATCTGTCACCTGCGCATGGCGAGCGCGCGCCGTGTTCCCTGCCGTGTCCTCCGTTCTCTTCGTCCCTGAGCTGCGCGAGGCGAATGGCAGCGCTGCTTGCTTGCTTGCCTGCTCCTCGGTCGAAATGCACCTCAACGAAAGGCGCGAGTCAACCCCACTCCCTCCTCCTCCTCCACCTCCTCCTCTGCTCATTGATGATGCCACCTAGTGTTTCACTTCAAACCCTAAAACTGGACGGAGGGGGTGGCAGAATGATGTAATGCAGTGGTGAGCACGCTGGTCGTATTTCTTCCCCCTTAACCCTTCTCAGATACAGACTCGAGCAAAATCGTGAGGTTCATCAGTACCCACGTCTGTCGTGCGCTCTCACGGCGTGCTGGGATAAGTAGGTCCATCGCACCCCTGCTGCCGAAACAGAGCCTGTCCAGAACGAGGACGCTCACGCGGACAGCATATAAACGACGACAGCTGGTAAAGTGACAGCACAGCCCCCTTTCCCTTTCCCCCGTATCATTCGCCTATACATATCACGACTGGTACAGAACGTACCGAAGTCTCATCGGTCATAGCTGTTCTTCCGCGGAGCGGAACTGTCCGCGGTGCTGAAGTTACTCAGTGATTCCAAGAACACGGCGGAAAAATGTGTGTCATCTGGTAGTTGGATAACTAGATCCCTGTGAGTTTGTGAGCATAAGGAATCGTGTGGGCGCCATGTGGTGCCACTATGCGTCTCTGTAGGCGAGTGAAACACGCCGTGAATCATGATTAGTGGTGTGAGCAGGTGTGAGCAGTTTACTTAAGTCACTCCAGCACACATACATATGAGCTCCGGCCATCAAAGTTTTTTTGTTTCTTCCCAAACTGTCTGATGGGGTGTGTATTTTCACACATAAGCTTTCACAAACTACCAAAAAAGAGGGGAAAGAGCCCCGCTCTACATCACCCGAGCTAGAAATCTACACAATCCTGCCCTCTTCCTGTGTTTGTTTTCTTACTGATGCTTTCTTAAGTGTTCAGTCAGGTTTACTGATGGTGGAGCTGAGGTGAAGTGACTTCTTAGGGAGCCCTCATGTCTTTGATACCTTCTGACTCTTCCTTTGAGTTATTCTGTAATAGCCAGGCCATGCAGGAGTCACTACTGCACTCTGTTAACACCATAGTGTTTTCAGTCCTTCTATCAGAGCTAATTGTCTGTCTTTTCTTTAGCCAAGCTGAACAACTGCCCAAGCTGCATGGTATTATGCAGAGCTACTGCCCATTCGGTGCACTCTGATGCTGCAGCTTCATGTGCTTTCACTGGGTGCCACTGCCAGTCTGCATTGCTGACCAGCTTCACCTCCATCCAGTGTGCCCATTCAATGATCCTAATGTTTAATTGCAGACTGATCAAACATTTCATCCTCTGCCTCATAAAACACTAAACGCTTTTCTTATTCTTGCTAATACACTATCTTTATGATAAACTGCTTATAGTGGTCACTGATTTCACTTTTAGTAGTCAATGAATCAATCAATTAATAAATATTTATTTGTATAGCGCTTTTTACAACCAATGTTGTCTCAAAGCAGCTTCACAGAAAATCAGTTTGTTATAAAGGAAAAGAAAAACACGGAGTTAATGTACAGACGTAGGAAAGCCGGTGGGGGTGGGGGGTGGAATGGGGAGAATCGGGTCCAAGCCCCCATTGTGCAAGCCAGAGGCAACAGTGGTGAGGAAGAACCCCCTTGGATGAGGAGGAAACCTGGAGAGGAACCAGGCTCAAAGATGGAACTCAACCTCCTCAGGTCGATCCCAGATCCCAGAAAAAGACAGAACTAACAGGAAAAGGAGCTAAGAACATCCATTATAGCCTGATTAGTCCGGGATGGTAGTAACTGCAACGATGGAGCCGACCCATAGATAGAGTTCATGATCAGAGCCAATGACTGTGACAGTGACTGTGTTTTCCTATTCAGTAATGCATATAACTGTTCTTGTCCTTTTTGTGTTTGGCTTGCTACACAGTGTTCATCTAAAGAGGATGGGTTCCCTTTTCGAGATTTGGTTCCTCTAGAGCTTTCTTCCTCTTGCTCTGAGGGAGTTTGGACCCAGATTCTCTGTTAAGCTGCTTTTTGACAACATCTGTCATAAAAAGCACTGTACAAATAAACTTGACCTGACTATCACCTCTGACCTTACATCTGCAAAATGAAGCAGCAAGCTAGGAGTGTCTAATAGAGTGGACATGCACTGTGTTTAAAGACTCCAGGAACACTGCTGTGTCTGATTTACTCATACCAGCGCAACACTAACACAGCAATTATGCAAATTAACAGAGGGACTAGAGTCTATAGTTGTAGTATTGCAAAAGTGCACCTATATGGTAAGTGGAGCTGATACAATGGACAAACTATCCTAGACTTAAACGTGTATATCCATTTTTTCTGTTTTCCTTTGTGTGAAGATGGACCCTATGAATAGACCAAAAGAAATGGCCCAAAATTGCTTGGAAAAAAGCCTGTTACATTAATTAGTCCTTTTTTGTACAGTTGTTTTTGTTTGGATATGTATTTGGATAGATGTTTGATAGAACAGTCCTTGTCTAAAGCTAAAGTCACCATATGTAACAACAATATTTGATAACACTCTGATTACAACATCATATGTGCTTTATTTACCTGCACGGCAGCCAGAAATCATCCATTGCTGTCTAGTTCCACCATCCTGCCTTTTTTCACAGCCTCCTAAATCCTGAACACCTGTGCCATCACCAGGGAGGCATTACCAGGATTACGACACTACAACTGTTACATTAAGACCAGCTCCATTCCTCAGGCTGCCAACAGGTTTAGACCCTTCAATGAAGCTGAGTCATGAATTTCATAAAGTCATAGTATCATATAGCTAATTACAGAATATCACTATAATGAGTGTTTTAAATAATCCTGCGGATTCATAAGAGAATTAACAATCTGCTTATCTTATAATCAGTTGGACCGGCACTGATCTCTTACTCTGAAACTTCTACTGTTATTTAAGGTACAGTGTAATGCTCCAGTATTACAGCCTGTCTACTGTCTGAAACATAAATGTGCCAAAGGGGTATGGAGTGATGCCATAGAAGAACCACCTTTGGTCACATACAAAAAAAGCCTTTTCATGTGTCAGTGTGATTATTTAAAGGAATATTTCAGGTCTCAATTAAGAGTAGCATACACTCTTGAGAATATAAGTTCCTAAATGGTTCTTCCTTGGATGCACAGTTCTAGAACAAGAGATCTTACGGTTCATTAAACTTAAAAAAAAATTCTTTACACTTACTTATTTTGATAAATGGTTCTTCTCTATCTATCCACTATAGTCCTTTTCACCAATGTTCCACATTTCTGAATCACTTTGTGAACCATTCGGTGCATTTCCGCCAAAATATATTGTTTCAGAAGTTAGGTCTCCGCTGTAACCAAAAAATAGTAGGTTCTTCAGCATGAACCATGACGACATCCATGGGTGTGTCAGTTGTTGAGGAACAACAGGCTACAATGGTGACACTAAGTGGTCTGCTGAAGAACCTCTTCTAAGCCTTATATTCTTATCTTATAATCACTAATAGTTGATCCTGTAATCATCTGTAACAGCACAAATGCTCATAAGTAAACCCCTGTTTACTACCACTGTGTAACACCCTTTGTTCATGTTCCTTGGTTCTAATAAAAAACTGGTGCAAACGCAGACTGCTTCCCTGAAGGTCCTAAGGATCCTGAATAGAACCAATACAAGAACTAGGGTTCTTTGGTTAAAAAGGGCTATTAAAGGATCTTTATGTGAAATGGTAAAGAATATACACAGTTGAGTCACATGATTATGACCATTATGGAGAGTTCATGTCCAGAGTATGCAGCACGGACAGAAGCTAGACGGGAGGGACTGACTCAGTAAGGTCCTGGTAGGTTGTCACAGGTAACTGGACCCATGCTGAATGCAGTGCATCCCACAAATGCTGGCAAGTGGCAAGAGTGAACACAACAATCAAGATGGTCCCACAGATGATCAATTGAGTTCAAGTCTGGGGCTGCCTGGGTTATACTTGTAATTCTTGGTCATGTGCTTCCAACCAATGTTGGTCATTTCTTGCCATGTGTCATGTTGCATGTCATCTTGCTGGAAGATCCCATACATACCAGGGAGGACAGTTAATATGTATGGGTGTAAGTGATCTAATGAAATTGCTGTACATGCATTGAAGACATTGTGACCCCCTTTGTTTACTCCTCGGTGATTGAGTCATGCGCAGTTTGTAATCTTTTGAATAGTGCTATAATATTTCTTTTAAAAAAACATCCACTGAAAGCTTCTTTAGGGAACCAGAGATGATTCCTGTGTGGCACCTCGCCGAGGACACCTTTCATATTTCCGAATGTTGGGAAGTGAAAGCTGGATGCAGGGGTTTGTAAGCTGACTTCTGCGCTGCAGCCAGTTCGCTGAGGAGTGCATTACACTGAAGCAGCTTTAGTGGAGCCGGTCAGCCCACTCTGTCAGTGTCAGCTGGAGGCTCTTTTTGTGTTTCAGAGCAGAGGAAATTTCATAGAGATGTTTGATGAGAAGCATTAACCCGGAATAACCAGCATTTCTGGGCCACTGCGGCGAGGAGGGCCTATCAAAGCGGCCACAAGCGCGGCGAAGCAGCGTGTGTGAGATGCAGTGTGTCGTGGTGTTGCAGCGAGGCGGATGGCTCATCAAAGAGCTCTCGCGATGCCTCATGGCCTTTGGGCTTTTAACAAGCCACCCCTGTCACGCTGCAATAACAACACAAAGACAAGATTATTACAGCGCCACATAAGAGGCAGCCGCAGCAGGCACTTCCAGACCTCTGTGTTCTCATGCTACCATATAGAGAAGGGATAGGATATAAACCTGAGCTGATAATGCACAATCTCGTCTTCCAAAGCTCACCTCCGCAGACAGACACCTCTGTTTGGTTACAGCCACTAAAATATCAGCTCTTAGTCAGGGGAATCTGTTTCTCTGCAAAACTCCATGCATTTTTAATGAGAGCAAATGGAGCCACATATTCTGGAGTAGTATGGGATTCATGGTGCACATGTAACTCAAGCTAAATAATGCAGCGGCTGCAATTGCAGCCCCTTCCCTAGAGACTAGGCACACTCTCATCACCTCACTCAACAGGAGGCCTCTCTACTAACAGCCAAATCTCGCTGCAAGTATCCTCTAAAAAATGATAATGGTCCCTAAATCGTTCTAGGATTGAGCCTATAGTTCTTGGAAAAGGCCCTTAAGTGAGAATTCCACTGATTTTCCTAAATGTTTGCATGACTAAATAGTTAAGGTATAAACACAGTCATTCTGGAGAAACTTTGGATTGTTCAGTGAGTCAGACTTCACAGCAGTGGTGATAGGAAACAGACGTCTGGAGAGTTTATGGGCTCTAAAAGCTCCCACACAAGAAACTATTACATAAAATGATCATGACTACTTTGCCTAAAGCCTGACACATTGCTTTAAGATATTTTTGAAATAAGATTATGGCCTAAAACATATTTTTATCCATTTATGGCAGAAGGGAACAAACCCAATACTCACAATAAAGTACTGTTTTCAGGTTTACCTCTATTTTAAAGTCACCAACATTACATATATAAACTCAGAAGACATACACTGAGTAACTGGTTATTCTGGACAGTAAATAAAATATAAATATATTTGTATTGGAGCTGTTGAGACCCATAGTCTGGCTGCATTCTGAATTACTTAGATATCTTAACAATTAAGCTGCATTTCAAAATACCCTGTGGAATTCCCTTTAGTTACTTTTTAGCACCTTTATTGTCTAGTGCATACTAACACAACCTGACTGTCAGTGGATTACATGATTGCATAGATGTCGGTGTAGATGTTATTGATTTCCTGATTTCCCTGTGTTTTGCTTTAATAAAAGAGATGAGTTCTGTATTTCTTTTATAACTGTATTATGTCACATAGCATGTTTTAATCAATCCTCTATTACTGTATGGGTGCAAACAGCTAACTATAATGATCAAGCAAAATAAATCGACATACACTATGGCCTGCTTTGCTCAACATGGAGTCTTAAAGTATATTGCAATGCCAATGGCAAGATCTCCATTAGAACTTTTTGGTTTGGGATTTGTGGTTAATCTTACCGACTCTATATGTCCAAAACTATCCAGGCAGTCTGCAGATTCGGCTACTTTAAGGTGCGCCTATTATATTTGGCTTAAGCTGGAGAGGGGACTGTTGACTGTTATCAAGGTCTTATCCAACATCAGCCAAGTAAACTCTTGTGTCTGAAAGAAACCAAATCCTCACAGCAATGTTCCCTGTTAATACTCTTTGATTGCAGAAGAAGTGGAGTCACTTGAAACTGAACAGATCAAATTTTTAACAACTGTGTGGTGGTGATAAGAAGCAGGGGTCTCCATGATTGCATAGCAAATACTGTAATTTTATTTATGTATTTGTTTGCTTGTTTGTTTATGTTTTTACCAAATGACCAGTGAACTTACAAGTGGCTTCTTCTACATACAAATTATTTTTTAAAAAATGATTATTAAAAAATAAGGCTGTCCAAAACCACATTATATTGTGCTACATACTTGAATGAAAGAAGGGATTTAGACTGGCATTGGCTTTACGATTTACTATGGTGGAATGGGTTTTTTTTTTTTTGAGGCTCTTTTGCCTTTTAGCAACAAAAAAAATATTACATGGATTTCTATGAGGGAGCTTTTAGGGATGTTAAACCATCTTCCTCCTATCGCCATCATTTTGAACAATGCTGATGCAGTAAGCTTATCTGGAATGGCACATTTCACATCCAGGCACTCTGAATGAATTTATTTACATCTTTACCATTTAATCATGCGTCCCTGCTGAAAAACCTAGCACTGCCGGTCAGTGCTACTTAAGGTGGTCACCCCAGCTGTCAGCCACGCTCGTCTGTGCTTGTTCATAGCAGGGATTTGAAAGAAAATCTGAATTCTATTATAAACAACAAGAATTACTTTAAAATGTGTCATAATGGATCAAACATTTCACAATGCAAACTGGAACCACACACTCGTCATAACAACCAGTGGACAGCAGCATTATCACCAGTGGTGACAGATACAGTAACAGTGATCTGTGATGGGTCAGGATCTCGGTCAACCTTTAATTTTTTTTTTGCGTTTAAAAAAAAAAAAAAAGTAAAACAGGGCTTTCGGTATAAATCATTACCTTAAAACAACACTACTGAAGACCCCCGCTTTCACAGGGGGCTAAAGAAATGTCTTGCTGAAAGCGCTATTCAGTATTATAATGAACCCTAACCGGAATATATGAATACAGAATAAACCAGTTACTGAGGTAGTATTGACTGTAAAATGACCTTGTTGTGAGATGAGGCTTCCAGCTGTCACTTTGGCCCTGTCTTGAACATTAAGACAGCAGAAGTCGTTAAAGCATCTTATCTTTAGAAGTAAAGGTTTGTTAGAGTGGTGTGCGGCGCTTTAGGCTTTAACGGTGCCTCTCTGACTCCTCCTGAACTGTAGGCGGCGACATGCCACCGAGTAGCCCAGCCACCCGCGCTGTAAACGTGTGAAGAAGTGGGAAATAACAGAGAGAAGTGTCAGGTGGAACAGGTATAACACAGTACTGTGTTTTTATCACTGACATTAATAAAAGAGGATATTTCTATCTTATGTAAGTGCTACGTGCTTCTGCATCGTTGTATTTGCTGGGTCGTTTATGGATGATGCTGCTTCTGCTAAATTATGAACCGCGCTAGCAACAAGCCGTAGCCTGAAAACATCTGCTGACCGTAACTTAATCACGGTTAAACGCCATTACTGTCTGATCAGCACCTTTTTTGGAAATGTCTCCTCCGTCTTCGATTTTCAAACAAATGGGCGAAGTTAATTTTGACTGCTGACCGGGATTTGGCTCGTTTTAATCCCTGGCGTTGTAAGCTAACGTGGCTAACTGGCTTGTGATTGCTAGCTGACTGTTTTCTCAGCATTATTAAAGACTCGAGTGGCTCTCTTGACATGGACGTAATATATATTTGGTCTAACGGCTATTTGTTTGTTGTTTCTATCCAGAATGGAGTTTGCTGAGCTGATAAAGACTCCGCGGGTGGATGGTGTTGTTCTCCACCGTCCCTTCCTGCCCACAGTGGAGGGCACTCTGTGTCTGACCGGACATCACCTCATCTTGTCATCTCGACAGGACAACACAGAGGAGCTCTGGCTGCTCCACTCCAACATCGATGCCATCGAAAAGAGGTATATGTGCTGTAACATCCAGTGTGGATATTCTCTTTTGCATGAATATGAGTGAAAGTAATTGAGTAATCGTTAGTCATTGTCCACTTGCAGATTTACTTGTCCACAGGAAAGGAAGATGGACACTGTTCCTTGGGGGAGGAACAGTGTCCATCTTCCCTTACTGTGGACAATTACATTTATGGTACCTCTAAACCATCTTTGTACAACACAGTATCAACATTGTTTTACAAAATGTGTGAATGATGCGATTATGTCCAAAAGTACTACTTTGCGTATTATTCTCTTGTGGCTGAATGCAATCACATCTTAACAGCAATGTTCCAACACCTTATATTAAACCTTCGTAAAAAAGTGGAAAGTCGTCAGAGTGGTGGTTGGCAACTTTCCTAATAATACCTTAGATTTCAGAAGAAGCAAATTTATGATATCTCACTGACATACCAAAAATCAAAGGCTAGCAATATGTAGATTGATTTAAAGTGGTGTTGCCTCAGGGGGCCGGTTGGGGGGCGCAATTGCACCTAGAGAAATTGGAAGGTGTTGGCTTGTGACTGAGGCTGAGCAGTAAAATACCTTTATCGGGCTCATGTCACACAAACATGCAGGTCACACCATTTGTTGGAACACTTCAAAATGCTCTTCAAACCAATTCTAGATAACTTGGGCCCAATGGCACGGTGCATTATCCAGCTGGAGTATTCCATCACTGTAGCGCTACATGACGTCTATGAAGGCCTGCAAATGGTCACTAGGTAATGAAGCCTGGCAGGCGCCAAGGACTGACTTGTTTAGATGGAGCAGTGTAACACACCAATGTAATGAGAACTGATATGGAGCCACCAGTGTCCTGCAGAGTGCCTGGTTGACCACAGGGCTCAGTGGATTCAGTGGGGTCTGTGCCACACATGAATCCTACAGTCAGTCTGAAACAATTGGCACCACGGCAAATGTTGCCAGTCCTCCAGGGTCCACTTAGCAACCTCACAAGCCCAGGTGAGGCGCTGTGTCTAGTGTTGTGATGATGTTTTTTTGCATACTTCTGTAACTTTTTTTTTTGGTATGTCGGTGTAGTGGATAACAGATTAACTCTAGTCACTGATAGTTTTTTAGAGAATGTGTACAGCACTAAAGAGATTCTATTTGAAACCCAAATTGAGACTTTGATCGGTTTTGTAAATATAATGTATTTCAGATAGCTCTGACAAAAGACAAATGGCAGTAAAACACAACCACAGTTCCAAAAACAGTAGGGATGGTGTGCACAATTTTGACATTCTACCATTTCATTAAAATGATTAACTCATTTAGAACTTGATGACAGCTATTCATCTCAAAGTTGGGACAGGGGAAACAAAAGGCTGGAAAAGACAACATTCCTCTCCAAAATGTCCATCAATTGGTCTCCTCACTTTCCAGACGAGTATGACCATGTTAAAAGAAGAGGGGATGCTACACAATGATAGACACAGCACTATCCTAACTTTTTGAGATAAAAAAAGCCTTTTGAGACATAATTTGAATAAAATATATCTATATACACATTTTACACATCCAGCTTTCTTGGAATTGTAGTTGTAGAAACATATGAAACTTGTTTTTGTTAGTTTGTTATGGGTTTTATTTTTTAAGATTTGCAAATAATTAGTCTATGATGATATAGTATGGCATATAGCATATATTATCATAGATTAATGTAATATGATGTAGTATAAATGCAGGTGGCTTATTCCAAAATTTTACCGTACCTGTTAAAATTGAAGCGCTTAAATTGATTAAATATGACAGTGTACATCTATTTATCTAAACTCTTTGTCCAATACACAAATTTTATACTTTTAATGTTTTGAACAGTATTTTAAATTATGAAAACAAAAAAAATAAATAAAAATGTTTTTTAGGTACGTTTTTTTTTTCCAAATAAGTATATACTTTTTACTTGTACTTAAACAAACTAAAAATGTAATTGGATGCACTAAAATTCTCTGTTTAGGTTTGTTGGATCCCTTGGCACAATTATTGTGAAGTGCAAGGACCTGCGAATTATTCAGCTGGACATCCCTGGCATGGAGGAGTGCCTTAACATCGCAAGTTCTATTGAGGTGCATTTAATTTTTTTCTAGTTGATAAATGGTTAATCATTCATTTAAACAAATTAAAATAATACTTGGCTTATTTAACAGCACACATCTTTACCCAAGGTGGATAGCTTAATGCTTATGTCCCATATTGGGAAACCAATGATTACTGGTAATTGGTAATGATAATTTTACATTTTTTCCCAATTATTTAAATTTAAAGTTTAAATTTAATATTGTTTATTTTAACCAGTGCTTCTTATCCTGGTATAATGTTGACAGCAAGTGACTTTAAAGGCTTAACTAAGACAACAGCTTAACAAAAAAAGGAAGCTAAAGCTTTAAAATGTCAAAATAGTGGTGGGGGTGCGGGCAGCTTTAGGAGTGTTCCCTGCCTAACACAGATTTGGTTAAAGCAGTTAAACCGTTATGCAACTTGAATAAAGGCAGTTTACATATTTAATTGCTGATTCATCATTACAAGGCAAATCTGCTGTAGTGCAGGCTCAGACTGGTTCAGAAACTAAACAGTGCCTTGATGAGATTCAGTCAACAAAGATGGTGTCCCTTATGTGCTTGTTATTGATGTCAGTATGAGTCACTCACAGTCAGGCCTGAATGGTCACCTTTTACCCTGTTAAACAGTGAAGTCCTGTACCGTCAGCCACCACTATGCTTGGTGGTATAGATTGAAGATGGGCATAAATTCTTGTCTCATGTTACACCGTCCTTCTCAAGGAACATATCACAGGCCATACAGACACACAATAGACAAAAACGTATTACTCCTAATATATTCCTTAGCAAAACATTCTGTTTAAAAAACTCGGCTATGAGAGATAATGTACATTCCTTATCTACATTTTATATATTTATTGTATTCAGTCCACTCCTATTCAAACCCTGATTACTCAGTTAGTTATCAAATGATTTGTTAGGTTTGAATATAACCGATGGTGACAGATCTGGTAGGAATTCTTAGTAATGAACTAGTAAAAATATCCTTGATGTGGAAATAGGGTTAGCAACCACTGGTCTAATGTCTGGTCTCTATTTCTGTAGGCATTATCCACACTTGACTCTGTCTCCCTGATGTACCCTTTCTTCTACCGCCCCTTGTTTGATGTCATTGAGGATGGGTGGCACTTGTTCTCTCCAGAGGAGGCCTTCAAAGATCTGGAATCAATGGTGCTTTTTTACCCTTTGTGCAGACTTTACTTTGTGACTATGGACATGGTTTACCAGACATGGATTAGATTTATATTAGATGGATTAGATGCTTATATTATTTAAAAAACTTCTTTTAGAATTAGGCTTCATATGGGACTGGAACATTTTTAATGTTTTTCCTTATTTCCTCCTGACAGACAGATGAATGGAGACTTAGTGAAGTGAATAAAGACTTCACTGTTTGCCCCTCCTACCCATCATTGGTGACTGTGCCCAAAGATATAGATGATGACACTCTTTGCAAAGCTGCTGCATTTCGGCACGGTGGACGCTTCCCAGTCCTCAGCTACTACCACAAGAAGAATGGCATGGTTAGCGGTGAACTTTGGCAGTTTTTATCAGTTTGTCTGAGGTCATTTTGCCATGACTGAGTGGATATGTTTGTTTAAGGTCATGATGCGAGCAGGGCAGCCTCTCACTGGAACCAATGGACGCCGCTGTAAGGAGGATGAGAAACTGATCAACGCTACGCTCCGTGCAGGAAAACGTGGTTACATAATCGACACACGCACTATTGCTGTAGCACAGCAAGCTAAGGCTCGTGGAGGCGGGTTTGAACAGGAGGCAAATTACCCACAGTGGAGAAGAATCCACAAGTCTATTGAGAGGTGAGTAAATACAAGATTAGTATGTCTAGACTAGGAATAGGTGAGTTTCCATTGTCTTGTATAATATTTTTGATTATCATGTAACAGAGAACGGCAGAGAATTTCTGCGTTCCATGAGTTTTATGTTCAGTAAGGTGGCCATATGTGAGGGGAACTATTTATGAAAATATTAAACAAATATGTACAGTGCGTTGTTGTCCTTCTGTTCGTTCGCATACTCCTCAAACACAAAGATAAAGCTCTAAATTCTGCAAACAGTTATGTATAATAACCTCATATATAAGTTAAATGGAGGTTAATCATTTCATGCTTTTCTTTTTTCTATTCATAATTCAAAATTCTCTGTGAAATATTTAAATAATGTATGTTTGTCCCTGCAGATATGGGTTATTTTAGTAATCAGGTGTTCTACTGATTGTTTGGGCCTGCTGTTATTCAGTTAATCAACAGATTATTCTGTTGGTTAATTGAGTAATCAGAAAAGTACTTTGATGTATTAAAGAGTGATAGTAAATAGACATAGATAAGACAGGTCTCTTAAAATAAATAACTATTTGGCTTTCTCCTTAGAAAACCTATTTAGTGCTTTTAAGTGGCATAGATGAATGTTGCCTTTAAGTTGTGAAGCTTAACTTTCAGAAATACAAGTTTCTGTTACATAACTATGACTCAGGCATGAGGCAAACCTTCCTGGAAGGCTTTGTGGCATTTGTGGCTAATTTATTTATTTATTTTTTTTTGCTGTAGTGTGAGAATTTGCTTAAGAGAGAGAATAAAGTCTAGTTCTTAATTTAGAAGAAAGGCTACATTTACTTTCAGACAAAATAAACGTTTGTTTTCAAACGATTTTTCAATTGGCTTGTTGTATGAATTGGTTTGTAATTTCATCCATATTTGGAATAAATAAAAAATGTGGCAATTTATTTTTTATTATTACTATTTCTAAATAGTTTATGAGCCAAAACATAAGTGTGGTTGAAGTGTGGTTATTGTGATGTATCTAGTCTTAATATTTGTTATTCCGTTTTCTTTTTCTGTGTATTCTGATCTTTCTTAGGTCCATGGTTCTACAAGAAAGTCTGATTAAACTAGTGGAGGCCTGTAATGATCAGTCTAACAGCATGGATCGCTGGCTTAGCAAATTGGAGGCCTCCAACTGGCAGAGCCATGTTAAAGAGATTCTTACTACTGCCTGTCTGGCTGCTCAGTGCATTGACAGGTGAGTGTTTTCCATTTTCTGAACTCGGTGTCTGTGCATCGTTTCTTCTCCTTACCACCAGTGCTCTCTGAAAGGTCTGGAAAAGAATAGACTTTTAAGAACATTTATTTTCAGTCCTTGAAAAGTATACCGAGTTTAGTTCTCAGGGTTTATTTCCCACATTGTTGTATAAAACCTAAATCATGATAAAACCCAATAAGACAACACAGTAAGAACAAGAAGTTTATTTCTTTATAGTGGCACAATAATGGCAGATAGTGATGAGTCAATCATCGGAAAGCACAATTCTGTTCTGTGTGTGTAAACCTTCTTCCAATGTACACTGGGAAAATCTAAACTATTGAAAATAGAATCTAAAAAAATATTTCTCTGCTCCAGTGTGGTTTTTCTAACACGTCTCATGGTACAGTGTTTCGTATAGCAAAACTCAACTTTAACAGTTTGGAAGGTTACAATTACAAACAATATATACATTTTATATATAAATATTATAAATAAGAGCCCTGCTTTCTCACTCTGTCTCTTGCACACATGTATACGTTTATGCCTGTTTCTTAGGCAATATCGAAAACATATTGTTACACAACCTATTTGGAACAGACAAAGTACCGCCTGTAATGCCACAGTTGTTTAAGTACTACAACAGTAACAGTTAAGCCTACAGCTACAGTGTTTTAATTCAGTGTTTTACAGACATTGTTGCACTAAATCCGGTTAATCAGGCCTAATTATGTTCACATGAAGTTAGCCAGTGATATCCATAGTATGCTTATAAAGCAAGTTCCTACACTGTTTGCCCAACCGTACCCAGGACACATCCTGCTGAACTTTAACAACTTGTAGGGTGTGCATGCGTGTGTGTATGTGTGTGTGTGTGTGCGTGTGTGTGTGTGTAAAAGCAACTTAAGTGTACAGCCGTACATTAAAGGATGTTCATGATTATGACAAAAGGTTAAGTCAATAAAAGGAGTATTTTATGCTTCATTCTTTGTTATTTAGAGTAAGATAAGTATATATTAATCGGTTTGCTATTTAAATATTAAAATCACTTAATAATTATTATTATTTTATATAATATTATTATATTTATTATAAAGATGATAGTTATAAAAAATGCTTAGTAATGTACATGCTGATGATGAAAATGATGTTGATATTGTTGATTTTTTTTAAAGTAGCAATAAGCATACATCTACAGAGAACATACTTCTGCCAACTTAATAAGTCAACTGCGTGTCTCAACTATTAAACTTTTTCACAAATCAGCAAAGTGTGTTTATTTAAAAGGGGATGTTCAGACTTCTGCATATGAGTGTGTATGGCTGTCCTCTCAAACCTTAAGGCTTATTTTAGAAGATAACTGCATGTAACTAGTTTATGACTGTTAATTACTGTTTTCTCACTTGTAGTTCTATTCTGAGCTAATTACCAAGTCTGTTATTGCCTTGTTCCATGCTGCACTTGTTGCAAAGCCCATTTGAGTGATAATTGCTAGCTGTTGTCTAGTCTGCAATTATCATTAAGTTCCTGGAATCCTGGTACTGCTGTGCTCCCAGTCTGCTTTTGGAACACAGCTCATTACTCTGCTTTGTGTTGTTGGTCTTTACATATCAGCTACTTTCTGTGCTTTGTTATGGGTTTAAGCTAATTCAGCCAGTTTTTTATGAGGTGGTCCCTGTGTGCTCATGACACACACATTTTTGAAAGTGCTGAAGGATTAATTGTGTACAGACTTTTAACAGGTTGGCATCTGTTATTTGGGTGTTGTTAAAAAACTCTTGTATACTTGATGTTTTAGAATCTTTAGCTCTTTGTTGAGTCTTGGTTAGATGTGTTTATGATTGCCTGTTCCTTATTCGGTTGTTTGTTGTATGCAGTTTTTGAGCTGAGCTACATACAGGAAGCTAATAGTGCACAGTGACATACGTGATGAACACAAAGGAAACTGTTCTTTGTTTTGTTGACTTTGGTCTTATTTGTTGTCGTGTCTTTGCTCTCAGAGAGGGTGCATCAGTGTTGGTCCATGGGACAGAGGGCACTGACTCCACACTGCAGGTGACCTCTCTGGCCCAGATCATCCTGGATCCTGCCTGCAGAACTATCCGTGGCTTCCAGGCCCTGGTTGAGCGAGAGTGGCTCCAGGTAAGGGAGACAACTTTACTGATTTCTGCTGCAGTTTATCTAAAGTTTAGCAATAAATTAATCAGTCAAGGAAATAATAAAATCTGTTCATCATTTTCCATATGTGTTCATTTTGTTTCTTTTTCTCTAAAACTGTTTCTCTAAAACAGTGCATCAGATTGTCCTATTAGAATTATTTTTGCATTATTTGTATCACTTAAAGAGTTTGAATGGGATCTCTAACACCAGAGTAGATAGAAGATGGTTAAGAACTGTGTTTTTTACACACCCTTCTTAACTTTCTTAATAATGTTTGGTAAGCCTCGAATGGTCTTTGACGTCTAACCTTGATTACAGGCAGGTCACCCATTCCAGCAGCGTTGTGCCCAGTCTGCTTATTCTAATGGAAAGCCGCGGAGTGAGGCCCCGGTGTTCCTGCTGTTCCTGGACTGTGTGTGGCAGATCCTGCGCCAGTTCCCCTGCTCCTTCCAGTTCAATGAGCACTTCCTGATCACGCTTTTTGAACACGCCTATGCGTCCCAGTTCGGCACGTTTCTGGGGAACAGTGCTGCTGAGAGGTCAGTGGCTCACTCCCACAAATATCTGGGCTAGTGCTGAAGAGACAGACCAGTTACATGTTTTGTTTGTTATACCTAGTTTCTCTGTAATGTGATTAATCCTGTTTCCTAATACTTTTTTATCTCATGATTTCACAGTAACAAAAAATCAGATCTTTATAGGAGTGTTTACTTTGTCACTTTGCCAGGACTTTGTGAAAAACAATATGGGGTATAAATACTTATGACAGTATTTTTGACAATCCTTCCTTTGAAAAAAAAAAAATCCAAAACTCATCTTTCACACCAAAGAAGACACTTTGATAAACATGAAGTCGATTGTTTCCTACAAACCATAATGTTTGTAAATACAAAGGCTTAATGTGAAAGCTTGTGCAGGTTTTCCGTACTTAATTAAAAAGGAACAGCAGAGAAATGCAAAGAAGCCAAGGTGTCCCTAAACTTTTGACAAACAGTGTATATCTTTTTCAGAAAACTAGCAGATGGTATTTGTGTGTGTACTAATATGTATGTGTGTACAATCTGTTTGGCGAGCCAGGGTGAAGCTGAAGCTGTCTCGGAAGACGGTGTCTCTGTGGTCGTGGGTGAACAGGCCTCAGGAGCTGGAACACTTTGTTAACCCACTGTATGAGCCCAACAGCCTGGTGATCTGGCCCTCTGTAGCCCCACAGAGTCTGCTACTGTGGGAGGGTGAGAACCAGACTCACTTACTTTCATCACCTAACCCACATAGCCCTGCTGTCTAATACTGCAGCTACATCTTCATGTCTGATAGTTCTTGTGCTCCATCTGTCCCTTAACTGTAAATGAATCTTAAGCCCTTTTAAGCTGCTTTGCGTCTACAGAGACTGGTAGCGCAACTTGGGTGATCAGTGAAGGGATCCGTGATTTTTGTTGGCGCTGTCCATACTGTGGAATACTGTTGAATAATTACATATTTTATTGCAGAGTATAACAAGAGTATAATTGGCACAGTAATATAATTGAGCAGTAAGTATTGGAGTGTTTTTAATAGGTTTTGGTAGTATTAGCTATATCTACACAAACTTGTCAAACTTGTCAAAGGAAATATAGTGATGTCATATATTGTGACATTGTATTCAATGCCTCCCACTACTGCAGTCTTTTTGCTGTATGCCCACCACTAATTTAGACAAATCACCTGGCTCTGCATGTGACACTAAATGCAGTGGTCTGTGGTTGGTTGTTTTGTGTGATAGTAAAATGGCATTTCCTGGCTACATTTAGCAGCAATATGCACCCAGACTCTCTGACAATAGACAGAAGCATGCTGTGCAAAAATAAACAAGTAATAACTTCAGAGCAAATTATATTATGTATTTCACCAAAATTGCTCCCTTAGTTACAGTAGTCTTGTTCAAAACAACCTTATAGCTGTGTAATAATGAAAATGTAATAATTGGACACTTGCTTTTTCTGACCTTGTAATAAGTTGTTAACTTGGGGATAGGGCCTGAGGCATACTGTGGATGATTACTTCCAGGCTGTAATATGTCAATCTGTGACCAAGTTTACATACACTTTATTGTGTGATTGGCAAGTCACAGATGCTTGACAAATCTATCACATCCCATGCAAATGACAAAGCAAAACATCCACTGGTAAAACTAATAGCTCAAATAGCTCAATTTTTTCCATGATCTCTTTCTGTATGCATTCCTTGTATGCATTTCCCTTTAGTTTATTCCCACTAAGAAGCAGATTTTAATTGTCAATAATCAGTGACCGTTAAGGAGCCAGTAGGAATCAGTGTTTTGGGGTAAATTGATGTTCAGATATGAATGTGGTCACCGTATAGCTGGGTGTGGTCATAAAAAATGCTTGCTTTACTGACATGCATGATGTCGGTACTATACAAACTTCTCTCATGGAACCTTTAGAGGGCAGCAATGCTTTTATGTAGCTCACTTGCAGTGAAGCGTCTTGTAGTGCAGTTAGAAAGCCATGCAGTTGATCCCCTTAGGAAGACCAAGTGCCCAATGTACTAGATTTAAAAGATAACCGGTTACGTAATGACAGAGTACCTAACTGAAACATTCTTTTTAACAATTGAAACGTTTTTCTTTGTAATTCACAGTTGACTGTTAAATGCTCGTTCTATTTAAGTGTGGTTAACTTCCTAGAATGAAAACCAGCAGGGTTCCTGGGGCAACAAGGGGTTATGTATGTAATACGTTTCCATAGACATGTAGTTTCTGTGCTGTACAGTACTCTTGGTTACAGCACTGCTCCTAAGGTGGATTACTTTTGGTTGCTCATATGGGAACAAAGCTGGTTGCATAGCTTGCCTGGCTAGTCTTGTTTGTAAACTTGTGTTAGCTATTAAATGTTGTAATGCCTATTGCGTATAATGAAGGTGACACAGCGCATTGGCTCAACCGGTGTGCTCTTCCACCAGACAGACTTTTTTGTCTGTGCAGTGTTTTTTTTAATTAATTAATTTAGTTTATTATTAAATATTACTATTTAGGTTTGTTTTTTGTTATATTTCTATTCCATGAGAAACAAGACATTTCCTGCTTTCATGCCAGCAGTGTTACTCCATTTAGTGAATAGCTTTAGTGGCCACTAAGTTTAAGATGGTCAGGCAATCACTGGAAAAGTTTGCAGCCCACTGACAGACAAGTTTAAAGTAAGTTTGTCTGGAAGGTGAGCGTTCCTCATTCCTCTCTAAACAGCAGTCACAGACACTTGGCACTTAGAGGCAGAGATAAGCCTTAAGCAAACACAAATTGTAGAGTTTATCACAAAGGCAGTGTGTGGTATCAATAGTGGGGCAGGTAGTTAGTTTAACTACCTTTACCTGTCATTGTCATATCCCATTTCAGTCATGTCAAAAGATAATGTAAATCTGTATGGTTAAGGGTTCAGGTATCAGGTGAAACACTGATGCATGATATTCTTATCACAGTGGTATCGGCAGATGTTCTCCACAATAATGAGAGATTAGATTTAGATTTGAATTAATTTTGGTTTTTAAACCAACATTTGATGTTATGTGATGCTAAAATGTCAGATTTAGTTTATTTTAATGCATTTGTTACCCTGTACAAATAAATGTTATATTTATCTCTAATGCTAATCCAGGTGGTTGTAGTCCCAGTTTCCCCCAATACATTTTATGAATACTAATGTATCAGTATTGGCATCGGCAGATACATTCATTGAAAAATATCAGATGTGCATCCCTAGTTTTTTATACATGTTTGTTATTTAAAATACTTTGTGCAGTCATTTAAAGAACACTTTTATACAACACCTAGTGATGCTATTTATTCCTTAAGTGCTAGAAGCGTAATATGACCCATTTTCCTTCCTGGGAACAATGGTGTAATAAGAGAGCAACTGTAATGCCAACCATGCAGTACATTCCGCATGTCACCCAGATGGCATGATGAGTTTTGCAGGACATTCAGCAGACCCTAGTGACCAGTGTAAACTGTGTTAGCACCACGAGATGGATCACATGTGCTTGTTTATGCATTTTGATCTCCCATCATGACACAGCAGCTGTTTTTCTCATGCAGTGTTCACTTTTGGTCTTAAATTGATATCTAATGCTAGACTGGGTATCTCTGTGTACCTAATGTAAGTCGGTCGTGGAATGAAAACTTACTATAGGGTAAGGGATGAAAATCTTTCATTTATATCTATTTGAAACATATGGTAATATTATTTGGAAGATTTTTATTAGCACATTTGCCATTAAATGTTTACACAGTATTAGGAAAGCCTGTCTGTCTTCTGAATTTTTTTCTCTCTTATAGGTATATTCCTACGCTGGAATCGCTCTACCAAGTTTCTGGATGAGGCCTATGAGGAGATGGTCCATATTATTGAATACAACAAGGAGCTACAGAATAAAGTAAACAGCCTGAGAAGACAGCTGGCTCAGCTGGAGACAGAGGACAGTCCTCTGCAGACTCCTTAAGACATGCAGTTGCTTACTGAGAAATTTCACAAGAGCAGTACTCTTTGGAGCTCCTCTTCAGCACTACTGAGATTACTCTGACCATGCACGTATGTCCACAACACACATCTTAGCCTCTTCAGTCATAAATTCTGCTTTCTTAGAATATCACTTTATTCATGTGCTTTTCTACTGTTGTTTTTCTTGCCTGTAGTTTTGTTTTGCATGTATTTCTTGTCTTTGCTTTTGGCCTTCATTCTGCTGAGGCCAATCGATTAGCTTTGGTAATGTGTCACTGCAGTTGCTTACTATCAAACATACCTTTATTTTATACTAACACTATTGTATGCAATCGGTTCTCTCGAGCACACACTAAATGTATAAAAATACTAAATGCTAAAAAAAAAAAAAAAGTTTGCTTAAATGTAGCTGCTGCTTGCTTAAGATGTTCAGTGGGTAGCAGTTGATATATTGGTGCCTACACTAGACTGCAATTGGTTTACTTGTTAATCTGCTGTCAAACCATAATCAATGAGTTGACAACGCAAAGAAAAGTAGTAAAGGGAAAAAACATGAGCTTGAGTTTGAATGGCTAGTACAGACATGTCTTACTTTTGCAGGCTGTGGTTCAAAAGCAATGTGGTATCAGAAACAACTCCTCTCAGTATAACGATCACTTGTTTAGGAAAACAGCAAATATAAGCATTTTGCTTACTTTGATGCTGACTACTGGTATATAGAAGTTGACTTAGCTTAATTTGCGCATATATCATGTATCTGCTGCTGACAGGAATGTTAATCACCAGTTTAAAGTTTAAAAACCATCTTTTGAGCTCTTGAGTGGTGCAGCTAAGTGTTGGTCTTTGGGAGATTGCAAGTTTGGTGTCTGGCAGTGTCTCAGCAATTCTCAACTGGGAGATCCAAACACAACCATCTAAAAGAGCAGAACTGGTCGTGCTCTTTCTGTGTAGGTAGGCCGTCTGCCCTCCCCCCATACCCAGCATGATGTAAGGTGACATGGGCAACTGTTGTCTGACAACAGAAATGGCAGTTAGGATTCTCCTCAAAGTGTCTTTATCTAGAGCATGACATTACCCAAGTAAAATAACTGATTGTCTTATTTTCCATATGACTGCTCTGCAGACCATATGACATATTGATGGTGCAATGATGGTGACGATTTTGACTGTTTTATTCAAACATAAAAATCTCATTTTGAAAACAAAAATACTCCTATTCGACAAACGCTATTTTAAGGCATTCAATAGGCTTAATAGCCAGGGTTCCCTTTTAGAAGAGGCATATGATTGATATTTCATTTTTTTTTGTTTGTTTTTTTTGTTTTTGTTTTTTCAACATTTGAAACTGTAGGATGCACCATTTAGAATATTATGAGTTGGTTATATGGTCTTGCTCAATGTTTCTTCAGTATCATCCCATTTTAGAATGACTTCAGATAGTGCTTATAGCCTTTTTTGAAGGTATAATATGCTCTATACAGAATAGTCTCCTTCCCTGTAAATTTTGAAGAGCAGAATTAATTGCTGGTTGGAGGTATACACAACAACTATTCTAATTATTTTTACTACGTCCAACATAATCAGCTTAGTTCTCATAAAATATTTATTTTCTCATCTTTCCTTATCATGTGGCTGTGCATTCACTCTGATAGTTCCTATTGATAAATAGTCCTGGGTTTATCTGTATCTGACTCTTGGATCTATGTTTTTCACATTTACGTAATCTGCAGGCCTGTTGGTTGGTGGTTTCTGTGCCATTTTGTAACTGTATTCTTGCCAAACAGCATACAGGTATAGACTTGTGTTCTTGAATGTGTCTGAGTACACTTTGAATGCCAGGGTAAGCGGGAATTCCACAGATTTTTCATTATTGCTTAATTCTATTGTTGGATCTAAACTTTGAATCTAGACTTTCTTTACAGTGGTAGTGATAGAAACCAGGGATCATAATGTCTATAACACAAATATAGCCATTTCATTCACTATCTCAAATCAATTGTATGTAATATTTAATCATAGTAAAATAGTGGGAAAAATCTGCATACTCTAAATACTTTGTTTACACCTTAACCATGTAATTATGTAGAATTATTGAAAAATTGGTGGGGTTCCCCTTTAGGTCCCAAGCAGGCTAGAAATTATGCTACAGTAATTGATGTATGTGGTAATATAGGTTTAACACAAGTCCGTTAGAATTGTTCTGGGAAACCCTTTAAATCCTTGATGTTTTTCATAAATATAACTCACTTATAAGAACTGGTTCGTTTGTATATGTGTAATATACCTGTACAAACACACATTAATTACGCAGCCTAATTAGGCAAGGGTCACTCCAACTAATGTACAGCCTGAACTCCATTTGTTTAGGCTGTGTTATCTCGCAAACGTTTGTTGGGCTCTTGCTGTTTCTATTTTCACATTTAAATATGAAAAGCCTCATTCAGCAGTACTTCCTAAATTTAAGAGAACTTCCTCATTCATTTGATTACAGTTTCCTTTATAGTAGATCTTACAGTAGATGTAATGAACCAGGATTGCACCCAAGTAAGCACGTTAACTTAAAATGTAATGTACTGTATGTGTGCACTATTCAAGCTGAATATTCCTCTTTTTAAGTAGTCAGTCCTTCAGGCATTCCTGACACATGTGCCATTTGTCACTTTATGATTATCTTGGATGTCTCTCATTGTAATCAAATTCTGAGAAAGTGAAATCTGTGCTTTTTGTACCTATTATCATTGTTTTTATTTGCCTGAAGGCATAATGCAGATTATATAGATTGTTTTATATAATTTTGGTGTATGTTATGTTCTGGTTTTGTTCTGTGGGCATTAAAATGAATGTTGTGTTGCACACTTCACTTGAACAGTCCGTTAATAAAGTCCAGTTATAACATCAATGTGTTAAATGCAGTTCTAAGTGTATACATCTTGCTATAACTTTAGCACGAACACACGCTTTGCTTTTTGACCAATATTCTTCTCAACGGTTTACATAAAATGTTTTAATGCAACTTACATTACTGTGTGAAAAATGCCCGTTTTTTAATTCACTTTCCGTATGTGCTAAGCAACACTCCTGCTTCGGAAATGACCACATGATACATCAGCATCATTGTATTTGGATTGCTTATATTATATGAAGCAGATAATGCAACCAACTTCTAGGACTGAACTTTGGTGGTGTACAAAAATATTTTCCCTGCCGATTTCTTTAAAAAGGTGAAAGCAAGCCTCCTATAAAGAAAATAAACTGTATCCAAGAAAAACGTGGAGACACTAAATACTGAAAATGTAGAAACTGTGTTTCCTCTATTGGTACATACATGAAGCCAGACATTCAATGTGTGGTGTGGGCAAGTAGCTCACTGAAATAACACCCTGTTAGTTGTGTATCTTTCAGCTTCCGCTTTCCACAAGGAGAGGCTTTCAGTTTTTTCCTGTGGGGTGGGGGAAGAGAACCAGCGGCGTGAGGAACCATTTTGGGTTGTGCGTTTTCTCACGTTTCACACTGTCTGCCACCCAATCTCCCACGTGGCCGTATCTCTGACACAAGTTTATCTCCTCTAGGCGTCTGACTGTTCGACCATGTACTTGTGACTGCACAGCTAATTCTTTTTAAACAACTGTTCTCATTTCTGTTCTTCTTTTATATTTACATTTGACTTATTATGATCTAGAAGCTTTTCTATATTAGAGGTGACCTTGAAAATTAGCCAGTAGTATTGTTATTATATGATTATGCTGAAACCGCTTCCTTTATACTCCATGACATATATCATGAATGCTGGTCTCAGGAAGCGGGTGACCTATAATAACCCCTAAGTTGTGTGCCTAAGTGTGTGACTTCGAGGGGTTTATTTACCAGTTTCAGACATGTCATCTATAAATGTCGGTCCATTTTAAAGCCTGAGGTTCCTGTGCCCTCACTGCTGTGTGAGGCACACACAGACCTTTTATGTTAATGGATATCATTTTGAAAAATGCTTAGCAATGTCCAAAAACAGCTTTGTTCAGTAGTACTGAAATCCTTGCTTCACGTTGTCCAGAACCCTAAACTAGCATGCAGTTTTGTTTTTAAAGGCGTCAGGGTGCTCCGCGTACGTGTACCATGCTACTCCGCGTACGTGTATGTGAGAGACAGATTGAGCACATGTGAAACCTTAATGGTGTCTGGTGAGGCGCTGCAGCGGGCACGGGCACACGCACGCGGACATTTCTCTGACGTCAAGGAGGCGTGGTTATGGCCAGAGACCGCACCTCCGCGCGCCGGCCAATCAGAGCGGAAACCGGCTTCTTCTGAAAGCAGCTGGCTGCTGATATATAACCTCGCCCAAAAGCTGATGCAATTTGTGGAGGGAGATATCGAGTCAGAGCTCAATTAACGGAGCAGCGTGAAACAGCAGCCTTCATCTGAAACAGACGAATCGATTATTAGAACTATTTATCATCGGTGAGTCTTAATCGTTAAAATCTATTGTTCTTAACGTCCTTGATGCCACGAGGGCATTCGATTATTCGGACAAAAATAAGTTACATGTGTCCTGCGCTGCTGGAGACGCGGATAGATTTCAGTGAATGTCTGTACATGTGAGAGATGGTAGCTCCGTTTCTCAGTTCTGTCTTTTGCTGCTTAGACTTGTTCGTAGCCTCGCGTAGGAACAATAGCTAATTGTGGCCCACGCGTTGATGATGCATTTTATCTCGCTGAACTTCCTTGAGTTCAGGTTTAGTTATAAAAGATAAAACAGACTGTAGATTTGTCGAAATGATTCGACTGAGGTTAAGACTGCCAACGTTCGGTTGGGTGGTGGGTGTAACTTCACCAGGAGGGGTTTTAAAAAACCTCGTGTGTGCGTCATGATTCCAGGAACCTGGTCTGTATAGTGAGCGAGGCTGACTCAAGAGACACTGGTGCTGATGTAGCCTTAATGCCATGTCTGTTAAAGTTGGGTTTGTTGAAATTTGGTTCACGTCAACTGTACAAACCACCTCAGCTTCCTCGTTGCTCCACTGAAGTGGTGAAGTGTAATTCTGATCAGCTGAAAAGAGATTTCAGACATCGAAGCTCGTGGTAGTTTTGCAGTGTGGTTAAACTTTAAGACAGAGCAGAATACAGAGCACACAGCAAAACGCTACATTACATTAACCCTTATGAACAGCAATTAGGTAATGTACATACTATTTTGATAGACGTGTAAGTATTTACAAGCAAACTTTATTAAGAAAAGCGACATTTTTTCTACATGTTAGGGCTTTCTTGTTTTATTTAAGACCAAAAGTATCGCGGTAAGAGAACAACAGCAGATAACAACAGACATATTCCCTTCATATGCTAATGATGCTATGCTAATAGTCAATCTCAACTACACGTATGTCAAATTATTCATTTGATTAATTTTGTTTTTAATTATTAGTTTAAATATAATTTATGAGGCATATATAAAGTTGTTAATTTATACAAAGTGGTGAATTTATACGTCATTATTTCATTAGTGTAGCAGCACTATGACTTGAGCAGCTCGGTGTGAAAGTCGTTGCCATGCCAACTCCGTGTGAAGTGCTGGTCGCTGTCTTTCCAGTCTGTCGCTGTTGCCGCTCGTGCTGAGCGCTGATTGGCTGTTGGCGAAGGCAGGGCAGTATAAATAGTCTCTCGTTACACTCCCCTCTCTCCTTTACAGCGCCAAACTGCAAGGTAAGACATTCAGCGTGCAGAATTAGTCAAGACCGAGCTATTTCTGTTTCAATAAAAGATGATAGGCGATAGGTGTAGCTTAGCTTTCAGTCCCGTGATTTATACCCGGCTGTCTGTATTCCGTTACGAAGGAGAAAACGGACGTTGAACGTCGTACTAGAAGATGAAGAGTCTCGTTCTAAAAACGTTTTGGATATTTAATAAAATAACAGCTGACGAATAACAGAAAACACATTGTGGCCTGTGAAACCCTTAAAAAGCCGCTTTGTGTAAACAGACCATCATCAGGAATATTACGAGAAGTTCCTCAAATTCTTGTTTCCGCTTCAGACAAGCTTATTTCACTTTTACTGCACCGCCTCTCTGTGGTGCTGTACGGCATATTCGTAAATGCCAGCTCTCTCTTTTTCTGTTTTCCCTGTGTGAACACATGTTAAAATGAAATTCATCACTTACAGTCCAACCTCAGACGGGAATCCTAGGCCATCCTGCCAATCCACACAGGGCTGGTGTAGCTGCAGGATTTCACTCCAAACAAGCTGGAACATACCTGACTCCACTTGTTTTACCAATTCATCTTCAAATTGCTGATTGAATCTCCAACTTTGTTGGAATGAAAATCTGCAGGCTCTGTAGATAAGAACAGACAGAATAATAACATATCCTGTTTCCTTAGGTAACAGGTAATAATGTTTAGGTCTGTAACTAAATGTTTTGTTCTTTTTCCCCACTTGATACATCCCTGTACACAGGTAACTAAAGATGCCTGTGGTCAGAGTCCTGAGCAAAGTAACCAAGCAGGTTCTGCAGGCCCCAGGATGTGGATGCCAGCCTTTGGCAGTCGCCACGCGCAACATCAGCTTCTCCCCCCGTCAAGTCACCTCTGGTTCTGATGCCAGCTTTCACTCCGTGTCCTTCTCCGAGACAGATCACCCCAAAGTCCTTATCACAGGTATGGTGAACATCTGCCACATTCACAATTACCTAATGTCACTGGCTCACAGTCAAGTGTTACTGACACGGTGTCCCTGTGACACGAGTTGCTTTTTAAGTCTGCATAGCCCTTTCTGCTGTGGATATCAGCTAACCTTGAAGATTATGCAACCCTGAAGTAGAATAGTGTCATTTCTGGCTCACATTTTTAGCTGACCAAGGGATTCTTTGTGTTTGATTCTTCTACTTGCAGGTGGCCTTGGGCAGTTAGGGGTTGGCCTTGCTAAACTGTTAAGGTAAGGGTGTCCACAGAATAGGACTGTGTGCTCTATGAGCAACAGTTATAGGAGGATCATGCATCTAGACAGTATGTAACATACATTTTTCTAGAGTCCTGAAAGGGCTTTTAACTTAACGCTTGTCCTCCCAATTCACAGGAAGCGGTTTGGAAATAACAATGTGATCCTTTCGGACATCAGGAAGCCACCCAGCCATGTCTTCCACAGCGGTGAGGGCTTTCTTTGGTCTGTTTCACTCCTGCAACCTAAGACCCTGTCTCAGAACTTTAAGTACACATACAGAGCCTTCCTGCTACTACCAGAACACGTAGAGAAGCCTTTGTAATTGACAAAAAAACATTTTCCTGAACTGTAAATGCATGATTTTATCATCAAGGGTGTGAAGAAATGTTGGGAGTGATTTTATAATTAGGTAATTTTTTGAAAAGACAAGTATCTGCTAGACATACTCAAGCCTCTATCTTTTTAATATGGAAATTTCTATTATAAAACTATTTATGGAGTCATTAGCAGTGCTAATGAGTGTGTTAAAAATCTGTAATCTTATTACCGAATGTATTTGCAGCTATTTGTCATGTCAGGTTAAGCTTCTTGGTGAGGCTTCTGGAACTTGACACCAGTTCCCTTTGTTGAATTTCCCCTTTCTCTCTTAATAGAGTGTTGCATTGAAACTTTCTTTATTTTTCTGTTTGTGCTTATACAAGACACATTAGTATTGTTCAAATTCTACTTGTAGCAAGCTGTGCAGTTTATGCCTTATAAACTCATATTGGCAACTGTTTGGCTCTGTAAAGGAATGTTAATGTAAATGGCCATTGACTGTTAGAGGGCAAGCAGAATTCTCTTCATGATGTTGTTGTCTGTCTCACACACAGGTCCTTTTATCTACTCTGACATCCTGGACTACAAAAACTTACGGGAGATTGTTGTTAACAACCGGATCACCTGGTTGGTGCACTACAGTGCCCTTCTCAGTGCTGTAGGGGAAGCTAACGTGGCGTTGGCTCGTGCTGTCAACATAACTGGTGCGTCTGCAAGAAACAGATAGCATTTTTTTTCTGATAAGGGTGTTAACATTACATTCATTAACATAAATGAACCCCTTAAACTGCAAGGACTTGTATGTGGGGACCCATACTCCTACATATTTTGTTCCATAGTAGTTACAAGATATATTCATAATTGGTAATAAAAAAAAATAGGTCCAAGTTAATAACTAAATAATAAGCTTGCAGTCGGACTGTATTGATTTAATTAAGCTTACCAGTAATAATTGGTAAGTCTAAATCTAAATCTAGTACTATGCTGCCATAAGGAGAAGTATAAAACTTGAAGTAAACATACTGTCTTCCAAAAAAAAAAAATCACTGCTAATTATTATGTTAATTGTATTTATATTTATTTTATTTGTTGATGTTCTAAGGTCTTCACAACATCCTGGACATTGCAGCAGAGCATGGCCTTCGCCTCTTTGTTCCCAGCACCATCGGGGCCTTTGGCCCAACTTCCCCCAGGAATCCCACCCCTGACCTCTGTGTGCAGCGACCACGTACTATATATGGCGTCTCAAAGGTCCATGCAGAGCTTATGGGAGAGGTGAGTCACATGTATCTTGGCACGGATACAACCATGACCTCAGCTTTTGACATCAGTGACCACACACTGATTACCAAAATCATTTGTTTTCTCATTTTTGCTTCTCTTGACAGTACTACCATCACAGGTATGGGCTTGACTTCCGCTGTCTCCGGTACCCTGGCATCATCTCAGCAGACTCCCAACCTGGTGGTGGCACTACAGGTACAGTCGTCCCAGTTACAGATTCATTCTACACCCTTAGAAATAAAGTTCCCAAAAGGGGCTCTTTAGTGATGCCATAAAATAGGAGTGCCCAATTCTTTTTTTAAGGGGCATGTGTGGCTGCATTAAAAACAGGTTTCCTAAAAAAAACTTTTAATTAAGTGTTTGTTAAAGAGACATTTTTGTAAAAGAGGCCTGTAAATGTGAAGAAACAACCCCCACATATTAAGGTAATAAAATGTTATATACTGGTTAAATTATTTTAACAAACATCTGGAGGAATTATGTAACTACTGTTATCTACATCAAAGCATGTACCTCAAGTATGTTTAGCTGTCGTAAAGACATGCAACCATACTGCAAATTCAGCTCATACCAGTTCCATGAGTGTTCCTGGACAGGGATTTCATTGTATTCCATAAAATCAAATCCATAAAATCCTTTTATGTAAAATATAAAGTGACACTAAGTTGTATTCTGTATTTGCTCTGTAGATTATGCTGTGCAGATATTCCATGATGCTGTCAAGACAGGCAAGTTTGAGTGCAATCTGAAGCCAGACACACGACTGCCTATGATGTACATTGATGACTGTTTGCGCGCAACGCTGGAAGTGATGGAAGCTCCTGCTGAGACCTTGTCTATGCGTACTTATAACATCAATGCCATGAGCTTCACTCCAGAGGAACTTGCTCAGGAGGTCAGGAAACAGCTCCCTGACCTGCAAGTCACGTATGAAATCGACCATGTTCGGCAGGCTATTGGTAAGAATCCACTGTTACAGTATTTGATTCTCATCATAAAATCAGTTCTCACTGTTGTTGAATGACACTTAAATTTGGTCTTGGTGTCTTGTTTCCATAGCTGACAGCTGGCCCATGAACTTTGATGATGGCAATGCCCGAAATGACTGGGGATGGAAGCATGACTATGACCTACCAGAACTGGTTCAGACAATGTTCAACTTTATCGGCTCAGAGTCACGGGTAGCCCAAGCCAGCTGAGTCTAATCCAGTAGAACAGACGCTTGTACATACATATTGTAAATACTGATTGCTTTAAAGCAGAGAGGTCCATGGTCTGTAAATAGTTGTTTGCTCTCTCTGTCTCAAATCGTGCTTGGCTAGTGCACGCTGCCAAGAAAACGAATGTGGAACCCTTTGGTGATTTAAGTAGTGTCTTACAACCATCCTCTTCTGTGAGAAGGGTGATTGTTTGTATTTGGGCAATCTGCTGTATCAGTAATCTACACCTCATTGGGGGACCTCTTGGGCCCCTTGAATTTGGTGGTCTGTATATGGATAATTTAGCCTGAATTCTCTAGACAAACCAAAACAAGCATTATCATTTAAATGAATGGCAGCTGTCAATTTCTTAATTCCCATTTACCTTGCTTGAATGTTTTTCCAAAGATTGTTTTCTATTTATTCCTTTCAAAGGCAAAGTTACCATTTTCCAAATAAATGTTTGGTATACAATCATTACTGGTGTTAATGAAAAAGGATCAGAATCCATTCTCCGGACCGAAGACGTTTGTTAGGTTCATTTCCTTCAACTTGGGAAAGAAACAGTGAAGGGCTGAAGCATATCATGTGGATCTGAAAGGAAGCAGGAGACACGCTATCATTTTCCTCCTAACTGCTTTTCTTCCTAGTTACTTTCTTTGCTTGCGAAAAAGTAAATGGAGCTCACATCGAACCATAGCTATTTAAAGTCATGAAATGTTTTTAAATTATTAGTTTTGCATAAAAGCACATCTCCTTTGTTTTGACATGTCCTTTGTTTATAAAATGCTAGAAAAGAGCATTAAAACACATCACTGAGACCTAAATAAAGCCTTTTTTAACTATGCTGGATTAAATTGGTCTTGTCTGGATTTTGTTTATTTCTTGCACTCATGATTGAAAAACTGTTTTTTAATAGCAGTCATCATACTGCGCTGAAGTCAGAGCAGCATGCATAGTCAGTACTTAGCATCTCCTGTTTTTGTCAGTTATCGCAGCTGGTTTTGTGGATTGTGGGGTGTGTTTCTCTCATAGCTTCTCCTGCTTTCAGGGCATCATTATTTCAGGTAGCTAGGCAGCTGGCTAGAGGAGCCCACAGCTGCTGAATGTTGGGACAAGGTTTGTAGAGTCACTGTAATAAAGCTTTAAAATTTGCATCACTGTGGCTGTGAAAAATAGCCATAGCCATAACAAGTGGAGTCTATCTAACAGTAGGGCTTGATTTTGGCCTACCTCTAAGATGAAAGCTTTTAGAACTGGTCGACTTACGGTGACTCGCAGGTCCTTCACAGTTGTTAGAAGTCCCACTCTCTTTTCATACTTTTTAAATTCTTTGTGGACGTATCTTCTTTAACATTCCCTGTTCTCATGCAGGTGGGTTATGTTTTATTTAATCCTGCCAGATATATAAAATATGAACAACTTGACCAGTAAATAAATACTAAAATAAGGGTGGACTTTATCACAATATTATATAATACAATAAAACAGTGATCATGGTTTGTTTATGACCTAATTTATTGATTATAATTGTCCTTTTTACACACATGATAGGTATAATATTACACTTGTGCAAGTAATGGTTCCTTAAAGGGTTCTGTTTTGTGATTCTAGAAAAGGTCCATAATTGGTATTGAGCCAACTATGAAAATCCACACTGTTTTGTTTGGCTAAGCTGGACAGCACAAGTCTTTTTGGTTAAACTGGATATTTATCAGGTGTCCAAATTAGGTGTCCTGGTGCTTTGTTGTTTCACTGCAGCACTTGTCAGAGCTAATGTGACATGTGACACTGCCCTTAACATGTTTATTCTCTGGGGAAAATCAGTGTCATTGTTTCTCAAGGGCATGTACCTGTGAGTCCTTGTGTAGCTTGCAGATGTTAAAATGAAAAGAGGGTTACATAACAATACACTAACCAGTACGTTGATGAAAAGTTTTGGCCTTTTTCTCATCATGTGCTCTAAGATTAAAACAGGCCTCCAGACAACTTTCCCATTGCTGTTATGTAAGTATTGAATAACCTGCCAAACTAAATGTGACTCATCATGTGATCTGATATTACATGGCTGTATGACTGTTTGCTTGCATGATTTACAAAAACAAGACCTGCTGGTTTGAGCTTTAGTACTGTACATGTTTCTAACTGCTTTAGTAGTTATACAAGTCACAAGTTCTTAGACTGTTTCTAAGGCTTCTTATTGTGAGAAAGAGCGAGCCAGTATCTATTTACTGGAAGGTGAGGCTATTTGGCACAGCACCACAGCAACCTCGTTGGCATGTGTAATATGAGACAGGTTTCAGTCAGAGGCAACTTTAACTAACATTGTCGAATGAAGCGCTGCCTCACATTAGCCAACACATGATCCTGTGATCAGTAAATGCAAATTGTCTTGTTTGTCTTCGGTGTTGCAAATACGGGAACAGTGTGATGTGTACTAGTTTGCGCAAGATGATGAGAAGTGTTTAGAAATTCTGGACATTAATTCTTAGTAGCTGTGGCACAATACAGGATGTTAAGGACTCCAGCTAACAATAATTACATTGATTTAGGATGATATTTATTTATTTATTTATTCACATGCTAGTCAGTAGGACGGAGGATTGATAACTTGGTTTAATAGATGTTTTGTTTAAAGTGTCTTGTTTTGTTTCTCAGCCTTACCTTGTGTAATCAGTATATGAGATTATTGTAGAACAGTGGTTCACAACCTGATCTTATGGTCCCCAAGATCAACCCAATTCACAATACATAAGTATGAAGAACAAATGTGCAGAGACTAGTGGTCTCTAAGGACTGGGTTGTGGACCACTGATGTAGACATAGTAAGTGCCATTTGAAAGTTTTACATTTGTCCTTTTCATCAACATCAGTAATATTGGTAACATTGGGGCCATGTTGTAAAATCAGCTCACCGTGCTAGATCTCTGCTGAGGTTATTACGTGCTGTAGTTTTAGAATGGCCAAGCAGGATAATGGTACTCACTCCTGGACCCACAAGATTAATTCTACCCCCATGATTTACTGAAACACGCAGATGAAGTTGCAGTATGTCCAGAAGTCATATGCTAAGGTTCTTATACATACCAACACAGGGCACATGGGAGCCCCCACTCATATTTTCTTACACCTGGCTCTGTGCCCACTTCCATATACAGTATAAAATATTTCTCCTACACCTGTCTCTTCCAGATTTCTATTTCTCCTACTTTGTCTTTGACCTATGATTTCTGCTACTCCATAATGTACTGCTTATCATTATGATTATTTTAGATTTATTTGTTTTATCTTTATCTTATACTTATGTGTCTTTAGATATACTGAGTGTGCAACAGTAAGTACTATTATTATCCAGTTTCTTACCAGTCAGCTTCCATCAGCACTGCACAGATATCTATTTATTCATGATATATATCATCCATTCATCACCATGATATATTAATTATTTACTTAAAGGCTATTAATATATATTTTATTTAAAGGCTCCAAATCCTAAAGAAGTTGGGATTTTCTGTAAAATGTAAATAAATGTAAATAAAAACAGAATGTAATAATTAGCAAAACTCATAGATCCATATTTCCTTCCATAATAAAACATAAAATACATATCAGATGTTAAAAGTGAGAGATTTGACCTTTTCATGAAAATTATTAACTCATTTATAATGAGTTATGGCAGCAGCGCGTCTCAAAAAATTTGGGACAGGGGAAACAAAATGCTGGACAAGTGAGTGGCACTAAGACATAACAGCTTTAGGAGCATTTTGCATCTAAATCACATGACTGGGTATAAAAGGAGCATCGTAAAGCGACAGAGGCAATGTTCCTCAGCGTAAAATTGTGAAGACATTGGACATCCCACCAACTACAGTACATAAAAACATCAAAAGATTCTGAGAATCTGGAGAAATCGTTGTGCACAAGGGACAAGGCTGACGGTCAATACTGGATGCTGATGATCTTCAGGCCTCCAGGCAGCACTGCATTAATAACAGGCTTTCTGAACCAGTAATCACTCCATAGGTTTAGGAACACTTCTAGAATCCACCGTCTGCGAACACAGTTCGCTGTGCAATCCATAAATACAAGATAAAGCTGTATCATGCAAAGTAGAAGCTGTATGTCAACACGGACCAGAAACCCTGCAGTCCTCTCAGGGTTGAAGTTCATTTAAAATGGAGGCAAAATAGAAAACTGTTCTGCAATCAGATGAATAAATATTAGAATTTTTTTTTTGGAAAATTTAGATGATATGGGGTTGCATTAGTGCCTATGGTGTGGGAGGCTTACATCTCTTCTCCAAGGAAAGGTCTTGCATATTTCGGTATTTATTCATCACATCATAGTGGCTTCACAGAAGAGTCCAGGTGCTAAACTAGCATGCTTGCAGGACTGCTGAGCCGCTAGATTACTACCTTAGACAAGACTGGGAAGAATAAGACAAAACTCCAGCATTTGGTCTTCTTACTTTCCAGACGTTTACAGACTGTTGTCTTTTCAAGATGTGTTGCTGCCATCAATTTGTAAATCAGCTAATAATTTTCATGAAATTTAAAAAGAAATCCCATATTTAACATCTGATATGTGTTCTATGTGTTCAAATTACATTGTCTTTCATTGTAATTTCCGAAAGTTATTTTTGATGAGGGAGGGCAGATTTTGTTTCTTAGCTACAACACTGACACTGACACAGAACATATTATGTTACACTTTACTGTAGGGTACTGCTAATTAGGCTACATAATACCTTTATAGGCTTGTCATTACACAGCTGACATATACCCAAACTCTCTACACATGTTTATACATTTGATACCATAGGCATCTTCTGTTATGAAGCCTACATTTCCTGGTTTTCATCAGAGACCTCCATAACAGATGATGCCTGTTGGAATTAGCATCTATAAACATTTGTGTCATGACAAGCTTATGTAGTTGTCACATAGCCTTATTAAAAGTATCTTACAGTTGATATTCAGTAAGACATATATTGGAAGATTTTAATCAGGTCAGATGCTGTGTAGTGATTGGTTTGTATTATGCAGACATGTCATGAAAGGTTCTGTCTTTAACCCCCAAAGGGAACAGTGAGACAATACAATTCAGAGCTCACTGGATCAATGGAAAACAATTTTTCTGGTTTTTGAGAGATGCTGTAAATAACACAAAGCAGCTTCTCTATTGGATGCACATTAACACAGTAATGCCACATATAATTCTGAATTTCTGTAAGAGGTGCTCTCTTGTTGGCCTTGGTGTGTCTGCTCTAGGTGTATATATGGCTAGCTCCTTGCACACGAAATACATAAAATGCTACGTCATACTGACGTGTCAGTATATTTCTGATTGCTTGGAGCATGGATTTTTTAGTTTCATGGAATTACAGTAATCTTGATGATTTACAGACTTATGGTTCTAAAAAGCCATTGCTGGTTTTACAGCCATTGCTGGTTTTACTTACGGATCCTAAAAAGCCATTGCTGGTTTTAAAATGATTACAGTATATTCATATTATGCTGAGACTCTTTAATTTGATTCTTCAAGCTGCAGATGTTCATTCTGCTTTATATTGGGAGGTATGAATTGTTTTTGCAGCAAAAGGTCCTTGCCTCTCCTGTTTCATTCCTCATTGCTGGGTAATAGCTCAACACACAGTCACAATATTTTATACACCGACAATCAACAGGATCCTAATAAATGTGATAAGACAGTTACAGGAAAAAAATGTAATTGTACTGTATTAAATTAATTTAACCCTCAGCCGTCTGCCAGTGAATGGAATGGAAATGGCCAGCGTGGGGACCTGCAGAAAGATGCCACACCTCAAAATTGTTCATTGCATTTACACATTTGAAGTATTCTTTAGAAAAACTGAAGTGGTTCTTCTATGGCCAGGGAGAGGAACTGTACATTTTTGTTGCTTTGCTGTACAATCTGGTGACATGCCTACTCAAGTTGCTGATTCATCTCAGCTCCTTGGTTCTTTACCTGTGCTATATTTACATTGCAGCAAAGAAATCTTTTGGCACTTTTATTTAGTAAGAACTGTGAGAAATGTAGTTACAACATCCGCAACATGTTGTAAGGCAGACCAAAATATTGTTCAGCAAAAGTCAGAAACAATGTCACCAATTCACGAAAGGCTGGTGTGACTTTTGGCTGGTGGGGCAATTGTTTATATGTTTTCCTCTGTACTGCAAGCACTTACATAACCTTGATTTACATACCCATACTAAAATCCTGCTACATGATCTCCATGAACACATGGAGTTTATAGATGTCATCCCCATATCTACAGTAATATGAGAAACCACTCTGGGCTTCTTGGAACCGGCCCTGAGTGTCTAAATAGCCTCCCCATGTATCAGACAGTGGGCGTTTTGTGTATCAGCCAGAATCATGGAGGAATTGTTGGAACTGAAAGAAAGCGCCAGGGTTTTTTTCCTGTTTCCTGGTTGAGCATGTTATGCAATGCCTCAACGTGTGCACACGCCTCCCAGCTTTCTGACCAATAGAGGAGGCAGACAATTCAAGCCCCTCTGTGACACACTGAACAGTGAGGATTGAATTTCAGGACAAGCAATCCTGCAATAACTGAAAAGGTTCAGTACGGACGTGTCTGGTGACTTCCTTGAAAGAGAATGTAAAAACACAACGTGCTGCCGCTGTCATTCACGTGGTGGTCTGTTACCGTGAGAACGTTGTGTAACTCATACAAGCATGGTTGAAATGCGGTTTTAATTGTATGGAGAGGTTATTATTTTATTAGGATTATTATATGATAAAATGTTTGCGCGGAACATTTATGAAATCCTCTGAGATATTAACCACTTCGTACCACTTGAACTGCAAAAACATTTGCTTAATTTGCTCCTAATGATGACTGACATGACCTTTTGGTGACCTTTTAGAAGAGGGGACCTTTTTTTGCCATCTACAGCATTGTCAGTGTACCACTAGTTTGGAATTCATTGTGGCATTGTATTATTATCTCTGGGTCATCACTCATAGCATGGACTATATATTACATATTTGACATATAAGACAGGATATAAACTCTTTAACCTTTTGCTGGGTGTGCCCCCATTCAGTATCATGGTATATGCACTCAACCACTAAGTGTCCTCCAAAGAGAGGTCAAGGTTCCTGTCCATAACTCAGCTTTAATGTAACTTTTGCAGGAACAACACAGTAAAGGGAAAACACATTGCCTACGGCTAGTAGGCTTTTCCTGCTAGCATCCACTATGAACATTGCTATCCTGCAACACTTCAGTACATAGCCCCACTGTTCAAAACTGAAGAAGTCCCTGACAGACTGAGGATAACGAACTGAATAACCCAAAATAAATATGTAACCTTCTGTTTTAACAGGTAAGGGGCACACTGATGCCACATTGTCCCGCTCTAGAAGCAGTAAACCCACTCACAGTCCTACCAAACAAATCCCACCTAAATGTTTAGAAGCACTTTGCCTACTCCATGAAGGCTCCCTCCCCCTGAGGAGTTATCTAGCTTCCCCCCAGGCTCATCTGTGGAGGGTCTTGATCCCCTGAGGTCACCAAGGGGCATTGTCTAGAGGGGAGGGGTCCTGGGAACCATAGTTCTAGGGGCCTCCAATGCAACATCATGTGGAGGCAAGTTTTCAAGCACATTGATACACCATGTCTGGCAGACTTTCCACCATTAAGTAAGGTCCCATCCCTTCACAGTCCGCCTTGGAAAAGAGGGTTTTCCAGCTGTGTAAATTAAACATCCAGACTCTCTCCTCAGGTCAGGCTGAAGATCCACCAAGTCGCTGGCTTCACCCATGGGGAACAACGGATCCTTGACTTTCTGACTCAGCTCTGCTGATAGCCCTCAACTGACTTCATTTGTCCTGTCTCCAAGCCCAGCGTTTCTTGCCTGAGGTTGAACACGGCCTATAGAATGCATGCATCTTAGGGGCAATCCAGAAGAAGTTGTGCACTTAGCTTAGACGGCCCCCCATGACAAGGAGCTGGCTACTCTCTTTCACACTCACTCTGTTATGTACTTATGTTGGACTGCAGAACTCCACTTGAAGTTTCCCTGCTCAAATTCAAGGCACTGATGCAACTTTCCATTCTCATCATCGGTTTCTAGAGGGCTGCTGAGCAGATCATCTTGTCCTCAAGCCTCTTGTAGCGTTATGTTGCTCACCCCAGAGTTTTCACACCAAGAATGAGGTCTATCCTCTCTGCCCCAGCAGCACCTGCTTTAAGGCTGGCTGTTGTGGCACCCTGCATGTGCCGCCTTAGCTTCTCTGGCAGCAGTATGTTCAAGAAGTGCTCCAGCACCAACTATATGTTCACAGTCTGATCGATTATGTCTGTCAAACCATCTTGCTCAGCTCTGGCACCAGCACACTAATTTTAGCTTGTCCTTTGTCTTTTGCCTCAAAAGGAGTAACTTGCACTTGCAGTTGTGCAACCTCAGCTCCCATTTTGCTCTCCCTATTGATTTGATCCACGAGTGTGGAGGTATGCATTGCGCTAGGAACCTGCTTTGTCTGAGCTGTGAACTCCTTGCCAAACCAACCTGTTCTTTAAACTTGCCACCTATTTCCCATTTCTGACACCACTGTGCATAGAAGAAGACTTAGAAGACATTGGATATAGGCAAATGCTCTTTTATTTTTAACAGACAGCAAGAAATGCCCCCCCCCCCCCAACCCTGCCTCCCCCAGAACTAAGCCTATCTGAAACACAGTTTAGTGGATAAAGCAGGAACACATGACAGCTGTGGAAGGTAGACAGTTTTAACTACTGGTTACTGTGCTTTTTATGTCCTTTGTCCAATAAGGTTATTATTATTATTATTATTATTATTATTATTATTATTATTATTATTATTATTATTATTTGATGTAGTAGTAGTAGTGATAGTAGCAGCAGCAGCAGTATTATTAGTATTAGTATCATTATACTAATAATCACATTCATTATGCTAATAATCACAGTCATTATACTAATAATCGCAGTCATTATACTAATAATAACATTCATTGTACTAATAATCACATTCATTATACTAATAATCACATTCTTTATACTAATAATCACATTCATTGTACTAATAATCACATTCATTGTACTAATAATCACATTCATTATACTAATAATCACATTCATTATACTAATAATCACATTCATTGTACTAATAATCACATTCATTGTACTAATAATCACATTCATTGTACTAATAATCACATTCATTATACTAATAATCACAGTCATTATACTAATAATCACATTCATTATACTAATAATCACATTCATTGTACTAATAATCACATTCATTATACTAATAATCACATTCATTGTACTAATAATCACATTCATTATACTAATAATCACATTTTGATAGTCATGAAATGGTGAAATGAGCCTCTCAGCAAATCACCACCTCACACACAAACACACCATCTGTAGCTGTTAGTGTGCGCTCTCTCCTGCATGCTTACTTCAGCACAGATATGATTTAGTTTTACATGGACTTTGAGGCTCATTTACCAAAATCTTCCTAGGAAAAAGTCTGATATATTTTTCAGAATGTATTTCTGTTCATTATTACAATTATTTTAGCATTATATTGTGCAGATGAACTGTGGTGCCATTTGTTCTATAGAAAACAGTGGCACCACTTATTTTCATATCTAAATCTGATAAGCTTAAGATCTTAGAAAAAACTGCTTAATGAAAGTGTGCTGAAGTTAAAAAAGCTTATCACAGACTTGTGATAATGTCTCATACTCCTATATCATTTCATTTCTAATGTTTACTTTGCAAATATTTATCAAGGGCCCAGATTGTCTGGACTGGCAGGTAGATCTTATTATTACAACATGTTTTTCTCCAGTCTGGGTATTCAAGGTCACAGCCAGAAGTGTGTGCAGTACCAGATCTGTGTTACTGCTTTTATGACTAAGAGAAAGGAATATTTGCGGTGTCACAATGTTCACAAGCTCTTTTTACAGTCGCTGTTCTGCAAGTCATTCTACCACTGAAGTAACAAACAGAGAACAATGATTTTACAATGTTAATGTAGCAACATTTAATTATTTCTAATACACAAAAAAGAAACTTTACAATTACACTTCAGATTAAATAATAAGATGGCATGATGGTGCAGGGGGATGGATTGTCGCTGGTCAGCAAAACAGGGATTGGATAGGGTGTCGGGGGTGCTTTCTGTACGGAGTTTGAATGGTAGTTTTTTCCTACAGTCCAGAGATATACAGTCAGATGAACTGGAGATGCTACATATGATGCTACCTGTGATAAACTGGCAACCTGTCCAGGATAAACTGGCAACCTGTCCAGGGTGTTTCCCACCCTCTGCCCAATAAGTGTTGGGATAGACTCCAGGGTCCATAGACTCAAGGTTTGGTACCAAAGGAAAAAAAAATTAAAGCTGTTTGTCTGGGCAGTTAGCATTTATTTTCTGAGAAAAACATTAATATTAAAATGAATGTAAATAACATTCGTTTTTTTTCAACTTCCAAACCTTTCCTCTGGGAAGCCCAGCTGTACCTGTAGCTATCATCCAACACCTGTGTTTGCAAAATAAAACGTCTGTATGTTAAAACAAGATATCAACTACTGTTGCTGCGCTTTAGTCTCTTTATGTCTCTTTTTTTTTCATTTATTTTAGAATTATATATGGTGTTTTAACAAGTAAAGGCCAAGTATTATACAAATCATTAAGTCTTTTTAACTCTTTCATTAACATTAACTATTAATGAAAGAAAACAATTACATGAATTGTATTCATGGTGGAAAAGTACACTGTAAGCCAAAATAGCACCCAAGAAAAACATACAGCAACATTTACAGGAAGTGTTTTGTCATGCTAGTTTGTCATTATGTGTGCCCTGGCATTTGTTAACTGGGATTATTTTGCTAAGGCCTCTAATCGGAGAGGGCAGGACTGGGAAACACCCAGAGATGTGTGTGTCAGCTGAGAGAAGAGAGATGCAAGTCGGAGAGCGAACTGTTTGAGAAAAACTGATCTTGTCAACATTCCAAATCTCAGATGTAAGTAAGTTCATTGACTGTTTTAGAATTGCCCTCCTAACGTTCCCTTAAAATAGCCTATATGTTTAATTCCTACTACACTACGTCTACATTCAGCACACACATCAAACAAAGAAAGGTTAAGGTTAATGAGTTTTCCTCTAAGGACCTACACAATATTGCCAAAAGTGTTCACTGAATAAACTTGATTGACATCCCATTCTTAACCCAAAGGGTTTAATATGATGCCGTCCCTCCCTTTACATTTTCAACTCCTCTGGGAAGTTCCACAAGGTTTAAGAAAATTTGCTTATGGGAATTTTTGACCATTCTTCCAGAAGCACATTTGTGAGGTCAGACACTGATGTGAGAAGAGAAGCCCTGGCTTGTAGCCTCCGCTCTAATTAATCTCAATAAAATTCTATTGGGTTGAGGTCAGGACTCCCTGCAGGCCAGTCAACTTGCTCATCCATGTCTTTAAGGACCTTGCTGTGTGCACTGGTATGAAGTTATGTTGGAACAGGAAGGAACCATTCCCAAACTGCTCCCACAAAGTTGGGAACATGAAATCTCTTGGTCCGCTGAAACATTAGGAGTTGCTTTTACTGGAAGTAAGGGGCTGAGCACAAACGCACACCGTAATCCACCTCCACCAAACTTTGCACTTGGCACAATGCAGTTAAATATCGTTCTCCAGGCCACCGCCAAAAACAGACTCGTCCATCTGATTGCCAGACAGAGGAGTGTGATTAGTCCCTCCAGCAAAAACATGGCTCCACTGAGTCCAGTGGCGGTATACCACAACAATCAACGCTTTGCATTGCACTTGGTGATGTAAGGCTTGGATGCAGCTGGTCGACCATGGAAACCCATTCTATAAAGCTCTCTATGCATTGTTCTTGAGATAGTCTGAAGACCACATTGAGTTTGGAGGTCTGTAGTGATTGACTCTGTAGAAAGTTGGTGACCTCTGTGCACTAGGCGCTTCAGCATCTGCTGACCCCACTCTGTCATTTTACGTGGCCTACAACTTCATGGCTGAGTCGCTGTCGTTCCCAATCACTTCTACTTTGTTATAATCCCACTGACAGTTGACTGTGGAATATTTAGTAGGGAGGAAATTTCACGACTGGACTTGAAGGTGGCATCCTACCACAGTACCACGCTGGAATTTATTGAGCTCCTGAGAGCGACTCTTTCTTTCACTAATGTGCGTAGAAGTCTAATTTCACTAATGTGCAGTCTGCATAACTAGGTGCTTGGTTTTATTCATCTGTGGCCATGGAAGTGTTTGGAACGGCTGAATTCAATTATTTGGTTGGGTGAGTAAATACTTTTGGCGATACGGTGTACGTAAAACTAATTCAGAGGGTTTGAGGACCCGCGGGTTCAGGTCATGGAGTATAAAACACTACCATGGCGCCCTCTAGTGATACCACGTTCACCATGTATTAAAAGAAATGCCCTCCTCAAAAGTCTCAGTGCCCTAGTACGACGAGAAAACCCTAATCATGATAGAAACATTTAATATTTTTTATAATATAGATATTTAAAATATATACATTATAAATGGTTGTTTTATATAATTTGGCAGAAATACCGCTCTTATGATCAGGCAAATGAAGCGAAGCCTGTCGACTCCTTCCACGTGTTACAGGACCCCAGGATGTCCATGCTTGCTGAGCGTGAGTTGATAGTTTGATTTGCCTTATTTTACTGTTTGTGACAGTTTTGTGTTTTTATAAGCAGTATAGAGAGCGTACGTGTGGTATTAGGCACTGCGTGTGGTGACATGCTATAATCGGTCAAGTTTCCTTTCCGAAAGTTATTCAGGTTTTCCGTCTGTTTAGGTTAGCATAATATGCTAGCTAACAGTAATGCTGTGTGTCAGGGACACGTTTCTGTCCATGTAAGGATCACAAGCGATGTTTGGGCAAAGTGTGCTGCAAAGTTCTCTTTTACTCTGATTTTTACTAGTGCTTTAGACGTGAGCTGTCAAACTCAAATCCTGGGTGTCAGCAGTGCTGAGCTCAAAGTTCACCCCTAGATTAATTTATGAATGTATTAGATTTAGAGGAGCTATGTCCATTAAAAAGCTGCATAGCTCACTTATTAGGATGTAAGCAAAGTCGTTTAGTTTGATTTGATGTGAAACGGTCAACTGTAGAGTAGCTAACAGAGTCTCTGTTAATAGAGTCCTCTTTTACTTAAGGTTGTCACATTAGAAACATTAGGCCGACCGAGCAGTGGCTCCTTAAGACTGCACTCCCACTAGGGTTGCTACCCGTCCCGTAAAATACGGAATCGTCCTATGTTTGGAAATTAAATGTTGCGTCCCGTATTAAACCAATACAGGACGCGATTTGTTCCGTATTTCAGTAAATGTCCGATATACACGTCTGTCACACACACATGAATGACCTCACCAACACACACCTCACCTTTTAGACCTGGGTCATTAATTCAGATCAGTAAGGATGACTAAGGTTACTGGTTTTCTTGTTTCAATGCAATGCAATGCCAAGTAATAATTCTGATGTCAGTACTGATACTCAACTTTTGTTTTGTGCAGATAAAATGTGATTTTTCTGCAACAGTTGGAAGCATTTGCTTTTGTATTAAATGGCTTTAATATACTTAATAAACTAAAGGATATCAAGGCTCAGGTCCTGTCCATAAAAATCATAGTAAACTGAGAGGCCCCAGTACAGTTTGGTAATTTCCTTGAGTAAACACTCAGTCAGTTACCTGGTTTACTGGTTGTGTTTGAGATGAACTGTGCTGAACACTGACATGGCAGTGCTGGGACCTGCCTTTGGAGGGTTGTCAGACAGTTGCATCTGGACTAAACAAACTACTTTGTTCCCTGCTTTAGTCAAGTCTTTGTAGATACATATTTTGGCCAGTTATGTAATAGTTGTATAGCTGAGGCTGCTAGCAGCTAATGACTGTGTTTGTTAGCTCGCAGAAAGCAGAAGTGGTCTGTGGACCCGAGGAACAGCGCATGGAGCAAAGATGAGTCCAAGTTTGGCCAGAAGATGCTGGAGCGAATGGGCTGGTCTAAAGGAAAGGTAATATGTGGCTTATATTGCCATCTTAATCTCTGCAATTGCAAAATCAATTGCCATTTAAAAAAAAAAAGTGCTACGTTGTACATTATAGGTGCTTAAACTTGCAGACACCTGCTCTGAAATCACAGCTATTTTTAGTCCCCTATAACAGCCTCTACTTATCTGAGAAGGGTTTAACATACAGTGGGGTGCGAAAGTTTGGGCAGCGTTGTTAATTTTCCTGATTTATCTTTATAAAGCATTGATTGTTTGGATAAAAAAAAATGCGTTAAATATATCATATAGGGGACAAACACAGTGATATTTGAGAAGTGAAATGAAGTTTATATGATTTACAGAAAGTGTGCAATAATTGGTTAAACAAAATTAGGCAGGTGCATAAATTTGGGCACTGTTGTTATTTTATTGATTTCAAAACTAATTATTGGAACTCAAATTTGGTTTGGTAAGTTCAGTGACCCTTGACCTCCATACACAAGTGACTCCAATTATGAGAAAGGGTATTTAAGGGGGGCAATTAAGTTTTTCTCCTCTTTGCATCTTCTCTGAAGAGTCGCAGCATGGTAGTCTCAAAACAACTTTCAAATGACCTGAAAACAAAGATTGTTCACCATCATGGTTTAGGGGAAGGATACAGAAAGCTATCTCAGAGATTTCAGCTTTCAGTCTCCACTGTGAGAAACATTGTGAGAAAATGGAAGACCACAGGCACAGTTCAAGTCAAGGCTCGAAGTGGCAGACCAAGAAAAATCTCGAATAGACAGAAGCGAAGGATGTTGAGAACAGTCAGAGTCAACCCACAGACCAGCACCAAAAACCTACAACATGATCTTGCTGCTGATGGAGTCACTGTGCATCATTCAACTATTCTGCGCACTTTACACAAGGAGATGCTGTATGGGAGAGTGATGCAGAGGAAGCCTTTTTGGACAAGCCAGCTTCATTTTGGAATAAGGTGCTGTGGACTGATAAAACTAAAATAGAGTTATTTGGGCATAACAAGGGCCAGTATGCATGGAGGAAAAAGAACGCAGCACTCCAAGAAAAACACCTGCTACCTACAGTAAAATTTGGTGGTGGTTCCATCATGCTGTGGTGCTGTGTGGCTAGTACAGGGACTGGGAATCTTGTTAAAGTTGAGGGACGCCTGGATTCCAATCACTATCAGCAGATTCTGGAGACCATTGTCCCAGGACCCCTAATCAGTGCTGACCAAGCTGAAGCTGCGTCACTTCAAGAGAGGGCTGGAAATCTTCCAACATGAGAACAATGACCCTAAAACACTTGCTCAAAAACCCAAGAACCTGAATATGTATTGCGAAGCCCCACTTGAAGGGAAAAATCTGTGGTGTCACTTAAAGAGAGCTGTTAAATCCATTTTGCTTCTCAAAAAAACCATATATGATCAAACCTTATTTAATGCTTTATAAAGGTAAATCAGGAAAATTAACAAGGCTGCCCAAACTTTCGCACCCCTGTAGTTGTTTGGCTGCCAGATGTCTGGGCATGGAGTTGTAGAGATTTCTAATGGTGACCTGTGATAATCTATCCCATGCAGTTTGAATATTCTCACACAGTTCCTGTAGGACATGTGATGCGTGACAACAAATCATCTTTGTACTGACCACAGTGCCTCCACACATGGATTTGTTGGTCAACTCCACCAAGACAAAAAGCGGGACTCCTTGCTGAAGATGACCTGCTGCCTTTCTGAGTCACTTTGACAGTCTGGCATGATAATATTGAAGTCTTTGGCGACGTTGGCATGGTGTTAAGGGCGATCATTGTAAAGGACTAGACAAAATCTCTGCCCAGAAAATATAGCTGTAGCTCAGTCTGCGTCCAGGAAGGCTGTTTAGTGTAGTGATGTAATATAGGTAATATTGTTATGCTGTTTGTTGATCTTCTAGGGTCTTGGCAAAAGTGAACAGGGAGCCACAGAACACATCAAGGTTAAAGTGAAGAACAACAGTTTGGGTTTAGGGACCACAGCCTCCAACGAGGTAAGAGTCTTTTTTTAATCCTGGTTTTTGTATTTTATTCTAAGCATTGTAATCCCAAACATTGAGACTGGCTTTTTAATGTAATTCTGCTTTCTAGGATAACTGGATTGCCCATCAGGATGATTTTAATCAGCTTCTTGCTGAACTCAACAACTGCCATGGCCAGAACAACACTGACGGTAACACTTGCTGTCATTTTGCTGATAAACCCGTCTGGTTCGGTCGTTACACCTAGGTGTTGTACCTTCTTGGTTATGCATAGTTATAGCTATAAGGTTGTTATGCTTTTATTGATTCGGTTTACTTTATTTCTATCATAACCTTGAACCGCCTCTTGGTGGTGCTGTTGTAACACACAGGGCACAGTTGACTAGGTGTTTTACAGCGTGGCACTGTGTAGTATTTAGTGAACTGTTAAGGGGTGCAGTTACTGCTATCCAAAAATAAAATGTACAATAATAACCATTTATAGTAAGGGTCTGCGAGAACCAGCTGTAGCTGCAGTGCTGTTTATTGATCTATCCTGGTGTTTTGCACTTGGTTCAGCTCAGTTATCAAGACCTTGATTAGATGAAATCAGGGTTTATTCCCGTCAGTGGTATGGTTTGATAACCGAAGTAATGAATTAAGGCCAACCTTGCAGAATACTCAACCCCCCTACAAATTCTTCTGATTCCACTGAATAACAGATGACACTCTAATGATCCAGATTGTTCAAGTCAGTATTTTTTTCAGGAATAAATAAAAAGTTGAGTATGCTGCTTGTGTTCAACCCCCTCAGACTAGTATTTACTGCAGCAGCGTCTTGTTCTGTGTATTTCCCCCAGCTCTGCATACTCTTTGGCAGTGGTTGTCTTCCTTTCCTTCTACCAGATTGACTAAGTTTGTTCAGGTTGGCTGGATGACTCTTGTGGACTGCAGAGAGTCAAACCGGTTTCAGTACGACAGTCTCAATTGAATTGATTGAATTAAGATCTGAATTTTGATCTTGGTAATTGTTGACTTGTCTGATTATGAAAGCTATTTCCACATTTTGGCAGGGTCATGCTAATGCGTTCTGCAAACTGTATGTGAATTTTATTTATTTATTTATTTATTTATTTATTTTAAGCAATGCCTTCTTTCTAACCACACTCCAATACAAGCCTGTTGTATGCAGAGTGCTTAATGATGTCGACTGGCACACCTTCACTCTGTTCTCTGGCACCGAATTCAGTAGCTCCTTTAAGGTGGCTTGTTGGCCTTTCTCTCCCTCGCATGTGCCTTTCTTGCTCTAAAGCTGTTTTATGCCATGGCCTTTTGTATGAGGTGGGATGTTCGAACAATACCACATTATTTTATAACCTGTATTTTTCTGCATGTCGTTGAGTGTGGTACTTGGAGTTTAGAGAGTCTTTTATCCAGGAAACCTTTATTGAATGATTCACAGGTAGAGGCAAATTGTAAGCCAGCTATGCTAGATATGCTGTATTTTTCATCTGTGTAAACTTGGAGCTTTTGTAGCAAAGGGGTGAATACTTTGTCAAACAGCATTTTTATATTAAATAATCATTTTAAACAATTACTACTTTAAATTGGAATATGCCTGAAATATCAGAGCTATTTTTAATCCACCCAAATTGAATGACTTAAGGAGGTTGAGTGCTTTTGCGCTGTATGTTATATTATGTCTATTGTAATGGCACAGTTAAGCTTTGAAATTGACGTTTCTAGGTCCAGAAGGCACCCAGGAAGAAGCACAAGGATTCAGTCTGGAGGAGAAATCCAAAACCTCCAGAAAAAGGGTCCATTACATGAAATTCACTAAAGGTATGACGCACACAGTGTCTACATTACAAATTCAGTTAATCTGTATTCATGAACCCTCTGTTGTTCTGCCTTGATCTGGTTTATGATTCAAGTTGATGCTCGTAAGACTTCTTATTCTGTAACACCTATAAACCGTTTATGAAGAATTGTGAATTTATGAGAGCGAGTAGAGATCTAAGCTTTTTACATTTTTTTGTTGTTTGTTTTCTCCATAATCGTTAATGAATAATGTTGTTAAAGAAAATGCTGCTAAAGTCCTCTGTTGAAAACTCCATAAATACTTCTTCATATTACAGTATATATATCGCATGCAAAAGTATTGCATTGTCATTGTTTCTAATACTGCGCAGACCTAAATTTGCAGTCTTCTGTAGTCTAGCATGTAGATGTTATAAGCTTGTGAGATGCAAAGTCTGAGATAGTAGAAGTGAACTTCAGAGGTGTTTACAGGAAACTTGGAAACCCTAAAAATAACTGGAATTGTAATAATGGCAAAGGATAGACACAGAAAATTTATATTATTGAGGCTCCAGGGTAATTTTCTGTTAAATGTCCTCTTGAAACCCAAATGACCAGTATATTGGGCATTGGCTATTCTAACTCTATAGAAGCTTATTACCTCACTGACGTTTTGTGTTTCTACAAAACTCAGTCTTTCTATTGGTTGATCATTAGAAGAATGCTTATTTTTATCTTAGAAAACAAATTTGAGAGTCACCAAATCAAACACTGATTCATCTTGTCTTTATTTTTAAAATTCCTTATATTCATTCATTTGTTTGTTTGTTTATTTATTCAAAGTTCAGATTTTAAAATTCAGATTTCTTTTACTTTAAAAATAAATGTCTCATACATAAAGGATGGATATTAAATAAATGAATGTGTGGTCTCTGACTACTGCACAGTATTGTACCACTGACTGGACCTTTGTGGTTAACGACATGCCCCTTCTCCCAGCCCCCGCCTTACATGTGAGGGGTTGAACCTTGAGTTCTTTGGCAGCAGTAGGAGCAGCTCATGGGTCAGTGCTGCAGTAGATCAGCTTGCCAGGACAGTGCGGTCAGCTTAACCAGAGATCAGCTTCAGGAAAAGGGAGTGGCTAATGACCCACCTAGACAAATAGCCATCAACATGCCAGGAGCTTCTAACCTTCGTAATTTGAACAATGATAAACACACAGATTTTTTCCATTGGTTTATATGTTTATTTAACATGCACATGTCTGTCTTCACAGCCTTTTCAGTGGCCTTATTTTTAGTGACTCTTGCTTGCCCCCAACATTTTTGTTTTTTGAAAAATCCCAGGAATGTGGGGAAAAGGGCTCTCATCTCTTATCACCTGACAAGTTACCGTTGCACAAGGCTTAAAAGCATGACTTCCTGTTTCCTGTGAGGAGCGCTGGCCGATGCATTTACAGCTTAAAATGGCCTCAATCAGTGCCTGATGAGTCTCGCAGATAACGTAGAGCATGGGTGCATGCTGCTGTTGTTGTCGTCGCTGTGATTTCAGGCCCTTTATTTAGCTGCAAGACGGAAAGCCGTTGTCCCTACAGACAGGGTGAACGTGGATGTTCTCAGAAATAGATAACTCGTAAGGGAGGGTGCATGTCCTCAGACAAACCTTTACTTTGTGTCTCAGTCTTGGACAACCTTACTGACCACTCTTAAAGTGGAGGTAACAGGTTTTTGTTTGTAGGATTAGGCACTGATGAAGTTCATGAACAACATACCTTTTCATTTGTCATCACATCATAACTGATAAATGGCTTTCGTCCAGTGACCTAATGGGTTGGAAGAGCTAATGCTCAAGTTTCAAGTTGTCTTTCGTTGCCCCCGTCTCTTATGACGTGATGTCAGCCTGTTTCACCTGCTGCTGGGATTAAAGCTAGCAAGTTGAACCAGAACTTCAGCTTTTCTTCTCCCTTGGTTACCAGCAGGAATGCACCGATGCTAATGTGGTTACTTAGCAATCAGTGTCTAACAAAAGCTGAACTAACTGACTAATCGCCAAGTATAATAAGGTCCAACCCCACTAACTCAAGGTTGTGCGTTCCTTGAAATATGAAGAGAGCAGCATTAGTTACCGGGCCTATGAATCATCACACCAGGGTTCTCGTTGGGTTTGACCCCTGCGAAGGCATCAGGATCCTATCCGTGGTTCTTAGCATTGTTCTGTCTGCCGTGTGACCTGCAGAATTCTTCGGCCTGTGTTTTGTGCCAGGTGTGCCTCATTTTACCCTCTGCCAGGTGAAGGATTTAGCAGAGATAAACCAGTTACATATGGAGTTGAAGGCAGCCTGTGTTCAGCAGGTGCTTATGCAACGCTATATCTGCTGAGGCTTAGAGGGGCTCTGCAATGCATAGACATGTAACCTATTTCAGGTTGACACAAAAGGTGGGGGTTGGATTTTGAAGCCAGAGTAGCGCTGTGATACTCTAAACTATATCTGTCCAGGTCAATAAAAACTGAAACATTGCAGTGTGGCAGAATGTAACTATTGCTACGCTGTAAAGAATCCGTCTTTTACCTTGTGCGAGTAAAGCACTGCAGTGGTAAAAAGGCTTGATGTATAGAAGCACTCTGAGAGATTTACTAATGCTGATACCAGGTTTACCAGGGCTTCATTCTGACCTGATCTTGAAACAGACAAACAGGAAAAATGATTGGTGTTATGCAGTGTTTGTTGACTGTGAATTCCTAGGCTAATGGCAGTGTTAATTATACGTTGCATTCATTTAAGACGGCTAAATTGATGGTTAGGATAAATGAAATAACAGCTAAAATGTTTTGACATGTTTTCTACTCTTTTCTGGAGTAACGGTAGTGTGTCAATCAAGTAGCCACTCCCATCTGTCATTTGTACAGATATTTCTCATCCTGTGAGAATCGGTCATAAACATTGGACGTCCTGTCGTAAATTTGCATCACCTCACCTCTTCTTGGAGAAGTAATCCCCTTCCAAATAGTTGTTATGTGTCAGAATGCTTGTGAATAACAGCTGGTTATCAGTGCAGAGGGTCTGCTACCTCTAGCATGTGTCTCTGCCCTGTTCCACCTGGCTCTCACCCATGCAGTCAGCGGACCCAGATTGATGGGTTTCAGTGCTGGGGATAGGCACTCATGTCTCCGCTGCCCATCCTAGGCACTAGAAATGTAAACCAGTAACCCAGATTTAATTGGGTGCCCATTTATCACCAGATACAGAAGTTTCTGATGTGGATTGAACTGCAGTACTTTATTATTTATGTGGCTGAGTAGGTCAATCCATTACACGCTAGATGCATAAACCAGTTTTGGATTCTTTGCCAAATAATTGGCCTTTTTTTTTTTTTTTTTCCCGAAAAGCTCAGTAGGTTCTTATCATATCTCGGGAATGTTACGTTATTGCCTGTTACATTGTTGTTTGTACAGTTCCTTCAGTTAAAGGAACACCTACATTTCAACATGATCGTTTTCTGTCAGGAGCGCAGTACCGCAGATGCTTAGAGGAAAGATTTGTGCCTCAGAAAGGTTTTTTCTTTTCTTTGAAATGCGAGAGCTTTGATCCTGTCCGGGTGTCTTTTAAGGCAGTCAATTAGTTTGTAGGTTGTCAGATTAGCAAGTCGATCCAAAAAAGCCTCTGTGATTGCTAATCTGGTTTGGCCAGAGTTCCATGGCACTCATCATCATCCCAACGGTGACCTTGACAACTGCTCCCAACAGGATTTCCATAGCACCTCAACTGCACCAGCATACCATACACATCCTGCCAGTGGCCCATGGCCATGTTGGAAAAAATCAGAAAAACCAAAGCCTTAAAGCCACTCGGAGGCCCTGATATGTGCCCCACAAAGCCTGTTTAGGCTGATGGATGCCTGAACGAAATGTGAAGAGGCCGTTTTTGGACGACATTTGATTTCTACTGGATCAATAGGCGGCCTGTGTGAGCTGGCCTTTTGTTTAGCCTCCTTACAGGATAACTTGGTTACAGGGAGGCAAGGTCTCCTCTTTGAAAGGCAGAGAGAAAAAGCGCTTAGAGCAATAAATAACCCGCCGTTATCAGGGGCTGCTTGGAGGAAGAGGATGCAGCTGGACGAACAGGCCTGCAGGCCGAGACGGGCGCCCGTGCTCTCCTGGAGCCTTTGAGCCGCTGGAAAGCGGGAGGCGCGAGGCGGGGCCGCCCTTGCATCGTTTGTTTTTCTTCGTCCGTTTCATCCCCTGTGACCACGCAGCGCGCCCTCTTTTGCCTTTAAAACCTTTCCTCTCGGCAGGAGTTCAAAACTGTCCTGCGACCCTTATCCATTTAAATCAATAATTTACAGAGTAGAGCCCCCATAGAAAAATATTCATTTGTCAACAGGTCGAGGCCGGAGACGTTTTCTTTTCATGTTAAAGAAAGTCTGATAAACAATGACTCTTTTAACCATGAGAGGTTGTTGTCCAGGAGTAGCTAACATTACTTTCCGTGCCCACTTTGGAATTTGACAGCATATCATGTTTTTGAGGAAAGCTAGTGCGCTGAGCTGTATCAAAACAGTAGAAAGCATATTCAACCTTTAAATCAGAGCAACACAGACAAAAAAGTAAGATGTACTGACATGTCAGAGGTCTATTAAATAAAGTTTCTCTCTCTAATGTGTTATCACAGGAAAGGACCTGTCCAATCGCAGTGAGACAGACCTCGCCTGCATCTTTGGAAAGAGATCGAAACAGGCTCGAGACCAAGATGAGGTAAGATGGTCTGCTATCATCTACCGTTCTCTCAGATGATTGTTTTAGACATGCTTATTTTCCCTTCCTTCACCAGTAACACAACATCTCAGTCTTTTAAACCACATGTAGTTGAAATTGTGATTGAGAAGGATACAGATTGGCTAAGAGCCGTTAAAACTTTTGACCATGTTGTGAGTTTGAATGATTGCTTTGCAATATTCCTGATAGCGGCTCACTCCATTTTAGTCTACCTGTAAGCACCACTGACCTGCTCGGGGTCACGTGAGCCGCCTGCAGCAGGCTGTGAGCCAGTGATTAGCCATGTCATGGCGTGCAGCAGGGAAAGCGCATAAATCCCATTAACAGATTAACACCCCCACTCTCCCTTTCCACCCCCCCCAGCCTCACTGCGGTCACATCGGGTGCCGCTCTTTAGTCAGCGTGCTATCCGTTACCATCCCTGGACATTTGTTGCCTTCTGTCCTTCAGGGCATGGGATGTGATGAAATGAGCAAAAGGAATTTCTGATGACACCCTTAAATCCCTGGAAAGTTAGTTAGAAGTTTGGGAGGATTACACTACTAAGTTGTTTTTGGCTGATGTGGCTCTTTGGCACAGTTGGAATAACTTGGTTTGGTGGTGACGATGTGACACATGACCAACAAGGTCCTTATGTGTTATGGAATCTGTGTATCTTAAATATACGCATTATATCTCCAACTTGTGGCTTCTGAACAAGCAGGCCAACGTATTTGCTTTTAGCATGAAGCTCTGTTTTGCTTAGACCTTGAGTATGGTAGATTCTTTTATCTTAGGAACATGCTTAGTTTTTTCCTTTGTGGTTTTGTTTCTTAATGAAATGTATTACTTGATGCATGGAGTATTTGGCAGTAAACATGTAGCACAGGCAGTTGCCAGGCTATGAAAAATGAAGGCCATTGAGATCTCTGCTCGGGTGTTGGTTACAGGTGCTCTTCGGCATCATCTTCTGTTTTGATTTCAGCAGTGCAGTTGCTAAGTGCCAATGTTTACCCAGGGAAAATGGCCTACAGGCAGGCACATAAATCCTAGCAATTTTTGTTAGGTATGTGTTTAATACTTAGAATAAACCGATAATTTAGATCAGCTGATTCTTGTGGTTGGATATTTGCACATTGATTGCAGTAGAGCTAAAAGGAAGGTTTTAATCATAAGAAAGATGGCTATGGACTGTTCACCAAAGCACACCTGATTTGTTACGTACATAGAGGATTTATCATGCTAATGAAGGTGGAGGTAAATGAGGTTGGCGTTAAAATCCAATACACGCATGTCATAGGTTTTAACCACCAACCAGCTGGAAGAAATTGATGTTTCAAATCCTTAGTTTGCACTAAACAACCTCCTGATCCAGCAAACGCCACACAATAGCCACCGTTCCTGCTCTGCCCAAAATTGGAAATGTTAGCAGCGTGTTTTTTTTTTTGTTTTTTTTCCTCCAGTAATCGTTTTGTTCCGGTTTGTTATTGTACTGTTCAGGAGGGACTTCATTGACCGGATCGAAAACCAATCTGAGCAGAATCACAATGGCATCCCAGGAGGTTGTGCGATGAGGGCTGGTGGCAAGCCCAGGAAAAGAGCGGGCAGTTAGGCCTGCAGAGGAAGTGTGGATAAGGAGGAGGTTGTATTATGTTGTGGGTGTTTGCAAGGCATTGAGGCCAAATGAGGAGGGTTAAAAAAAAAAAACAAAAAAAAACCAGTGGCTAGAGTGGGAACAGTATCATTGACTAAGCGGCGCACACCCTTAGGCTAATATCTCATACGAATAGTAGCGGGAAAGAGTTTGTGTAGCGGTGAATCACATTTTCGGCTGCTGTGTAGCGGGACGTGTAGACCCTTGCGTCACACTAAAAATGTCAAAGCAATCAACATAGTGAGTCATTATTCTCTTTTTTGGTGTAGCACAGGTAGAGAGTTGGGCAAATGGGTCTGAAAGCTGATTGTTGAGGCAGGGCTGTGCGACTGCTTGCTCCAGGTTTTGGCAACGTTCTCTCCCACCTCTTGCACCAGGGGTTTTCCTCTCTCTTCGCACAGCTTCCTGCCAGCCTCTTATCTCTTGTCACAATGCTCCCTGACACACACACACACACACACACACTACACACACGCACATGAACACACTCACAAAAGACTGTCCCAATTCACCCCTGGTCTGTCGGGCGCACTGTTAATTTATTTAAGAAAGCAGTGGAGAAATGCGTTGTGCATATCACAAGGAAATCTTATTTAAGGTTGGTGCCTGACCCATATGTTGGTGGGGCAGTAATAATTGCCAATAACGATTTTCTTGCAGATGCCTATTTTAACTAAATTCCAAACATTATTTATTGCCTTATCTAGCAAGATCATGATTCTCAGATATGAAGGAAAATGTCAGAAGTCCACCAAATTTATTTATTTATTTTTTTGGAAATGCCACATGTCTGTGTGAATGACAGTGATACACGCTGAACCGATAAATCTGAAGACCAAAGACCAAAATGGTCATTTAAAACTAGTGATTGCATATTGGTACGGATGGATCTTGGAACCATTGCCGATTGGAGCAGGACATTGCTGAAGTTACAGGATTGTTACAGGATATCTGATCAAGCCTGTAACAAATCTGTCCTGATATCACTTGCTCAGCTGTGCATTTTGTCATATGGGCTAGTAGAGTGTTTGTGTACCTAGAGCATGATGTCCTACTTTTAGATGCTCCGCACAGTGAAGTCATTCATTTAAAAATTATTAACACTAAATATAACCTTCAGTGACCATTTCTATGACGATGACCAATAACCAAAACTGCAAAGAATTCTGAGAAGCTCCACCTCATGATACTTTGTGTATGTGAATTGTCCATTCACAATTGGAAGCTGTTACTCACATCAGTCAGAGAAGCACTGAATACACTGTGCGTAGGGTATAAGTGTAAAATCGATCAAAAATGTTCAACTAGTAATGAGTTATTTTTAGTCCCCTAAGGCTTGTATTGGTAATGGGCTTTAAAATTGTCCTATCTGTTGAACCCTAGTTTGGGTTCGCTGTCTTTGGTTTTAGGGATTTAATGACCTGACTTTGACTTTCCTGGAAGGGTGGAAACAATTCAACTTTGCATGACACAATTTTGCAAACCCGGAATCTCTTAATCATAGTTCCTTGAGTGAGCCTAAGGCAGACATGGAGCCTTTGTGGTCAAATTGGATGGCCTGAGTTGGCATTAGAGGCGTCACTGTGCACTGGGTGCAGCAACCATGTGACTGCAAGAATGTAGCAGCTGTCCATCCGCATGCCCCACTGTGATCCATCACTATGTCCTGCTTCAGCCCCAATTACCCACAACACCACAATACAGAGATGACAGAGAGACTGACTGTCCGTTTCACAGGCGGAGCGAGACAGAGATTGCCCCTGCTGTATCTCTCATATTTGTATATAATTTATTTATTATTTTTGTTTGTTTGGTTTTCTCTGGGGAATAACAGGAAAATGACATTATTTTTCATCTGATATTGGAAGTACAAACAATAGATGCTACAAACAATCTTCTACTTTTAGCTCATGCACACACTGGGAATTTCCCTTCTTTTACACCTAATGGTGCATAATAGGGTTTTGGTTCATTTAAATTCTGTCTAATTTTAATATTGCAGTCTCCATTAAGGATTCTGTTAACCCATTATATAACCTATTCGTATGGAGGAATAACAGATGAAAACAGATGATTATTATTTAACAAAGTACTATCCTTGCTGTCTTTGCCTTCCTAGTTATGTCCTTTACAGGCTGAGGTAAAATGTATTATTATTATTATTATTATTATTTATTTATTCATTTATTATTATTATTATTATTATTATTTCGGGGGGGGGGGGGGTGTATTTATTTATTTATTTATTTATTTATTTATTTAAAAAACTGACAGGATAGCCCGCAGGAACAGAGATTATAAATTACTAATGTCTTACAATACTTGACTAATGTCCCTCTTTTTAATGTTTTCATTCTGTTGCTGAACATATCTTAAATGACTGGTTACGGAGACTAAAAGGAATGTAAAGCACTTTTAATCCCCATACTTGGGATGTTTAAACTTTATTTTCATTTGTCTTTTTTTGTCACTTTTGTCCCAAAACCAAAGTGTAATTTTGGAAAATTTTCAGTGGCCAAAATTTTGATGTGTCCCTAATGAAATTTAGGATATGCATACTGCCACCTCAAATGGTTGCCACAGTAGTTGGGTGTCTGTGCACATCCCCTGCTGGATAACACCACAGGCATAGACAGTTCAATTCCTCTTCCTGGCAGAAACGCCAATCTGTGCTTCTGACTGTACATTCATACTGACAGGCAAGAAAGTGACAAGCTTTTAGTAGTTTTCTATGAGAGTATATTATTTGTAGGCCAAATTTGGTGATAAGTGGTATTTGCCATAATTTGGGTTTATAATAATTAGTATGATGTATCTAGTAGCATAGTAGTACGTCTAGTAATAAGCAGTATGGCCAAAAATTGATGAAATGTACTTAGGGTTTTGGTGTACATCACAGTGTAATGTTTATTTGCGTTTTTGTATCAAATAAAACCATTTACAACTTAAGTGGAAAAGTATATGAAGTAAACCAGTCTTGTAGACTAACGTTGGTGTTTTATTCTGAAATGTCTCCTCACTTTTACCCTGAAGATCTGGTTTGTTTTTGTTTTTTATTTTAGCCCCATTGCATGCATTATTGACACATTTATGCGTTACACATTATTTCTCTTTACCTATCTCTTTTAAGGATTTGTAGATCTCCCACCTAACTAAGACTTCAGAGAATGATGCATGCCCTTTGTATTTTAAATTTAAAAAGCTGATGTGCTGGCTTCGTAGAACAGCCATTGTTTGAGGAGGTATAGGGGAATATTACAGGATGGAGTTTTGGATGGTGTGGCTGCCTCTCATTCGTGATATCTATATTTCTGGATGTATTTTATGATTATTTTATCTCTCTTGCTTTTTCTCGTGCACGCTCTTGCTCCCACTCTTTCAGCCACCTAGCCCTTGGGGGGTTTAGTTAGGCTGCAGGGTGGGGTGTATGTGTGTAGGTGTGGGTTTTGATTTATCTCTCGTGCCCCCTCTATAGCCCCCTCCACTGTAGCAGGCCTGAAAGAAAGAGCCGAGTTTGCTTGAACGTAGCTCGGTTAGCCAAGCCCCAGCATTAGCTGAAATAAACCCTCCTGCCGCTGGTGAAAAATGTCCTGTGATTGGCTAATTAATCAGTCAAAAGGAGAGCGTCGCGGCCTGTGACTTGAGGGACCCTAGCGGGCGACCACTGAGGGCCTGCTGATAAATGGACTCCCGCCTGCTTCATACATCAACCAAACTTAGTCATTTTTTACCACTGCTGCGCCCGTCAAAGGTGGATCACCAAGGCCTACACTTTTGGATTTTTTTTTTTTTTTTTGCCCTGCAATTTTATCTGTTTGTGGAATTTCTTTGTCACTTCATCCATGCATTTGAAATACAATTTCTGCTTTATTAGGTAAGCAAAGGTAAAATACTGTTTGCTGATCGGATTTAATAAAAAAAATCTATAAAATATTTTGAAAGGAGTTGCAGTGTAAAAGAATTGAACCTGCCAAAACTTCCTTTAACTTCAGTTTAAATTAATAGCTGGGATAATATGAAGTGATTAGCTTTGTGCGTTTTTTTTTTTTTAATTTTTTTTTTTTTGTATTGGTGCAATCTTTTTTTGTTTATCATTACTTGTTGCTGAAGTTCAGAAAGAAACTGTTTTGGGTATTTTGTATACAAATATTAAGTGAATATTACTAGTTTGTGTTTTGTTAGCTTTACAGAGGTTTTTTTTCCTCTTTTAAATAAGGGGCTTGTCCTGCAGTTTGCATGTTGATAAATTGCTCGATAAGGAATATTAAGAGATTAGTAATAGCTTCTAGTGATGAGTTTAATTGTTCTAGTATCTGGATTAGACACGTAACCTCTGCTGATGGAGGGATGTTGGCTCTGAAACAGTGATTCTGTGGCTCAAGGTTAGAGATCTAGTTGTTTGCAAATGAAATGAAGAAGACTAAGATACAGATCAGTGCCTTGCAGATCAGCTTTAATGTAAAGCTTAGCGATACATATTTGAGATTTGGTCCTCTCGCTGGTTTCTTTTCCCTTCTCCATTGGGTTTGCTCTCAGGGGTTAGCATAACCCTTGGCGCCCTCTCTCACTCCCACACCCGTGCTGACACAAAGCCGCAGGATCAGCGGGTGGCACCTGTAGCCACTCAGGATCCACCCACGCCCGTCCTCATGAAGAATCGCCCAACGGCTCCTCCGCCCATTCCCCCGATGCAGCCTCATCTCCAAATGAGGAGCTATCGAATCAGCCTGGCTGTTTGGCAGATGTGGCATAGGGACGGGGGGCAGCACCGTAATGGGACACCAGGAAGACCCCCGTGGGCAGCGTGGAACACTGAATTGTTTGCTGACGATGCAGAACTTTGTTTCTTCATGAAGTCGGTAGAACGCAAAGCATCACCAAAAAAACCCACGTTCAGGGCAACGGCATACGTAGAATGTTTTACGAGCGCTAGAAAGTAGTCACACGGGGTTTAATGCAGTGATGGAGCCCCTATTAGATATTTAATTCCAGTGCAATAATTCCAGTATTATGTTTGTCACATTTCGGTAACACTTTAGTCTGTGGTTCTTTGCCTACCCCTGACCCTAATCTTAACCATAACCTCAACCTAAAACCTAATTTTAAACCTCGGCCCTAATCCTAACTCTAACCCTGACTTCAACCCAAAACCTTGTCCAAACTCTAGCCTTAACTTCCGACTCAAAACCTAACCCTAACCTTTCTAACCATGGCCCTGACCAGAACTAAACCATACTTCTTGGGCTACAGATGTCCTCCACAAAGAAAAACAAAACAAAAACACAACTGAAATCAGCTGATTATGAAAAGTTTATTTTCTGGGTTAATTAAAAGTCTTTCGATAATCTGCAGATTGTTTTATGCTTTAGTTCTGCTACAAAAAGACCACTTAAAATTAAGGATCACCCATATTTTATTTTCTATTTTATTTTCTACTGTATTATTCAACTAACAGATGGAAGTTGTGAAAATGTTTGGTTGGCAAACTGAACCAATATTCAGGACAAGGACACATTGGGCTGAAAAAAAACTGTATAGAATTGAACCTACGTTGAAAACATTATTAGAATTACTATCCAAATAAAACTTCAGCAAGTGCCGCGAAATCCAACATCTTCAATAACAGAGAACACTAGCTCACCCAACACATTTACTTACATTTCTTCCACAGTGTGTTTAGCGCTGATGGTTATTGATTATTTTTCTGTGTTTAAAGGTTGTGGCAGGTCGTGTTGGCATGCTGGTAGTGACTTTCCTGTGCTACTGTTTTGCTGGATTCTGTGTGGCAAGCTTGATGAGTGTGATGTTGGCATGAGCAGTGATTTGCACTGCTGATTGTTAGAAAGCTTCCATTGATTTATCTGCTTGCCTTTCAAACGGTTCGACAGCTTTTACACAAATCCCTTTTTCCTGATTTAATGTTATTCATCATCATTAACGTTTTTTGGAAGTGTTGGGTTTAGATGTGTTTTGTTTTTCCTTTTTTTTCTTCTTATTCACCCAAAATTTAATGTTTTACCTTCACTGGTCCATTTTTTTTAGTGTCTAAATTATGATAAGCCCCCCACAACACACACACACACACAAAAGTAATACAAAATTAACGATGCACAAAGTAATAATATGATAAGAGAATTTCTCCACACATTGAATTGGTATGTAGTTGTTTTGTATGTAGGGTATTTGATGCATCTTTTTTGAACGGGACATTCATTTCCCTTGACTGCAGTTTTAAGCAGCTGGAGAGGAATTCTGCGTTACGTTCTCATAGAAAGGCTGACCTACTCCAAAAGAGGTTAAATGTACGACACATGGTTATTAGCTAAATTGTCAGAGTTTATGTTCTGGTGTCCTTATTTAACTCATTTTACTGCTGCATTGTGCAGGCATGCTGTATCGGCAGCAATTTCTTGCTTGCGTTTATTTTTTTTTGCAGACCTATTTATTTTATATTGTGTAAACACAGGCTACCATGCAATTGCCATTATCTGACCTGAAAACAAAATTGATGACCAATCAGTCTGAGACCATAATGTGGTGGTGTGAGCTTATGAGTGGGCGGTAAAGTAAATTTGTGCAACCATGTGATCTGGCGTGTTTAGCTTGTGCTATAATGCGGTAACCGACCACTTGCACTCAAAAAGCATGTTTTGTTTGAAGTCAGGGAGCCTTAATTCGCTATCAGATAACATCTAATTGCCTCAAACAAAAGCGCGGCCTCCCTCGCGCTGTTGACAGGGCGCTGTTGCTGCCGCCACGGAATAATAGAGAAACGGGCCAAAGTGACAACCGCCCTACCCTCCTCCACCCTCCTTTCCCCTTCCACACCCCCCTACCTCCAATAGCTCACTCTGTGGCTGTCTAGCTGTGCCAGCGTGCTGACACGTACAGATTAGTGCAGTTGAAGAATATGGGAGGGGGAGCGCACGGTAAAAAGAAATGGCCGTGTGGCGCGGTAGCTGCAGGCCCGGGCAGGACTGCCCTGGCAGGGTGATTACAGCACAGCGGAGGAAGCTAACTGCCTCCCGCTCCTCAGAGCTGCCGCTGTTGCGGAGGCCCTGGCTCATGTTTAATCACTGCCCTTTTTAATCGAATAAATCACAGCCGGTGTGGAGTGTAAACGGCGCCTCCTCCATCTTGGGGCTGACACATCAGCTCCTCGGGGGGCACGGAAAGGCAAGCACTTTACAATGTAAAGCAAGCAGAGTTTAGCGATGATGCCCTATGCAGAGTGTTGTCGCCATTTGTTTCTTGTGAGAAGCAATTCACACAGCTTCTGTGGAGGCCTGCCTCACAGAAACGCAGCCTTAGTTTTGGATTATTCTTTTATTTATTTATTTATTTATTTTTCTTTTTGTTTTAACTAGTTTTTTTTTCAGAGCTTCTTTGGTCCAATAAGTGCTAAATGACTTTCTTTTAAATGTTATTTTAATCGTCTGTGTGTGTGTGTGTGTGTTATTTTGGCATAATGTATATTCATTTAAACTGTGAAGATGGATCATTGGATCATGTCATTGAATTGAGACCCTCATTGTGCTTCGTATATTATCTGTGTTCATTTAATATAAAGCGGAATCGTTTTCCATGCATTATCCTCACCATTGTTGGATGGTACCCTAGAGAGCTCATCCTACATTATTCTGTTCTTTCAAATCCTTCATTTAAGTCTGTCCTAAAGATGGCCACTTTACATGGAAATGCATATTCTGATTGAAAGTGTCAGTGACCTTTCTTCCGAGGACGTGGAAGGACAGCATTGTACAGAATTAGGTAAGGTAATGGAGTCTGTTGGGTCTCTATCTAGTAATCTCAGGATCATTTAGTCTCTTGTAATATCAGATGTTAAGGTCCCAATTAAACCAGGCAGAGTGCTGTATTGCGTGGGAGCCACCTGTTTTACTGTCCACCCACGTGAGTGGTATGAAGGATGGTGCGGCAGGCCCCCTCTCCTCATCAGGGAGGGGCAGCTGGGTAATCTCGTACCCGATCCATAAGCCCAGGCCACCACCAAATTTATAATCGTGGCAGGACAATGAGAATACACTCGCACCCAATATTGGCCCGATATTAGCTATCGGCCAGTGCCCATAATGGGCCCGGTTCAGGTTTGTTTAGCATGCGGCTAGTGTAACTCCAAACCTCAGAGGACGGTAATGCTGACATCCTTCTTTATTTTTCACATAGTTTATGATTAATTGGACAGTCAGTATTTCAAGCTCGGAATAAACTGGGGTGAGTTTATCTGCTGCTTCCTGTACTCCCCCCTTCAGGCTCAGTGAGCTAACATGTCTTTGCACGTTAGCTGTGGGCTAGACTTTCGTGTTACTCATTCCTGCGTTTCTCATTTACAGAGCCATTCTTTGAGGTGCTTATTTAACAAGAATAAAGCAGCAAAGTACCACACAAGGCTTTAAGCTAGGCCTGTCATAATCACGAAAGTTTAGCTCTCGTTTGATTCATATGAGAAAATGAGTAACGGTTTAATTGTCTTGTTTGTTGATTGTGTGCACTTATCAAAGTGGATGCCTAAACTGGTCAGATTAGCTGATGAGCTGTTTTACTTCCTAGCCCATGATACTTAAAAGTTCCCAATTGATAAGGCACAGCATGAGCTCAAATAAGCAAACGCTCCTCACTGCTTCCAGGTGTTAAACCACCAGCTTTTTTTTTTTTTTCTTTTTGGAAGACCCATGAAGTGTCTCATTAAATCCTTTTTCTACGTTCTGTGATTTACATGTGTTTGCGTCAATCCAGCAGATTAAAAAAACACACAGGGACAGTTTAAAAAGCCCATATTACAGACAGATTTTCTTCTCTCTTTTTTTTAACATATGATGAATGTTAACATTTTCAGTTAATTAGTTAATTTTTGTGAGGTCACAAACTCCCAACACATGCATCCACAATCTACCAGAACTCAAAGTTATGTATTTCGGCACACAGAACAGCAGTCCCAATCAGTCAGAAAGTGACAGTAACAAAAATGGCTTGTTTAATTCTAAGAAATGGCAAGAGTTTGGATATAAAGTTGGATAGGCATAACAGATGAGTGTGATAGTTATGAAGAGTTTGCTTATCAAGCGTGTGGAAAATTTTACTCATCCGGTTCGAAATCCCACTCTTTTCACCTCAGCCTTTATCTTGCTGACGTGGGTTGTTCTCTCTGTAATTTCTGTTTGTTTATTCATTTAATATTGTTAGTCATTTATTTCAGAATATTCAATATACTGTACCCAGCTGTATCAGGAAACTCTCTCTCCTTGGTGATCCTTTTAAATATAGCACTGTATCGTTGCACTAGTTCCACACCATATGCAGTCTTTAGTCCCTGGACACTGGAAGTTCTCATTGCTGACACAGCATTCGCAATGCTAAACTAGCATAGTCTTTATGCGGCGAGGAATATTGCTTCTCTTTCATAAATTAAGGAGACGGTGTGACATAGCACGGAGTTGGAGAAATTTGTTGCCGTTTTCAGCAGCAAATTATGGAGTACTGTACTACCGATTTTATATTATTATTATTATTTATTTAATACATGCAGCCAGTTGCTTTTCATCATAAGATGATTCCTTCTGCTGCTGCACATTGGCATGATCCTGTTTTCGGCCCTTAAAATGTCTCTTCGTTCCTCGCCTTGTGTATCCCTAGTCCCAGAGCTACTCCTTTGGACCCCCTCCCGACCCCCTGAAAGGCCTGTGTCTGGGGATCGGCGAGCAGGAAAGAGCCGGTGGCCTGCGCTGCTGGGGCCTTATCTAAGCCCCGCACACGGCAGCAGGGAACGTATCCTCTTCCTGGGGCCTCCCCTGCTGCCAGGAGGAACGTGTAAGAGAGAGTCAGGGAGGAGGAATGAAGAGAAGCAATAGAAGGAGAAGAGTGCACAGAGGGTAGAAGTGAACGGCAGATGGGCCCTATGGAGCTTTTTTCTTGTTGCTGTTTGTTTGTCAATGGGGACCTCTTAGTCACTTAAGCACAGTCATGTAAGGGGGTCTTGCACCGTCTGTGTGTGAGTGTGCCTGCACGTTTGTGCGTTTGTTTGTTTGTTTGGTGTGTGTGTGTGTGTGTGGGGCACAAGCTGGTCCCTGCTCAGCAATGCTGAGGGAGCGCTACCAGCAGCACTCCACTCACCACATTAGAGAGATAAGGCTAATGGAGGTCCCCAGGCGGACCCAGACGCGCAACCACACACACGCGCGCACACACAGCATCACTAGAGCTCTCTGATGAAGAGGATTTCCCCACTCACTCCATCTCTCTTCATCTCTTCCTTCTCTCCCTCGTTTTTCCCCTCCTGAGAGTAATTTCACAGTTCACTCTTAAAATGCCCCCCAGACATTCCACTAAGCCCCAGCTACATGCTGCCTGCCTGGCCCATCACTTCTACACCTCTCTCCTTCGCACTCTGCCACTGACCAAACCAGGGGAATGCTATTGTGCAGGAACTGGGAATTATAGATTTTTTTTTTTTGGGAGAAAAAGTGGGAAAGTTTTCTTTTAATGAGCCTACATCTGCAGTTCTACAGTTCCAGGCCTTGCAACTGGACAACTTTCAGGGCAAGATCTGAAGCAGCAGCTTTTAACGTAGATGAGTCCAGTATTCAGCACAAAGATTATGTTGAATCGTGTAATACAGGCGTTTTGTATGTCCTCTAGCACAGCCACATTTGTATTATGCCAGCAGCTCAAGCTTGGTTTAACATAAGTTCGTTACCTGCATCCTTAAAACTATAGGTGGCAAAAAGCATTTTGTGGCGCAGTGCCATACAGTGCTGTATAAAAGTCAGAGACCACCCCTTCTTTTATTTTATTTCTAGTCAATATGGCCAAAAAAGGTTAATCATGTTTCACTCAGTGTTTTTTAAGTATCCATTATTTTCAGGAGATCTGCTTTCTGTTTTTTTCCAAAGAAATCGGCAATTAGGTTTTTCCACAATTTTGAAGTTTGTTTATTTATTTAGACTTCACACTCTCCAAATAATACCAATTGCAAAATAAGGCTCACCAGTTTGCAAAACCTTACTCCAAATCTTAAATGTCTGGTTTCTTTTTTTTTTCACGTCTGGGCAATGACTTCTGACAGCTGCACATCCTTTCTGACCAGTAGCATTGAGTGGTCTTCTCACGGTGGAAGGATGGACAGAGACACTTGTGGATATTTATAGATCTGAAATAAGAGTGGAGCTTGATTATATATATTTTGACATATATGTATGTAATCCCCTTTAGTCAGTTTAGAAGCGAATGAGAAAAAAAAACTGCAAGTCAGTAAAAATGTCTATCTAAGGCTTTTGTCATTTTCTGTTAAATAGGTTTATTATAATTTTTTCTTTTTATTTAACTTGCACTATTAAGACTGATATTTTTTATTATTTGTGTTAGCCAAATCTAAATATAATCTTAACATTTAAGTAGCTTTAAATGACTATAAATAACTGACATTTTTACATATACCGTATAATTTCTTTGTACATAACATCAGTCAAATAAAGTGCTGCACTAAAAGAAAGAGGTAACTCCCAGTTCACCAGATGTTGCAGCAGTGTACACACTTATTCTTATGTTATTTACATCAAAAGATCGCATAACTGGTTGGCCAAAATAAAAATAATAAACTAACTGATTGACAGTTGTGGTTACCCAAATTTGGCTGATTCCAGCCGTCCATCCCTACTTTGAAATTTGTAATGTAAACTACTACAGCAGTCTGTGTAGCTGTACTAGTCCATAAGATTGAATGAGGCAAAGTGTTTTTATTTGTTACCCAGTAGAAATGCACTTTTTTCTCCCCCAAATAGTCCCTTGAAGGAGCTTTTGAAAAATGCCATTTTCATGGCTGCCTGTGACATAATGTAGAGCTCCGCTGTTGTTTAGCACAGGCTTCAGAGTAGGTATTCTTCACCCCCAATCATTATGCATTGAGCAGCCCATTAGCGAAATGAAGATGAATGGAGTAGAGGTGCCACAGTGACTAAGTGCTGGCTTGGTTCACTTTAGATTAAAGTGTGGTCTTTTCAACATTGTCATTGTCTACTCTCTTGTGGGCTGCTGTGATTGGGCAGGAGTTTGTGCTACATGGATCACTGTATGTATGCTTGCTCTACTTGCATGCTGACGCACGCTCATCAGTCACATTTCCTTTGAAGCACAAGTTAATCCATTTACACACCTGTGTAATGTGGATGCATTTGCCAAAATGTGCAATTAAAATAAAAAACGGACGAAATGCTTTCATTAAACCTTGGGTAAATCATATTTAAAAAAAAAAACAAAAAAACAACATGAAACAACATTTTCAGAAACAAGGAAGGTTAGAGTAACCCAAATAAAAAAAAAAAACTAAAATGATAAATGTACATGGCCAGTAATGTATAATTATTCAGAATTTCATGTAAGGGGTTTATTCTTTTATTTAATTCTTTGTTTTATTTTTGTTTTTCTTTGTTGTAGTTACTTGGTTAGTTGAGTTTTATTTTATTTGTTTGTTTATTATGATAAGTGGGTGCTTATATGGTTGTGATTGCTCATAAAAGTTTACCAGTATACATATCTGGACAGTAGGCTGATGGTTTGATGTACTCAGGAAAGAAGCAAATAGTTGATTTTAGGAATCCATAATTCCAAAACAGGTAGTCTTGCAGCACTGTAAGAGATTAGTCACATGTGTATGACGCACTGTTTGCCTGTTTTGCACTTTATTGGGTTGGCTAATGTGCCCTTATAGATTAGCTGTTTGTGATGCGGTTGGTCCCAATTTGGTGCAAGTTTAACATGAACACTTCTTACAGAACTTTGTAGACACTTTGTCTACTTTAAGGTGCATCTAATTTAAAGTACTATCCCAAATTTGAATAGGCAAATAAGGAAAAGTAAGAACTAGGAAGAACTGACCGCTGCTTCGTGCTGGATGTGCTGCATCACACAATGTGACTCATTAGGGTGCTGCTACGGTCCTGATCAGACTGCTTGTAAATGCATTTGAAAGCTGCTGGGTGGATAACTTGCATGGAGTTAGCATGGAAGCAGCTCAGGTTACGGTACAATTTGCAGTAAATCCAAATATAATGGCTAAACAAAAAAACAAAAAAAATGACGCGAGGCTGTAATGTCAAATGGACCCTAGTATGTAATGTTTTCCCCTTTTTTCCAGCTTTCTGAAACTGTCAGTCTGAAACTGCAGAAATCTGCAGTAGTATGCTGCCAAGTTTTGGTTGAAAACAAAATTGATACACAGGAGTTTTTGTTTATTTTTTGTTTACTGTTGAGTGAGTTGTTTTGTTGCTCAGTGTTTACAGTGCTGTTTAGCATGAACAAAATCATAGATGATTTGGCATTTTTTGAATAATGCATAGAATTGTGCACCGTGTTCACTTATTGTGTGATCATGTAAGCAGTCTTTTAGAGTAATGCAAGACAAGACTTCACAAAGTGTGCAATTTTCTTTAGGTCTTGTAAAGAAAGAAAGAGCATGGTGGCCTTTAGTAAGACACATGTACTTTGGGAGTGGTAGTCTGTGGGGGTGTGTGTAAGGCAGGTTAATCTTGTTGCTAACTGTCACAGTCCTGTCTTTCCTCAGTTAATTTTTCTAGTTTGATGTATTTGTACTGTGAACACTGCACATATGTGGTTAAATTTGTCCAGTATTCCAGTTTTGTATAGTGCAGTGCAAAAGTCAGAAACATATTTATTTTTCTGTCTAAACGACCATTAAGTACTATTTATTCATTTTGCAGCAGAGTTCTTAAAGAGTCTCCTTTATTTTAATCTAACATTTCGTGGTATGACTGAATTATGTATTTTTTATTATTTAATTATATATCTTTATATTATTTAATTATATATCTTTAAGTTGGATTTTCTTATATAATCTTTTCAAAATTAAGTAACTTGCACTTGATGGCCATCTGTCTGTAACAGATAAATTAAAAGTGTAGTCTCTAATTTTTGCACAGTATTGGAAATCAAACTTGTATCACTGATTAAACTTGTATTTGTCTTGGTTTCTGTAGGCTAGCAGCGGTAATGATTCTCAGGAGGAGAAAGAACAGGACAGCAATGGCATGAACGTGGCGTCCAATCCTGAGCCAGAACTCAACACGGTAACCAGCGCACTGACCATGCAAGAATACTTTGCGCAGCGGATGGCTCGGTTAAAGAAAGGCCTGTCTGCCGCATCCTCCCCAGCAGCCAGCAGCAACCCGCAGTCTCCAGCCATATCTGCATCCACTGAAGATTCCCCCAATGCCAGTGACGTGGAACAATGCAAGACAAAAAAGAAGAAGCAGAAAAAGAAGAGGAAAGATGACGGACAAGAGGATGAGGAAACGGTGAAGGAAGCTGAGGAAACTCTATTAACAGACAAGGTTGTTGCTGTAGAGCAGGGTGATTTGGAGAGAAAGAAGAAGAAAAAGAAGAAAAGGCGGGAATCTAGGGAGGATGATACAGCAGAGGAGTGCAGCATCCCTACAGCGATGGATGACACTGCCGAAGATTTGGCTGCCTTTTCGACTGACAAGAAGAAGAGAAAGAAGAGAAAGAAAGATGCACTTCCTGGCACACCTACATATTTAACCAGCAGCGGTGATAACACCGAAAAAGTAATGGACACTGAGGTTTCTAGTAAAAAGAAAAAGAGGAAGAGGAGTGAACAGCTCAGTGAACAGGTAGAGGTAGTGGTTGAGGAAAAGAAACCCAAAAAGGACAAGAAAAAAAAGAAAGCTGATGATTAAGGCATTATACTTCATGATTTACTCCATGACTGATTGTGTTTTGTAGCTCCATGAATTTTAAGTCTTTAAAATAAAGAGCAATTTTGCTCATATGCTTGTTAATTCCTTGTCTGTTTGAACAATATACCATCAAAAAATGTATACAGGAAAAGCCCTCAGAAGTCAAGCATTTGCATGTGAGAATGTTTGTACTGGTAAACTGACACACAGGCACATTTTGCCCTGTAAGCACTTGAAACTTTTGTCTAGGAAAAATAAATCACTGTCTTCTCAGTGTGAAGCTTCAGTAAGGATGTCTCTATACATAAAAGAAGATTTATAGAGTCTGGATCTTCATTTCATAGTCAGATTTTAATGATGTAAAAACCTTGACCCAGCTGTGTTTTTTTTTTTTTTTGGTGGTTTTAAAATAGTGCTGCAATTTGCTGTCATGGTTTTTCCTCTTCCTGGTGTCATGTATAAGGCATTGTAGCCCACACCTCACCATTAGTCTTAAAACAAGTCATTTTTTACGCACATCACTTGTGCAATGTTGTCAAACCTGTTTGTACACACAATATGAAAACCCGATACTGCTAGTAGAAGTTTTTTCTCCAATCATGAAATGTCCACCTAGTGAAGGCATGTAGAGGGTAATAAAGATGATGACTTAACCCTGTTAGTGATTCATTAATGACTTGATTTATTTGGGGTATTTTTTTATTGGTTTGTTTGTTTTGGTGTTAGTCGTACTGTGGTCTATAGAGAGACCAGCCTATGTTAGTATATGGTTATCTGTTTGAGGTCCCATTATTAGAACATTATACGAATCATTATTTCCTTTTCTTTCATCAGAGGAGAATGGAGGGGAAAAACACTTTAGTAACGTAGTGATGTATTTGTAACCATAATAAACTGTTAGAATCAACGTGCATTTTGCATAGTTGGTAAATTCAGTTTCTGGATAGGATCCGTTTGTTTGCCTTGCATGGCCGCTAACTGCGCGCGCATCTCTGTGATGACCTTGCACAGGATCGTGACTATTGAAGGGGATTTGTAACCTAATACAAATAAACAACGATGACGTGAAGCAACAAACTGATTGTTTTTTTCCCTTACTGACGTTTCCTTTCCTATATATTAGAGCGGCACATCCGGGAACTTTTGGCTCCTCGTTGGTGAAGGAAACAAACGACACACGACTGATTTACATTAGCAGTACTAAAAAAAACTTCAGAAAACCAATATAACAGAATTAGTGTCTTTGGGTCATATTTAAATTATATGAGGTGAATGTGTCCACTCTGCCTTTCACTGAACACAAGCGACACACAGAGATCATTTTACTCCATCTTGAGGCGCTTCAGCCTCCCAGGGTCAGACTCAGGCTCGTGCTGCTGAGTGTTCGGAGGTGTCCAGCCCACACCTATCTGCTGTTTCTATCTTACAGAGACTCCGGGTAAGCAATGTACAGGCGAAATAGTTAACATTCAAAAGTAAACGTAGTAAATTTAGTCGTACCATGAAATGTTAAGTGAAACATTTTACCTGTCCTGATCTACAGATACACTATAGCTACGTTAGCCCCGTGTGCCAAAGCCATAATCAGGATCTGGCAGGAGAACAAGTGCTTGTAATGGGTTGTTAGTACTGTCGACCACACGGCCTATCTGTAGCGTAGGTCTGTTTATTTACACCACAGTACGTATTTGGTAACACGTTTTAAATTATTTTCTCTATTTTGGTATTGTCTACGCGAGGCGCAATATATTACATATTTTTACTCTTCCGTGCCAGAAGCTCGACTGTGTACACGCCCGAATGTGACAACAGCAGGGTCATCAAGCACAGTGCGAGTATGAGGAGGCACACGTAGTGTGGCTTCATTGCTAATTAGGCTAACTAGGTAGCGGATGCTCGCTAGGTCCAGAAATAAACATTTAGGTCTAAATCTAGGACTCTGACAAGCTAACATTTTGGCATTATTGCAACTAAAAAAAACTTGTGTAAGGCAATTAGTAGCGCCCAGAGCTATAACATAAAGAGTAAGCCTACTAATACATGTTTTTTCCCCCACAACCGGATATCCGTTTACTCTCCAGGAAATCAGTGTACTATATTAAAATTGTTCTGAATGCACATCCCTCATCCAGACTTTGCAGTGTATTTCTTAGAAAGTCCACATTGTCCCCATAAGTTAAAATGTCAGCTCTATTTACATTTATAAATACAGTTTGCACTTACAAAATAGCCTGACGTTTCTCTGTCGGATATGCCCTTCGACAAGCCTGTCACAGTGTTTGTCAGTGTTTTTTACTGGTAATTTGCAAATATACTCTGGATATTAAAATTAAACAGCTATTGTAAAATGACCCTCATCAGGCAGCGCTAAACAAACGTAATTTATTTCTCTGTGGAGGATTGATGGTACAGTACAGAGTGTTTGCCTTGGTGGACTGTGCCATGCAGCTTAGCAGTGTTTTCATAGAGATTGTGTAGCTTACCTGACAAAGCGTATGTCATGTGTCTAAAGTCTTTTCTGCTAAATATAGCTGGATTCGTATTTAGAGCAGGATGGCTAGTAACAAAGACAGTGTGGAAGCTTGATGACTTTGCCGAATGGTCAATATTGGTCCTCCAGTTATCCACTATACGAGAGGATGTCCTAGTTTACAAGCTTAATCGAATTCAAGAGAACCATAGCTTTCAGCCGTAACGGTTATTCATACCATCCATCAGTTAATACACATTCAAACGGACGGCTTGTCTTGAGCCTAGACAAAGGCTTTTTTTGAAGTAAATAACGAAGGGCTAGACGTGACAACATTATGCAAGACACAGTGTATAAAGGAGTCACTCAAGATGACAACAGAAATCCCAACTAGATAATCTTATTTACAGTGCGAGTGGGAGTCTTTGAGGACGAAATAGGGAAAAGGAAGCACACGCTGCTTATATTACTGAAAATAATGACTGCCACACACATCGCAGAGCAACAGCTTAGTCAGTATGTGTCACCAATGCCTCTGACAATGACATTAACCTCAGACAGTAAATAGAGAGGAAAGCTGAGTGATTGGAATAATGGTATTAACATCCCACCTCTCCTTACAGTGTTTTTAAATCTGAGGAATGGCTCAAAGCAGTGGGACTCTTCATGTAAACTGAATAGAGATTGGTAGCCAACAGTTTCTTCAGCTCATCTCGTCTCATGTTCCTTCAAGTTTTATTATTTTTTTTCTCATGATCTTATGCTCTTTATGATTACTTTAAAACAAGTTTGAACAGGTCTCATTCTTGAAGTTAGATAATGACTCTTGTTTAGGTGTCTTGTGGTCACATAGCTTATTACGTGATGTGAGGCAGAGACATTCTCCTATGAATTTCACTGAGCTACAGTGCTGTGCAAAAGTACATTCATTTAGATCCAAGTGGCCATTAACTTAGTTGTGACCTACTCAATCGTGGTCAGAACTGATTATCTCTAAATCTATAAGTCTTATTCTTTCATTTGTACTGTTTCTATGTTTTCATATTTTTTAAAATGTACAAAGCTTTTTTTTTACAACAGACTTTTTTATAAAACAGAAATTGTGGTGTAAATACTGGCAACTTTTTTTTTTGTCAGGATAACAAAAATATATTCAACAGCAACCTACACAAAACCACTATGTATCATATAAAATCTATTAGTATTTAGGTTTTTCAGTCTTTACTTTTGTCCATCTATTGCTATTGTAACTCCCTCATTCTTTAGCTTTAAAACCACTGAGCTGTGTCATGCCAACAAATGCTATTCCCAAAGGTATTATTGACAAAATAGACTTTTACAAGAACCACTTCCCACAAGCCCCACTTTAACTGCCTTGCCAGTTTCTTTTTCTTTCAGCTAAATATCTAAAGAAGAAATATTTCTGAGGAGATCATTTATTTAAATAAGCAATGAGAATAAATATTGGGTAAAACTGTGATGTTTATGTAGATAACATAATAACCCTAGTGTCCATGCTTTTAAAGTGCTGTATCTGTTTGCTGTCATGTTTTACTTCCTTCCTGATTTATTGTGTAAGGTATTGTAGCCCACACCTCAAAGACTCCTCATTAGTCTTAAAATAACTGAAAGGCAAAAATACAGGAATACAAATAAAATGGATCTGCTAACAACCTTAGCAGATGGTCACCCTCAGATAAACAGCGTTTTAATTTTTGAGAGAGAGGAGAAAATCAAGCTCCACTCAGAGATTCAGAGCTTAAAGATTCCACAGGTATTTTTGTTCATTATTCCACTGTGAGAAGACAAAACTATGGGATGTGAAGGGATGTGCAGCTGTCACGAAGCTGTTATTGAAAAACTGAGATGGTATTAACTGAAATGTGGAGTGAGGTTTAATGGACTGACAAATCTGAATTTGAGATCTTTGGGTATAAAAGAAGGCAACATGTATGTTGTGGATGCTACAACAGACTTGAAATTGTCTATCCCTATCAATCAAACGTGGTAGATGATCAACGTCTGTCTTTCAGTGTCTGGAGTGGGTGATTTTTTTTTTTTTTTTCTATTGAAGGCTTAATGAATTCTGATTAGTACAAATAAATTTGAATGCTTCATGTAATACTCTCTACAAAGCATTTGGGAAGAAATACAGATAATAAACCAAAGATCCCAGGCACACTGCTGAGATTAAGACATCCTCATTAAACAAAGAAGCTGCTGTTGTTCTCAGAACAATGGGCTGATCACCCCATAACCCAGATCTCAATGTTGCTGAATGTGTTCATGATTACTTGGAATATGTAAAAGAGAAAATGCAACCAACTTCTAAGACTGAACTTTGTAGATGTGAAAAATGTAAAAAAAATATATATATATTTTTATATATATATATGAATTGTGGTCTCTACATTTTGCACACTACAGTGCCTCAAAACAATAGCCTCAGCCTGTTAGTGATCACAATATCCACCACATGCACATCCGATGGTCTGAACTTCAAATAGATAACAGGCCACAGATAAATGCACCTCCCACAAAGTCCAAAACAGGCAGACCTGTTTGTGATCAACTCAGGTCAAACTCAGGAGGAAATCAGTTCCAAAACAGCAGAAAGAAGAATTAGTCACATGTGCGAGTAAAATCTTTCTGCACCCTAATAACCACGTACACAAGAGTGTCATTTCTAGACCGTGGTTAAGAGCAGGAAGTAAAAACTGAATTCTGTGGGAGATTTACACAATCTGGGACACCAACCTCTTCTTCCCGGTCCTGCAGAGGACTGATCTCACATAGGCTATGCCCTAAGGGGCCAGACGCACTACGCAGACATTGCCTGTGATACAGATCCACCACACTTTTTGGCAATAATGGTTTGATGACTTGCAGGACCATTTTTTGGAAGGTTCTCGGAAAAAAAAAAAAAAACAGGTTTTCCTGTAGAAATAAAAGTGAAACATGACAAAGGCTGATCTGAGAAGAGGTTTGATTAGAGAAGTGTTTTTGAAGTCTGAAATGATGTACAATGTTGCTTTTGTTCATTTGAAGTAAATATTTGCTTTGCATTGTTCCAGTCAGAGTATTTCTCTGAATTAAGTAAACCAGTTCAGTTGCTTATCACCAAATTAAGTTATTTTTACCTTGGCAGCCTGTTTTCATAAGTATTGAAAAAAAACATTTACCATGTAAAGAACCATTGATGAATTCAAATGATTATTCAAGAGCCAAATACACTCATCAAAGGAATAGTTGCAGAAATAATTACACAAAAACACCAAGAAAGAATCAACTGACAGGAATACATTTTGGTGGGTAGGTTTGAGCTTGTGAGGCATGCGAATGATTCAAGTCTCACGCTCAGCCGTACATGTGATATAAGCAAGTGCAGGTCTTAAACCATGTGTCACATTTCCAATAGGCCTAATGCTACTTCACTTCCACCTCTACCCCAAAATCTGCAGAAACTGCTTCTTTTCCACTAAAGACAAAAAAAAAGTTTCCCACCCCTGCACTCATCTGCCTTACTATGTCAATCTGGGTTATTTGTACTATCTTACAGGAGGTCCACAGAAGACCACTCCCTAAAAGACCTTTAGTAGATAATTTATAGATCAGGAGAAGAAGAGTGCTTAAGAATGCTTGAAGAACCTTTTTGCTAAATGAAGAAAATGTAAGCTGTTAAAAGGTTTTTTCTCTTTTTTTTCTTTTATGGCATCCCTCAAATAACACTTTGTGGTACCTCTTTAACTCTATTGAAAAACTGCACATTTTGGTGTTTTTACTGCTCTATTTTCCTCTTCAAATCAGGAAGGAATTGCTAACGAGCTGATTAGTTGGATCAGGTGTGTTAGAGCAAGAAATTCACCACATTTGCATTCCAGTGGTTTTCCAGGACCAGAGCTGAGAATGACACTCTGAAAAAGTTCTCAAATGGTTAGATATACAGCTAAAGACCTATAACTGATATCAGTCTTTTTATCATTTTGAGGTTCTGTAAACTTTAGACATTATCTTTATAACTACATATTATATGCCAAGATAGTTCCTAAAAGCTTCACTGTGTAAGATTTATAGTTTAGGTTTAAATTAATTAAAATTCTGAACATAATGTGGAGAACAGTTTTTACAGTAATTCAAAGATGTCTATACATTGTGTTGCAGAGATATCTACTGAAGTTAGCATGCTAACCAGCTAGCCCTGGCCCACCCGGTCTTGTGATACCTAGTGAGTCATATAGGTAGATAGTGAAAAGATAGTGAGTCATGACGGGATGTAATCTGCTATCAGTCCAACATGAGAGAATAAAAAGAAACACTGCCCCAACATTGACTTTGAAATGGCAAACTGCTATACTGCATATCACAGTAGTACGTACTGCATACTGCCCTCTGTGTGTAGTATGCAGTACAGTAACAAGTTTTGACCTACAATGTAGCATACTAATACAGCCACATGACTATTTACCTCAGAGCTGTTATCACTGTATCCACTGTTTTGAGCTAGCTGCTGCTAACGCTACTCAGTTCACTTCAAATATGTTTCGTCTATAGACTGTTAGCTGTTAGCTACCCTCTGCTATTTCACTCTAAAACTGAACCCCTAGAGCAAGTTTATCTTTTATTAATCTTCAGACCTGTATAGTTTCACTTTCTGAGGTTCATTCTGATGAAAACATACCTCACTACAATCATTATATTCACTTTTATACTCAGAGCTGGCTGCATTTTGCTCTACAGTGTTACCCGCTACGATTTTCTTTGGCTGACGCAGGCTGAGCCTATGAGGTCGTTGTGAATAGTGGGATGCAGTTCACCATGAAGATCGATCCCCCTGTATACCAAACAATCTGACTGTACCCCTACTTTTAGGTAGATTTAGTAGGTGAGTAGTTTGTAGTATGCCATTTCAGTGTATTCTAACCTGTTGTCAATAATACTGAAGGTCTTTCTCCGGGTTGGATCATCAAGTAGTGATATAAATAGTAGCAAAATGAAATTTAAAAACACTTTGGGTTTTACTAAAAACACGTTTGAAAAGAGATTTAAACACGCCTCCGTTATGTAAATGTTATAGGGCTCTTCCTGGGGCTCTTGCATTCTGCAGAGGTTTTTCTTTTTTAATCTTTACACTTGTGGTTCTCTAAAGTACCATTGTTTTAACCACCTTTTGTGGTATTGGGCAAATATCTCCTTCTAGCACCTTCATTTTGGTCCAGCCATGGAGTTTCCCTACCCAGCACATTACTGTGTATTCCTTGTTTAAACCCACCCAACTGATTTACAAGCCTCCCCTAAGTTAAAATGTGTTCATTAGCAGAGAACACACTAAAGCACTTTCAGGACTCCAGCACACCCTGAGTTGACACCCTGACTCCAAGACTCAGAACCACACCAGGGGCGCTGACTTGCTCTCATGCAGGACTGTGGTTTTCTCCCAGCTCTTCCTGTCTCTCCCACAGCTTCCATGGGGGCGGCCGCCAATGGAACGTTCTGTCAACAGGAACCCTCTGTCTGATAGGGACTTGCTCTGCTGACTGTAGGGAAACCACCTCCATACTGAAGCCCTGCTTCACTCCTGTTGCCTGACATTAATGTCACATGCTTGTGATCATCTCAGGCCAAGACGCTGCTTCAGGTCTGGATGTGGATGGTACGAGATGAACGTCTGTTTCCGATACTGTCCACAGGCATACATCCTAAAGGATGAGGCGTACCTGAGAGCTCTTCTGCAATGCATTGTGTGTCACCTTTGAGAGCAACTCATCAATGGTTTCTGTGTGAAAGGGGGAAAAGCACAAGCTACAGTTCATGCCGCTTCTCACTGAAGCCACAGTCACATACGTGACAGCATAATGAATGGAGGTACTGCAGCTAAGAGGGCGCGTGACATCACGCGCCTGCTGGACCTTGCGCAAAGGACTAAAGAACAGGGTGAAAGTAGGCTAAAGCTAGGTCAAATCAAGTGCCTGTGATTATTTGGCAATTCAGACCTTCCTTTGGGCAATCAGTCACCATGTTTAATCACCCAGAAGGCCCCGAGGCAAGTAAATGTTGAATGATATAATGATATCATCATATAATTATATAGTAATAATTAATCAGCCATCCAACCTTCTTATAGGCCATCATTACCATATCTGGTGTGAGGTTCACTCTAAAGGTCCCATAGAGAGACTCTTTATAAAATACCTGCCCCCAGGTTCTGAGACTGATGTCTGATGTAGTTTATGGTAAATGCTGCCTCAACCACAATCATTCACTGAGAGAAATGATTTATTTGTTTGTGTTTAATAAGTGTTTGTTTAGATAACAAATTAATGCAGCAAATAGCCAGAGTGGCCGTGAAACAATAGTGTCTGTCATTAGACTTCCATAATCAAAACAGCGAAGCATGAAATCGCGACCAGCGGCTAATGACGTGACTCTGTAGTAAAGTGTGTTGAAATATTTTCCCCTCCTGTTTTTTTCCTTTTGTCGCAGGTCTCAGGTTGCAATCAAGGAGGAGCTGAGAGTCCTGCGGGGCCTCGAGCTGGAAGCTTCTCCTCAAATATAAAGCGCTTCCCCCCAGCGCGCGGGGAAAGAGTGAATCACTGCTATCGAGGACGAGTCGCTCTCTCTTCTCTCTCTTTCTCTCTGGCGCGCGCACTCGCTCTCTCTTTCTTTTCCCGACACCAGAAACGAGAAGAGAACTCCTGACATCCACAGTCGTTTGTGTCTCGCGCTCTGTGCTCAGTTTCGGTCCATTTCGCTCTGTTACTTTTTCTCAGCGCAGGTGTTGAGCGCACCTGAGCGCAGGTGCTACCCCAGACACGCGCGCGCGCAGTCCTGAGAGTTTGGCGGTCCGCAGCGTGAGCGCGCACATGGCCGCACTGATCACCTCGTACTCCTCGTGGCCCGAGAGCTTCGAGTGTCCCGCCGCGGGAGAGGGAGACGGCGTGGACGCGCGCGTGGGGCAGCGCGCTCCCGCGGACAGGGCTCCGGAGCCGCGCATCCGCAGACCCATGAACGCGTTTATGGTGTGGGCCAAGGATGAGCGCAAGAGGCTGGCGGTGCAGAACCCGGATCTACACAACGCAGAACTCAGCAAGATGCTGGGTAAGATGAGGAGAAAATACTGTAATCTTTTTCTCATTATTATTATTATTATTATTATTATTATTATTATTATTATTATTATTATTATTATTATTAATGATGATGATGATGATGATAATAATAATAATAATAATAATAATAATAATAATAATAATAATATTAAACGGCTATTTTGCTTTTTTATTAGCATTAGAAAACGTTTGAATTAAACTTTCGTAGAGCAGCCAAAGAAAGTTGCTAAAGAAAGGTTTTTATACGAGAGATGAGTATAAGTAGTCGTATATAATAATAAAAATAATAATTATAACAATAATAATGTTTTTATTAATAATAATAGTAATAAATAATATTGTTAAACGATGTTAAAACAAGGATATTTAACCTCTGTCTTCTCCAGTTTTTTGATATTCTGAGGCTCTAGTAACGCTTTTAAAGATGTTTTGAGAAGTTCTGAGGGAAATCCTCACAAAAAGAGAAGAAAACGCTTGGCATCTTAAAAAACCTATGCAGTTTCTGTTGACTGGAGCAGCTTTGGTGAGATTTTTGAGATTTAGTATTTAATAGTAAATCTATGGATAATTTAGTCGTTCCTAATTCTAATCCGTAAAAGTAAATAATAATGCTCAGGGACAGTGAGGTGAAGACATGTCTACCAGGCAGAATAAGCAAGTAATCAGTAAGTGGATTAAAACTAAAATTATGTCTCTTACAAACAATCAAACAAAAAGTAATAGATAATTAAATAAATAAATATTTTCTATTAAAATTATATATACATATATATAATATATATAATAAAGTAATAAGAATATTTACATCTGCATCACAGCCATGGGTATTTAGAACATTTAAAAATAAATAGCCCAAAATGTAACACAGCCAATACAGAATCATTACTTTTTACTAAATTTGGTGTTTTATTTAGATACCTTATTTTACTGTTTAATAGATTTTGTGAAATGAAACAGAGCAAAAACACTGATTGATGTAATTTGCTGGAAATGATTTATTATCAAGAGTAATTATCCATATAAGTGATTTCTTAAGTCAATGTAAACAAAATACACACATATATGGATGATGGAATTTCAGTGTGATCATTCCAAGGAGAGTGCCTAACATTTCCACTGTTTTCTGTACTTCATAGGAAAGTCATGGAAGGCCCTCACTCCCACACAGAAGAGGCCGTATGTGGAAGAGGCAGAGAGGCTGCGGGTGCAGCACATGCAGGACTACCCTAACTACAAGTATCGTCCTCGTCGGAAGAAGCAACTGAAGCGTATATGTAAGCGTGTGGATCCCGGCTTCCTGCTGACCGGCCTGGGCCCTGACCAGAACACCCTGTCAGACCCACGTGGTTGTTGTCACCCCATGGACAAAGAAGATGATGGTGGAGTTGGTGGCAGTGGTGGATTCTCCTCACCCAGTGCTACTCTGCCAGGTGTAAGAGTCTTCAGGGACCCTGCAAACTCCAGCAACAACTTTGACACATATCCTTATGGCTTGCCCACTCCACCTGAGATGTCCCCTCTGGATGCGGTGGACCATGAACACCCCTCCTACTACTCCACCTCCAACTCCATCACCACCAGCTCCTGCTCATCCTCCAGCTCTGGCCCAGAGGATCGGCGTCCCACTCCGTCTCATATGAGCAGCCCTCCACCATACCACCCTGACTACTCCCATCAGGCACCTCTCCACTGTGGCAGCACCCATCTGGGCCACATCCCTATGTCCCACCAGGGTAGCGGACCCACTCTTATCCCCACTCCTCCGCTCCCTTATTACAGTGCTCCATTCCCTCAGGTGTCCATCCACCATGGCCTCCAGGGCCATTTAGGCCAGCTGTCGCCCCCGCCCGAACAGGGCCACCTGGAAAGCTTGGACCAACTTAGCCAGGCCGAATTGTTGGGGGAGGTGAACCGTGATGAGTTTGATCAGTACCTGAACTCCACCAGCTATCACCCCGAACAGGGCGGCATGACCGTGACAGGACACATCCAAGTAACGCCGGCAACTACCTGCCCCAGCAGCACCTCGGAAACCAGTCTCATCTCCGTACTGGCCGACGCAACGGCGGCCTACTATAACAACTATGGCATTTCTTAAAGAACGAGACAAACTGAAAGACACTATTTGTGGACAGAGACCACTGGCTGTAAATGGGTCAGCAATGTGATTGGCAGGTCAACAAGGAAGGACTGAAGTGGGGAAGGAGGAAAAGAGAAGCTACAGGATGTCAAGGGACACCTCAGGGATGCATAGATAAAGCTCTAAAGTTCATTCCCATCTTTGTTTCCAAGAAAAGAGAGGAAGAGAATTAAGGCGACTGGACAAACTGTTAGTCCTGCTGGAATGTTCTCAGACATTGCCACAGATACTTGTACATTTGCTCTACATCTTATTTATGTATCTAAATTTTTCTTTGTTTGTTGTTTTTATTGTTTTTTGCATTAATACATATTGTAATGCTGTTTTTTTCTGTCCTAATATTCATGCCTTTATGACAAACCTCAGTTGTTTTACCTCAAGACACTGTATTTAAATGAGGCTGGACTCTTCCACAAAAATCTTCAGGACTCGTGAAGGAAATTCAGCCGTGCTTTTTGTTTTCTATCCACTCCCATATAAATATATATATATATATATTGTACTCATAAATTGTTACCAAGAAAATAATAATGATGAATATTATTGTATGCTGATTTAGGTTTGTGACCTTAATTTAAATAAAATACCAAATTTCTATCTCCACGAATATCAGTGTCATATGGATGGTCATGAGGGGGAAAATATATAACCTGATAATCATACTCTGAGGATCATAAGGAGGAACCCTACACTGAGATGGTGTTCAATAAGAACAGCAGAAAGACTCTGTCTGTTGACAATAACGGTATGTAGATGCTCTAAATGGTTTTGTGATATATTTAAATGGATGTTCTTCCAGAAAATAAACACAGCATTTAAACACAGATTTCAATTCTGTTTAAAATAGATTCTCCTGTTTCTGGTAGTCTTGGATAGGAGAGCACAGTTCTGCACCTTTGCCTTGTGCTGTGAGTTGTATGCCTCTTTTACTCCTTTATTCCTCCAAATCCACCATGAATTTTCCTTCTGTCTTAGTAATTTGCGCGAATCAGTTTTGCAGTCTTTTGGAAGCCACAAGTCGCTTTCTAGGAAGCGCGTCCCGAATCTCATGGTCTTACTTTTTTGTAGCTCCTCTGGTAAATTACACAAACATCGGTTTCAGTTATTAGTGCGCTTCTGACAATGCCTCCGAGGAACGTGCCTTTCGCTTGGCGCTTTATGATGCCATGTTACGCGCTGCGCTGGGAGCTGGCGGGAGATACCCACCTAGACACCCACCCACCCCGCGATCCCGCGGCTAGCACCCCGTCTCGCGCTCAGTTTCGCTCCTCCACAGTTCAGAGGATTAGTGTTAGAACAGGCTCGGCTGCCGCTGCCTCCCCGCCTCCATCTCTGCTGGCCTTTTGTTCGGCCCTGTCTTATTCTGGGTGCGTGTCTTAAGCAGCACGCACAAAACACCCCCCTCTCCCCTTAGCCCCCCCGCCCCCCGCCCCGCTCCCCCTTTCCTATCTTGCTGATGCAGACTTTCATAATCTCCGCGAAATAAATAAATACACATCGGCCCCGTCGACTGTTTTATACGTTCATCGTTTTTCTTTTCTCCCTTTCTTTTCTTTTTCTCTTTTTTTCCTTCTAAAATTCTTCTCCTTTTTCGATAAAAGGAATCTGGAATAGGGATGGGGGAGAGAAAGCGGGTGGTGGCGGGCGTTTGACAAATCCTGGAGTCTGGCTTGGTCTTCCTGCGTTTTTTGGGAACGGTTGAGTCGCGTTCCTTGTAAAGAGGATGTGGCGGAGGAGCAGTGTTTCCTGCCTGATAAGGGTAAAGCCTCTCTCCGTCAGGATGTTTGGGCCCCGGCCGGTCCCCGCATTAAAAGAGCCCGTGGCGAGGGAAAAGGGAACCTGCTGTTCGCTTTAGGAGGGAGGAAACATGCCTCTCGCTGATTAATATCTCACGCAGCGGTTTTTCGGGCTCTTAATTTGACCCTTCTCTGGCCTGACCACACACAAACTGGGCTCAGCACAGATTCTCCTATAAGACTCTCGCTTTCTCTGCTACCGTCTTAAAGACATGTGGCCCTCGCGATAATGATATTAGCCTGGAGAACTTCCCTTCTCATCTCTTATTCTGCTCACCTTCTGGTCAGTCTGATTTCTGAGTAACTGAAATGATAGCATTCATCATGTGCCAGCGCTTGAAAGCAGTTTCCACTGTGCGAGATTGTTACCCCTCTTGCCCGCAGCCATATACATGCTTGATGGCGTTTGGGAGAAAGGAGCTATAGGCTGCTGGGTCAGGCAGCCCTCAGGCCTGGGTCTCACTTGTCCCATTTCCAGGGTCAGGCCTGGTGGTTCCCCATTTTGGCCTACAGCCCTGGGGGTAGGGCATGGTGACATGCTAAGGAGCAGCTGTTTTCCTTACCCCATTTACGCCTATCTATCTATCTATCTATCTATCTATCTATCTATCTATCTATCTATCTATCTGTCTATCTGTCTGTCTGTCTGTCTGTCTGTCTATCTGTCTATCTATTTGTCTATCTGTCTGTCTGTCTGTCTGTCTGTCTGTCTGACTACGAATAAGAGCTGCAAATCAATTTGACTTGGACTGGCAGGTTTCTGGATGTAGGCAACATCAATGTTCAGTCACTCCTGCATTAGAGAATTGTGCGGTTGGACCAGATCTGGTAGAAGTCTTCCCTGGCACAGTTCTGAGGAGAATTTCCTGTAGACCGGGATTTTTGCCACTGCTGGTAGACCCGTATGACCATACACTTCCATATACCTGCAAGTTCAGCTACTTCCTTCACACTATGGCCCTTGACACGTCCCAATGCAGTCATTCCTTTTTGCCAATCATTAACATCTGCATTAAACAAGGGATAGAACACACAAAGTTTCTCAATCATGCGGGACCATGTTCTGTTCAAGCAAGAACAGCACAAAGACTCTGTCTGTTGACAATAACGCTGTGTAGATGCTCTTTATTGTTTTGTGGAATATTAAAATGGATGTTTTGGTAATCTGCCTAAACCAGATGCCAGAAAAAAAAATCAACACAATGTTTAATCACAGATTTCACTTCCATTTAAAAAAGAGACTTCTGCTTTTAGTAGTCTTGGACAAGCGAGCACAACAAGACATTCACTGCACCATACTACCTCTTCTCAATCTACGAATCCCATCACACACCCTGCAGGTATTTTTAGCCTAATCATGAAAAATGGTACCTTTACAGGAGAGACATTAGGGCAAAAAGAGGTTTTATTCCAAGTTATTTTGTAGCTTTTTTTGTCAGTCGGTTCATCATAAAATGTCCACACAATAGACAGGGCAGACGGTGTTTAAGTAGTGTAGAAAAAAGCTATAGAGACGCCTTTGTTTGGAAAAATGACAATATATAGCAGCAATTACAAGAAATCTGTTCTCTCTGAATTACTGAAAATAAATATATATGCATTCAAAGGGCATGCCCAGGAAAATGACCAATGACACCAGATACGGCCACTCATGAACATATCAGTGATGCTCGATTGTGCTTGATATGGAGTAGACCGTTGACTCTGAGGAAACGGGGGCAAACATTCAGCTCATCTGCTCCAGTCTTTTCCTGTGTGAGACTTGAATCATTCTCAGCCTGAGCTAAGAATACACCATTCAAAGAGTGTCATCCGAAGAGTGGCCCCTATTTCCACTCTGTTCCTTAAATAGGCCAAAGTGGTAGGTTCATCTCAACAAGGTTGCTGAAAAACATACTAAATGCTTCAGGATTGTCTAAAAAGTATACATGCCAGATTGTCCCTGCTAGAACAAAAGAATACATACTGTCTTGTGCACCACTTGTTAAAACAGAGAAGAAATATATATATATATATATATATATATATATATATATATATATATATATATATATATATATATATATATATATTATCTTTCTTTGTCTCTGTATTTAAAAAAATTCTTCTCTCTATATGTCCAGCTCTAATTTTTGCTTACAAGATCAATCATTTAACCAGGGCTGCTATGTAGAAGAACTTGAGTATTTATGCATGTAGATATATGAGTATGTATGTACAGCCATTTGCGCTACATGTGCACTAATACTTCTTTGAACTAATACTTTATACTGTACAAATGTTCTGCTACTATAGCTTTCAGTCATATATAGCATATATTGTACATTTTCCTAATAGTATTTATATAGTAATTGTTAGTACTTGATGTCGGGGAGCTAGTGCAGAGTAAGAATTTCATTGCTATGAGCATATGACAATAAACGCTTGAATCTTGAATGAGTCATATAAATATGTTGTTTTTGCTGGAATCCTCAAGATGCACAGCATTTGTCTCTGCAGGAAACAGGCTGAGTAAACAAATTTCCCTTTTTTTAATGGCCTCTTCTTGTTTTTTTGTCCGTGATTGCTCCCTGGATTGGGTCCAGTCTCAGGTCAGCTCTGTGGAACGCGGCCGTCAGGTAGTCTCAACTATTTCCTGTTTCCCCTTTGGTGACGTCACTTCAGTGGGCAAATAAACAAGCTAACCTTTGCAGTGCGAGCCGTTTCTCTCTTGTGGCAGGTATGTGATGCTGTGACAGTGTGTGGGCGGCTATGGTGAGCACATCTGGCTAAAATATTAAGCATCCTCAGGGAGAGGTGATCATACTTAGTGACGTCCCTGATGGAGACACACTGGCTTGGGCTCTGATCAGCAAGCCTGCCCGGGTGTGGACACAAGCTGCATGATCACGTCAGACGTTGTGCGGAAATGAGTATGATAAACATCATATAGTGCCAATCTTAAAGGAAGTCTGGAACTTAAAGGAAGTGACTTATTGGAGGTACGTGTCATGGGGGTAGTAGCTTGGCTCCTTGCTGGTATAGGGAATGATGACCGGCGCATATGACATTGGAATCCGTCTAACAAACCTGGGCACTCTGGGACAGCTTTATTTTACCGTAATTCTTTTCCTTATTGACCAAAATAGCTGACAAGAGCAGAGGATGTATTACTGAATAATGTCAAAGAATTCAAAGTTCCGTTACAAATGAACGTTGCTCTGTCTTTTTAGGTCCATATTAGCACAATGGCATTCTATTCAGTTGCTCCAGGAGGACATATCTTCTCATCCAAACCTAACTGAACAGTAGCCTGCCTGCTGTGGTCACTCTGCAGACCAGTGCTTTCAGCCAACTGGGATCCAGAGCAATAATAACCTGCTTACTATTCATTCTTGGCATTGATTACGGGTGGCTGGGGATTATAGGTCTAGCTATTCTCCTTCTTATTGTGGTGGAACAACAGACTCGGCAGGCAGTGGTGGTGCAGGCGTGGTGCAGGGTTGGTTGAAGAATGGAGCAGACCCGGCCCAGGGCCCTGTGCCATGTGGTGGAGCCAACACACCCCTACAGATGGGGACCCCTGGAAAACTTAAGGGACGCTGCAACCGGCCAACGGCCACCCACCTGTACCTGCATATGAATACGCCAGCAGTATGGAGTACGACACCTGTTTTCTGCAGATACCGAGGGGTGCCATTAACTGGGAAAATGAGGCTGGTTTTCTTCCTGCCAGGCTCACAAATGTGAATGCAGCTCTTCATTTACCTTTTCCGAAGAAAGTGATTCCAACATTAAAATTGTATACACGTTGTTTGATAGTGTTTATCCACTAGCCTTGTCATGCATACTAATTATAGGATTATTTTGATTTAGATATAACCATAGATTGATATATATATATATATATATACACACATATATATATATATATATAGATAGATAGATAGATAGATGGATGGATAGATATTTGGAAACAGGCTTTACTAATCACAGCAACACCCACATGACCTAATGCTCAAAATAGTTCCCAGTGACATATATGTCAGGATCTTCCTCACTTGTGATCTGAAACACACATGATGTGTGTAGATAATTATGTTTGCAGATAATTAGTGGCTAGCAGCCATACACATGGCAAATGACTGATAATACTAATGTGCAGGGTCAGTGTGAGTAAGCAGCACAGGCTAGAGGTTTGTTTTTGAGCAGCAACAGAGCTCCCCGGGGTGCCATAACTCTTAACCCCAATGTGGAGGAGGATGTTCCTATTGTGCTTCCTAATTGCAATGTGGATCTTTCATTTAGTCTGTGCAAAAGTCTCGTCACATCCTGTCCTACTGTTGGCAAGAGATTTTGGTGGAAACCCAAATGCAGTTAAATGTCTTTGACTTGCTGGCATAGCAAATGTAACGGTTGTTCTTTTCAGACCTTTCAAAACACAATTCATCCACTCACCAATCAGCTTGCACCACCTCCAAAACAAATACTACAAATGAGTTACAGAAAAGTGTGGAGAAAAAAAAACAAATCCAACTTATTACCTTTCCAGTGATGTTTTGTCAAACGAAAGGAAGCAGTGAGACTCTGTACATCTTAAAAGATGAAATGAAGTTTATATGCTGTCACTGGAAGAAGACATTCATAACTGCAATGCTTTTAAATAGCATTTTGTGATTATTAATAGAAATCACTGCAGGGCATGACTGGAAAGCTGTATGTTTAAATGTCTCTGTTCTTCTGCTGAGCACTTCTAATTTGTGTTTGAGCAAGGTGTTTAAATCCAAACTCTCTCCCTGTCCCATGCTGACTTTAAAATACATCATAAGCGAATTCTTAAAAACAAAAGTTTCAAAATTGTTCTGGACATGAATATATGATGAAAAATGTTTCAAGTGTCTTGATGTTTGTAGAAAAGTCATTCAACATCTTGCGTTGCTAAAAGGTTTTAATACCACCCAAAGCAAAACATGTATGAAATTTTATGTACCATAAGTTTTTTCTGGTCAGATTTTATGCTTTATTTTTTTATCCAGTATGTTAAACTCAACAAATAAACAGTTATCTCTAGAAGACTTGTTAACTTATTATCCCTTTAAAACAAAATATTGGTGCTCAAGCCTGCAAACAACTATATCATTTACCAAAAATGACATCCCTGAGGAACGTACAAAATAGCCTCAAATTATAAGAATCAATGTGTATGTCATAATCATCATGCAGTACAATCTAAGCTGTATATTATTAATATTTATAGCTATATAACAATAATGTTTATATGTTTTTGCCGTCTTTCAGAAGCAAATTTACTACCATAAAAGCTTAGTAAAGTTATTTACAGATGCTCAAATATAGAAGTTCAAATTCCTTTTTACACTTACGGTTGTTTTCTAATCTTTACTGATGTACAATTCTGGAGCAAGTTAAAGGTGCCATACAATGAAAAACTATATTTACATTGACTTCGCTGAATAAAGACAGTCTTGTACATAAAACCGATATTTTGAAAATGTCAAAAACGGTGCCTCAAAAACAAATCACCTATTTGCAAAAGAAGGCAGTGAAGTTACGTACATTGATGTTTACACCCCCAAAATGTACGGACATCAGTAGACTATAAGGAGAAATCAACTATTTCAGGCTATGAAGTATAATTGACATTTTTCGTATCCTTTCCAAGATAAATAAAATCAAATGTTATCAATGAATTCCCTAGGTATTGTATAAACATCACTTAAAACAAAATCATCACATTAAACGGTGCAACAAATAAATAACTTAGATAAGACTAGAGCCACCCAATTCTGAGAACTGAGCTGAATGCATTAATTGCCATTCTGTTAGCTGGTAATCGGCTGAACTGATTAACCTGAACCCAAAACATCATCATGGCCAGAATAAGATGTAACCCATATCCACATTAGACTATTAGACACATATCCATGAGACTATGTTATAACAAAAATAAGATTTTGCAAAGAGATTTACATTTCTTAATAAGAAAAATAATTAACATAAACCAAAAAACAAGAATCCTGGGAAACATTTTGGGCACAGGATCTTTAACCTGCAGAATCCAAATGAACTAAAATACTAGATTTGTATTAGTAGTGCTAACTAGCAATATTAACCCTCAACAAAGAAGTAGTGGAATTATTATGCTTTACATATAACATGTGGGTTGTGCAAAGATTATAGTACTTATTATATATTTATTTCTTAATATATTAAATTCAGCAAATAAATAAAATTCATGCAATGATGTTTGTTTTTTACAATAACATAAAATTATGCTAATTTTATACAAGTTTTTGCATTCAGTTATGCATGTTCTAAAAGATTAGTTTTTAAATACTTGACTCTTTTTGTCACCTTTATTTTAAGTAGGTGCTTAATGGACTAAAATAGAGAACACAAACAACACAATCCTGATATTCCACATTTTCCACACCATCCTGTTTTAGAAAAGGAAAGAAAAAGAGCTTTTGTTTACTCAACTAATTTCCTGTAATGGTAGTAATGACTACGATGAGTGAGGTCTTAAAATGTTCCATCCTGCTGTCTGTCTATCAGGGGCAGTGCTACTTCTTGTAGACACAAACAGCCAGTGCAGTCTTTTACCTCTTTGTAGAAATCAGATCATTTTTGATACAAGTAAATGCCATAACTGCAACTCAAGAGCTAAAATTCCCTCGCAGTCCAATCTACTTAAATATAGAAATTCTAGGTGATAAAAATGTTCACATCAAAATGTGTCAGTCTAGTAAAAAAAGAACGTCCAGCGCCTTGATCCTAGGTGTTTATGTGTGGCAACAGCGGGAGAACCAGTAGCTTGCTGACCTTGGCCACTGCACAAAGTAGCTGCACTTCCCCACATGTGTGCAGGCATTTTTGTATGGATGTTGTTGATGTCTGGATGTTGTTGATGTCTGTTAGGAATCTCTTCCTGGTGGATGCTCAGCCTCATTTCCTTTAAGACTTCACATCAAATGAAACTCCTGGAAATGACTCATATGTCCCTAAAGCCTGACAGTGTGCTGTGACAACATCTTGACAGGTGCAAAACAGGATGTTAAGTTGTTAATACATGTTTTGAACACCATATGTTGGAGTATTTCTTGCAGAAGCGTAAAATGTTAGTCACGATGTTCACTGAATGTCATTGAATGATGAGTAAACTAGCTGGCAGATTAAAAATGATATCTGTCCTTGGGTGCATTGGAACACAATCCACTTGAGTGTTGCTTGGGTGTTCTGCTGTGTCTTGGAAGCTTCTTAATCAAGCTTCTGTTCTGACATTATAAAAATGTTGGCTGCAGCCTTGCATCAGGATGTGTGTATGATTTTCCAATTAGTCCACCAAAAGATTAGCTGCATTAGCTCATTTGATCAATCAGAGAAGAATCACAATATGTAAGGCAGTGTATTTTGCTCCCTCATTTGATTCAGCAGCTCACTTCAGTTCATTATTATTACTAGTTACTAATATTTGAAGATGGATAACTCTAATTGCCTGAGGGTGTGTCCCTCCAGGGCATGTATTGGTTACCCATTATTTTGTTCATTTCAAAAAAAGCACAAAAAATAATTTCATCATCAAAAATACTCAAGACACAAGTTTTATTTTTTCACCTTGCTGTAGATGACTGACCTAACAGCCACGAATGTGGACATTCAGCAAGCATGCAGATGTCTCCCTTTACACCGCGTTAACTTCAGCAAAGACTGTAATGGTGTCGTCCCAGAATGTTATGGAGTGACTCCTCAGATTGGCGGCGGGTTATCTTCAGTGACAAGTCCCATTTTTGTTTCGGTAAAGACGACCAATCCATCCACGTGTAAAGGCACCACGGGCAGCGCAAAGATGATTTTTTTTTTTGTCACACGTTGCATGTTCAGAAGGCCTGGTGTCACTCCACCTCCACCACTACCACTGCCGCACAATCTGCAGTAACTATGTGAGAATATTCAAGCTGCAGCTAGATTATCACAGGACACTATTAGGAACTCCATGTTGAGACATATGGATGTTGCGGGAGCACACATGGTGGCCCGATGCCATACTGAGAGACACCACTTCTGTATGCATAGTTCAATAAATATTGCCCATATCAGTCTAAACTTATCATCATTAATTGTTCCTGGTAACCTTCATCTTCCTTTCCATTAGCATTGCAATGTGCCACTTCATTCTGGGTGTGTGTATATTAAACATAACTGTAAACATTTGCATCATATAAATGAATGTATATTAAATAGTATTTAGTATGTCACTATTTAACTACAGTTTCCATTCTTTTTGGAACACTTAAAAAAAAAGCTTAAAATTTTTTTAAAAATGGCAGGTATTTTTTTCCCCTACCTTTAATGGTTAGTCCTAGTAGTTGATTTTATTTTCTGCTTCCGGATTCTGGGGAGGTCAGTCTTTGTTTTCAGAACACCAGCATCTTCTTTGTTTAATTTGCAAAGCTACACATCTTTCCATACTCCTGGTGTTGAGTAGTCTTCTTACAGTGGGAGGATCTTTGGGTTCAGATCTGAAGTAAGAGTGAAGCTTGCACAGTTGCATAGTTATTAGAGGTTCCATTTTCCCTATATCAACTAATATTGACCGTTTTTAATAGCGTAATGTCATGTTTAGGCAAGCTGGATACACACTTTATAAACATCTGAATAAAGTCATTTTAGCACATGTGTGTGAGTAGAATGTGCTACGTTTGCAATCAGCCTGAGCAATTCATTACAGCTTCTGACTATGAACTGTTAGAAATAAATATCATTTATTTCTTTAAATTGGGAAGAAAAGATTGTTTTTATGTTGATACAGCCCATAACATGCTAGTTCTGATGGCACAAGCTGACTGACTGAGCAAAATTTTTTTTAACAGTAATGGTATCACTCCACTGATTGCTAAGTAAAAACTGCTTCACAGATAATGAAATGAAATGAGCCAGAAAAGAAAAGAACAGAACGCATTTCAGTACAGAAGACTGGCTGTGAAATGCCTTACAGACTGGGGAACAAGACTACTTCCAGACTAAAAAAGAACCGAACCTGAGATTTGTAAGACTTTGTCTTTGAGAGTCCAGTGGAGAAAGATGAATATCCAACTAAATGTCCAATACATATTCCACACTACCACAATAGATTTAATGCAAATGAACGCCACTATTAGCCGAAAGATATTCCGATATTAAAACGGGTTTGGTACTGGGCTGTGATGTCATAACAGTGTTTCTAACAGGGGGTTTTGCATTTGTGGAAGGGTTTGTCAGTTTAGGCTGACTTAAAATAAATGTAAATCACTAACTTTTCTACCTTCTTTCCTCAGATGCAATATGTATGCAAAGATGACTGGATCATTGTGGTCATGTGTTAAACTTTCAAACGTTCGGTTATTTGCGATAACACACTCCCCCTGCACTCTACCATGAACTACCAACAAGTTACAAAATGAACATAAGTTCATAAGAGCCTGCTAACACCTCACATTAACATGTTTCGTATCTGGTTACATATTTAGATACGATTTGGCAGGATTTCATGAGACTTTTCATGCTAAAGTAACTGTAGATTTTTTATTTTATTATTTATTTTAATTGTTAACTATTTCATCATGTTCATTATTACACCAGTAATGTAAGTAAACTTATGTTGAGCGCCATAAACTACTTCAGTCTCCAGGATATTATGGTTTTAGAATATATGACTGACCTTTCTCCCCGCATGATGCTCTAATTCTGATCACATTCCGGGGATTAAATATGAAGTATGTAAGATTTTCAGTTCAAAACATTCCAGCAGTGGCCATTGGTCAAACGTGACAGGATGAAGACGTATCAATGCCCCGACTGTGTATTCTAACCTTTTGTCAATCAGGATGAAGGTCCTGTTGCTGGTTAGAGATGCATGTGATAAGTAAGTAAGAATGAGCTTTATCGCTGTACCTGACTGACCCAACAGGACTACATCATCATAGTCCAACGACAACTGCATTTAACACCACATCACCATTAGCTGGTCATCTTCAATAATGCATCCCGTTTTTGTCTTGGTGGAGATGACCAATGATTCTATATGTGGAGGCATCGTGGTCAGTGCCAAGATGAACAGTTTGTTGTCACATGTCAGACTCGTCCAGAAGGCCTGATGTCACTCCACCTCCACCCCTAGTGAATAATCTGCAGGAACTGTGTGAGAATATTTAAACTGCATGGTATAGATTGCCACAGGATAGCATTAGGACCCACTACAACTCCATGCCAAGACCTCTGGCAAATTGCTTTAGCAAACATGGCGGCCCTACACCATACTGAGAGACACTACTTCTGTATGTGTAGCTCAATAAATATAACCCATATCAGTCTGAATTTATTATCATGTATTGTTCCTGTTAACCTTTATCTTCCATCCCAACAGGACTGCAATCTGAGACTTCCTTCTGGATGTAGCTATTTTTTTGATGATTAATGCATCAATAATAATAATAATAATAATAATAATAATAATAATAATAATAATAATAATAATAATAATAATAATAAAACAAAAATCATTAACAAAAGACATTGCAGTCATTTACAACAAAAAAAAGTTTGTTACAGGAGTTGTTAAAAGGTGGTGATGTGGGATAACGAGTCCTTCTATAAACGATAAACAGTCCGTTTGCTAGTTAGTAACGTTAGCTGCCAAAACATTACCAGGATGTTTGACAGCTCGAGCACCATTCATCTCAGATCATTTAAGCTGTACATGGACCTCTGCCAACTCAAGGCAGCCATTGTTAACTGAGCCCGCTATTGTTATGTTAATATTTATTACAATATATTCTGACCGTTTAAACTTCATTATAATAATGTTGATATAAGAATCATGTATTATTAGCTTGCACGTGAATATAAGAGGATGCCGGTTAATATGACAGTCCTGCAGTGCTAACAGACCTTCCCCTCCGTTAGCAGGTCATTTCAGGGTTTCACAGCTCTACAGTGAAGGTAAATCTAAACAGAAGGGGAAATAGTTGTAGCTGTAGCTACATCATTTGTCGAGGCAGCTTTACAACACATCGAGTGTAGCGGAGTTTTTCAGCCAATTTAACTCATGGACCGTTTAACACAGGGTCAGTGTAACCCATGGACGATGTAACACGGGAACAGGCGAGGTCTTCTGTTACTAGCAGTTCTCGGTGACAGCACCAAATTCGCTACTGACAGTAAGAGTCGCTCCAGAAACACTAATACACCGTGATAATTTAGCATTTATATTACTCATAACCGACCCGTTAATCTCTGTTTCTTCAAAAACCGAAGTTTTACACGGCTCTGCAGAGCAGTCAGGATGGCCGAGCGGTCTAAGGCGCTGCGTTCAGGTCGCAGTCTCCCCTGGAGGCGTGGGTTCGAATCCCACTTCTGACAGCCCTAACTTTATTATTCTCCTTCTGAACGACAGCAGGACCGCAGGTATTCCCAATTTATGAGGTTATGAACGGGACAGTATGATATTTAAAAACAGAAATGCAACCATTTTTTTCTAGAGTCTTCTTCCATTCTTCCTTTCAATGGTCCAAGAGTATTTTGAAATAATACACAACAATCATATAACACACATCTTGTTTTTGTGTATTGTGGGGACACCATATAGACTTCCTTTAATTTCCTGGAACGTCAACCAACCCTTAACCTGAACTACTACTAGACTAACCCTATCCTTAACCATATCCTTACCTTAAAATGTTATGATTTACATTGTGGGTATGTGCTTGTGGTTCACATTAGGAAGGGAAGAATGGTCCCCACAACATGAGTACGTGAACAGGTTTCAGCCACACACACACACACACACACACACACACACACACACACACACACACACACACACAAGCTATAAAATTGTATGGTTTAAAAATCAAACACAGAGCTCCAAACAGTCCATTATAATTTACTGGAACCAGTTATTGCTAGAATACAGCTAAATGGTATGTAATTCAGCAGAGTTAGCAAATCCCCACAGAAAAGCACAGAGTTTACTTGAAAGGGGTACAGCCTATGTACAAAAACACTCTATAAATGTTAAATCGTGTTAAATAGAGTAGAGGTCTGGGGCTGTCCCCTCCATCATCTAAGGCATTCGATGTTTTATTTGAAGCTTGTGTCAGACATTTTAGTGTATATAACCCCACAGCTCTCACTTAGTAGTAGTTCTTTGTTTTTTTTTCCATATATGTATATATATATATCAGTCAAACATACTGACAATAAAGCTAAAAAAAAAAAAAAACATTGTCTGTGGAGGCCACAGGACTATAAAAACCCCACTACTTCGAGATGCCTTGAAGCTTACTTTTCTGGATCAGCTCTACATCTTGTGAAAATCTGATGATGAATGGAATAGCCTACTCCAGAATGGAATTGGAAAATAAATCTTTTTACATGAATTTACATTGAAATATAAGAACATTTTTACCCCTGCCTGTAGACCAAACACATTGGAGATACTTGGTTTTCTTTGGACAGTGATGAAATCTTGGATGATCAGTTGTGTTTGCAAAAAGGCAACCATTGAGTAATCACACTCTTTTTTTTGAGAAAAACAAGTGAAACTAAACATCTCCCTCAGCTTACACTTACACATACCTCTGTTTATACTCACCCTTCCTCAGTTTGGTCAATGGTAATGAAAGTATATCACAAAACAACTGAAACTGGCAGACACTGATTAAAAGTGGGACTCTGAATGGTGAATAATTTATTTTAGTTTTTTTAACATATTTATGTATATATCTTGTCTGAGTAGAACCATTTGACCTTCTTGTTACAACATGAAATACTTTCTTAGACTGAATAATTTAATATTTCTAAAGTTTGAAAAAATACATCAAATAAAAAACGTAACAAAGTAAGACCATTTCCCATTGTCTTTATATCATTTACAGGGTAAGGGGTATGTACTGGTTGCAGGTGAAGCTTGATTTACTTATCAGATCTAGTTTCATTATTATCATTAAACCATTTGCATGAGCCCTTGTAGCTTTTCAGATGAGTGCAAGTTTATAGAAACTGACTAGATTCAAATAAAACGCAGGTAGCTTTACATTGCAACCCCTAAGGCTACGTATCACTGTGAGACAGGATGCTTGTGGCCAAGTAGAATTCCACCCCTAAGTGTCCCAATTAATGTGTTACACACATACATACACACACACAATTATGGACTCAGGCCTATAAGGTATATTGAGCATTTCTATTGTTTCACTGAAAACAATCACCTACTGCAGCTATTATAATGCAAATCTGGGTTTAACGTCACCTAAATTTTGCTAATCCTCTAAGGGTGCATCAGCTGTACTATGTAGATGAGTCCTGTACAATTTAGGAGATAAAACAGCACTGATGAAAAATTCTGCGCAATGCATTTTACCTGCCTAGACTACAGTTGCATGAGAGGCTAATGTTCCTCAACTGATGTTTGGTATCCAAACTTTATTTACTCAGGACTATAGCAGGACCCTTGGCACAGATAGGACAGGATGACGGGATAATAACCCATGATTTGCTCCTGTTTTTGGAGTCTCTCTGCTGTATTCTAATCCACCTAGTCTGAAACATTTATTTTCTATTAGTGTGATTTGCTTGCTAATTAATAAAAACACTCGCTTGAATTCAACCTTCAAAAACAAAAGCAAAGTCTACAAAGGACAGTTACCAACATAGCTGCAGCTCGTCCAGGAGGTTCTTAGTAATTAGGCTTGACGCGCCCATGGAGGCAGCAGCGGCTAAGCCCGGGCGTCAGCATTCACGTGTGGGCCAGAGAATTAGGTCTCCTGCTGAGAAAGTGATGCTTCTCAGGACCACAGGGGCTAAGCAGAAAAAGCACAGTAACCAATTCCAACAGAGCTGTAACACTTACTCTCACAAAATGAGCAATATCCTTGATTTGTCTGCTTTTTTAAATTATGCATTCCAATGTATTCTTGAAGAGATAATTGCGTGAAAAGAGCTCTGGAAGCTGTGGAAATGGGAATGTCATTGTGAGTGGGTCAAGTAGTAGCCAGTTATTTTTTTGTTCTATTAAGCAAGATAATCACAAGCTTTATAATGATAACAAAGACATGACAAACTGGCTCGTTATTTCATTAATTTCATGATTAAGAGGAATTCCACAGTGGTTTGAAGGAAAATATCTGGTGTCCTTCTGAACATTCTTTGAGAACTTGGATATATACCTGTGGAATTAGTCTAGCTTTTCATTTTACAGTTCTTTTATTTGAAATGTCAGGGGAATTTCAGGGAATTCAGGAAATTGCTTATCTCATTGGTGGAGTAAAGGACAGGTAGGTGTGGTTTGTCAGAGCGTTAGCTCTGGTTCCTCTGACTCAGGGGTGGCCTGCTAGGGTCTCACAACACATGACTCACAAAAAAATAAATCCGCCAGCTCATTTCTCTGGCCAAGCTTCTTAGGACATACGAACAGATGGAACAAAAGTGCACCCTTGGTATGTGTAATGGCTCTTGGAAGGAAGGGGATCTTCTCACTCCCTCCTACCCATTACCAGTAAAGACTCTACTTCAGTTTGATTAGAATGGTCTCGTAATCTGAAGGTGTCTGATAAGGAAACCATCAGGTTTCCTACTGTTTTGACTATGTATGTAAATGGACCCCCAATGACTGACCATGACTAATTATCCTAGTGGTAAAAACTGAACTACTCATATTCCTTGAAGGGCAGTGGTTGGCATTTTAAGCTAAATGGCCAGTATCTTGTTTTGGCTGTAATTTTTTATACCAGTCTTTTTCTTGTGTCATATTACGTTTTTGTCTTAATCCTAACATCTACTTTAACACCCATAAAAGACTTCTGGACAGTGGTTAAGGGGACAGTGAATTACAGTGTGGAAACATTACCTTGCATTTAGGTAACCAGTTGGTTTACTTGGGCACTGTGCCAAAAACTAAGTTAACTTCAAGATTGTCACTCTGTCAATATTGTAGCGTTTGATGTGTCACATTTCTTTCATCATCTGAAGGTAACCTATGCCATGAAGCTTATGGCACACTGTTTTGTGCTGATGTTAATATCAGAGGAGGTATGGAACTCTGCAGTTATTAAGTCAGCAGAGCATTGTTTGCCTCAGAACTCTGCAACCCAGTAACTCTGTAACTTAATGTGGTCTGCCACTTTTTGGCTGTGTTGCTGTGGTTCTTAAAATCTCCTACCTTTTAATAACGCTACTCAGCTGATCAAGGAATATCTGGGAGTGAAGAAATTTCACAGAATGACCTGTTGCAACGGTGGCATCCTATCACAGAACCATGCTAAAATTCAGTGAGCTCTTTAGAAGAACCTATTCTTTCACAAATGTTTGTAAAGGCAGTGTGCACTGCCAGGACCACCAAATTAAAATATTAAGAGGTGTGTCTCAATAATTTTAATAATAATTAGAGAACAATTTTTCAAAGAACTTCAGTAAGTAAAAAGCTCTTATAAAATGATAGTTGTCTTTGATCTTTGCCATTTGTATACAATTGTAAAATGCAAATGAAGCATTTGTGCAGAAATCCTACATTTTCCATACTGACTTTTGCACAATGTGTTTGCTACATTTTATTGGTCATGTTGAGAAGCTGACATGTATCAGCTCTGCTGCTTTAGGTAGCTCACATGTATCTTGCATCAAAGCAGCAAAGTAATAACACATCTGGCCTAGCAGGGGGATTACATTTTACCGTGTATTGGAATTAGACTTCCAGGCCTGCATACGAGTTTGTCTCCTCTTTATGTAATAGAGTAGGTCTTATCATGCGTCCATGCCTGAGCAGATTTTGATGCAATCAGGGTGATTAGCGAGGCTTTTCGTTCTATCCTTAGCTTCCCAAGGTCCTGATTAGCAGGTAGGCCCTCAGTTGGAGGAGGGCTTTTGAACTGGCAGTTTGCTCCAGCTTCTGCTTACTCCTAACTCACTCTATGTGGAGTCAGTTGGAGGAGCCATTCCACCTCTATGGGTGGTTTCTTTGATTTCTTTTCTGCACCTGAAAAGCTATGACTCTGGACAGAGTGAGTATTTATTACGGATTTTTTGCTTACCTCAAATGCGTGAACTGCTATTTTGTATATTTGGAGATCTTTCTCTGCAGTCTCCTCTCATCTGCAACATCTACAGGAATATTAGGGACCACAGTGAAGTTCTGTTCAAACATTTTTAGTTTTGGAAATACATGCTTTGACATCTAAGTGATTTTCCAATTAGGATTTAGCATATGAGAAGCTTGCCCTGAGAAGAATGTGATTTTAGGTGCTATTGACAGAAATGCTAGGTTAAGCATAGATTTTATTATGGGAAAAACATTGTGCTTTACTGCCATTTAAGACCCAGTGTTTTACAAAACACCTAGTGTAATTTAAAACTCAGCATATCCATTTGTGCTGTGTTATGCACAAAGCTTTAAACCAGCAACTGACTTTGGTTTACCATCTGTTATTTATACAACTTGCAGCTCATAGTCCACTGACATCACTGTTGTTGTTTTGAGCAAAATAATGGCTTTCTTACGTGTTTTTTGTTGACACTACTTGATGTAGTTGCTCCCATCAAAAGCAGAAATCAGAACAGGCCTGTGGGTAATTGGAAGTGAATGTAACATCTTCATCCTTGCCAGCAAGAAGGATGTGGTTTTGACTTTCCTCATTTCACCCTGAAAGCCACCTTGAGGCAAGATTATATCATTTGAAAATCTTTGGTTGGAAGTTACTTAGCATAACCACCTTTTTAGTGACAATGTCTACAGCAGATTATAAAATCATTTTTTAAAAAACATTTTTTATGATTTTTTTTGTGTTTGCACATTATCACTACATCTTCCGTAAATTTACATGTTTATGTTTTGAAGACTGTAAATCAGTGAGATAGACATATTGTAGACTCACAGAGAAATCTGAGAAGATTTTGTAAGGAAATGTATACAACTGCAAAAGACCATCCTGTTATTACTGCAATAAAATATGTTAAACATAAGTATTAGAGTAGGAAGTTTACTTATCATGTAATCAGGTAAAGTACACAAACGTTGATTAAGCATTAATTAAATTAATTAAGCATTTCATTAAATCCTTTTAAGCTCACCTTCCTATTGCCATTTATATATGCATTTCAAAACAACATAATTCTATATACAAATGTTATATTAAAATGTGTTGTTCATTTTACCACATAACAGCATATTAAAGGCTACCTGTTGGGTTAGCCCACTACTAGTTGGAGACTTTGATGGCATTATGCATTTCTTACCTTAGATACACATACCTTTATTTTCTAGATATTTTTGACTAAATTAAATTTCCTTGTTCAATGTAACTTGTTAAGCTAGCTAATCTTTCCTTAACCAACCTGCTACCTGTACACATCCATTTTTCCCTAGCAACTAAAGATAAGCTCTTTACTTTAAGTCAGACAAAGCTCTGTGTCTGCTCTTTTTATCCCTTGTTAATTTTAGTCTCTGACATTTGCCTGCAGCTTAAAAATCAAGTGCCAGGTGAAGCATAATCGTTTTTCCATCTATTTAAAATTAATTTATTTTGATATGGCAGCTGCTATAGAATTACAGTTGAAATTTACAGTTGGAATTTTATTGGGTTTAAAGTACATGTATTTCTTAAAATGTGTTGGACTAAGAAAAGGCTGTCTAACATTTTTACATTTAAATGGTCATATATTTTATTACAGTATTTAAACGTCCCATTTGTATTTAAAACATATAGAAAAAACATATAATACATAATTGGATTCAGCACTTTATAAGCTTTTTGTAAGTGGGACAGCCTGTTAATGATACTGTAAAGTAAAGCTTTTTAAGAGCAGGTTCGAGGAATCCAGATATTAAATAGGCTTTTAAAATATCTCATTAGTCTTGCTAGTATTGCAAGGAACAGAGAACTTAAGTATTTAAACATCAGTAGTGTATATTACTGATACTTTTTATAACTTTTTCCTTCGCTGCTTTTAGAAATATACAGTTACGTGTTAAAACAGTGTTTTGGCATGTTTAAGAATTTTGGGTTACATGCTATCTAGCATTATTTGTACTATGTGTAAGTGTGTGTGAGCAAAGAGAGAGAATGAAAGATGTGAGCTTGACAGACTGAGATATCAGAAAAAACTCCACCTATTTAGGACGTGGCGGTGGCATCTGCAACGGGCCTCATGCTGCTGTAAGGAGCTTGTGGGGTGTGATAGTGCAGCATAGTTCTTGGTGTGTGCCATACTCTTAGGACTGAACCAGGATATTTGTTGCTGTGTTGTGGGTAGTGTCGTTTTGTTGGTCAAATTGTCTCAGAGCAGGGCGGATTTAGTTGTGGATGTTGTGTCCTCCTGTATTACCCCTACCCAACCTTTCATGTCGTGGTCAGGGCTGGGCTGTGCTCATGTATTTGGACTGAAAAAAAAAAAACAAAAAAAACCCCACCTTGTCAGCTGTGGTATATTTAATGAGCAAGCATTTACTATTCCACTGAGGAGACATCCAAAATTGTTAGACACAAAATCTGCATGATGGCCACTAACACACGATCATTTATAACATTCTGCTATTTGAGTTCATTCTCATTGTGCTATTATGTTTTTCAGCATGGAATGAAGGAGAAGGGCGCAAGAGACTGTGGACTGCCATGCTACAGGTGTGTGGGAGGAAACTAACAACCTCCCTGTTCTGATGTGATTCCTTTTTGCTTCTGGGCTGATACTGGCTACTAGGCAAAATGACCTCTCATATGCGCAGCTTTCAGTGCTTTGATGCCATTGTGGACAACTGTCCTCAGAAGGCATCTTTTCCTGTTGGGAATCGCTTTAGCGCACCTCAGAGAAGTTCTCATGGCTCGACACGCTTGGAGCCGCTGGAGGATCATGGATGCTACCTGTGTGCAGACCACCAGCAGGCCAAGCCGATGACCTCAGAGACCCCAGGGATTCAGTCTACTTCATCATACCAGCCCCAAACCCATCAGCACCAGCATTCACACAGGAGGCCCACAAGACCAGATGGAGAGCCTGCTGATGGTGCAGCACATCACCACCACCACCACCACAGGCACTCCAAGAGGATTGTGCTTGTGAAGAACAGTGACCCATCCATTCAGAAGACCATTGTGCTGCACCGCAGGACTGTGCGTAGCCTTGGTGTCTTTTTGGATGATGTATCTGAACTTATGCAGTGTCTCATCAGGAAGCTGTACACACTGGAAGGCTGCAAGGTAAGACAACAGCAGTATATCCAAATTTTTTTAGTGTGACATAATCTTCTGTTAATCATTTTAATTACTTGAAAAAAAACTGAACACACCAGAGCTACGAGACACACCAGAACAGACCAGCTAAAGAATTGAAATTGTAGCCTGGTCTGATGAATCTTGATTTCTATAGAGAAACACAGATGGTATGGTCAGACATTGATACCAACAACATGAATCCATAGATGCACCCTGTTTGTGTCAACAGTGCAGGCTGGCAAAGGGGATGCAATGGTGTTGGGAATGTTTTCTTCACCACTTGAAGCCTATTTAAGTATTGCTGCTGACCATGTGCAGTCTACCATCCTCTGGTCGGTACTTCCAGCATGTTAATGCGCCATGACACAAAGCAAAATGGTTTCATAATTTAGACAATAAGCTCAATCCAATAGAACACATTTGTGTTAGAATGTGGTAGAAGTAGAGATTTTACAGCATGAAAGTACACATGAAAATTTAGCAGGAACTGCAACCATGTCAACATGGGCAAGCAAACAGAGCTTGCACCTTATATTAGTATAGCGTTTTTCCAAAAATTGAGTTTAAGAAAATAAACAAAACATATAATTTAATTGGGGATGTTCATATTTTTACATATCACTGTATGTTCACATCCCACCCAAAGTCTCTGTAGATTACTTATTAGACAAAGATATTTATGGAGTATCTATACAATAATCGATGTTAATATAAGATAATGCAGAAAATTGTATTAAGCTGGTTTTCATGTATCACATATAAACCATCTACACTATAAAAATGATCTACACCAGCCATTATGGAGGGAATAACATACAATTATTCCAAACAGATGTCTTATTAAGATTGAGATACAAAGCATCCCACTGTAAAATGGAGGCCTCTTGTGGTGAAAACTGGGAAAACTATTTTCTGCCCATTTTGCCTATCTTGCCTTTCTAATTCACACAAATCTTGGAATGATTTTTTAGATATTGTGAGCAACTTATGACATTTTGTGCACTTTAAAATGTGACAGAAATATATCATGTAGTGGTTGTCACTAAAATCTAAAATTTTTGTTATATTAACATTCAGTTGCTATTATCATGCCTGTACTCAAATGAAAATCAGGAATTACAACCTACAAACGCATTGGGTTTTGAGTGTCATATAAAATAAAACAGCCAACGGGAAACAGGAAGCTAAAAAAAATAGTAACCAGGGAGAAAAGGTAAAACTGAAAAACTGGAAAGACAAGTACTTACCAATAAAAATAATCACTCACATTATTAGAGTGTTTTAATAAAGACATCCACTCCGTTAGTGAGTGGAAACTAATAAAAAGTGCTGCCCCTTTAAGCAGGCATAAAGTCTCAGCTTTAATCATGTCTGGAACTGATCCAGGCTTTTCCTGCCCATCAGAACTAAACTGACCATGCTTTGCTAGTATTGCTAGCACTGCCGACCTCTGTGTGTCTTGAGCAGGCACATCCTTTAAGATCTGCCATAGGCATGTACTTTCCAGAAAAAAACATGCTGTAAGGCAGCATACACCCCTCCATGGGGACCTGACTGATACAGAGATGCCACTGGGAATGCCATAAGGACAGTACTGCAGCATGTCCTACAAGGGTTAGAGCTAAGACTTCATTGTCAGCAGTTAAAAAGTTGAACTTTTAAAAGAACAAGAGATACAACAGAATCAAGTGGAACAGTCAGCAAAACATAAGGGTGTGTTGTCACCACTCTTGTTCAATTGTGTTGCTTATTTTTTTTAAACTAGGTTAATGCTAATGTATTATCTGCTACACAGGCATGTTTAATCCTGTTTGATCTTTTCTGTATTTTAAGCTTTCTGATTAAAAGTTCAGTGAAGGAGTTGCAGGAGTTAAGAAATATAGAGAATTTACTTTGCAGACAGCACCTATCATCTTAAATAAAATATAGAAATAAAAATAATAAAATTAATTGTTAAAATAATAGCTATAATTACATCATTTGCAGTCAGTGACATCCACTGGACTTTCAGAAATCGTAGCCTGACATTTTTTCTCATAAAAAAAACTTGTGCCGTCTGGCCTTTACTCTAGCTTCTGATATTCTAACCAACGGGAAAGCTTAACATGGCTGTATCTACATGGAAAAAAAATATCTGATTGGACATTGCAAAATTTAAGATTTAAACTTTAATGTTTCCTGCCTACATGAAACAAGAAATTAAAACAGAACCATGAAGATTACATTAAATAAAACAGTACAAAAAATTATAGACATGTATTTTTAAATTCCCTGAAATCATTAGGCCAGGTCAAAAGGCATTGAAGTGTCCTGAGGCTTCCCCTTTGTGTGTCACTTTGGTGTGTTTTGTCTGCTGTATGTTTCATTCACCCTACTATCTTTTTGAGCGACTTCCTCCTACATTGTTCTATGTAGGAAGCAATCGGGATATTCCTTCACCGGTATTTTTACATTGTAGTGATGTTCCAGCACCCTGGGAATAACTATTAATCTTACTCAAATCAGAGCTATTTTGAACCAACAGAAACAGGTCAATGGCTTAAAAACACATAGTTTGAGATGCTCAGACTCATATCTTATAAGAGTTCCCATAAATAATCTTGAAACCTTGAGAAATTAAAAGTTTAAAAGAACTGCAGTGCAAGCATATTTAACATGTATCAGGTTTTGTAATAAAGAGTGAAATGTTATTGCGGATGTTTCAGCTTTTATGTTATACTTATAAGGGCTCAAAAGCTGAACATATTGTGATGCATTAAACATAGCAGGTGGTGCTGTACAGTGCTCATAGAGTCAAAGGTGTTCCCAATACCATGCAAAAAAGTTTTCAGTGGTACATGTACTGTAGGGATTGAGATCATTTATTTAGGGATTTCCCATAAGTCTCTTTTATATTTTGAAATCTATTACATTTACGGCATTTAGCTGACGCTCTTATCCAGAGCAACTTACAAGAGTAATCATATTACAGGGAGGCCAATGTAGTGTTAGGAGTCTTGCCCAAGGACTCTTCTTGGTGTAGCACAGCATAGTCACCCAGACCGGGATTCGAACCCCAGTCTCCCACATGTAGTGCTGGTTCCCTGGTGGGTAGCAGTGCTATCCACTGAGCTACACCAACCACCATTATTATTGTATTACAGTAATTATCAATGTAAGAAAATACGAGCCTTTAACTTTACATAACCCAGCATTTATGATTTGCTGATTTTGCTGTAGTCAGCACCCCTTTGATTCTTGATCCTTTCTTGGGCATGTTGTTTGTAACTGTAAATATTCAGAATACACCTACTTGTTTTTCTAGATGTTTCAGGTGACATTAAGGAATGATTTAGTTCTTAATTCTAGCACCCTTATTGATCTCATCCTAGATATAGTGTGGAACCAGGAGGCATTTCAGATATTGCTTCGAACTACTGTTTTGTATTATTTAAATTGAATGTATGCAATGCATACAATACAAACCTTATAAACATATTTTTTCTGTGTACAGCTGCCTATTGAACATTTTAGTGACACTAGAACAAACGGGATCAAAAGAACATTACTATATAGATGTAACAGTTTTGCTGTCATGCTCATAGAAAGTCATAGAGGTATATTTATCCACATTGATGAGTGCCCACACCAGAAACATGACATGCAGTCATCTTGCTTATCTTAATGTACACTTAGATATTACTGACTACTACTACAAAAATGCAAACTGACATATATGCGGATATAAATATCACCAATGATATTAGACTTCTGTTTAAACGATTAACAGTCAGTGTGGGAAAATTAGTAGCACAGATGTTTGCACTTCCTGACACCATTAACCTTTCAATTTGTATGGCTTTAATCCAGAACACTGAACTTCCTCATAAGAGTTTAACTTTCTCTCCTTTGCAGCATTAGCATTGGAAATTCTTGTGAATTATTCCATATTTATGTGTCATTTGTTTAATATCTAGTACTGTGTACTCTGTTTCAGATTGACAGCATTCAAAGTCTTCTACAATGCCCCAGTATCTTGGTTTGTGTGGGCCGTGAACCTTTCCACCCACTGTTGTTGAACAGTTTTCGGAAGAATTCTGACGATAAACTTCCAAAGCTCGTCTTAAAGTCACGCTCCAGTGCCTGCAATGAGGAACAAGGCCGTAAAAATGGTATGCTTATGTTTTTTGGGTTTTTTTTTGGATTCTGGACTTTCTTGTTAGAAACAGCCACCCTTATTCTAATAACATTTACCATTAAATAGAAGTCCAGCAACATACCTTTGAGTATTGGGAACTGCTTGATTTATGACACGTCTTAGGGTTCCCATTATCTATTTCCATAGATATATTCATTACAGGCTATACACAACATCTGACAAAGGCCGATATATCCTACTATATCTGAAAATCATTTTTAATCTTTATAGTTCTTTTTTATGTAGAACTACAGAATCACACGGCAAATCACATAATGCACTCACACGTATATTAATTGTCTTATTTGTATGTCAAATTTATAGTCAACTTTGGACCGGAAACCAAGAAGAGCATTATCCATCCAAGATCATACTCAAACGACAAGTCAGCTCGGCTTAGCATGTCATCGGAAAAGTCATTTCCACAAGGTCTTAACTCTATTCCACCAGCCCACATGGGTTCTTATACTCAAGCAAGAGAAAGTACAATGGATGATGACATTGAAAAACGAGTTCTTGTCAATAAGGACGGCAGCTTGTCAATGGAGATGAAAGTGCGATTTCGACTGCTAAATGATGAAACATTGCACTGGTCCACACAAATTAAGAAGTCTTCAGGCATGCTTAATGAATCCTTCACAGGATCCAGTGATGCTTACTACCTCCAACACAGCAACAGTGAGAGTTGCTCTGAAGCGGAGTCACTTTCTGCTGATGATGCTGATAATGCCAAACTTCACCAAAAGCATTTGGATGAGCCACACTGTCAGCATTGTTGTAGTCACTGCCAAGAGTATGACATTTGGAAAAATCCAGTCCTTGGTGAACAAGAACCTGTGCGACACATTAGATCATCTAGTTCAAGTGCATCCTCACACAAAATAGTCTGCAAAAAGGCATCGGCTGACAGCATGCATACTATGTCTAGTGAGGAATACACAGAGCAAGTAGTAGAAAAGGCAACTTGCATTCAGCAGATTGTTGGGGAAGAGGGTGAAACCACAGTTGAATATTGCACCATTAGTCGTTGTTGCAGTCGCAGTGAAATATGTTCAGTGTCTGCAAAGAAGGCTTACACTGAAGAGAAATATGGAAAAGGTGAGAACGGTCAGGTATTTATTAATGATGAGAAAAAAACTGAGAGTGCACTTTCCACCATTCCCTTTAAAGATTTACAAAAAGATCATGTGAGTGTCCAAATTACCCAGACTGCCCAGGAAGAAGAGAGACCTGTATCTGTTGAAAGCAATTCTTCACAAGTCTTGGCGTCCCTAAAGGAGGATCAGGACGAAGAGGAAATTGATTTCCTTCCAAGTAACTCAAAAGCATCCCAGAGTAACAATCAAGAAGATGATGTAGAAACCAGAGATGTGGCTTCAAGCCCTCAGTATGTCACATCCTGTAAGTCACCTATATCTCCAAAACATCAATTGTCACCTAGGCCACCATGTAAAGTTTCAGGTTGCTTAGTGAAATCGAGATCCAGACACTATCAAAAATCAAAGAATGTCATGCTGGGAGAAAAAGAGGCATCTGAAATCAACGTATTAGAATGTGGCAATCAACAACAGGAGAACATCCTAAATGAAACTGATATTCAAGATACAGCAACTGAAGAGAGAGCTTTAAGCTCAACATCAACAATATCAAAACCAGATAATGATACTGGATATGATACTACATTACATGCTGAGATAAATGAAATGGAACGGTCGTCAAGTGCCATGTCCATCAAATCAAATGCCTCTGGACAATCAGGGAAAACCAACATCAGTGTAATAGCTGAACATGTCAAAGACAACCCTGAGGAAAGAACAAGTGCCATGTCGTTTAATTCAAACATCTCGGCAAGATCAAGACAGTCCAAACTGTCAGAGGTAGCAGCTAAAGAAACGAAGGAAGCTGAACTACAAATAGAGGAAAGAGCCCAAAGTGCCATGTCTAACACATCTACAAGATCAAGACAGTCAAGAGTTTCAGAAGTTACAGGTGATGAATTTGGTGAGGTAGAGGACCTAATAGAAAACAGAGTTTCAAGTGCAATGTCCGCAGCATCTGCTAGATCTAACTCATCAAGAATATCACAACCAGAGTCCTTTGATTTGAAAGAAGTGAATAATCAAATACAAGACAGATCTCCTAGCACCATGTCTGTCAAATCTAATGCCTCTGTGCAGTCAAAGAAATCACATTTCTCAGAAGTAACTTCTGTAAAATCTCAAAATATGGAGACACAAGAAAGAGTACCAAGTACCATGTCAACCAAGTCTAATGCTTCAGCAACTTCACATAAATCAAAGGTATCACAAGGAACAGCAGAAGATACCGAGGAAACTGAGGACAGGTGGTTAGAAGAGACCCAAGACAGAGTACCAAGCACCATGTCAACCAGGTCTAATGCTTCAGCAACTTCACATAAATCAAAAGTATCTCAGGGAACAGCAAAAGACTCCGTGGAAACATGTGACAGAGGTTTAGAGGAGCGGGTTCCGAGTGCCATGTCTGCTAAATCGAATACCTCGGTGAAATCAAATGTTGCCAATACTTCAGAAGCAGTCTCTGTAATGACTTGTGAAGATTCAGAAGAACATTCTGATCATAAAGTTAAAAGTACCATGTCACATACCACTGTAGGAACTAAACCATCAAACACTCCTTTAGAAATGGACTCACATAATAATGAAGCAGGAGGAGAGGGGTTTGAAGAACGAGCTCCAAGTGCAAGGTCTATCAAGTCAAATTCATCGGCAAGGTCAAATAAATCTAAGGTTTCATCAGTAGCCCCTGTTAAAGCAAATGAATTGGAGGAAGACCTAGAGAATAAAGCACCAAGCGCTATATCTTCCAGATCTGCTGCATCTTCAAGATCAGAGAAATACAAAAAGACCATCTCAAAGTGTGAAGATACAGAAGAAAATACAGAGAAACTGCAAGAAAGAGCTCCCAGTGTTATGTCTTCCAGATCCCATGCTTCTGAAAGATCTAAGAAGCCTAAAACTTCAGAGGCTGCAGCAGATGAATCAGCAGACTTTGAAGACAAATCTGAAGAACGAGCTCCCAGTGCTTTGTCAACAAAATCAAACACCTCTACAAAAACAAACAAGTCAGGAATATCAGAATATGTTGATGATATTGCTAATGAAGAAGCAACCGGTCGATCTACAAGTGCACTGTCCTCCAAATCTAATGTTTCTACAAAATCCAAAAAGTCAAAAATGGCTCTGCTGACAGATGAAGGATGTGTAGGATTAGAGAATCAAGCTGAAGAAAGACCCCCCAGTAAACTGTCAGTTAAATCTTACACTTCAGAAAGATCATCCAAATCAAAAGTTTCAGAAATCTTGAACAAGGAATGTATAGATGTAGAGGAACGGTTTCCAAGTGCTATGACACCAAAATCCAATGTGTCTGAAAGATCAATGCTGTCTGAGGTCTCGGAAATAGCTCACAATGACGCTGAGGACACAGACAAGCAAACAGAGCAACGTGCATTGAGTGCAATGTCAGTTAAATCTAATACTTCAGGAAGATCTAAAAAGTCAAACATTTCTGTTGTTGAAACAGGTGAAACCTTTTTTGCAGAACAGGAAGATTCAAGTGCTATATCTAAACAATCAAATCACTCCACAAATAATGAAGAGCATGAAGAGAGAGTGGGAAGTGCTTTGTCAAAAAAATCTGATGTATCTGTGAAGTCTTACAAATCAAAAGTATCGGAGCTTCCTTCAGAAGAACCTGAACATGTAGATGAGGAGAAAAGAACACCAAGTGGTTTGTCCTGTAACTCCAGTGTTTCAATAAGATCTACTAGTTCAAAAGTCTCAGCCGATGAGCTTAAGGATGCAGAATTCCACACAGAGGAGAGAGATCCAAGTACAACATCAGCTAAATCTAACACACTGGTGAAATCTAAGCCTACTCATTCAAAAACTGCTGCTACAAAAACTGGGAAAACAAAAAAAGTGGAAAAACCCAAAATTACAGAACCAAAACCTGATTCACCAGCAGAGGTAACTGAACATCCTGATGAGAGAGCAGGAAGTGTCATGTCTGCAATGTCCAATACATCAGTGAAATCTAAGAAATCAACAGGTTCTGATGCACAATGTGAAAATGTGTTTGCAGGAACATGTCAAACGGGTGAAAGATCACAAAGTGAATTGTCAATAAGAACCAATGCTTCTGCAAGATCTACAATTTCGAAAGCATCAGAGGCTCAAGAAGAAGACTTCGTTGATGAGAATGAGAAAGAAAGGGCTCTAAGTGCCATGTGTTGTAAATCCATTGTTTCAACTACATCTAACAAATCAAAGGTTTCAGACACAGTGATTTTTGAGCCTGCAGAGAAAGATACTGATATAGAAGAAAGATCTCAAAGCACCACATCAGCTAAATCTTATGTTTCTTCAAGATCAAAGATTTCAGAAGTTTCAGAAGAAGCACCTAAGAAAACCACAAATGATGAAGAAAAAGATGAGATGGTTGAAAGTGCAATGTCTCTATGTTCTTTGTCAGAAAGATCTATTGCTTCTGCAAAAACTAAGAACTCCAAATCTGCAGATAATAGGCCTAAAGATCCTGAAGAACATGATGGAAACAGCAAAAGAGCTTTAAGTGCAGCATCTCTCAAATCAAACAAATCCACAAGATCTGAACTGTCTGATATAGATCAGACTGCAACAAGAAGTCCAAGTGTATTGTCAGCAAAATCAAATACCTCCACAAAATCCAAGAAGTCTTCAGACATGGATTTAAAAGCAAAAGAGGAGGACACAGATGAGAGATCCCCAAGTGCCGTGTCTGCTAAATCTAACGGTTCACTCACATCAAAGAGGTCTAAGTCAGAAGCGGCAGCAGAGGAAGAGCATCTAGAGAACAAAGCTCCAAATACTACTTCAGTAAAAATGGGAAGCTCTACTGAACATAAAAAATCTGATATCTCCACCCAAACAGACAATTCTGGAAATGTTGACACCGCTGAGCCTGAAGAGACTGAAGAAAAGATGAAGACAGAAGGAAAAGAGCTGGAACCTATGTCTCCTAAATCTAACATTTCCTCCAGATCAGCCAAATCAAAAAGTTCAGCTTTGACTACTGGGAAGATCACTGAATCTGAAGCTCTGAATGAGAGGTCAGCTAGTGCCCTGTCAAATGAATCTGTTAAATCTAAACATTCACAGAGGAAAGATAAACCTGTACAGAAGGAGAACAATGATGAAAGGAGCCCTAGTACCCTATCAATTCATGGAAGCACTTCTGCAATATTTAAAAACAACATTTCAGAAGTCGAGCCACATGCACAAAGATCAAGAAGTCCTGCATCTGCCAAATCTAACTCTTCTGCAAAGTCTATAAAATCTAGGCCAAAGACTAGGGCTGATGGTGGTGTTCAGATGAAGGAAGAGTTATATAGAGCTACAAGTGAGCTCTCAGCAAAGTCAAACATCTCCACAAAATCAAACAAGTCCAAAGTTGAAGAAGGGAAGGAGAATTGTAGTAAGCCTGAAAATTCTGAACCTGATGACAAGAGAGTGAAAAGCGCTTTGTCAGATCACTCAAAGGCATCAAGCCCTGTTAAATGTGTATGTGGTGGCTCAAAGACACCAAAGCCTGCAACAGAAACGCAGTCTACAAAGAAAGATGACAATGAGGAGAGGTCTACCAGTGCTTTGTCTAGAAAATCAGCAAAATCTAAAACCAGTTCTGTCAGCTGCACTTCTGAATTAGATTTAACTCCAGCAAGTGCTTCAGTTTCCATTGGGATTGTAGAAGAATATGATAACATTGAAGAAGAACATAGTATGTCAGTGGCATCAACAGCCTCGGGTCCACCCGTGAAATCAAAATGTGATGACTGTTCAGTGGCAAATTGGCAGGGCATGCAAATTAATGAGAGCAACCTAAAACCAGATGAGAGATCCCAAAATTCACTCTCAGCAGGGGGACATGTCTCCAAAAATTCCAAGAAGTCTAAATGCTCCAACAGCAACTCAATAGGCCAGTCAATAGCAGCTATTGTATGTGCCACTGATGATGAGGTGGCAAGCAATACATCAGCAACAAAGAACACTATGGAAAATAAATCTGCTTGCCAAATTAATACTAATAGTTTAGTGAAGACAAAACACCCAGTCAGAGAAGAACAGTCATCCAGTAAGGTCTCTAGTGTTTCTCACTCCAAAGAGAGGAAACTTTCACCAGAGACTGATAGACCAAAAAGTAACATGTCCACTACATCATCTCATTTGAAAGTAAAAGTGCAAAAGAGTAACAGTAATTCCAAAAGTGACAATACAGATGTACAGCCAAAACAAACAAATAGTCCAAGCATCAGGCCCACTAAAGAAGAGGATAAGCTAACAAGGCCTCGATCAGCAGACCTATACACAACCTCAGAGAATCGACTCAGTCCCAGCCCATCAAAATCCAGATCCAAAAAGCCTGTTATCCTCCTTGGGGGATCAAATGATAGTGTGTTATCTCAGTCTGTTTCAGGTGCAGAACCATTAAATGACAATTCCAACAATATGAATACAGGAGGAGATGTATCGGACAGGACAAATGTATCTGATAGGACCTGTAATGGCCCTCTGGATGTTACTGATTGTGGAAGGGATGTCAGTGACAAAACAAGTGAAAAAAGCAGTACATGCAGAAACAGAAAAGGCAGCAGCTCCTCACAACAAAAGGCAGATGATGAGATCTCTGAGCTAGTTCCATCTAATTTGCCGAATGCTTCTCCAGCTGAGGTAGTGAATGACTGGCTGAATAAAATTCCACTGGACAGTGCTTTCTATGAGGTTGGAGATGAATACCATGAGGATGGTAAAGAACTAGAAACACTAAACAGATTAGCCGAGCTGACACAAAATGAAAAAGAGAATGAAAGTGAAGGAGATACCGATGTGGCTGTGACTGAGTCACAAATTGAGAAAGTCGCTCAAGTGGCAATTGAAGAAACTGATAATAACGAAAAAGAGGAAGCTATAAAAAGTATGACTGACGAAGACCTGGAAAAGAACCAGTCTTGTCCTGAGACAAATGACGCCCCAAAAAGTTTTCATTCTTCTGTTCAAGTTATGAGAGTTTTGCTGAGCCCCAAACTTGACAGATGCAACAGTTTACCAGAGGTATCTACTGTATATGGACGCAAACTCAGCACCTCAGCAAGAGATTTTGATCCCATGATGTAAATTGCCAAACTTTGCAGTCCCTCCTGTCATCGTAAATAAAAATTTGAGGTTTTTCGTGTTTGTTAATTTTGTTACGTGAAAAAGATATAGTAATGAATTGTATGGGTAATATTATTATTGAGACTTTCAATGAGTTAGGAGGTTTGTTTGATTAAGGATCCCAAATGTAAATGGCCAAAGTAAAAAGATGCAACAAGGTTTACCATGTGAGGTATCTACTGTATTTAAAGGACGCATGAACATGCTTCAGTCCCTCTGGTTCTGTGACCCATCTGACAAAACGACAGTCACACAGAAAAGTAAATCCACTGATCAGCAATCTATAGATGATGAACTGAAGGCCAAGTCATCCTCAGGAGTAGATGTAAGCAGTGGGTCAACTGGCTCTGGCAATAGCAGTGTTAATGATGGTACCCAGGCTCAGAAATCCCCAACCAATGCAAAAGGTGAGAGCCCTCAGACACTGACGAAGGTACAAGAAGTTGAGGAAACAGAGAGAGAGGAGGTTTTTTTAAACTCTGATCCAGCAACACCAGACATAGCAAGTCGAGTCCAGTGGACCCCTGAGACTGAGACAGAGGGCACTGTGGAAGAACAAATTAAAGATATTAACACCCCAACCTCAGATGACACAATAAGGAGCAATGATAGTCCAAAAGAGACACCTGAAACACCGCCTTCATCAAACAAGAGCACTGGAAATGAGCATCAGGAAGACACTAGTTTAGGCACTCCTCCATTAGTACATAGGGCTCCATTAACAAAAAGAGTTTCTCAAGATCCTGATCCTGTCTGGGTGTTAAATCTGTTAAATAAGCTAGAAAAGCAGTTTATGACACATTATGTCAACGCAATGGCTGAATTTAAAGTACGCTGGAATTTAGATGACAACGAGCAGCTTGATGCCATGATATCTGAATTAAGGGATGAAGTCCATAGGAGGATACAATTAAGCATAGACAGAGAACTCAAGAAGATTCAGGGTCGTGCAGGAAGACCTAAACCACCAAAGGAGGCCATGTCACGTGAGTCAACCATTCAAACAGAACAAAAGCGAAGACGTCTGAAAGTAATGCTCAACCAGTCCATAGATCCGGCAGTAAAAAGTGATGATGATTATACAGCAACAACAACTGATTTCAGTGATCAGCGCAGTGATGATGAATACTGCCCATGTGACACATGCGTGAAAAAGAAAATGGCATCTAAACCTGTGTTACCTGTGGAAGTCTTAAATTCTGCTCCAGCGATGGTGGACTTTGATTTGAGAAAAATTCTGCAGCTGAAAAGAGAAACTCCCACAAACAAAAAAGAAGATCTTATAGAGGAGGCTGGAAATGAGGACCCAAATACAGAAGTTGAACCTATGGCTGAAAATGATGTGCTTGAAGATGTGAAGGAGGAAGAGGAAGGGGAGACAGATAAAGCAAAGCTTAAGCCTAAGAGCAAATCCTTAGAACAAGACCTAAGTAAATCCAGCTCAACAAATGTCGTAATCGAACAGAACCAGGAAATGCAACCTTGCCTCTCAATGCAGGAAATGTCAGGCAAAGACAACAAAGACTTTAATGAAGATCATGTAATTACTGATTCTGCAGAGGCACAAGAAGCAGTGGACATGAAAATCGAAAATCAAGATATACATAAAGAAGCAGCTGAATGTGAGACAGAAACTTACATATGTACAGTTGAGGCAGAAACTACCGAAGAAGATGACACCAGTAAGCAAGAACATTTAGGAGATGTCAGTGCCTCTGATGATGTGGAGGCAGCCAAGGCAGAAGAAATTGCTGAGGTGGAAACAGAAGGTAAGGAAACAGCAGAGGTTGAGGAAGCTGAAATAGAAGAGGATGTGGAGGAAGGATCGGAGGAAAGTGAGACACCTATAGTTGGGGATGAAGACAGAGACACTGAAAGGGAAGCTGAAATTGAAATGGGAGAAGATGAGAGTTCAGAACCAGAAAATGCTGAATCTGAACCTACAAAGCAATGTGAAACACCTGATGAACAAATACAAGACAAGCATAAAGATGCTGAGAGCTTAGAAAAAAAGGAGACTCCAGAAAGAGATTTGGTAAAGGACGAGGGGGAAACAGCAGCTGAAACTGAAACTGAAGAGACTGCTGTTGCAATAGTAGATCATGAAGAGGAAACCGAGCATGAAGCAGCAGAGGAAAAAGAAGATAGAACAGTTGATGATGGAGTAGTGGATCAGGACAAGAGTAGTGAAACTGCAGAAGATGGAGATACACCTGATGATGAATCCATTGTGGAGTTTAATGAAATAATAGATGGAAACACGGCTGATGATGAGAATACAACCAAATTAGAAACAGCAGAAGCAGAAGAAATGGCTGATGAAACAGCAGAAGACATTGAGACAGATAACCCTGAAACAGCAGAAGAGAAAGAGACAGCTGATGAAACAACAGAAGACATACGGACAGATAAAGCTAACACAGCAGAAGATGAAGAGACAGCTGATGATAAAACACAAGAAGATGAACAGACAACTAATTATGAAACAGAAGATGGTGAGGAGGCATCAAAAGCTGAAACAGCAGAAAATGGAGAAAGAACTGATGAAATTACAGGAGAAGGTGAGACTGCTAACGATGGAACAAGTATGGATGAAGAGACAGCTGATAATGAGACACTAGAGGACGAAGATGCAGCTGAAGTGGAAGGAGCAGAAGGTGGAGAGGCAGCTGATGAAGAACCTCCAGAAGATGATGGAGAAGTAGCATCTATTTCTAAAACACCAGAAGATTATGAGACAGATGATGAAACAGCACAGGATGGAGAGACATCTAAAGCTGATACAGCAGATGGAGCGAATACTGATGAAACAGGAGGTGATGACAAGACTGATAATGGAACAGAAGAAGACGACAAGACAGCAGAAGGTGAAGAAATCACAGATGATGAAATAGCAGACAAAGACACGGGTAATGATGCAGCAACAGAAAATGGAAATGCATCTGATGGTGGAACAGGTGAAGATGATGCTTCAGAGGCAGAAGTAGAAGAGAGAGAAAAAGACGAAACAGCAGAAGATGGAGAAACAGGTGATGAAGCAACAGAAGATGAAGTGACAAGTCATGAAGCAGTAGAAGCTGAAGAAATTGCTGGTGACGAAATAGCAGAAGATAAAGACTTACCTGATGGTGCAACAGCAGACGATGGAGAGACAGCTGATGACAAAACAGATAAAGATGAAGAGACAGCTGATGATGGAACAGCAGAAGACAGGGGGTCAGATGATGATGAAACAGCAGAAGATGGGGAGACAGCTAATGATGGAACAGCAGAAGACAGGGAGACAGATGATGATGAAACAGCAGAAGATGGGGAGACAGCTAATGATGAAACAGCAGAAGATGGGGAGACAGCTAATGATGGAACAGCAGAAGATGGGGGCTAATGAGAAACAGCAGAAGATATGATGATGAAACAGCAGAAGATGGGGAGACAGCTAATGATGGAACAGCAGAAGACAGGGAGACAGATGATGATGAAACAGCAGAAGATGGGGAGACAGCTAATGATGGAACAGCAGAAGACAGGGAGACAGCTAATGATGGAACAGCAGAAGATGGAGAGACAGCTAATGATGAAACAGCAGAAGATGGGGAAACAGCTAATGATGGAACAGCAGAAGATGGAGAGACAGATGATGATGGAACAGCAGAAGATGGAGAGACGGCTAATGATGGAACAGCAGAAGATGGAGAGACAGATGATGATGGAACAGCAGAAGATGGAGAGACGGCTAATGATGGAACAGCAGAAGATGGGGAGACAGCTAATGATGGAACAGCAGAAGATGGGGAGACAGCTGACAATGGAACAGCAGAAGACAGAGAAACAGCGGATGATGGAACATCAGAAGATGGGGAGACAGCTGACAATGGAACAGCAGAAGATGGAGAAACGCCTGATGATGGCACTGCAGAAGATCGAGGGACAGCTGATGATGGAACAGCTGAACACGGAGAGACAGCTGATGATGAAAGTTTAGAAAATGAAGAGATATCCCATGAAGGAGAGGAAACAGAGAATGGAAAAATGGATGAAAGTAACACTGCTGACGGAGAGGAAGGAGAAAAAGATGAGACTGGGATTGTAGATATGGAACAGGAAGAAACAGATGATCCTGTTGTTAATTCTAGTATTGAGAACACTGATTGTCTTGATGAAGTAACTGAATTAAAAGCAGATGATGAGGCTGATGATGAAGATGTGTTATATAAAAATGAGGGTGATATTGTTGTTCACAGCACAGATGAGACAGCAAGTATTGAGGAAAGTAAAGAGCATACAAACAACACAAAAGCAGAAGAATGTTCAGAGTTGATGAGTGATAATCAAGACAAAGAACACTCTGAGACAACTGAAAAAGATTATTTAAATGGCCATTTGGTCAATGTTGGTGAATCAGCTGAAGGGGGAGATGAAGCTGAGGATGAAACTGAACCAGACGTGGATACAGATGAAGAGGGGAAAGAGATGTGTTCTGCTGTGCAGGCTCCAGTTTGGTCAAAGCAGGAAGATGGCCAAAACAAAAAAATATCAATGGCACCATTTGATGCTATGTTCAACAGATCCACAGGCTCTGAAGATGGAGCTGATGCTGATGTCGAGGATTCGGAAACCGAAGTTCATAATAAAGATGTCACTGCTGAAAATGAGTATGAAGATGATTCTGTCACTACAGTGAGAAAGCAAGTTATTCCACACAGTCCTGTGGAAAAGGAAGAGTCTGAAGGTCATACAAAACTGTCGGATATTGCTGAGGATGCTGCTGAAGACCTAGAGAATGAGGAAACATCAAAACAAGGTAACAAAATAATAAAAGATACTGACTGTAGGAAAGAGCCAGCTGATAATGGATTGGCAAGGCAAATAACCAAGTCCTCCATGGAATCGCAGCCTGGTTCTTTGGAAGAGGTTGTGGATGAGGAGATGCGAAGTACTAAAAGTTCAGCCCATCTTACTGTGAAAGGCAACTGTATGTATCCCACTATTACCTCAGAGGAAGACAGCAAAGACACACAAGATAAAAGTGACACAGAATCTGCAGAGTCCAGCAGGCATGCTGCCACCCCCAAGAAAGCTGCTAAAAAGTCCAGCAAACTAAAAGTAATTAAATAAAGCTTCTAGGAAAGCTGCTGGTAAACACTGGTTATAGCTACCAAGGACTATATACTGTGTATTACGCACTTTATTCATTACTGCACTGTTGCACAGCACAATCTATGTTGTTAAAGGGAATAATGGAAACACTTACACTTGAAATATAATATGTTTTTTTTCTTTGTTTAATTACAAATAATCACAGATATTTAGTATTTTTGTATTGAGCTGGTATAAGTTACTGTTTATATACTAAACTGTACTGGAGCCTTAGCCTTTGTATATATTCACTTTTAGATAATGGGAGGATAATATTTGCATTAGGTAATATATTATATACACCAGCAATCATAAAATCATTTCCTTTGGCATTAACAAAGTTATATTTATCTATTTACAAAATAATGAAATCAAAATACCTAAAATACCTAAAGAAGAGTATTGTGGTAATGTACTTTATGTCATAAGCGTGAATGTACACGTATATGAATGGAACACAAAGTAAAAATGTATCTTATTTAGCCAAGTATTTGTGTCCACTGCACCATTATAGTGTGGTCATATATATATACAGTGGGGTGCAAAGGTTTGGGCAGCCTTGTTAATTTTCCTGATTTACCTTTATAAAGCATTGATTGTTTGGATAAAAAAAAATCTGTTAAATATATCATATAGGGGACAAACACAGTGATATTTGAGAAGTGAAATGAAGTTTATATGATTTACAGAAAGTGTGCAATAATTGTCTAAACAAAATTAGGCAGGTGCATACATTTGGGCACCAAAAAAAAACCTTAACTCAATATTTAGTAGATCCTCCTTTGGCAGATATAACAGCCTCTAAATGCTTCCTATAGCTTCTAATGAGAGTCTGGATTGTGGCTGAAGGTATTTTAGACCATTCATCTTTACAAAACATCTCTAGTTCATTCAGGTTTGATGGTTTCCGAGCATAGACAGCTCTCTTTAAGTGACACCACAGATTTTCAATAATATTCAGGTCTGGGGACTGAGATGGCCATTCCAGAACGTTGTTCTTGTTCCTCTGCATGAATGCATTAGTAGATTTTGAGCAGTGTTTAGGGTCGTTGTCTTGTTGGAAGATCCAGCCCCGGCGAAGCTTCAGCTGTGTCACTGATTCCTGGACATTGGTCTCCAGAATCTGCTGATATTGATTGAAATCCATGCGTCCCTCAACTTTAACAAGATTCCCAGTCCTTGTACTGGCCACACAGCCCCACAGCATGATGGAACCACCACCAAATTTTACTGTTATTATAAATTTTACTTTATATATATATATATATATATATATATATATATATATATATATATATATATATATACACTATATCTTATTGTGACATCACAAACATGTTGGATGTTTTTTGCTTCGCTTTATGCACATTATATTAAAAGTAAATGAACATTTCTGGGTTGTTGCACTGCCAGCTAAGTCTGTAGGTCTATGTTTTGCCCCCTTGGATCAACACTATTGTACTGTACCAGTACTGCACTGGATAACTACAATTTCTGACTTGAATGTACTGACACTCTGAATAAAATAAAATATCTTTACAAGTATTTGTCTTGGAATATATACTAAATGAACAATTAATTTTATTTTGACATTGATATCATTTTATGACCCTATAATTACATCACAAACAATAATACAAAAATACAAAATTTCTTGTGTACACACAATTAATATTCAGATTATCTTGAGAAATGTCCGTAGGACTTTACTTTACAGACTGCTAATAAATAAGGAATGATATGGTAATTTTACAGTAACAAATTGTATTTGATCAATAATTAGATGCCAATTTCCTAGATGTTACTAAATCAAAAATTGCAGTGAGTGTTAACAAGGCCATTATGGGATGGTAAAATAATAGTAATAAGTTGCACTTACCCAAAAATGACCGGCTTATTTTATAGTTGTAGTATTACTAGTATGTACAATAAGTGAGTGATTGAAGTGGTAATAAGGCAGTACTGTAATAGAACAGATTTAACTCATCTATTCCTGGGTAACAGTGCTCATCTATAGGTGGCCTACATGTGAAGCACAAGATCATTTTGAACTGATGTTATGACCTGATGGGACGTGTAGTAAGTAAGAAACAAGACGGAAATAAGTAAATTTGTATTTCATGGCTCTAATACCATTTAGTTTTACTGTAATTACTACCTGTAACTCACACCGTCTGACCACTTGAATACATAACAGGTAAGAAATAAAACAGAAACAAGTGTATTAGTATTTTACAGCGCTGACCAGGTAATTACAGCAGAACCACTTCATTGATTTTTGGTCAATAACATTATATATAAGATACATGTACTCAATTATTATTATCTTTTATACAACAAACTACAAAATAATGTTAATTCTTATTAAATAAGAATAATGTTATTCTAGGTAAATAAAACCTTTTTAACAAGTTAAATACATTTTCAAGTCAAGTCATAGAAGCACCGCTTATTTTATTATGCCACTTCATTTTTTCAGTCTGAGGTGTGTGGCATGTCAATGCATATCATGCTGTCCCTGATTTTTCTGATGCTGTATCTTTCACACGTTTTAAATAAGAGAGTAATTATTTCAAGAGAACAGCCTTTATTTCTGAGGCATCGATAGATCATAGTGTGACATCCATGACAAAATAAAAAATGCTCCCCAAAAATATTGAAGGAGAAAAATCAGTGAACTATTAATAATTTGCTCCACCTCATCCATCAGCCAGAGTCCCCCTAGTTAAGAGTCAATTCCCAGCCATTCCCACCTCAAGCATTTTTGTTTTTGTTCCCTAACTTGGCTGCTTTAGGAGAACGGTCAGTTCATTGAATAGGGGCAGAGCCCAAGGATTCGATAGCCTGACAACTGCAATTACTCAGGGCACCCAGCAATGTGAGGACATCAGAAGTCCACTGCAATAATGGATAGTATGAGGAGCATTTTATAGAGGGGCCCCTCATCTAACTTATTCCAGCTCTTGAGAATCTACAAGACCTGTCAAGGTCCATTTCAAATAAGACTTCATTTTAACCGCACGCCAGGCATTTATGTTGTATTTTAACCTGGTATACACCACAAGTTGCAATTATTAACATAAGTAGCTTACATTTTATGGCAGCATCTGATTCATTCAAACTCTCTTTCCTTACCTTGCATTTCCATTTCCATTCATTTATCCACAGCACTGCCATATAGGCTATGTCTATGTATATTTTGGAAGTTTTAATTAACGACTGCCTTTGACAAGGTAAGTGTGTGGCTGGGTATTTGAAACTGTCCTAGGAGACTTCATTCCCTACCTACGGTGTGCTGAAGTCAGAGGTGTGCAGCCCCACTGGACGAGCTTGATGGATAGTCCTCTCTTTGTGAGCTTCCATCCACTGCTTCCGGAGGGGATGTGACATAAATAATTGGTGTCACTTCCATCGACCGAGTGCCACACTTGGAGAAGGGGCTGGAGTGACTCACATAATACACTGCAGAATGCCTACCGAGTGCATGCAGAGAAAGTTAGTGATAATAATATAGATCACACTGGGTTGAATGCATCAAAGTAACAGATAAAGAATTTTCCACTTGACATAAAATAAATGGTTCAGTATTTTTTCCTGCAAGATTTTCTGTTTCCATAATTAAGCCATAAATAAGTGGTTAACTCATGTTGGTATAGCACTGCAGATTCATATTTAAGTTATAGAATAACCATTCAATAATATCAGACTATATGAGAAAACGAATGGGAATGTTACAAAGAAAAACATGTTTTAGGTACTTGTGTGTTTGTCAAATATGTACCTCCTTTCCCATCAAAATCCAGTCAAGAGGATTCAGGCCAATACATTATGCTGAATTATGCTAAAGATTTTATTTAATTTAACTTTTGCCCTACATGAAGGTGTGAATAGGTGTCTAACACCATGCATTCTTGCTCCAGGTCCACTTTTTATGATACCAATACTGTGCAGACCTAGAGGATCAAAGTCTACATTAGGGTGCAAAGAGATGTCAGTTGTAAGCATCCCTCTCTTCGCATGAGTTCTCTTTGGGGTTGGGAAACTAACAAAGGACAAACTCTTCGCTTGACATCGTCCTGAGCAAACTAACAACAATAAATAAAATTAAACATTTAATGCTGTCCGGTTGCTTGTTAAAGACAAGGATGCTGAAGTTGTTTTCCATTCCACCTTAAATGGTACTCTAGTTATGGTTTAGCTGTAGCATTTATTGGTTTTACTGACATCTTCCAAGGACCAATGCTGTTTGAGGTTCACAGTGTCTCATTTCTATCTACTGAACTACGCTTATTCCACTATGCCAACATAAATTCCGTTTTCTATTCTGTGGCACCTTCAACAGTAGATTGAGCTTTACCTTTATACAGTAGCACAAGCTAGTTATATATAATCTTATTAATTGATCAATTAAGAAACAACCCCATCATAATGCGATTTTGTCAAGTTATTATGAATTAGACATCATAATAAAACATGTGCTAGCAAACACAGTAACATACAGTAACTCACTAATTTAATAAAATAAAACACATTCACCCTTCAAATGATCAAGACAGAGTGTAACCAAATTACACTTTCCCCATTAACACATTTTAATCAACTATTATCCTAATAATTCTGACTAATTTACTGCCACTGTCATTCTCAATCCATGTTTTTTAGAGGAGTTGGGACTGACAAAGGAAAACACTGATTCCTTTGTCTTCACTTGACAAGGAAACAGAGCTTAATGACAGTTGTGACTGGCTGAGAGGTGTGTGTGCGTCATTGTTTTGCAAACAGTCAATGGGGGACTGCAGGGCTGCACATGCATCACCGCAGGGTTGCAAGTACATCAACCAGGACAGGCCTATACAGGCCCTTGTAGTGTAAGAGGAGGTTCAGGGTCTTATGGGGTAAAAGACGGCTCAAACTGCTAAACGACTGCTAAAATTGCTCCAATATTCAATTTTAACAGTTCAACAGACATGTTAAATTCACCTTTTATACAAACTTAACTCACAGAACACTAATTCCTCAGCAGAGAAAGAAAAAAATGACAATGGAAAAAGTCCTATATGCAGTGCCAAGAAGTGTGAAACTTCTCCAATTGTGTGCTGTTCAAAAGTGTTGTTAAGGCCGAAGCGGTTGGAACTGAAACCTGGTATCCATGGTTGCCCAAACTTGCCTGGATATGTAGACAAATAAGAAGAAATGCAGGAGGAAGCACCTGCTTTGCTGACGAGGAGCTATTTCCACTCTCAGCGCTGGGAGACGTGGAGCTCTATTCCGGTGGATAACGCAGGGGGCTTTCCCCATTTTCCCTGTTTACCTTCAAGTGCGGTGCCAGCAGCCAGCTGCACAGAGCTGCTCCCCTGCAAGCCCACGCTCCCATGCCTCCAGATGTTTCAAACAAACAAGTGTGCCAGCCTGTTGATAGGGAAGAAAGACATGTGACCCTCCCTGCCAAAATTTCCTGCTAAAAGCTTAATGCATCGCACAGGTGGATGGCAGACACAAGTGCTATGCAGTGCAGTTGCCCAGCACAGTGCCGTTTATTTATCCGTTAATGCTTTATAAGCAGAATAGTTTGAGCTGATATAACTTGGCTTTAAAGGTGTAGAATTAAAAGCTGTTAAACTGTTGCATATATATGTACAAAACGTGCTAAGTACTTCAGTTCTTACCAATGATGTATGCTAAAAGACAATGAGATTATATTTCTTATTCATTTGCAGTGGTTCCGACCATTTCTCCCCTTATAGGTGGCTAAAATAATTGACTTGCCGCCCTAACTCTCATAATTTCATGACTTACATTTAGTCCACTGTAGTTACTGAATAATTCATAGAAGTTACAAAATAATGTGTTTTAAGATGTTTACGCAAAGCTCTGGAAGTCCTACACAATATATTCAACTTTTCCACTAGCTAATTTGCTAACGCTAGCATAGTAGCTAAGTTAGTACTTTACGTAGATGGTACCGTTCTGGGTGCACAAAACTGTTTGGTAAAGGTTCTCTTACTTACATTTGCATATATTATATTTGTAGAGGAGAATATTAATAACTAGATCGATGGAGAATGTGACGTAAACAACCGCTTCCGCAAACAAAATCCGGTCCTAAAATCTGATTGGCTGAGTCGCGTTCGAAGTCGTTGTAGCCCGCTGATGACCGCATCGCAAAAACTAAACTCTGTGTTAATGCGCCAACAAAAATCCTTGCGCTGTTAATAACATAACCTTACCTTAATAACGTAATCTTACCGCCCTATATATACGGGGGTAAAAATTACGGAGTGAAGTGCTCCTGTAACATCGGACACGGAGATCCTCCTTGTAATAGCAGTCCTGCTCGAATCCACATCTCAGTGATGTTATAAGCGTTATAATCAACGCTCTCCAAGAACAAGAACATTTAAACAAGAAGTTGGAGAAGAACTTTCTGCGACCTGAAGATGGTGCTATCAGCTAACACTGAGCTTCTTTTTGGCCTTTGATCTTCAAATTCATGAGAAGAAATCCACAACATATTTGGTGATGGAAAATGAAATAACATCTTGTTAGACAACATTTGGTAAGGTAAATGAACCTGCTTTACTAGTCTAATGCTAGTCTATATGCCAGTTAACTATTTTATAAGCCTTGCTGAGTCGAGAAACCAATGATGATTATGGAAGACTGTTTCTGCCACTTAAAGAAAAAAAAAAATGCCCACGCAGTATCTCATCACTATGACTTAATGACATAATTATGACTTAGCATCGATTATTATGACTTACTTTCACATAATTATGACCTACTGTATGGCCCTTTCTTTCTTTAAGTGGCCAAATGTTTAATGTGAGTTATAAAGGGACTGTCTAGTCATAATAAAAATAATAACTCTTTACATCACCGTGCTCCACACTAGCAGGAAGAAAGCTTGGTAACAGTAGTGTTAGCAATACAAACACCACATCTGTATTTAACCGCCTCTACATTAGTAGTACATAAGTGGATCACTATCAATGTCAGGTGGTTCTTATTGGTTGTACCTACTTGCGTATTGCATGCTGGGTACTGCAGCGTGAAAACAGTAGACAAAAATACTCTAAATAGTGAATTCAGTCAAACCAAGAGATGCTAGACTGAACTACAGAATGGTGCAAACATTCGTATGTAATAAAATTACATATTACACGCCAGCTTTAGTAATTTAGCTTCATGCACTTTTCAGCATGTAAAGCCAGCATAACAATTAAAACCTGAAGAATTATACATTTGCAGTTTAATTTCATTCTCTCTCTACCTTGCTGTAGTTGTGGTCCTTTATATAACCATATTTAAAATCAGCATAATTCAGACACTAAGGCAATGATCCACCATCAAAGCTGGCATGGCAAGACCATCATTTTTTATGATATAGGCCCAATGCCAAGGCCATGTCTTCTCCAGCCATCAGCTTTGGACAAAGACCGATTACATAGAGGAAGCACAACGTGTGAGGCAGCCACGTCTAAACAACTTACCCTCGAATGCATTGTCCAGTTTATTGCTGAGCTGATTTGTCCATCGTCTCGTATAATAAAGGGAGAATGAATGAGAAAGCCCCTGTCCGGTTTGATGTGTGAGACAGTCATAGGAGTTTTCCCACACGGTGAGAGGAAGAGTGAAAACGCTCTCACACTATGCAACTTTAGCCCCCCTCTTTCCATTAAGGAAGCACCCTGGACGGTTGTGAATGGGGTTTCTCTCCCTTTGTCTTCGGACGGAGGGTGATTGGCACAGTTTACACTAGGTGCGTGAGTATGAGAAGGTGATGCGGATGAGAAAGCTCTGCTTCACTTTTACCATGCTGTACCTTATTGTTCCTTGAAAGGTTATGCCTCCTTTGCAACATTCACAAACATCAATGAACCCATTCAGAAAGTCCTTCAGTCATATTAAAGGATGTGCTTTGATACAGTGCTGGGCAGGGACAGATCATGGTCTTGTAAAGACCTCTATTTGAATCATTCCTTCAATCAATCAAGTCTGATTGTGTCGTCGGAACAAAAATTCCATTTAAATGACAAATAAAATATCTCATAAGTCATCAGTCAATAACAGCAGAACATGGGCCTTTATGCAGATAACAATGTTTTGTTGATCTTCATTTGCAGAAATGGTCATATTGGAAAACAAATTAAAATAAAACATGGCCTGTCCAAAAGTTATGGCACATTTTATAGTTTATGTTTTCCGATGTGTAACTCAGCAAAAAGATTCAACTGTGAACTTAAATGTGCTGGAAATGCCACATTTTCTCCTTTGCATACGAAGGTATTCAAGAGCTGCTTTATCATCTAATGTTTCCATCTGCATTGGATTGTCCCTAGGATTTGACCCACCTCAAGCCTTTTATTCCGAGGCCCCCTGAGACACCTGGCAGTCAGAGGCCACTGGGCACTAGGCACAATGTCCTGGTCAGTAATCCAGATTGGGGCGATGATTTGCCAACTTGGCCTGCACACTTTAAAACAGCTGTTACAGATGTTCCACTCACTCACATGCACACACACACGCACACAAACACACACACACACAATGGACGGGAGCAGAAGGACAAATTTTGCTGCGTTAGCACATGGTTGACAATATGGGCAGAGTCTTTCTCTTCTTTTCTCTTTCTCTCAGTTCTCTTTCTTTCCCAGCGCTATTCAGGTTATACTGGGGGACAGGATGCAGCGTCTGGGGACCCAGCTTGTGGGGATGCAGTATCCGCAGACCCTGGGAAAAGCAGGGTGAGAAAAGATGAATACATAACCAGGACACCCTCAACAAAGTTCTCATCACACACCTGCAGCAGATGCTGTCAGAGGGGCCCCTCTCGCTGAACATCACAAACACAGGTGGTCTACCCAAAACCCACAGTAGCCTGGCCACAAAGTCATGCTACTGCTATGTGTGAACATGCAATAAAAAAAAAAAACATTCCCATAGGAAACAAAACGCGTAGGAAACAACTTTGTGCTGCTGTAAGATTTATTGGTCCTCCTTGATATAATATTGTTCGTGTAAGTTTTCATATTAATCTGATAGATGCCTTCCTGATTTGAAGGAAAATGTGCAAGGACATTTGTTTAGGATGAAAACATTAATCAGAGGTTCATTGTTTGATGCTTAGTGTATTTCCTTCCCTTTGTTACTCATGGAATCCCTCAAATGTGTGCACATGAAATGCATCAGGATGAATGATTTCACCTCATAGTTGAGTGATTGGGACATTTTCTGTATTTTGTTTTTCATTTCTGTGTCAACAAGAAAATAGCACCTTTGCACTCTGAATTTTAACAACAACTGTCCATTTTATCAGCTTCATTTACCACATTGGAACAATTTGTAGTTCTACAATTACAGACTGTAGATCATCTGTTTCTCTGAATACTTTGTTAGATCACTTCCACCCTGCTCTTCGATGGTCATGACCCTCACACGGCCTCCACAGAGCAGATATCATGTGGGTGGTAGGTCTTTCTCAGCACCAACGACATGATGCTGGTGTGTTAGTGTGTGTTGTGCTAGTGTGAGTGGATCAGACATAACAGTGCTGCTGGAGTTTAAACATCTCATTGTCACTGCTGGACTGAGAATAGTCCACCAAACAAAACTATCCAGCCAATAGCGTCCTGGGGCAGCGTGCTGTGACCACTGATGAAGGACTGGAGGATGACTAACACAATTTGTGCAGCAACATATGAGCCGCTGTTTCTGACTTTACATCTACATGGACCAGCAAGGTGTGTAATAGAGTGGGCAGTGAGTGAGCACAGTGTGTATTGTTTACTGCTGCATCTGATAAATAATTTCTCAGGAGGGTATATATACGATAATTCATATGCATTAGGAGCAAGTAAAAAATAGGAGTTTCCAAAACTGAAATTCAAAATGTCAAAAGAGAAGCTCAAACAACCTTGCAAGATTTTATACATACCCAAAACTGTGACCACCGGTCATACCTAAATCTTTTATCTTTTAGAGACAGGAGAAAAGCTCCACTCTTGTTTTAGATCCACAGGTGTTTCTGTGAGAAGACAACTCAACACTAGATGCATGAAAGGATGTATAGCTGTGATTAAACTGTTACTGAGAAAGAAACATAGACAAAGCAGCTGCTGATGTTCCTAGAGCAATGGACTAGCAAAGGACTGTTGAGTCCGAACCTCAACATCATTGAATGTTTTTAGGATTACTTTGATTGTGAGAAGCAGAAAATGCAACTTCTGAGACTGAACTTTGGAGAAAAAGTGTGGACAGCACCCTGAATACTGAAAGAATATGCAGACAAGCTATCTTTTGCATTGTGTGAAAACTTCATGATGAATAACCCATTACAAATGGTCAGCATTAACAGCAAGTATATACATGTATGCATTCATACTCATTTATATATGCATTTATTTATGTATATGTGTGTGTGTGTGTGTGTGTGTGTGTGTGTGTGTGTGTGTGTGTGTGTGTGTGTGTGTGTGTGTGTGTGTGTGTGTGCGTGTGTGTGTGTGTGTGTGTGTGTGTGTGTGATGTGAGGCCTACGTTCTATATTCATCATTTGTGAGCTTTGCCACCCTCTAGTGGCCATAACCTGTAATTGTACATTTTTAAAAGAGTTCCTGTTATTCATTATAACCACTCAGCACCCATTTAGGATGAGAAGATGTGGGGAGTCTTTCACTCCACACTGTGTAAAGGAAAAGTCCAAATACAGAAGCCCTCCTACAATGTTAAAAACAGTCCATAGTGTGTGTTTTGCATAAAGTGGCACAGTCAGTGTAAAGTGGTGATTAAAGAATAGAGAGGTTATGAATATGTATACATCGTTAGGAACAAACAGATCATGCTTTCAGAACAGACACAGCTCAGATTAAGTGGTGCACCTGTTTGTCTAAACGTTTTGATGTGTGGGAAACAACTCGCAGCTTGTTTGCTCTTTAGACCCATGCCACAGCACATAAGACCACAAAAGTCTTGGGGAACTTTGCTTGCGCTGTAGCTTGTCAGTCCCTTTCTCTGCCTTGCTAACTATTTATAAAGCCTCATCTAAAAACTCTGATAGAAATGAACATTGTGAAGCAGCAGGACATGGGTACTACGAGATGCTAGGTGCGTTCACCAGGGATATTGTTCCATGTGAAATCGACTGCTCTGCCCATTTACTGCAAAGTATGTGTCTTGCTGTCTTGCAGGCCACTGCGAGCCATAGAGGAATGAATCAGCTAAGAACCAGCTTTCAGATTTGCAGTGCATTTCAGAATGTTATTTAGTGGGTAACGGGGCTTCTAATGTGTGTCAGTAAAACAATCTCCACACTCACATATGGTGGAAGGCTGGGGTGTGCTTAATAAACTGACAGTTTAACATGCAATTTCAGAGCTGTTCATAAACTTACAAATTCCCCCTTGTCTACACAGGACACAGTCCTCCACTACTGAAGGCAGTCATGGGTCCTCTTGCTCATAGATTGTTTTAAGCATATGGTTATAGATATTAATGTTGACATTAAAACACAAACATCAAAACGTAGTTTTAGATAGATATATACGCTATATTGCCAAAAGTATACGCTCGTCTGCCTTCACACGCTTATGAGTGTGCATACCATTCTCAATCCATAGGGTTTAATATTATGTCTGCCCACCCTTTGCAGCTATAACATTTTTATAAGTGTAAATAATAAGTTATAAATATATGGGATAAACCACATCTACTTACAATTTACATCATGCCCCACCTGTGGTCCAAAACCAAATACAGATGCAGATATTCTGAGAGCTAAACAGATGCAATTGAAGATAACACTGTTACATGACTTTCTTTCTAAAGAACTTCTAAAGTTCTGCTGGAAGGAGGGCAAGATATATGGTTTCAGTTGAACTGTGTTAAAAGTATGTGAATCTGACTGTTTGAGGGTGAACTGTAACAGTGTATTTACTGTAACTGAACAAAAACCACAACGGTCAAAGCAGGAAATACATGAGCCCAGCAGCAATGTGACTAGTAAACAACATCCTGCAAGCAGCAGAGCTACAGAGCTGCTAGAGTGGTCGCAGTTATAACTACAGTCCCCCGTTGTCACATCTCTCACAAAATTCTATACGGTAGTAAGCTACAGCTTATGATCAATGTGTGTAGTTTTCTCTCTTTTATGAATGCAAGAGATTGTCAATATCATGTGGGTACAATCTAAAAGTAGAGCAACCATGCTTCATAAAGCCTGGAGAAGCGGATCCAGGAGAAGAGCTCCCTAAAGAACCACAGGAGATGAGTAAGAGATGTACGTCAAGCAGATCTTTTTTATTAAACCAGTAAATTGCTTTATGTAAGTTGTGCCTAATTGCTGTGTACAATGTTAGAATGAGATAACATTTAGTTCTACAGTTAAGTTTAATTAGATGTTCTGTAGTTTCATCTGACTTGTTCTGTGTGAAGAAGCAGCAGAGTTTGTGAATTGAGCTGTGGCAAAGAGGAAAGGGAGGGGATAAGCAGACTAAATAAACACAACAACTGCTCTGTATTTATCTATTTCTACTAATGTGGTCTCCCAGGGCATGCACTGGGCCTCAGCTGCTTCTGAGAGTTTGTGTGTAAGCAAGTGGGAAGCAGATAGAGAAAGCAAGAGAGAGAGTCAGAGACGGAGAGATAGAGAGAAGGGGAGAGAGAGAGTTTTCAGAAGTTCTCCTGCTGGGCACTTAAATACTGGATTTGGGTTTACAGCAAGCTGAAGCACAAACGATGTAAGTAGGAGTTTGAATGCTGTATGTTTTCACCAGAAGGGGTTTTCATATATGACCTAATATAAGATCATCACTATCAAGAAAACATAAATAAATTCAACAATGTAAAAAGAAACTGTAATCTGTAAACCGGTAACTTTATAAGGGAAGGCAGAATCGTTGTCAACTCTGAATGTAAGTTATTGTAATTAGATTTTATTTTAAGTAATATTTGGAGCATCTGTATCGGTTCATTAACCACAACATTGTTAAACAATGTGTTTAAAGTTCAGCTTCTGGGTTTAAATGATGTAGAAAAATGACATGTTTAGTTTTTGTTGGACAGTAGCAACATATTCGTATTTGTTATACCTGTATTCGATCATTTAAGTGAATTTTTGATGAAAACTTGTGTTTCCTGTTTGAAGCTTTGGAGTTTCATATATTATTTGAGATTCCTCATATCATTAGTTATGGTAGGTCAACAAAGAAAATTGTGCCAGTGTTATAGAATTAACATCGTAAAGCACCAAACTGTATCGTTCAATATATCGTTGCTGCCCAAATTGTTTTTGTTTTTTTGTTAGGGTTTTTTTTTTGTAATTTTTGGTTTTCAGCTGCTGTCAAAGATATGCTCAAAATCTTTACGTCAATTTACATTGAAATTGAAGAAGATCTTTCCCCTTACCTGTAAACTGATCAATTTGGAGGTACTTTTTTGGACAGCAAAGATCTGTTATTTGAGTTGTCCAATCTCTACATGTAGGCCCAGATTCTGAACTTTCATAACACATTTTTATTTAAAAATATGTATGAAGAAGCATTATACCCCTAATACAAAATACGTTTACTAGCATTCTCTGTTTTCATTTTTATTATTGGTACATGTATAGTATCTTAGGGTACACTTTACTTTTGCCTTAGTTGTCTGTTATAACACTACTGGCATGTTTCAGGCCAAAAGTTGCAGACTGAAAACTGGGTACAACGCAAATTTTGATTAGACTTTATCTACTTCCTCTGTTGTCCTTTCTCTAAAGTTATAGCCTATAAAAAGATCTATCTTTACATGCCATTGGTTAAATCTTAGTATTACTTTCTGCTTCATTCTGATCTACTTTCTGGTGTTTCAGTTTGGTTTATGTTACATTGTGAGCCGTTTTTATTTTCTGACTGGAGCCTGTTTTCTTGTTTAGCCCTCATTATGAGAGTGCAGATGTTCATATGGAGTACAGAACTGAGTCCTGGCAGCAGTGGAGACTGATACTTATGCATTAAAGATCGGGCGTGGACTGGCAGGTATTTTAATGTACTTTAAAGTTAAGCTCCTTCAAAATAACTGGAAATCATCTTAATAATATACACAAGTATTTTTAGCTATAGTTCTCCTTGGTCAGCATGTGAGAGTACTAGTGACGATTACACGTTGTCTAAACTGATAAGTCCTTCAAATAACCATAGCATTTGGAAGGTTTTGAATGGAAATGTTCATTTCTCTCTCTGTCCTTCAAGAATGGGCTGTACTTGCAGTGGTCTGAAGAACCATAAAGAAAAAGGACATGTAAATAACAATTCAGCAGCCACCAACAATTCTCACGTATGTACTCCTATCTGCTAGTTCAAAATTTTAAATTCATTACATCGCAGTGAGAATCTTGCTTGCAGTGCATACCTTCTGTTCATTTATCACTTGGCTTGCCTACTTAAAAAGCTAATGAATTTTAAAAAGTTGCTCTTTCCGCATTTATTTTCAGCCAAGACAACAGAGGCAGCGTGGCGCAGACTACGGTAATATCTTTTTAGTGCGTTTCCGACAAGTACAATCTGATGTTGCTTTTTTATCAGTGTAAATGCGAATGTTATTTTGGAGTGTGGCAGCTGATCGCAATGTTTGGAGTTATAAACCCTCGCCATTCAAAGGACCCTTTTTAGTAATGCCAGCCAGCAGCTGAGTCACATGAACTGTATTATGGCCATTCTATCACTGTTAGGACCATTTTAGCCTAAAGCATGTAGAGGCGTTATCTAATATTGAGGTGTTTAAAAGCAATGCTGATGTCACAGTCACATCGTGTAACGCCATTATTTAGCACACGATTAGTATTATATAAGTCTGTTGCTGCGTATAAGATGCAGTTGATGATGTCTGTGAAAGGATGAAAGTACAAACGTGTTTATCGTCATTTTTGATGTAATTTTATTTTTAGATGAAGATATTGTCGTCGCTCAACATGACTTCAAACCAAACAATGAGAGCGACCTTCCGTTTAAGAAAGGAGAGAAACTCAAGATCATTCAGGAGTAAGTATAACCGGAAACTTGCAAATTCTGTATGCATATGTAGTCATGACTGCTTACACTCTATAGACTTGGATGTGGGCCCAACAGTTATTCACTTTTATAACCAAATACTTCGCTCATTTTTCATATCAAATACTAACATAATCATTTCTAGATTAATTTTATGTTTATTAACAGAACAGAAAGTCAGGGTACCTTACAGAATGCACATATTAAAAGAATACAGGCTGCTCACAAAGACTCAAAAAAGAAAACTCTTTTCACAGAATATTTTATTTTGCTTTTAGGATCGTTGGAAAATGTTTTTTTTTTATCAATAGTAATCCAATGAAAAAAAATTTAATGCACACAGTGCCACTCCAAACACAATTAACTGAATCTGTTTATATTCCTTGTAAGAAATGGGGAGTGGTGGTTGGCTAAATCTCTCCTAACTGGAGATGAAGGATACATACCATGTACATATGTCGCCCGAGCTCACACACTGGAGGTGGAGAAGTAAGTTGCTGCTTACTAAGTAAAGTTTACAGATAAAACCCTCCTGACTGTTCAAAATATATTTGGTCCACTCTTCATCTAATATAATAGTAAAAGTGTGACAAGTTATTCTATTTTATTATGGACACCAGATGGTTCTTCAAAGACTTGAGTCGCAGGGAGACAGAGCGTCTTCTCTTGGCTCCTGGGAACAAAATTGGTGCGTTCCTTGTCAGAGAGAGTGAAACAACCCCAGGTGAGGACTGCTCTTTTGCATTTAATCCTAACTTAGCATCGCATAATGGTAGGACACTCTATTTTAGAATATTGATAAAAGACCCTGAATCTTTATTATAACATGATTTTTCTATGATTTTTTCCAATGGATTCCAGCTTCTATGTGTGGCAGTCTCTCTGGTGCTTACACCATCTTGCTCAGATGCTTACTTATAAATGGCTCTAGTCATGTGACCATTTACACTACCCACATGTTCATATAAAACCTATAACTTCCCTTTTTACAACAACATGTTTTAAATTGCTTTCGCAGCTTTATAAACTAAGACTAATAGTAAGTCGCAGTTACAGTGGTGGGTGACAGTTGCAATTAAGTGGATTAACAGTCAATCATATATAATATGATGTCATTGTTCACAGTTACATTAACAGTTAGACCTTTGCACTTGGCAGTGTCAGTCTGTGCTGCCTTAATATGCTGACGCACGGTTCTATAAAAAGCTTGCATTTAAAATAAAACATTTAAACTGATGGCAACACTTCTCCGCTTACGTGTGCGTTCTTTACAACCTCCCTGATGCAACAAATTGACTGTGGTCATTACAGCAGAGCGCTAAGACGATGATTATTCTGAAAAATCTGCTGTTCTGCACAAATATGCAACTCCAATAAATAAACAAACCATTTTACTTACATCAAAATGAAACTGATGCTACAGTGGATGTACAGTGGACATGATGAAGCTTCCTAAAAGAGATCTTGCCCACAGGTGCTTTCTCACTGTCCATAAGAGACACTGCCGGAGAGCAAGGTGACGTGGTCAAGCATTATAAGATCCGTGCCCTGGACAAAGGTGGCTACTATATCTCTCCCTCCCTGACTTTCCCCTCCCTGCAGGAACTGGTGCAGTACTATTCAAGTGAGTAAAATGAAAACTTTCATTCAAAAGATGTTTAATTTGTTGTCAAAAATGTTGATTTTCTGACTGTCCCTGGAATATCGTACAAAGTTTTGATGGACATTCTTCCTAATTTATATTCCTACATTTGCAGAAACCATCTATTGAAAGGGCTTATGCATGGCTCAGAAGAACTCTTTTTAGCACCTTTATTTGAAAGAGTGTACAGTGCTAAACCACACTAAAAAATGGTTTGTCAGTTTAACCCCAAAAAGATTCTTCATGTGGTAACAAGCAGTTGAACCAGTTTATTTAACACTCACCAAAAACCCTTTGATTAAAACAATCGGCTATCCAAAATATTTATATAGATTGTAGTTTATTAAATGGACAAGACTACAGTGCGTAACTGTAAAATGTCAAGAATGAAAAAAAAAAAAACGCCTTTATGCTAATGCTAATCCTAGCGTCTCTATAGGATTCTAGTAGCGTGTTAGTATTATGCTAAAAGCAATGTATCAGTTTTACCGTGAGTCACTAATAAACAGAGGTGCCGCTGGTTTGCATTTCTAAACAAGTTACTGGAAACTGGTTAAGCGACCTTTAGTACTTATAGTCAGGACTTTAAGGCCAAGACCAAATGTCTTTAAACTGGTCTTCAGGCCGCTCAAAAAAATTTCCACATTTTTTTTCAAATGTGGACTTTTTGGCGTAGTGGCAGAGTGATGCACTAAGTTGGTCCTAGACGTTAAAAACTCAAAACATCATTGTTTGATTTCTCTGTTATTATATGATTACATTATGCTGCTTTAGATTTGTGTGAAAAATATTCTATTAATGACCAGAGGAGGCATAATGCCACTATAATTTCATATTTACTAGTGAAAAAAGAGTTTACTATGTTTAAAAAAAGAAGCAGTGATTTGAACACAAATCAAATATTTATGATGTTCAAAGAGACGTAATAAGGAACTTCCGAAGAGGACTTGAGGACAGCTTTAGTGATTAATGTGACATATTTGACCTTAGGTTCAGTTCCTGAAGACCTATGTAATGGAGAGCTCACTTCTCTGTGGTTACCTTGATATAAGATGGAAAACAAATGGGTCTTTTTCCCTTGTGCATTTAAAAATTGTTGGCGTTTTGTAATTCTGCAATGCATTTTTTAAAAATACAATTTTCACAACCTCAAGCGATTAGCAAAAATTTTGTATTTTTAGTCTGTACGTCTATGTACAGCCCAGGAGCAAACTGATTGGGATCAAGTCCTGAAAGCAGAACAGTTAGTTGGAACAGTTAGATTTACGTTAGCAAATCAAATTTTTGTTCCATTAAACTTGATCAGCTGAGAGACCGTTTTTCATTTACTCTCGCACAAGGGGCCCTCATCTCTTCTGCGGTGTGCACTTCCTGTGGTGTCTCTGAACATTCTCTCTTAGTCTAAACCACCGGATAAGCAGACCAGCACTACCCTCCGTTCATCACATCACACCTAGACAAAGTAGAAGATGAGTGTTTTTTATAGATATGTCTATAGATAGAAGTCACCATGTTTTACCTGTATGGCCATCTTCCTGTTTGTTTATCCTATTACTTAAAACATGTAAGTCTCTAAGAGTCACTCTGCTTTGTTATATGGAATCTGGCCCTACATAAGCCTTTCCGTTACATCAGAGAATTTCTGATCATCAAATGAATATTTATTTAATGTTAACCATAAGAGTCATCCCACCCACAAAAGACTATGAGGACTAAATACCATCAACAGCAGGAAAAAATTTTGCTCTAGCCTTTTCAAAAGTTTCCACTTGTTTCTGTTCTCTTTACCTGTATGTACCTGTAGGATCAGCTGATGGTCTGTGTCAGAGGTTGGGAAGTCCCTGTAGGTCTGCCACTCCTCAAAGACCCTGGGCTCAGGATGAGTGGGAGATTCCAAGGGAAACTCTAAAGATGGTGAAGAGACTGGGTGCTGGGCAGTTTGGAGAAGTTTGGATGGGTAAGACACCTTTTCGTCAAACGTTTCTCCGGATATCAGGTGTTTTATAGAGGAATGTGTAGATGCTTGGTATTATAGGTAAGTATGTTGACCTCAGGCCCATGTGCAGCTGGCAGATGATACGATCTATGGAGATTATACAAGATGTCTGCGCACGGGAACTTAAAGCTGCTAAACTTACCTATTACAACCAATGTCTGGAAGCCTTAACAAGATAAAACATCTAAAACCATCAGGATCTTCATATTGTTGCCCAAATGCCTGTGAGTTTAGTCAGCTTGCTGAGAAAATGGATCATTTCTCATAACTAAATACTGTAACTGTACTGGGGGTGTACATGGATTGTAATACAGTGGTATTCTGATGGTCAAGTACCTCAAAAGCTTACCTCAAAGGTTTTTTGTGTTACCCCTAACCCAACTGGTCTGTGCACGGTACAGTATTAGCCACCTTTTAAAAGGCTTGGTTAAAAAAAAGGACTACAATCAAATGTCTGTTTCAAATGGTACGCTATAATAACTCAGCAGTCTAACCACTGAACTAAAAAGATTAAACTAATCAGCAGAGGAAGTACTAAAAATAATCCCTCAAGCTATTTTAAGTGTCACTTTTTTAAACAACCAACAGCAACTTGGCTGTGGGTATTTTAAATGATTATGATGATAGATCTAGACGATAGAAGCTGTGGTGATTGATTACTAAAATCATATTATTTAAAGGTTGAATTTTGGCATTATGTAGCCACCAAAAACTGCCTACTGGAGGAATTCAGACATACACGTAGACGTAAACTTGCTTTCCTAAGCGTAAGCCAACTGTTACAGCATTGTTGGCAAATTTGTCAGCTTATCACACTAGTCTACTTAATTTTATTGTCATTTTAAGTATGCTTGTCTGCAGAATGGAATTGTATGCCCTCCTGCAGTATGTAGTCTGTTCCATGTGCTCATGTTTTCCTGTATTTCTAGGCTACTATAAAAACAACCAGAAGGTAGCCATTAAGACCCTAAAAGAGGGCAGCATGGAGCCAGAGGCCTTCCTGCAGGAGGCTAACCTTATGAAGAAGCTTCAGCATGAGAGACTGGTGAAACTTCACGCTGTTGTCACCAAACAGCCCATCCTCATAGTCACAGAGTTCATGACAAATGGTGAGTATGTTTAAATTTAGACATTTCATGATGAGTGGACTGATAGAAATGATTCAAAACCTAAACCCCAAATGAGTAAAGGTTTAGACGGATGGGGAAGGCACATAAACCACATGCAGTGTTTATTACATTTACTTTGACTTGTATTTAATTGCATATAGTATGAACCCAAAATGTTTCATGTTCTGTCCGGTCATCTTATTTTGATTTGTTGGTACACATTTATTCCTGTAATATGTTTAAAAAAAAAGCAGACCAAAGATACTTTCAGAAGCAAAGATAGGCGTAGCATCTCCAGTTTGTCAACAAATGCACAAGAAAATTATTGAAAGGTTAAAAACCAATGTTCCTCAAAGAAAGACTGGTGGGGATCTGCAGAGCACAATATCTTTAAACGAATCAAGGAATCACAAGGTTTTAGTGCTTAAAGGATGCAAGCAACGCATGCATCAAGACCTGACATTCAGGAACACCTGATAAAACCACATGACCGAGAGATTACTTTGGCAAACCTTGTCAAGCATTACAATATAGAGTTACATTCCCAAATACCTCCTAAAACATAACTGTGCAAAACAAGGCCTATCTGAACCATGTTCCATGCATCAACTTTGCTGGGCTCAGATGCATCTGGGATGAACCCTCACACAGTGAAAATGTGTATTGTAGATCATGTTTGGAAGAAATAAACACTGTGTGCTCCAGGCCAAATATAAAGAGAAAATCCAGACAGCTATCAGCATCAAGTCCAAAAGCCGTGGTGCCGGGTGTCAGTGTCCTTGGCAAAGGTGACTTACACTTCTGTGCTGTGACAGTAATGCAGCGAAGTACACTGCACTCTTTGAGCAACATATTTTGAGCAATATATAATAAAGGCGTGGCAGCAGATGAAGTGATTACCATTACTAGACTGCTCTGCCTGCAGTCCTGACCTTTCCCCAGTAGAGAATGTGTGTAGAAGTTTAAAAGGAGAAGTGTGACAACGATGACCCTATACTGTTTTACACCTTCATGCATGTTTGCAAGAAGAATGGGACCAAATAACACCAAAAACACTTCATCACCTGTTATGCTCAGTGCTTAAACGTTTTTGGAAGAAAGAAATGGGAACACAACTCAGTAAACAAAAATTGAACATTTATTTTGTGCGCTTTTTTCCTACTTTTATTAGCCTATAGTAAACAGTCACAATTAAGGCTTTTGTTTTTTATTTAGGGAATTAAGCAACATCCTATTACAATGAACTATACATTTAAATAAAATCTATATGTTAAAAAAATTAATTAATTAATGCATAAATAGTTTGAGTTTAAAATTTGGTTATTTTCATCTTGAGATACCCTAACCTATGACCAATAGCATAGAGATTATAAACACATTCTAATTTAATTACAATGATCTAATCAGGAATCTAGTTTCATACTGCATAATAGCATGTGTGTGGTAAGTATGCAGCATATAATAATAATAGCAATAGCCTTCTACATTGGCGGGCTAAAACATGTGCTAGTCACCTGCAAAACCAATATGCCATTCAACCACAACCGCAACTTTCTATTTACTTTTCGATATTTTTACTTTTCAACGGCTTTTATTTTTACACAGAAAAGAAATCATTACCAGATACGCGCCGAAAATATTCACCCATCCAAATCATTGAATTTAGGTGTTCCAATCACTTTCATGGCCACAGGTGAATAAAGGTGACTACTTGCAGACTACTTCTACACACATTAATGAAAGAATGGGTCGCGATCAGGAGCTTAGTGAATTCCACCAGAGGATGCCACCTGTGCAACAAGTCCAGTCGTGAACTTAAAGTCACTGCTAAATATTCCACAGTCATTTGTCAGTGGTATTATAACAAAGTAGAAGTGATTGGAAACACATCAACTCAGTCACAAAGTGGTAGGCCACGTAAAATGACAGAGTGGGTTCAGTGGATGCTGAGGCGCATAGTGCACAGAGGTCGCCAAGTTTCTGTAGAGTCACTCGCTACAGACCTCCAAACTTCATGTGGCCTTCAAATTAGCTTGTGAACAATGCATAGAGATCTTCATAGAATGTGTTTCCATGGTCGACCAGCTGCATCCAAACCTAACATCACCAAGCGCAATGCAAAGGGTCGAATGCAGTGGTGTAAAGTATGTGGCCACTGGACCACGTCTACCGAGTCTCGGTTTAGCGGTTGTCAGGAGAACAGTACTTGTCTGACTGCATTTTGCCAAGTGTAAAGTTTGGTGAAGGGGGGGATTACGGTGTGGTGTTGTTTTTCAGGAGTTGGGCTCAGCCCCTGAGTTCCAGTGAGATGAACTCTTAATATTTCACAGACCAAGAGCTTTTAGACAATTTCATGCTCCCAACTTTGTGGGAATAGTTTGTAAATGGCCCCTTTCTCTTCCAACATAACTGCACACCAGTGCACAAACCAAGGTCTATAAAGACATGGATGAGCGGGTTTGGTGTGTAAGAACTTGACTGGCCTGCACGGTGACCAACACCTTTGGAATGAATTAGAGTGGAGACTGCGAGTCAGGCCTTCTCGTACAACATTAGTGTCTCACTTTACATTCCCTTCTGGAAGAATGGTCAAAAATGACCATAAACACTCATAAACCTTGTGGAAAGCCTTCCCAGGAGAACTGAAGCTCTTAAAGCTGCAGTGGGTAGACCTACATTATATCATACTCTGTAAATTAAGAAAGGGATGTCACTTAAATTGGTGGTAAAGAAGACACTTCTTTTTTTTCCCGCCATTCTTCCCTAATTACAGAGAAATGAAAGCTTTATATATGAATATATATTTTACCCAAATGCTTGACCATTAGTTATGTGTGTACACTGTAAAAATGATTGAGCGTTTAGTTACCTTGTGATTTTTAAGTTAATTAAACTTCTAACAATATGTTAAAAGAACAATAATCTTTATTCATTCTGTTAACTTATTATTATTCAAATTTCAGTTATTATTCAAAGTTAATACATAAAATAATTTATTACAGTGTAAGGTTTTATTAATGTGAAAGTCATACAGCTTGCTGGGAAGAAGTGATATCCATTCAAAATATTATCTGTCACTGATTCAGTTTTTACTGCTCTTCTTCCAGGGAGTTTATTAGACTTTCTGAAAACCGAGGACGGCAAGAAACTAAAACTACCCAAGTTAATTGACATGGCAGCTCAGGTAAGCGCAGCCTTGCTGCTTCTCATCCTGTTCGTTCATTCTTGAAGTGTTTATAATTCATATAGCAAAGTTTCCAGTCTGAAGTGCCGTATATTATGGATGGCAAACAGCCTATCAGATTGAATGTTTAGACACCCTCTATCAATGTGCTATTTTGAGAGCGAGCGTCTGCCATGAAGTAGTGTGACAAAGGTAGCGGGAAAAAAATGCTGTTCTCAGTTTGTGGTCGGGCTGCGAGCGTCAGCTTCTCAAAACTTGATTATTAACTTCCGGACAGGAAGTGATGTCACTTTTTCCATCTAACCCCCTCCCCTGAGATAACATGCACTCCCTAATGTTGCTTCAGTGGCAATGTCCTGTTTAAACACTAACATCTACATGTGATGACAGAAAAAATATAATAATAAAGGTGTTCATAATTATATTATATATTATGTATTATAATTATATAATTTTACTTGTTTGGTAGAATGAGTGCAGTACGAATGTACCCAAAACCTCAAAACTTTCCAAAAATTCTAAGGTTGAATCTGAAATGTGGTTTGTGTATGTGTATTTGTGTACAGCTGTGCTTTATTTTCTTCTCTGTGGTAGATTGCAGAAGGCATGGCCTACATAGAAAGGAAGAACTACATTCATAGAGACCTCCGTGCTGCCAACATACTAGTCTCAGAAACATTGCACTGTAAGATAGCTGACTTCGGCCTGGCCAGGATAATAGAGTCAGAGTACACTGCCCAGGAAGGTATGGAGCTGATGCATCCTACATACCATTGCATTTTTAAATATCAGAAATTCACAGTTAGTTGCTTATTGAGTAATTATTATGCTACACTGCTGGTAAAATGCTTTAGAATAAGGGCGACCTCTGGGGGTAATAAGGCTTTTTCTCTTAGTCTTATTTATTGTTTGAGATATATACTCTGATATGAGACATGCACATATTTGTACGTAAACTATTCCACATATTCACAAAAAAAGAAAGCAAGTGTCACATACAAGTATGTTCCATTGATGTAAAACCTAACCACTGCTAAGGTGGTTTGAAGGTGCCTTCTATCGAAGTTCTGCATAATGTAATAGCTGAGATATAAACAAAGTCATTCAGAGTGGTTTGATGTAAAGCGGTTAATTGTAGAGAAACTTGCAGACTCTCCTCGCGGCGCTGGTGATAGGAACCAGGAGTTCTGATCTTCACAATGTAAATACATTTTATTTACTATCAATATATGATCCATACCCATACATCTGTCTTCTAAGGTCATATCTGGTGAAAAAGTCTTCTTTAGGAGTATTTTGGGGCAACACATTTGAAATCCTTCTCTGTTATAATTTTCTTTGAGGCAGTTTTAAAGTCATTAAACACTAACACTTGGCCAAATGATTCCCCCTCACCACCACTGTGAGCAAATTTGACTTTGTAAGTTTTTTTAGAATGGCGCATTTCACATTAAACCACACTAATTGACTGTTTACTTTTTACCCATGTCATTATGCAGAAAGTCTCTTTGATTGAACACAGCAGTAGGGGAGAACCACTTCTCAGTACTGGCTAAAATAGCTTGGCCGGTCACCTTCAACCACACATTTTCCGCACAAACCCACAAACCTACCACATAGCCCAGCACAGAGTGACATAAACAACACATAGGCACGCCATCAAGATAAAAACAACGTACTTACAATTTAAAGTCTCTCCCACAGGGCACAGGTGCCTCCCAAAAGGCGTGCACTGAATGTTCCGAATGGTGTTCTGCACAGTGTTCTGCGTGGCATAACTACTCTGTAAATGCCACCCAAATAAAACTATTTTGCATTATCCACAGTGATGACTTTACATAAATAAAGTTCACTTATGAAGCTATATTGACTATTCTAAATAATTTATAAGCTTTATGACCAGCTGTCACTAAAATAATGCTCATCCCATTCTTAACACAGGTCACCCAGCACCATGTGTTTTCGGTTCAGTTGGTACAGGTTACTGTACTGTTCTTGAATATGCCGTAAATGCTTCATGCACACTCCATGCACACTAAAGCCTTACCAAATATTATCACTCACAAAAATGTGTTATCCGGTTGTGCAATGTAGGACATGAGGCTTTTTCATATGAGATGTAATCACTGTGAAAATGATCTTTTACATGCAGATACACAGGCATTCCTTTAAGTGATATACTTTCATGTTGGGTTTGTATTTTGATTAGGCGCAAAATTCCCAATTAAGTGGACAGCCCCTGAAGCCATCAATTTCGGCACCTTCAGCATCAAATCAGATGTCTGGTCCTTTGGTGTGCTTCTGACAGAGACTGTGACATATGGAAGAGTACCATATCCAGGTAACACAGAGTATCTTACAACAACAACAACAACAACAATAACAATATTAATAATTATGATGTATTTACGATAGCTATTGGGAATAAAGTAATTGGTACCCACTCTTGTCTCTTTTTCACTCTAATCTTATTGGCCTTGAGCCAGCAAGTTGCCTGTTCTTTTATTAGAGCTAAAGGTTATTTGGGAAAACATTTATTACGATTAATCTTATTTAACATTTTCATGTCACAAAGAGGTTTAGTCCATATGCAGAGCTGTTTCAGTCACACCACTACATTTTAGACCAGGACCTGAGGAATTGAGTCTAAAACTGCTTGAACCAATTTGGTAGAAGGTTCCATATAACTTCTGTAAATCACAACCTGGAAAACTGCTTACCTCAGCTTTTAAATTCTGCCCCGTATTAACCAAACTATGTTTCGTTACAGGCATGACGAACCCGGAGGTGATTCGTAACCTAGACAGGATGTACCGGATGCCCTGTCCGGATGACTGCCCCGAGGAACTGTATGAAATCATGCTGATGTGCTGGAGAGAGAAACCAGAGGAAAGACCTACATTTGAATACCTGCAGGACACACTCAATGACTTCTACATTGCTACTGAAGGCCAGTACGAAATGCAACCTTAGGCCTCACATGCAGACAAAACCAGACAAATGACTGGATGGATATGATCGTTATTGGAGAGTGAAGTGAAATGATACATGGACACAACACATGTCAGTTGTGTGGTGAAAATGGTGAACTGGACCAATTTGTGGATTTCAATGACAATATCTGAACTAATTGCAGTTCGTCCTTGAATTCCTATGGAAAACTGCTGACCATGTCTTGGATAAATGTGGTAATGGTAAACGTTTTTTTTTTTACATTTAATGTAATATCTGGTCTCCGGTACAGATTTTTTACAATACAAATTTAGCAATGGGGTATTTGCTGATCGTTCTAAACTTCTGTATAATTCAAATGTTGAGTCTGCAAAGTCTTTTAGAGTGATCTGATTTAGAGTGAAGTGGTTCATTGTAGAGAAACCTGCCAACTCAGATTTCTTTACAGTGGTGGTGATAGGAGCCAGATATCACAATGTCTGCTGCACAAATATATTTTTTTAGTGTTCAAAGTAAGATATTTATATGAGTTTCATGTGTAATGTTGACAGTGGTAAAATAATAGTAAATCTGTGGTAAATTCATTAAATGCCCAAAATATGTTATGAATGGAAAAAATATTTTGTGGACCCCTTGACTTAAAACTACTATAAACAATGTCCTGGACCTTTTGCTACATATTTGTGTTTGTGTGTAATAACTTCCCATGATCTGGCTAGTTTTTAGGTAGTACATGTTTTAATCACCACCACTGTGAACAGTTCTGACACTAGAAAGGACCCATTCACATTCAAATATGCGTCTGTATAAATTTACTGTTTACGTCCTGGAAACTTAATTATATAGACTTACTGAAAACATAAAAATAATGATATAATAATATAATATAATGATATAAATCCTTTTTAAGAGAAAAGGTGCGCCACTCTTCCTACCACAAAAAAACTAATAACATTAATAAAACGATGAAATTTCAGCCCACAAGTTTTCTCATCACATACCGCCAAGTGAGCGTTGACACCCTTTTTCCTAATAAGCCTTTTCTGATATTTGGTTGCTGTTTTTTTTTTCAAAGTTGTTTGAAGCACCTTCTTATTGTTTTATTCCATAAAAAGTCTTAAGTGATTAAATTTTTTAAGGTATCTATCTATGGGCAGTATATGACCTGCACGACTGCACAACTCTAGGCACCCTGAGAAAAGAGTTGGCTTGATTCCATTAATAGTCTGACAGTATGAACAATCAAAGCATTGAATTTTTCATCTTCAAGAATCTCAGTATCAGCCCTGCAGATCTGAGGAGTCGGAGAACCCCAATTATTTTTTTGTTTTATTGCTATAGCGGAAACCTGAGATTTTGTGTATATATTTCCCCCAAAAGTATGTGTTGTGTTTTGTTAATTAAAGTATTATCTTTCACTAAAATATCGTTTATTTTAAATTAAATGCACTAATTTCCAAATATCACTGCATTTTGGCCAAAACCTCATATCTCAGTTTTTTAGTTTTTGACATAATTTGAAATTTGATTCTGATTCTGATGTTTTTTCCCTCTCCTGCAAAGTTACCATTTTTGAAATAAGAGGTTTTGTTCCAACAGCAGTGATATGAAGCTAATACACATATATATATAAGAAAATTAAGGTCACATTAAATAATTAGTTACACCAAGTTCAAAAATAGAACCCAGAAGCAGAACCCATTTTATGGTTCTTTGTAATAGCTTTGCCATCTAGTGAAATAACTCAGAACATCTTTACTCAGTGCAAACACGGCTGTTGTTGTATCCAAAAGTTTGAACACCCTGGGGAAATATATTTTCCAAGTGAAAATAAGTTAACACGTTTTCCATAATATTTGCACAAGCCACATTTTATGTTTTATTTTCCCCTAATATATTCAGTTCAGCAAATAAAGAGTACATGTTCTGTAAAATGTGTAGAGGCTGTGTAACTTATTTTCATTTAGAAGCAACAAAACATTTTATTTTAGCAGGTGCATTGCAACTTTTGCCCTACCACAACAACTCGTAAATGAAATAAGAGCTGTTTTAAAAGACAGGTGTTTTATCATGAAGCACATCACAGATGTTAAAACAAAACATATAATCTTAATTTTTGTTGTTCTTCAGTTATTGAAAATGCCTGTCGACCTTTACATTTTGAGCAAATTATAATTAATTATTTCTTAATTGAACTGAAAGAAATAATCCAGAATTGCCTTAACTTAAATTATAAGCAAAGGACGTTTTGTTCCATCAGCAACAAAATAAAGCTGTTCAGTACTGTAATGGAATACCTCTCACAATCTAAAACCTTCTTTATGTTTTTAATTTTTTATATTTTTATTATACTTTCTTGTCCTGTAATCTTTCCAAATGCTTGATCAAATTGATCAACCATGTCCAATTGACCATATCCACACTGTGTCCAATCTTGTGTCCAAAATGTTCTCAAGAACAGACAGTTACTGATTTAATACCTTTACTACAATTTGCACCTAAAAATGTGTTTTTTTATAACAACGTCATATGCGTTTTCTAAAGAATCTTTCAGGGAATAGACATAAAAGAACCATTTTTCTAAATAAGAACATCACAAACTTTCTAAAAGAAGTCTAACAAGTCCAAACAATGTTTAATACAAATGTATGATTTTTAATTTGTGATTTTTGAAACCTTTATGTTCGAGCATGTCTGAAGGAGAGATCATTGTAAAGGAGGATTTTTGGGTGGCCATGAAAGCAGGAAAAGTTTAGGCCAAATCGGCGGTTAAGGCATACCTAGAGCGCCTCTGCCCTCTCCCTCCCTTAGAGTTCCCCATGAGGCTAAGCATGTTTGCAGATAAGCGAGCAAAAATGACACCAACACCCAAGAGCCAGTCCTAAGGTTTCCTGCCCAGCCGAAACAGGAAGCAATGAGTAAGCATTCCTCTCATACCACTGAGAGAGAACACACTCGCTCACCAACGATAAGAGCTGTCCGAACTGGAATTCCAGTCAGCGTTAGACGCCTTTACTTGCGCATTTGGGAAATGAACTTGAGGTGTACACTTAAGAGAATGTTTTAAAGAATGCTCACAATGCTGAGGTGTTTGGTGAGCTACCTTTTTTTTGGGTAGTTTAGCAAATTTTTTTGTGGCCCCCAGCAAACACACAACATTGTTCCAGTGTTGTCTATCTTCTTTTAACGTTGCTACAGTGTTGTAAAACTTGGTCCTGTTTGCAATGTCTGAACATGATTGTCACAAAAGAAATGCTGTCATGAGGTAAAATGACTGTATGTTGGAAACTTTCCATAAGCACGACACATGAAGGGTAACATACTGATAGCATATTCACAATATTGCCAGATAACAGTGTCGTATCTTTCCAAAGATTTACACCAAAATAACAAGTTGCCACAATGTATAATGTTCCAACCAAGCTGCATAGCCTGGGGCTTGAGGTAAACAAACCTAAATTCAGGTTGTCTGAGTGCTTTCGGAAAGCAATGGTCTTGATTTAAGTGTTTCTGTTAAATATGTTCAGTTTGCGCAAACAGAGAAACCCCGTTTAATGCTTACTGAGCTCTTTTTTGCTCCACAGAATATGTTTTTACACATGCTGATTAGTGTGAGTTTAAAATAATCAAAGTTATATGTAAGGTTCATCATACAGAAGGTAAATTGTGCCAGTGGTCTGATGTGAAATGATGCATAGTAGAGAAATTTACAATGGGTGTAAAAAGGACCATTAGATGGCATGTCTACAGATGATGATTAATGTATGGGTATTCATTAATTTGTGGCTAAATATACGTTTTAAGTGATTTCAAGGATTTCACTATTCACCATTATCAGAGTAATAGAACCAAACAAAATCTTCACTGATGTGAAAGTTCAGTCAGTAAAAATAACCAGATAGTTTGAGCAAAGCGCAACTAATTATTATGCTGTTTTTGAATGTAGTCTTTGGTTTATAAGTCTCTCCCATTTAAATAGAAATAGGCATAAGAGCCTTCTTTTATGTCCACACATGATGCTCAAGAGCCGCAAAGCTATAGATAAACCGTGATTTTAGGGCTAACGAAAATTGGGAAGGTTGTGAGGATGTGAAAGTATATTGAAACACTGTCAGGCTACTTCTCCAGTCTAGTAATAAAAAAATAGATAAATAAGTACAGTGCAAAGACAAATAGGCAAAGGACACATTAGAATATGTGCATAAACTTTAAAACACATGCAAAAAGTGCAAGAGCAGTAACTGTATGTCAGTATGTTAGAGTACTAGAGCCAGGGTGCAAAGAGAAGTTAGCATATGCAGTAGAGTGAAATACAGCTTGGTGTAAGTGTACGTGTCATAGTATGATGAGGTAGCCTGGTGTGCGTGTGGTTGTGAAAAGTAGATGTACAGTACATATTACTGCAGTATACAGTATAGAGTATGCTATTTTGAACACAGCCTATGTGATTTGTAAGCTAAAATGTAGCTGTAAATGCTTATGGTGGGCTCCTCTGTTGGCTCTGGGCCCTGGGCTGACTTCCATAAGACTCATTAGGTGATCAGGGCTTAGTAATTATGTTCAAAGGATTAATGCACTTATGAAGGTGCAGTTTTTGCTGACAAGGATGTTACTTAATGGTGTTTGTGTCACTAAGCAGTGGCATTCATATATAGTAGTTTGCTATCCATTCTTTTAAGCCAGCTGTATGTGTGGTTTCAAACATTTCGAGCAGCATTTGTACAAGTAGACAAATTTATTTTCCCACCAGTCGGGCTAGAGCACCGGCTCTAATGAATTATTACCCTAAGTGCATTCCACTGTCATACTTGTTAATGATGCCACTTAATCTACTCTTGTCAGCAAGGAAAATGTTGGGCCTTCGCCTTACACGGCAACCCAAGTTTGAACAAGGCACAGATAAATGCATCACCACGTTAGTGTGTGTGTGTACTTGTTTATTTGTGTGTGTGTGTGTGTGTGTGTGTGTGTGTGTGTGTGTGTGTGCGTTCCTCGATGTTCTCCCGGATAAGATGAATAGAGGGGTGAGTACACTCAGTAAACTCACTGCATGTGCCAACTCTGTGATTACCGAGCTGATATACGCTGTATGTTCCCCAGGCCAATTATTCTAATGCATCCTCACACATTGCTTATCTCTAAAAACTCACCCAATTACAATGATTACAGGGAAGCATCTCTGAAATATATACAATGACCATTGCTTTGATTTAAGCATCCGGGTATGTTTTTCCCAAAAAGTTCAAGTAACCGTCTCATTTGCATTGCATTCTGTCCAAACTCGAGTATCCATTATTCAGCTTCTGAAAAAAAACAAGTGGATGCAGAATTTTGAAGCCAGTCTTTAACAACCTAATCCCTGGGGGCCTGTATGTGGGACCACACTTCAGTTCCTCACTTTCATAACTAAATAATATATTCATTTCATGGATGCCTCCCAATTATTCATGCTGGTCGCTGAATAATAAGACTTTCTGCATATTTCTGCATAATTCAGTCGCTGAGATGTAAACAAAGTCACTTAGAGGGGTTTGATGTAATATAAAGCATTGTGGAAAAATGTACAGACTCATTTTTTTTACAGTGGTGGTGATATGGAGCAGGGATAGGGATGTCTATAGATAAAGGTGTGTTCATTTATGGCTTATAATGCTTTTAAGTGATTTGGTCTATATTTTCAAAGTTTCTTGTCTTGGGACCGAGGGGGCGATGCCCTAAATGCTTTAGACGTCTGGCTCCTTTCACCATCATTGTGTTCTATTCTGATTCTAAAATTAAATGAAAACTGCCAGAATTTGAAAAACCTTATGAAATCAATTGCCATCTAAGATAAGCCTGGGCTTCAAGGGGTTAAGATCTAATTTCCCAGGCGTTCTGTTAGTTATGATAAAAGGTTTATGACTCTCATGATCGATCAACAGCTTTAAAATAGTCATAGGTTTGTAACTGAAGTGATCTCTCATTCCAACTTCACATGTATGGGCAATAACTAAGCAGGGTGTAGGGTGTAGGGTCAGGAAACATGAAAGGAAATTATCCAGTTCACAAACTATTCGTGGACTTCTTGAATACTATCTTGCTTATGACCACTAGCTGGCGCAGACACACAGCTTGCTGTTTAGTTTTGGGAAAATGTGTCTGTATGTGTGGAAGTAGGAGAACCAGGAGAGTCCTAGAAAATGAAGTATAACTCTACTGTGCAGTTATATGCTAAGGTTTGGGCATCCCTGGCCAAATGACACTGACTGCTAGATTTTCTAGGTGAAAATAAGTGAACACATCCCCTACAGAGAGCACATTTCTGCATCCTTTTAATGCTCTACTGTTTATCTGCTGAATATATAAAATCAGTGTTTTTATCCAGCATGTTAAACAATTTAGGTTTGTTCTCTGTAGAGGATGTTTTAAGTTCTTTTCATTCAGAAAACCAATAAAACACATAACGGGAGCCGAGGTGTTCAAACCCCTACACACCACTGTTACTGCACATGTCCAGCAGAGGGCAGTAAAGCATAAGGACACAGAAGCTGAACATTGTTTCAGGATGAAAGCTAGATGTCAAGGCAGGAGCATTTTTGCCTTGTGTGTAGATTGCCCTTAATTCAACTATAATTATATCCTCCAAATAGCATGAAATATTAACCATACTTCTTTTAGCCTAGATGCAGAGATGAACAGTTTTCAGAGGAGACTCCATAATGTATTTCAGATTACAACGCGCTGTCTGACAATTTTAACAGCTTACATCAAAGTATTTTTGTAACAACTGTAGCTCTAGGCTTTTTTTAAATGATTATCTAACTTGTGTGCTGCGATTCCGGTGCTACAGAAAATAAGTCATTGCTAAGTTCCCTAGAGAGTGAGTCTGACTAACTGGCCATTAGAGAGAGAGCTTTGACATGGTGAGAAAGGTCAGGGCATAATCAGCCCTTCATGTTCCCCTGCATCCGCCTGCACAGAAATCACAGCTTTCAGCATAAAAGATAACCCACACCCCTTCCCTTGTGGTCTTCGCCATCCATCTACCCCTCAGATCCCCAGGCTAAAATGAGTATAGGCCTACATTAGTGCTGTGGGAACCCATAACCATGCGTTTTCATTTCATCTCTGTGTCCTCGCCCCATTTTGTGCATCCCAAAACTACTCATCTTCAGTTTGCCAAATGTCATGCTCTAAATGGGTATCATTATCAATAAGGGAATTGCACAAGCCGACCATATATTTTCTTGATATTACACTGGGGTTTTCAGACATTGGCCTCAAATACTATTTGGACATTTGTGCCATATCTAAAAATGCACTGTTCATTGTTGAAAAAAGTTTATTGTGTTGGGAAACAAACCAAGTGGCATTTATTTGAAATACAAGTCATTCTAAGACTTGCTCAAAAGGCGGATTGTTATTGTGTGAGCAATTTCTTTGCAGACTTATACCCCGAAATTCTTTTCCGCACCTAAATGTTCGTGATTCCAACAATGACTGCCAGTTCTTCCAAAAAGACTGGAGTGCAGGAGTAAAGAGGTCCTTCCTCGAAAATTCTTAATGGGAGTTACAAGTTAAATATAAGAGAACAATCCAACAATTCAAAGTCATTAAAGGATCTTTTGGTGTAGGTCCCTTCTTCAGTCCAAGTCTTGGCATGTGAAGACCCTCGCAGATTCTGCCGGATTTAAATGATAGGGGCAGAACCTACCCCATGAACAACCAGCAGGTGCATATGTCATTTTACAGACACATGTAGATCAATGATTAATCAGGAGTAGTGTATGATTGAATGACGTCTATCTGGCAGGAACTGTGCAAGAAAGAACTTTCTTTTCTCTCAATCCATTCATCACCGATACTATCGTAAGGAAAACAGCCCCAGACTTCGTCTTTCCACCACTGTGCTTTAGATTACTCTTAGTGCAGCCTGGTTGGGGTTCTTCTTTAGACTTTCCTAATGCCAGGCATCCACGATTAGTCTAGGGTTATGCTAAAAGAGTTTTTCTCTGAAACCACTATCATATTCGGGTTGTGGGCTGGAGGTTTAGGAAACCAGCCTTGTGACCGGAGGGTTGCCGGTTCAATTCCCTGAACTGACAGTAACGACTGAGGTGCCCTTGAGCAAGGCACCTAACCCCCAACTGCTCCCCGGGTGCCATGGATAGGGCTGCCCACTGCTCCGGGTAAGTGTGCTCACTGCCCCCTAGTGAGTGTGTATGTGGGTGTTTCACTTCACGGATGGGTTAAATGTGGAAGACTAAATTTCCCCACTGTGGGATTAAAATCTTAAAATATTATGTGTATGTTGCTTAACCTAAAGAAGGTAAAGAATAAGGGAAGAATGTAAATAGGTTTACCCAAGGTTAAGAAGGAGTTCCACCCGTTTCTGTGACCAAATGAAATAGTTTGGACAAAAACAAAACCATTCAGAAGGGTTTGATGTGAAATGGTGGATTCAGGAGAAACCTGGTTAGAGTTGTTGCAGTGGTGAAACAAATTTGGCTGAGCCTCTAAAAGCCCCTTCACAGAAAGTTGTAACTCAAAATGTTTATGCATGCAGAGCTTGATGCCTGGTAAGTGAAGGCATGTTAGGTGAAATCTGTAAGTTGATTGGTCATTTTGGAAAGTAAAGGATATCAATATTTACATCAATGATTGTGCTGTAGACATCTCAACCCTGGGTTCCTACCGCTGAAAAGAAATCTCCACTAGCCATTTTCACATTTAACCAGTCTGAATGACTTGACTGTTTAATTATGAATCTGTTGAATTCATACTCCACCTCCTCACTCCTTCTCCCTGTTACTAGTCTGAAGGTCTGTTGAGTTCAGCATCAAACTTTAGCATCCTTTTACTCACCAAGAGTAAAGCAGGGGAAAGCAACAGCAGTGTTAACTCTTCATTTGCTGCTGTTTGTGTCACTGATTGTATCATCTGACATATTACTACTGTAAAGACTCCAAATATATTCACCATTTCACCATATAGGGCAGTTTTAGTAACAACAACAACAACAACAACAATATTATTATTATTATTATTATTATTATTATTATTATTATTATTATTATTATTATTATTATAACAATGACAATTATTATTATTATTATTCAATCATCATCATCGTGGCCGTCGTCATCATCATCATTGGATTCATAAAATATGACCTTAAAAACAGCCATCAGCTTTCGGAAACTTAATTTTGTATGGAAAATCTATGGAAACTTTCGCCACTGCAGTTGCAGCACAGCTCTTTGTTATTGGACTCAACAGACTTTATTCAGAAAAATTCAAGATCAAGTGCATTGAAGCTGAATAAACACTATAGCATTCAGGCAGTGCAGATAAGCAGATAGGTCATCTCTACAAGTAAAAGCACATCTGAATCCCATTACTGCCCACCATATTTCTTTTCTGATCACCCTTGCAATAACTGACTCATAACTAATAAAATCACAAGCTGTCATATGAAGCATATGAGAAAATAATAAGGCCTCTGTACGCTTAAAGATTCTATTTGCATGATAGCTTTCGTCCTTGAGGCAAAGTCTCAACACTTCATTCACTTATGCTCCCCAGACTAAAGACCGAAATATTCTTTTCATAATCACTCCATTCCTGGAAGGGCCTGCTCAGACCCCCACACCCACACCCTCTGGGTTGCCGTCACCATGGAGAACTCAAGTTGAATGCCAAATGGGGATGAAAAAAAAATGGTGGTTGAAGAAAACTGAATTCATTATCCTTTCCCAAGTGTGTAGATATGTGCTTTTATTGTGTGATTTATTATTTTATACAAAAAAATTGATTTTTTGTAAAGATTCACTTAATTATTTTTTTCCAGGGAAGCCAGAAATTTCTTGACCTAATGCCAGGTTTTTTCCGCAGCTTAGACCGAGAGAAACTAGCCTCTCAGGCAGTTCATTGGCAGATGGACATTTTTACTGAGCCTTTTACAGTTTGAAGCAATAATGCAGATACTTGTCAGATCACAGTTCACTGCCAAGTTTCATGTTCGAATTTGCACTAATAATACCACATTATAAGTGAACACAAAAACATCAAAATACTAACCCACTGTCCAGTATTCCTCTATTCAGCCCTCAAAGCTTTTAAACAAGTCCGTATGGGTCTAGTCTTTGAAGGACATGTCTGATTTGTGACATGATTAAAACCATAAGTTGTTCTGGATATGAGCCTCTGTCAAATGTTTTAATCCTAAAGGTCAATGTGTAGCTGTACGTTGTGCAGCAACAAGCTGAATTGCAATAGGAGTGCTAATAAGCAACCATCTCCAGATCATTTTGCCTCCAGGTGTAAGTTGATTGAAATAAAACATAAACAATTTCAACATTTAGTGACTCTGTCATGTTTGGTATTAGCTCTGTTTTCAGGCTAGAGGACCCAAATAATTTGACTAGACTAGTAACATAGCATGTGGCAACAAACAGTTCACACTATGATGATTAATCTTTAAATTGACTGCTTTTCTCTAAGTAAAGTGAGTAAAGCACAAGCCACATTTCACCCATCAAAAATGCTGACTGTGGTGCTCAGATAAATTGAGCAGTCCTGGAAGGTGTGTGCACCTTTATTGAGAATGGTGTTGAATATATTTGGATGCAGCGCAATATTTCACTGTACCCTTACAACTTATTATTGATGGAAAACTGCAATGGTGCTGCTGCTGTAATTTTCTCATCTAGTTTGAGTCTCCATTTTGCCATTTAAGCATGTTGGGTTGTTGCTTATTCTCCAGTATTCTTCAGCGCTCTTCAGTAAGTGTTCATTAGGACAATCCAGTAGAATATACTGACAATATTCTCTGCAATATTCTCAGTATTCTCCAGGACTCTTTGTCTAATACTTGGTTGTGCAGATTTTATTTTGTAGGATGATGTGTCGTACCTGTGACCTGTTGGTCACGTTGCTAAGGGGATGGTATACATCCATATATAAAGGCTGAAGTACCAAAATGTGTATTCTTATCTTTCTAATAAATTAATTGTGTATTATCTGAGTGCTGTTTGGTTTTCCAGTAATCTTTAGTGTTCACCAGTATTCTCCAGTTAATATTCCTTAGCAACCTTTAGTAGTTTTCAGTATTCTCCAGTGTTCTTTAATATTCTCCATTATAATCCCCAGTATTCCTTAGTATTCTTCAGTAGTTCTCCAGTCTTCTTCAGTATTATACAGTATCATTTAGTATTTTGTACTATTCTTTACTATTTTACAGTATTATACAGTATATTTTAGCATTTTTCACTATTCGTCAGTATTATTCAGTGTTATAGAGTATCATTTAGTATTTTTCACTAGTCTTCAGTATTCTTCAGTATTCTTCAGTATTATACAGTATCATTTAGTATGTTTCACTAGTCTTCAGTATTCTTCAGTATTATACAGTATCACTTAGTATTTTTCACTAGTCTTCAATATTCTTCAGTATTATACAGTATCATTTAGTATTTTTCACTATTCTTCAGTATTATGCAGTATTATTTAGTATTTTTCACTATTCTTCAGTATTATACAGTATACTTTAGAATTTATCACTATTCTTCAGTATTCTTCAATATTATACAGTATACTTTAGTATTTTTCAATATTGTTTACTATTCTTCAGTAATATACAGTATCCTTTAGTATTTTTCACTATTCTTCAGTATTATTCAGTATTATACAGTATCCTTTAGTATTTTTCAATATTGTTTACTATTCTTCAGTATTATACAGTATCCTTTAGTATTTTTCACTATTCTTTAGCATTCTTCAGTATTATGCAGTATCCTTTAGTATTTTTACTATTCTTTATGATTCTTCAGTATTCTACAGTATTATACAGTATCCTTTAGTGTTTTTCAGTATTCTTTAGTATTTTTAATATTCTCCAGTATTCTTTAGTATTATACAGTATCATTTAGTATTTTTCACTATTCTTTACTATTCTTTAGCATTTTTCAGAATAATACAGTATCATTCAGTATTTTTCACTATTCCTCAGTATTCTTCAGTATTATACAGTATCCTTTAGTATTTTTCACTAGTCTTCAGTATTCTTCAGTATTATACAGTATCCTTTAGTATTTTTCACTATTGTTTACTATTCTTCAGTATTATACAGTATTATACAGTATCCTTTAGTATTTTTCACTATTCTTTAGCATTCTTCAGTATTATGCAGTATCCTTTAGTATTTTTACTATTCTTTATGATTCTTCAGTATTCTACAGTATTATACAGTATCCTTTAGTGTTTTTCAGTATTCTTTAGTATTTTTAATATTCTCCAGTATTCTTTAGTATTATACAGTATCATTTAGTATTTTTCACTATTCTTTACTATTCTTTAGCATTTTTCAGAATAATACAGTATCATTCAGTATTTTTCACTATACCTCAGTATTCTTCAGTATTATACAGTATCCTTTAGTATTTTTCACTAGTCTTCAGTATTCTTCAGTATTATACAGTATCCTTTAGTATTTTTCACTAGTCTTCAGTATTCTTCAGTATTATGCAGTATCCTTTCTTATTTTCACTATTCTTTACTATTCTTCAGTATTCTTCAGTATGATACAGTATCATCTAGTATTTTTCACTATTCTTTACTATTATACAGTATTATACAGTATACTTTAGTATTTTTCACTATTCTTTACTTTTATGCAGAATTATACAGTATACTTTAGTATTTTTCACTATTGTTTACTATTCTTCGGTATTATACAGTATCCTTTAGTATTTTTCACTATTGTTTACTATTCTTCAGTATTATACAATATTATACAGTATCCTTTAGTATTTTTCACTATTCTTTAGCATTCTTCAGTATTATGCAGTATCCCTTAGTATTTTCACTATTCTTTACTATTCTTCAGTATTCTACAGTATTATACAGTATCCGTTAGTGTTTTTCAGTATTCTTTAGTATTTTTAATATTGTCCAGTATTCTTCATTATTATACAGTATCATTTAGTATTTTTCACTATTCTTTACTATTCTTTAGCATTCTTCAGTATTATACATGATCATTTAGTATTTTTCACTATTCTTCAAGATTCTTCAGTATTATACAGTATCATTTAGTATTTTTCACTATTCTTTAGCATTCTTCAGTATTATACAGTATCCTTTAGTATTTTTCAGTATTATACAGTATTATAATATTCTCCAGTATTCTTTAGTATTATACAGTATCATTTAGTATGTTTCAATAGTCTTCAGTATTCTTCAGTATTATACAGTATCCTTTAGTATTTTTCACTAGTCTTCAGTATTCTTCAGTATTATGCAGTATCCTTTCTTATTTTCACTATTCTTTACTATTCTTCAGCATTCTTCAGTATGATACAGTATCATCTAGTATTTTTCACTATTCTCTACTATTATACAGTATTATACAGTATACTTTAGTATTTTTCACTATTCTCCAGTATTCTTTAGTATTATACAGTATCACTTAGTATTTTTCACTAGTCTTCAATATTCTTCAGTATTATACAGTATCATTTAGTATTTTTCACTATTCTTCAGTATTATACAGTATTATTTAGTATTTTTCACTATTCTTCAGTATTATACAGTATAATTTAGTATTTATCACTATTCTTTAGTATTCTTCAATATTATACAGTATACTTTAGTATTTTTCAATATTCTTTACTATTCTTCAGTAATATACAGAATCCTTTAGTATTTTTCACTATTCTTCAGTATTATTCAGTATTATACAGTATCCTTTAGTATTTTTCACTATTGTTTACTATTCTTCAGTATTATACAGTATCCTTTAGTATTTTTCACTATTCTTTAGCATTCTTCAGTATTGTGCAGTATCCTTTAGTATTTTTACTATTCTTTATGATTCTTCAGTATTCTACAGTATTATACAGTATCCTTTAGTGTTTTTCAGTATTCTTTAGTATTTTTAATATTCTCCAGTATTCTTTAGTATTATACAGTATCATTTAGTATTTTTCACTATTCTTTACTATTCTTTAGCATTTTTCAGAATAATACAGTATCATTCAGTATTTTTCACTATTCCTCAGTATTCTTCAGTATTATACAGTATCCTTTAGTATTTTTCACTAGTCTTCAGTATTCTTCAGTATTATACAGTATCCTTTAGTATTTTTCACTAGTCTTCAGTATTCTTCAGTATTATGCAGTATCCTTTCTTATTTTCACTATTCTTTACTATTCTTCAGTATTCTTCAGTATGATACAGTATCATCTAGTATTTTTCACTATTCTTTACTATTATACAGTATTATACAGTATACTTTAGTATTTTTCACTATTCTTTACTTTTATACAGTATTATACAGTATACTTTAGTATTTTTCACTATTGTTTACTATTCTTCGGTATTATACAGTATCCTTTAGTATTTTTCACTATTGTTTACTATTCTTCAGTATTATACAATATTATACAGTATCCTTTAGTATTTTTCACTATTCTTTAGCATTCTTCAGTATTATGCAGTATCCTTTAGTATTTTCACTATTCTTTACTATTCTTCAGTATTCTACAGTATTATACAGTATCCGTTAGTGTTTTTCAGTATTCTTTAGTATTTTTAATATTGTCCAGTATTCTTCATTATTATACAGTATCATTTAGTATTTTTCACTATTCTTTACTATTCTTTAGCATTCTTCAGTATTATACATGATCATTTAGTATTTTTCACTATTCTTCAAGATTCTTCAGTATTATACAGTATCATTTAGTATTTTTCGCTATTCTTTAGCATTCTTCAGTATTATACAGTATCCTTTAGTATTTTTTAGTATTATACAGTATTATAATATTCTCCAGTATTCTTTTGTATTATACAGTATCATTTAGTATGTTTCACTAGTCTTCAGTATTCTTCAGTATTATACAGTATCCTTTAGTATTTTTCACTAGTCTTCAGTATTCTTCAGTATTATGCAGTATCCTTTCTTATTTTCACTATTCTTTACTATTCTTCAGCATTCTTCAGTATGATACAGTATCATCTAGTATTTTTCACTATTCTCTACTATTATACAGTATTATACAGTATACTTTAATATTTTTCACTATTCTCCAGTATTCTTTAGTATTATACAGTATCATTTAGTATTTTTCACTATTCTTCAGTATTCTTCAGTATTATACAGTATCCTTTAGTATTTTTCACTATTCTTTAGCATTCTTCAGTATTCTTCAGTATCCTTTAGTATTTTCACTATTCTTTACTATTCTTCAGTATTCTACAGTATTATACAGTATCCGTTAGTGTTTTTCAGTATTCTTTAGTATTTTTAATATTGTCCAGTATTCTTCATTATTATACAGTATCATTTAGTATTTTTCACTATTCTTTACTATTCTTTAGCATTCTTCAGTATTATACATGATCATTTAGTATTTTTCACTATTCTTCAAGATTCTTCAGTATTATACAGTATCATTTAGTATTTTTCACTATTCTTTAGCATTCTTCAGTAATATACAGTATCATTTAGTATTTTTCAGTATTATACAGTATTATAATATTCTCCAGTATTCTTTAGTATTATACAGTATCATTTAGTATGTTTCAATAGTCTTCAGTATTCTTCAGTATTATACAGTATCCTTTAGTATTTTTCACTAGTCTTCAGTATTCTTCAGTATTATGCAGTATCCTTTCTTATTTTCACTATTCTTTACTATTCTTCAGCATTCTTCAGTATGATACAGTATCATCTAGTATTTTTCACTATTCTCTACTATTATACAGTATTATACAGTATACTTTAATATTTTTCACTATTCTCCAGTATTCTTTAGTATTATACAGTATCATTTAGTATTTTTCACTATTCTTCAGTATTCTTCAGTATTATACAGTATCCTTTAGTATTTTTCACTAGTTTTCAGTATTCTTCAGTATTATGCAGTATCCTTTAGTATTTTCACTATTCTTTACTATTCTTCAGCATTCTTCAGTATGATACAGTATCATCTAGTATGTTTCACTATTCTCTACTATTATACAGTATTATACAGTATACTTTAGTATTTTCACTATTCTTCAGTATTCTTCAGTATTATACAGTATCATTTAGTATTTTTCACTATTGTTTACTATTCTTCAGTATTATACAGTATCCTTCAGTATTTTTCACTATTCTTTACTATTCTTCAGTATTAAACAGTATTATACAGTATCATTTAGTGTTTTTCAGTATTCTCTAGTATTTTTAATATTCTCCAGTATTCTTCAGTATTATAAAGTGTGATTTAGTAGTTTCACTATTCTTTACTATTCTTTATCATTCTTCAGTATTATACAGTATCATTTAGTATTTTTCACTATTCTTCAGTATTCTTCAGTATTATACAGTATAATTTAGTATTTTTCACTAGTCTTCAGTATTCCTTAGTATTATGCAGTATCCTTTCTTATTTTCACTATTCTTTACTATTCTTCAGTATTCGTCCAATATTTCCAAGTATTATTTAATATTCTTCAGAATTCCCATTATTCTCCAGTATTATCCAGTATTCTTAAAACTTTTAACTCTGGTTGTCAAGGATAGGGTGTTAGCTAGAATTAATGTAGGTATGTCTAATAATTGTAATTCCCATCAATAATTACTATTTTTTCCCTCCAAGTTGGAGCCAAATTCAGTGCACCATATTTCCCAGTCCACAGCAAGTGAGGTCCATAAAGTGCTTCTGCACTGTTTAAATTGAAAGTGTTGGGAAGAGTTTTTTGGAGCAAGGCCATGGAAGAACCACTTTGACTTGTCCAGAGAGTTTGTCTGTAAGGAACCTTCTTAAAATGTAAAGAACCTTTTCATAATGTAAAGGTTTTATACCAATGAAAGTTCATTAAATGTCAACCAAGGACTTTTTAAAAAACCTTAAGAATATCAATATCCATGCCAATATTCATATTAGAACTAGGCAACAGTTTGGTTGAAACAAGAGGACATTAGAGGGCTATTTAGGGAGTTTTCCAGAACTTTAGGGAGTTTTTGCAGAAAAGTATATTACTCTTTTGTGTGATATGAATATGTTTTGAAATTTAAAGAAATGGTTAGATTACCCTGTCATGGTGCTCATTGGTGCTTTTTTCAAGCTAACCACAAAAGACAGCACTGAATGTGACTTAAAAACAATATGTTACTGATATTCAGATAATTTGTTCCACTATGTCATAAGTAAATTATGTATGTTAGTGCAGGATCACAAACCAGAAGACACATTTGCCATGTCAGCTGGTAAGGGTACATAAGGCCATATCATAAATGAATAAAGTCATCACTTAAAATAGTGAAGTACATATTTCCCCAAAGTCCTTTTGCATTCTGTCAAGAGTAAATGTTTCAAGGCTTGGCCTCTGACCTCCTCCAACAGCCTGTCAAGTTAAAAGGCACTCCTCATCACTGTCAACGCACTGCCAGTAGTCTGTGTGTCCAACATCAATCTATGGGAATAGTGTTCACTGCATAAATATTCATGTTTCTTTGACCTTGAGATCTGTTTTTGCTCATCATGAAATTGACAGCACTTGCATTCTTGCTATTGTGGTGAAATAATTGGAACAATTTTGTAGCTTGTTGCAGTAAAATCAATATCTATACGTGCTTGTTATTTAAATATTTCTTAAAATGAACAAGACCTACTATCCTCTTTACTGCAGCTGTGCTGACACCTAAAACTAAGGCTCCTCAACTCTGCTTCTGAAAATCAACTCACCTAATTCTTAGACTAGATTTAAGCCAGCTAACCAAGGTCTTTAGAGGCATGTTAACACATATATCTAAACACATATATACAAATATACAGTATATACCAAAAAGTGTTTTTGGGGCAAGGTCATAATAGAATAACTCTTGGTCCCCTAAAGCAGAGCTTCTCAAACTGGTTCTCATAGAACCACAAATTGTCCACATTTTTATGTGTTACAAGTTAGGTCTGGAGTACATGGAGGTCCTTAAGGGTTGGTTTGAGAACCGACAGTATTTAGTGTTATACTGAGAACATTGCAACATATAGTACTTTAATGAAACATTGTTGTAAATAAGTTTGAAAAACCTTGGTCAGGTTCAGTACTATTTTAGAAGGACCATGCCAACTTCAACACAATTTGGAGGTGCATCACACCAACATCATTCAAGTGGCCGGTCACCGAACAGGAGGGGAAGGGAACAGAGAGGACAGGGTAATTCATTTGGGCCACACACACACTAATTAACTGCATTATTTGGTAACAAGCTTTGCTTTAAAACTGCTATGTATTTGCTGTATTTTCTTCCTGTTCTGTACTAGCTCTCTAGCCTTTTGCTTTTTAAATAGCAAATAGGGTTGAAAGATTTGGAAACAATATATTTTATATGTGTTGTTAACAGATATTGTGACAGGAATTTAGATTGCTCTTATTTTCAGAATAGTCAAGTGGATCAGAATATCCACTTTATGGCTTGAGACAGTTACAGAGTAACACTTGTGGTTGTGCTATTGCTCTAACCCTGCAGTCAGTTCACAAGCTCTATATTTTTAGGTTATATTTTCTTAATTAAAATATATGATAACGTTGTTTACAATAAGGGCTATAATTGAACATATATTGCGATTTCAGTAGAAGTTATTCGTCTTTCAGACCTTCGAGCGAGCTAGAGTAGTAAAGTAATGAAGTTGCATCAGCAATCATTGATATCAAATGTTATCAGAGTTATATGCTTCCTTAGACACTTTGTGAACATAGCACAGCTATTGTTATTATTAGGGAAATAAAGTTTCTTAACATATTATTACTATCATTTTTATTATTTTATTTATTTATTTTTAATTGATTATGAAAATGTACACATGTATATCTTTCACCTTGAATAAAATTATTTATGGTTCACAGTTGGGTCAGTACATTTAAGTGAACATTTATACTGTTTATCCAAAATATATTCTCACACAGCACCTTTTTTGACAGTGTGGTTTCCCCAAATAGCAAGACAAAGTGAACAAGGGCTTATTTAGCTGGTTTTGAAATGAACAAATTATGTAAAAGTTCTGTATCAATAAAGGTTTTTCATAGTCATTTTTTAGGAACCTTTGTAATTGTTCCTCAACTAGATTGAAACAAAGTTTACAGGATCATAAATTCCTTGGGGTGGTATTTGGTAAAGAAAGATATTTAATTTAATGGTTGATATGAAATGTCCCTTGTAAAATGTATATTTGATTCAACTTTGTAATATATTTTTTGACCATTTCTATCATGTGTTCACATGGTAGTTACATTTTCTCATGCTGCTGAACTGAACTGTGCCTGTGAAAGCATGTGGCCAAATTCCATTTACAGTTCTACTGATATCCTCACCAAGAAAGATGACAGCATGGTTTACAATGAGCCCAATTTCATCATGCATTTCAGCATATTAAACCTCCAAATGCAAGCACTGTGGAGAAAAGAGGTTACTGCAATATGGAGATGAAACTGCAAAGACTGCAATATTTAAAAAGCTTGCAGTTCTTGTGCGTGATTTACACTCAAATCTGCCCTCTGACCTGCTTTTAGGTTATATTTCATTATGTGCTTTCCAGAGTGCTTATATAAACAGCTATAACATAAAACAGCTAGAACTGGTCACCATCTTTGTGTTGCTGAAAGCAGAAACCTTGCCATGTATAGTTCTGTGTTTAGAACAAAACCTGTATCTCCTCTTTTTGGTATTTCTGGTTTTTGGGATCATTAATTACAACTTACAAATTGTGTACATTTCTCAATGAACATACCTAAAGAAATGGCCTATAATGACTTGGACAAAAGTATGGTCACATTGACTTAAAATACAAGCATGTTTTTTCCGTCTCCTGTAAAGTTAGCATGTTGACCATACAAGCTTTTGTTCTAACAGCAGTGATGTGTAATCAGAGGTGATGCATAAAGTTGTATACAGAAGGTTGTAATACTGGTTAAGTGACTTGTTTAGTTGGATTAAGTGAAAATAAATACATTTATGAATATCCTTGCTGCACACCTTTGCACACGTATTATTGTCTGGCAAACCCAACAACCAAATAGACATTTCACTATAAATTTTGCAGAAAAATCAACAAACCATGATTGTGCAATGTGTGGTTCTGTTACATTTGATATAAGGTGGCTGACTGAGGCTGAAAGACCAGAGCATTTTATGAGGTACCTCATTTGAACTGCTGTGATTTGTTTGATCTACTGAAGACATACTGCATAATGAAGGACACTTGACATCTTCAGTCTAAAAATGATGAGAATGAAGCTGTTCACTTTGTAATGATGAAAATCGTCTGGAGGGGCATTTTTTCCACTACAACTCTACAACTACAACCTTAAACAGACAGCTCACATTCTCTCAGTTCATTCCAGAGTCCTTTGAAACTACAGTTTCAAACTCACAGTTGTGAGTTCATTTGTCTTTCACAAATCCCCAAAACACAGCATCATAATAAAACAACAGATCTATGAGGATTACTTACTGTAGGGAATGTCACGCAGTATTTTCTTCTGTACACTTTTCCAGGGAAGTGTTGAAAGACACATGCATACCCTGCTATTTCATGCTTAGCACACTCTGATTAACTCTCCCTGGGAGGCCAGAGGGTATGGATAGACTTCTGCACGAACAAGCTGTGTCACCAAATGTGTCCATGTGTCATAGTCTGCAAGCTGAACTGATCCCACCAACAGCAGGAAAATTCTTTAAACAACTCTGATACACTAGCCTTCAGGGTGTAGGCCGAATTACAGCATGGGGGTCTTGTGTAAGCATTTTAAATTTGGATAGAAAACCATGTCCAGAGGACATTATGTTGCACGTTGTAAGAGGAATTTCACATCTGATCTACTTATTAGATCGCCTATTGACATTGACATACTTGAGTGTTGCAATATCATGTTTTGTGACACTGTAACTCTACTCAAAACGAAGTATTGATTTTTAATGTATATTTTAAGCAAAGATTTGTGGCTTGCAGTGGTTTATTCTGTGTTGTGTTTAAATCCCCAACTGCTAGATATCAGTGTTGTTATCTATCCACTCCAACATAAACAAGCAGTGTGAGGGGGCAGTGCCAACTTTAGCATTAACAAAACCTAGCTGACTGGTTAACACTGTTGTCTGACATACTGCAAATGTCCATTTACAGCCCTTTGATTTTCTGTAGAATGAAAGAAGCTCTGTTCGAGCTTTGCAGTGATCATCACACATAAGAAGCACATTGAAACAGACACAGGGAGAAATAGAAAATACTCCTCAGTCTCTTCAGTGTTAAACACTGAGCAAAGCTCCTCAGTATTATCCAAGGTGTATAAAACCACCTGGAGTCAAATGTGCAGAGTAAACTAACAACTCATCCAGGATCTTATTAAAGGCGTGGGTGCTAGGGTTGGCTTTCTACTCACCAGCTTGTTTTACAAATTTTACGATCCACCTTAAATGGCACTGCAGGTACATTCTGGTGCCAGTACAAGCTTGGAAAGGAGTGTTCAGTTAGGAAGCTGGTGAATAGGAATCCATTTTCAGACTCATTTAAAGATGAGCATCAACCATACCTGTTGACAGTTCCTTGGAAAGGGTATGTAAAGTGCCAACATCCTCTTCACAGCCTGGAGCAGAAGACTGCTCCGCATAGTCCAGAAGTCTTTTTCATTGCTGTTGCTCGGTTGTCACTGTATGTAAATGTTGGGGGTATAAATATTAATGTGCCAAGACTGTTATAAAAACAGCTCCGGATTTTGAAACTGTCCTCTGTTATGAATGCGGGATTGTTTTTGAAGGAAGAGATAACAGTGTTTATACTGTATTAACAGTGTTCCACATATTGAACCCTCCTTATTCAACCATGACAATGTAAACAGTTTTCCATTCTTTGGTAGGCTTTCATCTTTGGGAGTAAGAATATAAACTCCACTTGTTTCAGATACACCAGTGTTTCTGTCCACTCTTCCACCATGAGAAGACAACTCAGCACTATGGGTCCGAAAGCATATGTAGCTGCCAAGAATCTCTTACTAAGTAAAGACAAAAGAAGCTCCTGATGTTCTGAGAACAGTCAACTGACCGCCCCAGAGACTAGATCTTAACATCGCTGAGCGTGAAAAGCAAAAAATGGAACTTTGGAGCTTTCTAAAACTGAACTCTGATGTGTGGAAAGCCATCCCTGCAGATTCCTTTGGAAAAAAGAAAACAAGTCTCAGGAAAATAACGAAAGCTGCAATAAGGGTAAAGAGTGCACACATTAAATACCGCCTATAACCAGCTAGAAAACTTTCTGAATATGTGCAATGTAATGTTCTCAGTAGGAATAATTTTTAGTTCCCAGAATATTATTTTTAAAGGTAGCAGAATGTTCACTAAACACACTTTGTAACTTCCATGAAACATCTGAATGTTGTGCTGTGAATGAATTCTTTATTTGTCATCATATCTGTGGCCCTGACAACATCCTCAAAACATCCTCTGAATGTAATGCCTTAGTTAACCTTTAACCTTATGGGAACATTATTAAATTATAAACATCTTTAAAACGTTCTTTGATCATTAAACAAACATATTCTTTTAAAACATATTCTATGAAACTTTATTAGAGCTTGTGGGTAACGTTCTGGGAACGTTTCCTGCTAGCTGGGTATGTAGTTGTTAAGGCTTCTGTAGATTTTTCTGTTATACATCTATTCTCTGAGACGCTGAGAAACAAATAACTAGTGCTTGATGGACGTTTAACAGGAAATGAAATGCGCTAAAGGTCTGGCATTTCGTGCTTTTCTTGCCCCACTATTAGGCGAGACTTAGGCGGTGGAAAGGTAAAACCCTTGGCCAGCATTTAACGGTGAGGTCAAATGAAATCGTCCCAGTGTTTCACCTTGAGCCGATTCCATACGCTCTGCGACTGCCTGCATGCCTGGCTGAATGACTGACTGACTGATTATTTGAGGCTTCTGCGTCGTTGCCAAGCTCGCGTCAGGAGTGACAGGAGAGAGGGCAGTGACGCTGGCCGGCGGGGGCCAGTGTAATTCATCTCCTAATAACAGGGATGCAAGTATGATTGATCGCGAATTTAAAGCGCGTGCCTCCGTTTTGTGCCAAACGCTAAGTGCAGAAACCGCGGAGGCGCTCTGAAGAGCAGATCCTGGAGCGCTATCGGCAAATCACGTCCATAAATTAGGATTCGCGTTCGCCGCGCGTTCAGGCTCGAGCCACAGCGGCGCTGACCGCGGTGCTGAAGCTGCACGGGCGCACTGAGCTCCTGAGGACTTCACATCGTGAACGTCGTCCTGCCTTTCGGATACAGCGCTGGGTTCCCAGCCCAGCGAGGGGATCAGAGAAACTCTGAGGATGCTGTGAACGCGACGCTGCCATTCTCCGTCTGAAATGACGAAGGCGAGCGACCACGAGGCTGGAACCTCAGAGGATCTGATCAGGAGAATCTAATCAAGACACTTGAGACGGACAGTAACATGAGATGGACGTGTCTGGGCGTACTCAGGAAGTGTCCGTGAACATGACCTCTTCGGAGAAACACCTGAAGTTAGGTGACTTTCTGTAAACGCTGATGGACTGCGCTGCGTCTGCCGGGACAGAGTGGGTCTTTACGGTGTAGATGGAACGCACGCACGGATGAAGGTTACCTGATCTGGATTCTTTGACGTGTACGAGACCAAACAGTACCACAAGCAAGAGACATGGCTCGCCTCCTGCTCCTCTTTAACTCTGTCGCACTGTTGCTCTTTGGCACTGACATGTTTCTGGTTGGAGCAAGTAAGTTCACGTGCACACACGTCTCTCTCCTGAATGTGAGCGCTTTGTAGACTAATTTGACCACACGTGATTGTAGCCTGGTTGAAACGTGATCCTGGGTCGTTTGCGGATAGCTTCGATGGACGCTGGAACGGTTGCTGACAGTGGGTGGTCTCTGTGCTTAGACCTGTAGCAGAGTACGACCTGCTCTGAATACCTCATACAGCTGTGCATTACTGATGTTTGTCATTTTATAAATATAGAGGGATGTGAATGTTCTCTAGGGGAGCAGCTCCTTACGGGAATTGGCTTTAGCAGTTCAACGGTAATCTGCCTGTACAGAATATTTTAGACTTTGACTTAGTAAGAGATGGAAAGCTGTAAGCTGCATGCAGCCTATGTAGATTGTTTTGCACACCACTATCATCAGAGCACGTCCGGGTAGGCAGAAATAGATATACACTCACTGGGCATTTCTTTAGGTACACCTACCGAATATACTCCTTGTCAAATGAATCAGCTCAACATGTCATATAGCTGCACTGTGTAGTCCAGCTATTTCTCTGCATACTTTGTTTCTTAGTGTTCAGGACCCCACAGGACCACCCCAGGACACCTATGTTATATATAGGTGGTGGATCAGTGTCACTTCTGCAGTGATACTGACATGGTGATGGTGATGTGTTAGGCATGTTGTACTTGTGTGAGCAGATCAGACACAATAGCTCTGCTAGAGTTCCTAAACACTGGATCAATTCACTGTCCACTCTTGTAGATGTAAAGTCGGAGACAGCAGCTCAACTGTTGCTGCAGAGTTTGTGTTGGTCATCCTCTAGTTCTTCATCTCTGGCCACAGGACGCCCACTGAATGCTGTTGGGTGAATAGTTTTGGTGGACTATTCTCAGTTCAGCTGTGACAGTGAACTCCAGCAGCACTGCTGTGTCAAAACACACACTAACACACCACCACCACGGCACTGCAGTACTGAGAATGATCCACCACCCAAATAATATCTGCTCTGTGGTGGTTTTGAGGGGGGCCTGACTCTTGATGAACGTGGTAAAGATGGGATAGCAGCATGCAGAGAGACAAATGGACCACCACATGGTAGAACTACAAAGTGCAGCTATGTAGGTATATGGTAGGTGGACACACACACACACACAGACATACACACATATGTATATATATATACACATCTGCATCATCTATAATATATATATATATACAATGCAGGTCTAATAATACCCAAAAGCCATCATTTTTATTCCTCCTTATTGGCAACAGTGGCAGTGTAGCACCTGCCAGTGCTCCAGTCACATTTCGACTATGACAGCCATCCACGCATTCTTAATAAACAGAAGTTCCTGGCTTTCCGCGCTCGTTTCCCTCTCAGAAAGTCATCCGGGATTTGGAGCTTTGATTCAAGCAGAGAAAGCGCGCTCCGCTCGCTCCATCTTCTTGTCTCCGTGTTTGAAGTCCTCGCGCTCCCCCAAGTCAAAGTCGCACACACTTTATTCTGCAAGCAGGGCACGGGTGCATCTTTAATCTGCATCCTAGAAAAAAAAACGCCAGGAATGGCAGAGAGAAACAGAATGCATGTCAGAATATGTAAGCATTCGACTCTAATAACCTCCTGAGACAGAGTGCGAGAAATATGCAGGAGATATTACTCTCCTTGCCATGCACATGGTGTTAGGGGTGGATGTGGCTCCAGTTGGAGTGCCAGCGTTTGAGCATTGCATTTAAAGATGTGATTAAGCTCTATTGAGAAACTGCGCTAATCAATGTGGTTGGTGTAGCTCAGTGAATAACACCACTACTTGGCAGGGACCCAACACCACAGGTGCAAGACTGGGGTTCAAATCCTGGTCTGGGTGACTATGCTGTTTTATACCAATAAGAGTCCTTGGGCAAGACTCCTAACACTACATTGGCCTACCTGCAATATTATTAAAGTCGCTCTGGATAAGAGCATCAGATAAAGATATATGAAAATGTAAACGTAAATCAGTGTTCCTCCTCTGATAAGTTTTCATCTGCAAACTATTTCAGGTATTGAAATGCTTACACAGCTTACTAGGTGTCCAAAAGTATCCAGGCACACCTGCTGTTTGCAGAGTATATATGCTTGTATTGATCTCTCAATAGAAAAGCACTGGATGGAGCAGCTTCACATGAGCCTAAGGTCACCATGTCCAATTAATTTACCATAGTGGGCAATATTTTCAAGTGGCAGACTGTACTTCTGTTCTTCATTCTGATATGCACAACATTCTAAATCAGTAGGAGTCCTTGGCCAAGACTCTCAATACAATGCTTGCCCTTCTTTGTAATGTGATTAAACTGGAAGTTGTTCTAGAGAGAAGCATCAGCAAAATGTGTGAATGACTTGCGGCTATGGAAGGGTGTTTTCTGGAGTGATCCTCTGGAGTGGATAGACCATTATCCACAACCTTGTGGAGTTGGTTTGGTATTTGTGATCCAGAACTTTATGTCCAACATCAGTACGCAAACTCACTAATGCTCTCATGGCGAAATCAGATCTTCACAGCAACCTAGTGTAAGAGGAGTACAGGCTGTTACCGTAGATGCAAATCAAGAAGAGGCTCCCTATTAATGCCCTTGATTTAAGAAGAACACTGGCTTAGCTAGTGCCTACAAACTCTTGGAACCATATTGTATTCTAAATGCATCTTTGATTCGCATTCATTGAGACTGGAAAGGAGGGAACGTTTGTGGTCATTCTGATCTGGGAGAAAAGCTAAATTCCCTGACAGAATGTTCCAAGCGGTGGCGAATGGTGTGGGGTGTGGGGGGGTTAGGTGGGTTGCATGACAGACGCACAGATGAGCATGGTCACTGATTGCATTAACCTCAGCCTGGCACCTGGTTCCATCTGGGTCCCTTCTGGAGAGACATTCACACACCACAGATAGAGCAGACATACAAACTGGCCTCATGAGTCAGACTGCACCAGAGGTCACTCATCATGGAGAGGGATTTATATTTGTTCAGTGGTGCATGGTATTATGAGGGAATATTGTGTCCGAGAGAAAGCGAGTCTACCCCTCTGTAATGTGAGTAATATTACAGTAAACTGACATACATTACACTGTTAATGCAAAAGCCCAAAAGATTCTTTGTAGTGATGCCATGAAAAAGCACTGTAGGTTCCCCAAAAAAAACTTTGATTTTTCTTCTACCTAACATCCATTTGGTGCACCAGTAGTGTATGATCACTTACCACAGACAATAAGTTAGATCATCATCCCAGAAAACCCCTTGGCTTTTTACATGCGCCGCAATGGCCTCTATAATTAGTGTGTCACAAGACAATACATTGAGTCAATGGATTTTCTGTTCTTTTTGCTAAGTACAAGGAAACATGTCTAAACTGTCTGTGGTAAGTGGCTGTGTGCTTCAGATGCAGCAGACAACTGTTAGGTTATAAGGTACAGGAGTATATTCCTTTAACAAATTACCCATTTAAAGAGTCTTAGGGAACCAAAAGTCGCTCCTCTATGGCATTGCTCCAAGAAACCCTTTTGGCGTGTTATATGACAGCACTATTATTTTATAATGCAGCTGAATGTGTAGTAACATTTTCTCTTATTAATTTGCACTGCAGCATTTTTTCATACTCATTCTTAATAATCACATAGCTGGATTTAGCAGTTAGTTGTATTCCTCGGTCTTTACCAGTTTGCTCAGAAATACTATGACATTAAGCAGAATAGTATTTGTTAGCTTCCTACACCTGCTGCTAACACCTAGCTGTTATATTTTTCTTTGTGTGTGTGCGTGCATGTGTGTTTGTGTGTGCATGTGTGTTTGTGTGTGAGTGTGTATGTGTGTGCATGTTAGTGTGTGAGTGTGTGTGTGTATGTGTGTGCATATTTGTGTGCGAGTGTGTGTGTTTGTGTGTGCCTGTGTATTTGTGTGTGTGTGTGTGTTTGTGTGTGCGTGTGTGAGTGTGTGTATGTGTGTGTGTGTTTGTGTGTGCGTGTGTGTGTATGTGTGTGCATGTTTGTGTGTGAGTGTGCACATGCATGTGATCATTTAGCAGGTAAATGGGTTTCAGTACATAGGTTCTTTGGAGCTGAGCTACAGATAACCCACTTTAAGTTCCCTGGAAAATTTCCTGTATGCAAATGAATGTTTCTTTCCTGGAACAGAATATCCAAGCCAAAAAGCCATGTAGGAACCTTTATGATTGATAAAGCAAAACTGATAAAGAGAATTAGGCCAGCATCAAATTTTGGGTAGCCATTAATTAAAGTGAACTGAGTTGAATTTAACAGATGAGATGTGGATTAAATCAGTATCAAAGTAGTATATAAAATAGTTTTTCATAGAATCAGTCAATAAACATTGAAGCACATTTATGTTTAAGAATGCAGAATATGGCATTTCTACCCTCACAAACACTCTTAATAGTAAAGGTAGCAAAAATGGGCTCTTTGGAGCAGTATCAGCAAAACTCCATCTTAGGTTCCCTAAAGAACTTTTAGTGGATGGTTCTAAAGAGAAACGCATTACAGAGGTTTTTAGTGAGACAATGACATACCAGTGTAAGAGAACTTTGAAAGGCTTTCCATATAATACAAAAGATCTACAGAACTGTGCAACATTCAGAGACCACCCTCACTTTATTCACAGCCAAAATAGTCATTTTCAAAGGAATCATAAACATCAACACTTTAACATAAAATGAAATAGAAATCCCAACAATAAAACAATAATATGATATAATATATTTAAAAAAATATATATGATATTAAACATCACACACATGCCTTCAGACTCAAAGCACGGGTGTGTTCTTACAGAGAAAAAATGAACATGAACAGTTGTGGAGTTTTAAAAGTACTGTTTGTCTGACAATGACAGTTTTGGTGGCCTATTAGACCTTGCATGGTTGTTAAGAGCCCAACTGTCCCTCTTTAAATTATTTTAGAGTTACTTTGAATTCCAATTTTAGAATATTAATTTAAATTTTAAATAAATGCTGTAGAAGGTAGCAGAGATAGTGTAGTACTGTATAACAATTGCAATTTTTTACCATACACCCAAGACAAAAATTAATCAAATCTTCCAGTAAAACCTGTTCCTGTTTGTTTGTTTTACATTGAAACGAAGTAAATAATGTTTTATGCTGTTCCTTTTAAGTTCTTTACAGTAGCCTGTAGTGAAATTAAACCCAAGCTAGCTTTTATGGGACGTTTTTCAACTAAATTAACCTGCAAAAGGCATATGCCATTGCACAGGCTAAACATGTGTGTACTGTGCAATGAGCATATGTTTCAATAGACCTTTACAGTATATGGTAAGAACTCTGTCCAGTGCATGTGCATGTAAAAGTTACTCTCAATGTCAAAAGCACCTATTTGCTAAGCTTGCATCTCTTTTGCACAGCACATTCTATTCCAGTTTATCTTGAATTTGAATAATGTCACAGACACAGTAGACTCTAGACTGTTATGTAAAGCCTCATTGAAACTGAAACATTACAATCTGCTTCAGTCACAGGCGTAACACTTGATATCCTTATTAACACTTAAAGTCCTTTTCCAGCTTCAAGGCTGTTCTTTTGTTGATGGAGCACATTAACAAAGAAGAAACAGCAATGTTTTTGCGACCCATGGCTTTACAAAGGTATGAGGAACATTGGCGCAATAGTTACACTTGGCTTCAGGGGACAGTGCTGTTCTGCCCTTGAGGGATAATTGCAGCTTCCGAAGCTCTGCCATGATGAAACAGTCTGGGGCTCCATCTGTGTGTAAGTCCTGGTTTAAATCAGAACAGTATGAATCCGCAAAAGATCCAACACCTAACAAAAACAATTGAGGGGAACTTAGCTTTAACCACCCCCCAGAATACACTGCAGTGTGGCTAGAGGTATTTTAAATACTGTGGTGTGAAAGAGGAACCAGAGGAAGACTGGCCATACATTTCAATACCGTTTATAACGTGGTCTCATAGAACAGGCCTCTACCTCTCCCCTTGAGGGAGCCGCAGCACCATCTTACAGGCGATTTCATTGCTGTATTAGTTTAACTAGCCAAATATCTTTGCAGTGTGGATCAATTCTCACTTTTCGATAACAATCCACTGTCACCCCGCCCCCCTGAAAAAATAAAATCTACATTAAAAAAGGAACATCTGTTGTGCATGGCTGTCAGGGCTGGGGGTCTGTCTTAATGAAATGCAGTATGTCTTGCTTATTTGTTGCTTTTATATGGTTATAAATGCTTATTTTCTGCAAATTGCAATTATCCATAAATGATGTATCTTCAAAATGGACAGGGGCAAAAATCTTTTTTTCAGTGTAAGTTAGTGCAAAGATATTTTAAGCACATTTGGAGGTTTTGGAAATTACAGCTTCTAATCTCAAATTATGCACTTGTTTTATCTGGTCACCACAATATTTAGGTAATATGATTGCTTTTTTTTTTGGTGACTCATCCTCGTGATTCATTGACTCCGCATTGGCTGTTCTTCATAAAGGAGGATTAATCACAACCTGGTGAACTAAAACTGTACTAATATAGAAATGTATTAACTGCTGTTTTCACTGTAAAACTTAAAGAGGATATGCCAGCCTTGAACTAGCAGTTTATATGTTATTAACCATGTAATTCTGATCCTTAGTGTTCTCTTGCTACAATGCCCAGTCAACATTACACAAATGCATCATACAGCCACCGAGAATGCCTCCGACTGCAATAAAGAGGCTGGCTGCTTGCAAGGCCTGTAAGAATTTTAGCTCTTTGTCTTGTTCCTATATTAAAAAAATATTCCTTCCACTTTTAAGATACATCATATTTTTTTTGTCCTTACATTGGAAAATACTGCTCTATTATGGATCACAGGAGGAACTAACTCGGCTTGTTTACTAACAGCATGTTTACTGTAGTTGTAAAATAGTAACAATTTTATTGGTATATTCATTTGAAGTGGACATATGCTGAAACACTCATACATCTGTGAAATAAGACAACCCAGTCAGTTTTATTGGGCTGCAAAAGTAATTGGGATTAAAGAAGCGGTTCAGATTTGGTTCCCCCTCCTACCTCTACTTGAGTATCTCCACGCACGACTTAAAGGCTACCCGTGCAAAGGTTTGCCAATTCTGCCTGTAAAATAAATCTTAACTTATCAAGAGGTGAATAACTCGAGAGTAAACCAATGGGGTGTAGGTGGATGTAGATGTCACCAGAGTGTTTTATCCTATGGTAGAACATAGTCTTGTCAACATGCACCGCGGAAGAAGGCCATGGAGTAAGCAATGGCCCATTATCAGCTAACTGAACAGGTAATCAAACTGGCCGTTCTGAACAGGGCTGTTTAGAAAGGATGAGAGGGGAACTATTGCTTGATCCTAGTGATATTTTACATAACCACAGACATTTCATGTCTTTATATATTTTTTATATACACCATACTTGGACTCCTCAGAAATGGTTTGAGCTCCAAACTTTGCCTAGCTAATTATCTGAACCCAACCTAGCTAAGGGCAAGTACACTACTAATGAAAAATCACTCCTCTTTGTCCTCCCAATGCCCTGCAGTAGGACATTTATGTAATATGGGTGCAACACACTTTAGAGTGGCGAAGCGAAGTTGGCAAGGCCATGTCAAAAACAGTACTGAAACAGAAGGTTGGTTGGTGTGAAAGTTATGCTGATGGGAGCCATGCAAGCTCAAAGTGCTCAGTACAGTACTGCAGTAGCAAACCTAAATCACAATGCACATTAGACGATTCCATAACTCGCTGGATTACTGCTTCTAACTGCAACATATCATGCAGCAGCATTTTGTATCACATCTATAATAAAGCACAAAGTCAAACTAGCTTGTGTATATTTAGCAGAATAGACAACAGCGTAAAGAACACGTGTTTGGGAACACATTCACAGAACGCATACGACCATCATGTACCTTCCGCTCCTGTGAACACAGGGCAGCTGATTTTGCTGCATGAGTTCAAGTCCTTTCCAAGCAACCTCTGGGAATGCGTTTGCCTGTGCACTCAAGACATTTCTTGAAGAGCAGCTAATGTGTTGCAAGAAGCCGTATCCTACAATTCAGTCTGACAGGATGACTGTACCCCGTGTGGCTTCTTGCTTTTTATTGTACACTCTGTATCTTACCCAGGGTGACCTGAGTTGGTTTGATGGTATGTTACGTAAGAGATTTGACTACGCCTGACTCACTTGGTTGAAATGTCGTGGCTATAATAAACACACCCTTAAGGACAGTATGTGGTAGAAAGGTCTGGAAACTGAGAGAATGGATGTAATGAAACTTCTTATCATAAATATAATTTATTATCTGAGGTGTCAGTTGTTGCTTATCCTATAAATGCATTATCGCTCTTTAGCAGAACTTAAATTAGCTTTGCTCTTTTTTTCTTAAATGTTTACAGACTTTAATCGGCAGCAGCACGCAGTACAAGCTAACCACTCTTTACAGATGTCATTGATAGCATCAGTAAGGGCTTGCAAAAAGCAACATCATGAATTCCTGTGTCCTCAATCTCAACAAGCTCAAATTATGCCCTCTATCTATCCAATCAGCCTTTGCTTAGCGCAGCTCTAAATGGCTGGGGCTAAGAGAACTGCTATAAGTCATGTCCGCTTCTATCCAAACAATCATTTCCTGCATCAGCACAGTGTTTATTCTCAGCCATGCATCATGGTTTATTCTCTGCTTGCTACAAGCCTTCTATAGGCACTTGTAACCCCTATTACTTAGAGAACAATGAGCTTTCCCGTGGATAGATGTGTGCTGAGCGAGGTGAATGTCATGCCTAAGCCAGATAGATGGTCAGTGACCTAGGGCAATGCAGCGGGAGCAATGCTTGGATGCCGAAGCTAGACATGCATGAGGAAAGAATAAAAAACTATGACTTAGATATGTATGTTCCTGAGAAGTATAGACATGGTTAAACTGATATATGAATAGCGGAGCTGCTAAAGGCATTTGGGAGTCTGATATAATGCGCCTAAGGTACTGAGTTATTAAATGGGTTATGTAATTCAAGAGGATTGTTTAAAACTGTATTCCAGTTCTGTTTGCCTGCTGAAAATGGTATATTTTAGTAATATAATATAATATAATTCAAAGGATTACTAATTTACAGCTACATACGTTTATTGTGAGATGTACAACTACAGAAAATAACATATATCCCAGAAGTGGAGCAATATTTGGAATTATTTCAAACATAAAAATAACAAATCTGTACATTTAACTGAACACCTTGGCCTAAGGCTCTCCACAATGGAGAGCTGTGAGCATTCAAGTAGGTTTTATGGTGTCACTAATAGAGAGAAAACAGGCAGTAAAGGTAGACGATTGTCTGTGATATATACCAATTCATAATACATAATATACTTAGACTGTGCTACATGCAGACATTACATTTAGGATGCATTAAAGGGGCCCTAAAATGGAATGTGTTTACATTGCCATTGGCAAAAAGGACAGTTTGGTGCATAGAACGAACAAACCGTAAACTGTGATATCATTTAAGGGTAGAATGGAAACCCCAAATACAAGCTGGTGAAACAGGAAGCCAACTTCAGAGCCCTTATGTTTACCAAGCTCTAGGCCTTAAGGCTTTATGCAGTTAAAAGAGGGGCAGCTACAAGAAGTTATAGTACAAAACCAGATTCTGCTTTATTGGGATAGCCCCCTATAAGTTATAGAAATATGAAATTATGAAACTATGACATTTATGGTGAAACTCCAAGGTTACGGAAAGACCAATATTATGGTTTGCCTTAGGTTTTGGGTTGAGGTTAAGGTTATGACCAGGATTAGGGTTAGTGAAAGCTGAAGTGCTGCAAACCGCAAGTCAAGAATTAGTATACGGTATGTAGAGACAGGTTGAGGAGAGTAGACACTAAGCAAAGAAATTATTCTAATAGTGTTTATACCGTGTATTAATTTTTTGTAACATGTGGAGTTGTTATTTTGAGATTGATGAGGTACAGATAATAATGAGATAGAAATGTTAGAAAATATCTCAAACTGTATCATAACATCAAACCAGAATATCAAAAACTTTAGACAAACCAAAGTCACACTGGCAAGACTTCACAGACTAGCAAAAGGAAGTAAAGAGCATGTGTGCTGACTAATGAATAGAAGCAGGTACCGGAAACCAGTGATGCCTCGCATTTGTGGATGGTATATCATACATATAGTATGTAGCTATACTGTTATATATACGTGTGTGTGTGTGTGTCTCCCAGTACAATTATCTTTGAGGCCTTGGGATATATTGCAATAGAGGTCAGTGAATTCCATGTTGCCTCTTTTTTGACCTGTAATGAACTGAGATATCCATCACCGCGGCTGCAGCATGTCCTCCCTACAACCCTTTCTAACGCACATACACACATACTGTCTATCTCATTAAAACAGATGGTGCCATCCATGTGACCCATGGATGCTCTTATGTCACAGTTGGTCTCCACCAATGTGACAACTGTCCCTTGAATTCCTATGAGTGATAACCCATGGAGCTGAGCCAGTCCATTCAGTCTGACTTTCCCTACATTCCAGTTTACGCAGCCTTTACCAGCAGACCTACCAGGATTCCTCTGTAATCAGCTTTGTTTCCTGCAGTCTGTAATCATGGCTTGAAAGGAAATATTGACATCTAACTGTTGCTTTTTTGACCCCCCTTGGTACTATTATCAAGTATTGATTAGAAGTCTGATACTAAGTGTGATTCCTTAAAATTACACTGCAGAGTTGTGGAATTCAGGTCAGAAAAGCACATTTCAAGACGAGATTCCCTTTAAAGCTCTTCAAAACAATCTTTCAAATACAACTGAGCATGTTTTGACATCTCAGTTTGAGACAGAGGGCTTGTTCTTAAATCTCCTGACAAATGGTCAGAAACCTTTGCTTCTGTGAGCGAAATACACTCTTATATAAAAGAATGTTACTTAATCGTTCTTAGTTCTTGGAAAAAAATCTTTGCTGGTAAGAATTTTCACATTATATAGAAATACTTGAAACTTTGGGTTCTGAGGGTTCTTCGCATTCACATATGCCATCTACAAAAAAAGCTCTTTGAGGGGTTCCATTGAATCTTTTCTTCCAAAGGTCTCGTCTATTGAAAGGCTCCTCAGGTGGCTCCTTTATAGGACTGCTCAAAGGTAGAGGTAAGGAACTCTAGTCCCGGAGTGCTGGATTCCTACACATGAGTGTTGGTTATTGATGTTGTTGCTTAAGCACACCTTATTCAACAATAGCATCTCTTTAGACATACAAATAAAAAGAAATCCAAGAATTTAAGACTACAGACTCAAATCTCTATCACTTTTTAACCTGTTCCATAAATGCTGCTGTATTCTCAGGTGTATCTTAGGAACTGCAGAACTACTTCTCTTCTTGGACTCTCCACTGCTATTAACAGCTTCCCAGAATAAAAAAAGGGACCTTAAGAGTGAATTCGACTGATCTTGTGTACATAAAATTGCATATGTAATTCAGTGGTTGAATAAACTAAATCAGTTAGAGTGTTCTGGTGTGAAATGGCTTCACTGCACAGAAACTTTCTAGGGTACAGTAGGTGTAACAGGAACCAGGGGTCACAATGTGTGCCATTTTATTTACAAGCCCAAATTATCAGTGGGTCTACACATGTCTACACATATCTTCTTTTATGTGTAACGCTGATGACTGTAAAACAGGGCAGCGCTTTTCGCTTAGGGAGTTATTTTGCCTTGCATGTAACTGTGTACTATGTGTACCTTAAAACCAATGGAAACACTGTGTCCGGCATTAAGCAGAGTACTCATATCCATTGTGTGCAATAGTCTTCTGTGAGTGAATTTTCAGAGGGATGAAACACTTCAGATGTCTGGTTCCTATCACCATCACTGTGAACAATTCTCACTTTTTATGTTTCTCTAGAACTGGGCATTTCACATCAAATAGCTCTGAATTGGTTTGTTTACATCATTTCTACTAAAGTTTTGCAGAAATGTAGAAAACTGGCCAAATTCCCTTTTAAATGAATATGAGATCAGAAGCATTTTCCTATTAATCTTGTTAGTGCTGCAGTAAAACGAGAGGAAGAGTCCAAGACAAAACGGTGGCTGTTTTGTAACTATGCAGACCAGAACTGGGATCCCGTCTGTATTGCATTGTATCCTTGTTTTTTTTATCCTGGCAAATGACAGCAGTTTAAGCTGACAGTTCCACTAAACACAATGAGCGCAGACTTCTGTATTCTAAATCATTGCATAATGAGCAAAATATATTTGAGAACATTATATATTTGAGAGCCATTACATAATTCAGTAAAGCGAAAGCATTTGTTGACACAAGCTCATCAGGTTGGGCAGGGTAACGGAAGCAGCGCTGTCCTTATTCGCAGCCACCCACACAACCACATAAAGTCCATTAGAGCACTGCTTGAAGGAGCTGTTGAGAAATGCTAGCGCTAAAACATGTGGTTCAGGCCAGTTCACCAACTTTCTATTTTCTCCCTGGCCCTGGCAATAGAGGCATGCTCCCTGGTATTGAATCTGTCACTGTGTGCTCTCTGCCTAGGAGTTTGCCTTTTGTGAGACTAATTAGCTTGTCTATTGCCTGCTAAATCATGATAGAGCACCCAGCAGTGGGGCAAAAGAGAGAGAGAGAGAGAAAACAGAAAAAAGACAAAACATAGGACACACTGCCCGGAATTCAATCAAGCTCCATCACAGAATGCAATTCAACCAAAATGCGGCAGTGGAGAGAGCATTTCTCCTGAATCTCATTTCTTTTCCATTTCCTTCATTTCGAGTTTATTAACTTTGTCCAGACGGATAAGTTTTGATTGAATTTTGTGCCCAAAAAATATATTTACATTGAGAATTCATTCCTTTAAATTCAGTTCTGGATATCCAGAATTCCATATTCTCCTTATCTCTTCCTCTGGCATTCTAGGAAGACACATCTTCAGTTAAGAAAAGAGGAGCTGTTCAAAAAATAGCAGTTAAGAAACAGCAGTGGAAAGTAGAGTAAGTGTTTAACAAAGGCTGACGTTTGCACTCATGTGAACAGACAAATACACTCGAACCTTGGGTAACAGGTTTTGAAATTGATTTCTCCTCTCGTCTCTCACCTTTGGGCACTCTCAGAACTTAAGCTGTGGCTTTCCGGCAGAGCACCATTATGGTGGCAGAGATATGTAGGCTAATGCTTGAGACCTCCATCAAAAAGCCCTGCTGCCTTCTCTTAAGCAGTGGAGTGTTTTGCTCTGAGGGAAATAGAGAGATTAAAATCCCGTAACACACCTAGAAGTGTTTTACTGAAATTGCCTTTAAAAAAAGCTCTATGACCTCAGACAGCTCATCAAAGGTGGGGGAGGAGGCGATGTGGAGAGGAGAACATGGCAGCAGGTGGATGTTCAGAAGCCACTTGGCCAGATTGGATAGCATTTTTGGCAAGAAAGTCAAATATTTCTGGGGGAGGGAAAACGAATGGGCTGCTACATAACTTAAACTTATGGATGCCTGTTGTTTTCCAAGGGAATGTAATGGCTTGTCTGTGATGCTAATGGAATTCTGTCTAATAGGAATTGTGACTTGTTTCTTTGTTACAGAAATAAATAAATTGAGAATCCACATCTTTCCATAAGGAGAATATTTTCAAGCTGAATGTAAACATTTATCTGCGACAGTACACTCAGCTTTGTTAGGAACACCTTGTATCTACACTCACTGTCCATTTAATCTCCCCTACATACTATATAGCGCACCCTGCAGGCCTACAATTACAGTCAGTAAACCATCTGTTGCTCTGCATACCTTGCTTATCTTCTTTTACCCTGTTCTTCAATGGTCAAGACCCCACAGGACCACCACAGAGCATGCACGGTATTATTTAAGTGGTAGATCATTCTTAGCAGTGCTGTTGTTGACCATTGAAGAAAAAGATAAGGGGGAAGGGGTAACAAAATATGCAGGGAATCAGATGGACTGCAGTCTGTAATTGCAAAACTACAAAATGCACCAATATGGTAAGTGGAGCTGATAAAATGGATAATGAGTGTAGATACAAAGAGATGTTATTAATAAAGTGTAATGCATATTAGGATGGCTATGCTAATTATTCACCTCATTGTCCCCTCCAGGAATTTGCATAATTTCTTTATTTTATACAGTAGCAAGACATACTGAAAATAGTAACCAGCCAGACAAGCCTAATATGGAAGGCAACTCCTGTTTATTCAGTACATTTAGTGCTGTAGGGGCGTCCACAGCCTGTTTTTTGAGGTATTGGCGGGCGCTTATCTTTGCTGCTGTTAAAGCGCCATGCTCAGTTCATATAATGATGTGATACATTATGATGAATTACCTATAGATAGTGGCATACCAAGGCAGAATGAGTGCAGTCAAATATCTGGTAGCATTTTATGTGATGTTGGTCTTTATAACACACGCATATACACTGAATATTATCATCAGGCGATGCTTAATCGTTTATCAGCTAATTATACTGCCAGGATTTGCAAATTCACAAAAGCTGCTTTATAAGGTGAGGGAAATTCTATAATTAACATAGGGGGGGTTAAGTAAAGTAATGGACATCTGTTTTACTAAACACTGTTGTAAAATATGTTTCCCAACTGATAAGGACTGTTAAAAGCACAATTTATTAATTTTACAAGAATTTAATTGGAACTTTGGTTTAGGCCCCTCTGTCAATACAATATCAGTTACTGTATAATTTGTGTCATCTTGTGATTAACGGCAGCTGTTCATAAATGCTGAAGTATTACCTCATAATTACGTTACTTAGTTCCTACGCATGTCTTATGAAGTCCATATTAAAGTCGAAATAAATCGGCAATCAGAAGTAATTGACTTTCCTTAATGTGGTTTATTTCCCAGTGAAACAGGTTACTCAAAACTATGGGCAGGACCTGATCTTATTCTTCAGGATCTGTTTGCTTTTTGAAAAGTGGATGCTATAGAGCAAACACAGAGGCAGACACTAACAGTCAGCACAATACATTTGTTTTACTGGATAACGTAAAGGAAAAAAAATTAACATGTATTTTTTGTTGCTTTTTAAGACATAGACAAGGTGAAATGCCAGCTAGCAGGTCTCATTTTTATTACACTCTCAGAAAAAAGTTAGATCAAATGAATACATGCATGAATGAAAGTACCTAGCATTTGAGTAAGAGATAAACTGTGTGTCTGAGCACAACACTCCATCATCAGATGTCCCCCTCTTGGCCTCGCAGTGTGACAGAAAACAGCACAAATACTTCTAGATATTTGAACTGCCTCAGTCCTGTTACCATGAACACATGCTTTCAGCATGAATGAGCTGAAATAACTTTAAGTGGTATTTTACACTATGTCCAAACACGGAGAGTACCTGCAGACATATACATACATATGCATCTCATATGTAATGTCAATTCAGGTTTATGATGAGCTAAAAGGGATGATCAGAAATCTCTATATCCTATATTCCTAGACCGGCCCCCTGCCCCAGTAAATGTGTCAGTCATGAACCTGAGAGCCGACTCAGCAACAGTGTCCTGGGAGGTTCCAGAAGGTGATGTCATCATTGGCTTCTCTATCCTGCAACAGGTTAGTACTACTACTCATCTTCGCCCTTTTGGGTAGTCTTATTAAGACATGAGATCTGATTCTCATTTTACCTTAAATGTTTAAAAGTTTGCTGACACCTGCCTATCCAATGTTTCTTCTGAAGTCAAGGGTATCACAAACGGCACTACTACTCAGCTCAAAGATACTAGATGGAGCTACATAGTACCAAAGAGTGCAGTCCACGGCCCAATGCTCAGATCTCTATTCCCACTTAAGACATAAAGTTGACCTTAAGCCTGTGTATGGCTATTCATGATTGGCCCATTTTATTGGCAGTGCTTTTCTATAGAGATTGTAAAAGCTGTCTAAGCAGTTGTCTATATAATTGAACGTCTGTGTCAGCAATGGGTGCAGCTTTAAGTGGCTGAATTCACTAATTGGATGAGCTGTTTGGACACATTGTGTAAATAAACAAATAAAAATAATTGGTAGGTGTTTACGAATTCATATGATAATTTAAACAGTTTGTTGTTATTGCCTGTTACTGTTTTGGCAGGAAACGGTTCTCCATATAGGAAGATTATCAGACATGCAGAACGTTCCAGTATTCTGATATCGATAAAGAATAAAGAATGACACTGTCCTTCAGCATGTCACTTTGCCAACATATATCTAAAACTATGTAGCACTCCTATTCCTAAATCTTGTTTATTTATACGTCTTTAAATATTCATTTATATATATCACTGAAATACTACTTCTTTGTTTGTTACTCTTTGGAGTTTGAAATATGGTGTAACGTTCCAAAATACATAGAAATAACTGGCAAGGACTGTTAATCCGTCATTGCTTTATTCTGGAGATTAGCATAGATTCTTACATAGCTGCATGCATTATTCAAGTACTGTTATTCTCTCACAGTGACAGAATGCATTCCACTCCCAAACAATCACTGATATAGCCGTACATCACGTTATGCAACAGGCTGTCTCTGGCTTTGGTAATAGCTTTGTGAACTGTGTTCTTGGATCAATGTATTATTCATTACTGAGGAACTTAATGAGAACCTCCATCAAACTCCTCCACACCTGCTGACCGCCTCAGGGTGAGAATGTAGACTGAAGTGTCTTGGACCCATTTAGAGAACTGCGCTATTTCCACAAATGTGAGTCATTTAGTTAAATGCAATGCTGAAGTGAAAAAGCTCTGTTGTGTACATTAGGCCTTAAAGAAAACTTGCTTGGGGTCTAAACATCCAATTATAGTGCATTAAGAAGAAAAAAAATGCACTTAGCCGCCATTATAAGTTGCAGGCGGCAAAGCATAAAAGAATACAAGCCCTGCTCTACCCTACACTCTTAATGGCGATTTTTAGCAAAAGTGGAGGGGGTGGAGAATAGCTGAAGACACTGGAGGGTACTTTAGTTTACCAGACTCAATCTAAGTAAATATAAAACTTCAGCCAAGCTGGCAAGAAGCCAAAAATGTTTTTCCCTTAACAGAGTGAATTGTAATGAGATACAAGATGGTGTTTTTTACATGATTAGAGATAACATGCTATACAGAAAAACGCTGATCAAGGCCCTCTGCATTTATTGTCATTTCAGAGGCAGGATGGTCACATGCAGCGGTTTATCCGTGAGGTAAACACCACCAGCAGGGCCTGCGTGCTCTGGGACTTGGAAGAGGAGACAGACTACATAGTCCAGGTCCAGTCTATTGGCTTATATGGAGAGAGCCAGGCCAGCAAGCGTGTCCACTTCAGAACTCTCAAGAAGTCTGACCGCTTCCCTTCCAACAGCTCCAACCAAGGTACTGTACAGCCTCCGAATAAAGTTCTACATTTAAAGCAATAGCCAAACCCTATTTGATTCTGCCCTATTTGATTTCAACATTTACCTTAGTTCAAGTTCAAAACATAATAAATAAATTACAAATGATACAAACAGTGTGGGACCCATAACAACCATGAGCAGACCACCAAAGCTCATCTCTTCATCACAGACACAAATAAGCAAACTATATTTGCTATGCTTGCTTCAGAGCTGAAACATTTACAGGTGTTTCTGCTCATCCTTCCAGCATTAGCAGTGTAGCTGTCAAAAAGCCATTGACGAGGAAAGCAAAAGTCCAACCTTAACACCACTGCATGTATTTAAGATTTGGATTGTGAGAAGCTGAAAGTGCAACCAACTGTGTAGTGGTGACATGTTAGTGTGTTGTTCTGGTATGTGTGGATCACAGTTTTTAACATGTCACTGTCTCAGCTGGACTGAGAATAGTCCACCAACCAAAAATATCCACTCCTTTGTGGGCAACTTCCTGTCACCACTGATGAAGGACTAGAGGATGACCAACACAAACTCGTCAGGAGCAGATAAGCTGTTGTCTGTGACTAAATCTACAAGGTGGACCAGCAAGCTTGGAGTGTCTAATAGAGCAGACACATAAAACATCCAGTAGCACTGCTGTGTCTGATCCACTAACACCAGCACAACACATACTAATACAGCACCACCATGTCACTGCAGTGCTGTGAACAATCCACCATCCAAATAATAACTGCACATTGGGATCCTGTGGGGGTCCTGACCACTGAAGTACTGGGTGAACAACAGTGTGCACCTATATGGCAAGTGGAGCAGACAAAATGGACAATTAGTGAATTTAAATAGAGGTAATTTTCTGACATTTACACAGTGCTTCAGAACAACCCCTGATATATATGCACTGGATGTTTTACGCAAAGACTAATTTAAATTACCATCAGTCATTTTATGATTTTATTATTTCATGGCATATCTGTGGAATGTAAACCTGCATGCAAAGCAAATATAGGCCTATTGTAATTCAAGGAGACCATGACTCAAATAATAACACTGAGAAAAGTTTGTAAACACTAAAAATGTCTATCAAATAGTTATCAGACCTTTAAAGTCTCGGCTCAATCCTGAAAACCTCCCCCTTTTTATTTTTTCCCCACACAGCTGAATCTGCTTACCAGCTAATTATCAACCCATTCAAGAGCTGAATCAAATGCTCTATTGATCATTACATACATTCATTCTGAAGCTGCTCTCACAGACATCATGTGCACTGACTTCAAAAATGAATCACTGAAGTGTTACAAAATTAATTAGATAGTCTGAAGTATTAGCATGTCAGAAGTACAGTGTTGCCTGCAAGTTTGTGAACTCATTTTGTATCATGCATCATTTTGTAAATTTCTACATAAATATGATTAGATCATGTAAGTCATTGTATATATATATATTGGCAGGTTGCTGCACGGCACAGGACTACATGCATGCTGATTGTTGTGACAAATGCACTTAAAATCATGTCAGCTTTGTCAAAGACTCCAATGGTGTGTTGCCAGACTGTCATGGAGTGATTTAGAATGGCAGTGATTTATCTTTAGTGACCCGCTTTTGTCTTGGTAGAGACAACATATCATTTTTTGACAATGAGTGTATAAAAGAACCCAGTAAAACAAGTAGCACAAGCAATTATATAGATTGCATACATCCACCAATCAAAAGTATCCAACATTCAATTTCTTTGTCTGCAGAAATTAGAAGTTAGAATGATCACTTTGGCAAAGGTGATCGTTAGGACCAGGAGGGTCAATTGGAAGCTTGTTGTGGTGTAAATGTGTCTAACCCTATCTTTTTTACTTAAAACATCAATCTGAGTCTTCACCATCAAAATTTGGTCTTTACCACATATATTTAGTGCATGTTTCATGTGTTTGATGTGCTCATTAGGCTGGAAGAGGTTCCAAACTGATTCTGATGTGTTTGGACTTCATTTGTCCACTACCAGGCAGATATAACTCAAGGAAATACTACTATTGCCCTTCTCAGGAGAGGTCATCCAACAAAATCTACATCAAGGTGCAGAATTTTCTGGGAGTTTGCAAAGGAATCCAAATTGAACATATAGGTCTTTCTTACTCTGATTAATGCCAGTGTTCAGGCAATCCCTCACGGGCAATAGTCTGAATGGAATTATGGTATGTAGAAATTCTCTGCTCACTGCTCTTCGGGAACACCATTTCTGCCAGTTTCCTAAAAATCATTTAGATGAGCCAGAAGTCTACTGTAATGTTATGAGGATAGATCGGTCAAAAATTGATCCTAATGGTCTTATAAACTATATAGCAGGATTTTAAGGCATCTGAACTTCAGGCAGAAAGACAATGACCCTAAAAACACCACTAAGTCTACACAGAATGGTTAAAACACAACAATTTCTTTGGAACAGTTTAGTAAACATCAGAGCTCAATCTAATAGTAATGTTGAGGCAGAAGGTGTGGGGTTCCTTCAAGAAAGCCCACCAACAGTTTCTGTAAGGAGGAATGGACCAAGATGCACAGGGCGATCAACAGTTATAGGAATTGCTGCTCAAGGGGGTTCACATACTTTTGCTTACAATGGCAAATAAAGATAATTATTTTGTTTGACAAATGAAAATCACATTCTGTCTGTGTTACAGGTTACATGCATTATTATCTTGTTGTTATTTGTTGGATTAATTAAAGGTCATATCATATTTTAGGTCACATTTATGTAGATATGTACAAAAGGCACAAACCTTTAAGCAGCCATGACGTTTTAAATCATGCAAACTCCTGGGTTTCTGAAACCAATTTGAATGACCCTGTGTTTTTGTTTTCTAGTGGATCACATTTGATATTTCTCTGGTGACTGCTTGTCTAAATCACTCAGCTGGGGTTGACAGACATCGCATGCCTGGTTGAGCAGGAGAATTTTGTTTACTAATATAAAACAAGTCTACAAAAAACACTGATAATCAGCTATTATATATAATAAATAGATACCGCGCGCAGTGTTTTACGTGTGCATAATGGCTCAGATTTTGAAAAATCTACTTTATAACTCTCTCCTCCCATAAATTGATTAATTATTGATGCCGTCATACTTGACAGCAGGTGCATATCCATTTGTGCTGTAGCTTACGATCAGCTTCCCTTCACTTTGTGGAATCCGATTCATATTCACAATGTAGCTATGCTGATGAGTGCACCTCCATGTGACAGGCCCAGCCAGCTAGGCATATTATCAACAATGTTTTTGTGCAGGCTGTACTTTATTTAGAAAAACAGACTTGCAGTGCTGTGTGGAAGAACAGAAAAACAGAAAACAAAAGCCTTTTATTATAAATCACCTATTGCAGTTTGTTCAATACAGTCATATATATTTATGAAAATATGCTCATGTATTAAAAATATTAGCACCCAGAAGGGAGTGTGGGATTGCAGTGCTACTATGAGGAAAGATCAATGTTAACAGAAACAATAAATAATTATATATTTGACCACTTTGACGTGGTGTTAAGGGCACTCGTTGTAACAATCTGTGTGCATGTAGTTCTGCATCAAGCAGCCGTCTGCCAATGGTGCTGACACTGACAGGATGTCTCATGAAGGACATCACTTGTTTATCTGCAATAAACTATAGAAACTATGGAGGGGAAATTGGACCAGGGCAGTGCTAGCCTACATGGGTGTCTGAGAGTGCTCTTCTTCAAGAACATTAAGCTGTTGAGTAATGTTAGTTGGTTTCTTATGTTTCGAAGCATCCTAAAATGCTCTAAGGACATAAGCAACTAAGCAGACAAGACAACAGCTAAGCACAAACAGCTTATGTTATCTTATATAGTTATCTTAACTAGTACATTTTCATTCTATTCCAAGGCCTTAATAAATATTCATTTTGGAGGTATTCACTTCTGTGAGTGAACATATCCAAGTGAAAATGCTTAGATAGACATGTAGACACCTGCAAGAAATAAACTCTGTAATCTTGGTTTACTGCTTGCTGACTCAGGGAAGCATTTAATAAATAAGCACAGAGAAATCAAATTCCTCTGAGTTTCAGGACTCTGAGTGTCACTGCACTTCAATTAAATGTCATTTCCAGAGCTCTTTTATAGACAGGGTCACTCTTTGGTCTCCTTCGCGCTCTTGGTGTTAACAGCTTTCAGAGCACTTTAAAGGCAGGTCTCGGTAGAGCTATAAGTGTATGCATTAGGGCATGTTTTAATGCAGCTGGAAATAGTACAGCAAGGACGAAAGGTCTGAGCCTTATTTCATGCTTAATGTTAAAAGTTTTTCCTATTAATCTTTGAAATTTGAATACAGTTAAATGCAGTGTATCGTACTAAACTCATCATCATCTCTAAGCAGGTTCCAAAACAGCCCTACCTGTACTATAGAGAAACATCGGCCTGTTTCTTTTTCCTTTTTTCCATTTTCTGAAAAAAATTGTCCACACCAACAGCATTTTAAAAATCTGTCTGTTTACACTCTCTCTCACGTGAGCAGGCCAGCCCAGAAGTGGGTAAGAGTATATCTTACAATGTAATGTTACACTCCTGAAGTGAGGGCACCATGTTAGTGTGTTGCTATCACAGTGTCTAAACAGAACTAAAGCTGTCACAAATAAGCGAGATTTATATAGACTGAAGATGGAGTACGATTGCCGTGTACTGCTAAACTTGAGCACACAGTCAACCCAGGAAAACGTTAACTGGGAATCATGCCAAAACAAATACTCCAGCCATATTTTACCCTGAGTTCTGATCCAGGTTTAATAAATGTAAAGGCAAGAGCCTTGCACAGGGTAACTGTGTAATGTCAGCATTTTCAAAAAGCTGACACTGAAAACGGAGGTCTCAGAAATCTCCACCCTGGAAAGAGTCATGTTCATGTGGACTGGAGACCAAAAACGCAGAGAACAAAATATATTTTCAGAAATATGATGAACATGGATGGGGCCTGTCTGTCACAGTACTGTACGTATTTGACTCTATTCAGCTTGACTGAATGTGTTATAGTATGGTGTACAGTGGAATGTCTTTTTTTCCTTTCTTCTTTCTATTTCTTTTTAAAAGGAGAGAGTGTCTTGCATAGGGGCATCAGGGATGTCAAGTACAGCTCAGTCAAGGTTAGCTTTTTTACATAGAGCCACTGTATTTATTTCTCAGCTCCTCGTAGTAGCTGAGATATAGTCTGCCAGGAGATACAGTCTGCCAGTACTTCAGCTCCTTGAAATGCACTGAACTAGTGAGATATGTTCATATTTTTTCTCTATCTAATTTCTCTCTTTTACACACACAACCACTCACATTCTGTCAGTGCTGATGTTGAAGAAACCCCATTATTCACACATCCTGTGGGAGGAAACACAAAGTTTTATTTGTTTACTGTCTGCTACACATTTACAAAAAACCAAAACAGAGACACACTGTAAATCTTCACTGATTCAATTTTTGAAGACTAACAGCCTGCATGGGAGTCACAAACTGTCTATTATCACTCTGGCAACTTACTATTGCTAATGAATCGCCTATTGCAATACTCATTCAGCCTTCGGCAATGTGATTACCAACCACAGCCTCCACAATGCTATGACTCAGTAACAACCACAGGGACATATAATGAAGTTTCAAAGAGCCTGCTAGATACAGTCTGTTTTATGCACAATTGGAGATTTGGGATGGTAATGCTTTTAGAAAAAAGCTGTTTGTTGCAGCAGCTGAGCCTTCACACACCTCATTTAAGAGCAACAACTCTGCTCATTCAAGGCCCATTGGTTTGGTGCAGACCCATATGCATTTCTGTTAGTTTGGGAAGTTGCTTTCCAAGCTATGTAGGTTCTTTCACCCCTCTAGTAAATGCAAATATGGGATCTATATTCCAGTGGAGTCTGGTTCCAGTGCCAATCTGCTTATTTCATTGTAACAGTGTGCATGTAGTCCTTGGCTGTGGATGGTGCTGACACTAACATGAGGACTAATAGAGGGCATCACTGCTATCAATATCAAGAGAAACAATGGAAACAGAGATTAATATATATAATTCAGTAAATATACTATATATAATAGTATTGAACATATTCTATTTACATATGTCCATCATGAGTTTACTCCAAAGAAAACAATAAAATGGAAGATAATGACAGTCATGGGCCTTTTGGTTTGTCAAAAGATGGAGGTAAAGCAATTCTACCTCTCATTTTTGTTATTTGTAAATTGTAGCGTTGCAGTTGAATAAAGGTAAAAATGGGAGAGCGAGTTCTGGAGTGTGCTGTGTTTAAACATTGCTTTATAACTCTGCTTCCAAAGATCCCAGAAGAGAATGTTGAGTCTTTAAAAGATAATGAACGGTGAAGCATGTCAAACCGGTTAGCAGTCTGACTCTTACACTGCAGACAGCCTCACCTCTCCCTGCATGCCTCTGCAGTCTGCCGTCCCACCAGCAGCTCTTATATTTAGTGTTGGACTCGACTCAAGACGATTCCCCTTAGATACAATTACAGTGATGCTTCAAAGGAATGCTGAAGCCAGCCTTTGGAAATCGTGTCTATGAGAGAAAAAAAATGCCTTTGCCAGTGCAACAAACAAAGTAGGAGCACCTGATGAAAAAAAGCCCTCTCATCTCTGGAGCTCATGCACTGTCATGACTGTTAAAGTAAATGGCTGCCCGTGGTGACACTAGACTCATTCCTATTCTCCCTTGATCCATTTCAAATGTGCCTGCATCAGAGACACTGGTGGAAAACTGCAACAGCAGCACGTTAGTACTGCAGCTTCTTGTGATGGCCCCATACTGTTGCGATGGTGTGGATGCCATTTAAATGTTTTGCTAATCGCCGCCATGACATTTTGTTTCTGCTCTCGGTTTGTTCTCTGCTCTGTGTTGTTCTCTGCTGGATCCCAGATGTGGGCATGTGTATGACAGCATCCTTTGCACAGACCATGGTCTAGTGGAACTAATGAACAGATGCTTGACTCTGAATACATGCCAATATGCAGCAAGGCAGCATTATGTTGTCTGGTACACCCTTGCATCATCTAAACACCAAAAGGGAACTCACTAATTGGCTGAGGATCATCACCATGCCAACAAAACAAGGGGGAAAAAAAGCATGGCCTCCCACGTACGATATGGCCTCCTTATCTCAGGAGACAAACAGCAGCAGAGCACTGAACATCTTTTACCATTTAAAACACTGGAACAGAGACAGCTACTCAATCCAATTCACTCATTTATGCCTTCATTCCACAAGCAAGCGAGAAATCTCAGCGTTCAGCGTCATAAATATTCATCGAGACCAACGAGGAGAGGGATTGGCTTGGCTGTCGTTCATTCTGACTCTTTATCGGCGCAGAGAGGGAGCGTGTCTCAATACCGCTCACTCGTAATTGGAGAATGAGGTGATACAAATGACCCCTCTCTGTAATTGCTCGAGCAGAATCCCCCCCACTCCTCATCCAGCACCACCTTTTCCTTTTCTCGTTTATGACAGCCCGAGTGTATGAGCCAACATTCCTTTATTCACTAAAGAAGATCAATTGGGAAGAGTGGTGCTCTGGACCCAGTCCACACAGGTTAAAAGATGGTAGGAAATGGAAACGAAGCTAAAGTCAATCCCTTTAACACAGGATTAATGATTTAGACAGATGGCTGGTTAGGCAAGCACTTCCTCCGACTCTAGTTGATTGGAGGGAATGAGGATGCTGGCTAAATCGACCAGTGCTGCACTACATGCTAAAGGCTGATCCAGAGTGGTATTAATCACCATTAGTTTCAGCCCGAATACCGAAGGCATGCTTTAATCATGTGTAATTCTCTCTTCCAAATCAAGATGTTTGTGCTCATATAGCTTCTTGTACATTGCCCTCAATTTCTGGAGAACAAGGACGGCCTTAACTTTCTTAATATGTCTTTGTTTCCACAGATGACCCAACTGTTCAAGGCCTGGACAAGTCCAGAAACCTGCAAACAGGAGAAATGATCATCATTGTGGTGGTGCTTCTCATGTGGGCAGGTAGGGGTCTAAAAGTGAGGCCACATTGGGGTCGTTCTTTCTCAAACTGCTTCTCATTATTCATTACAACTTCAACTAGTTTTGAGCTCTGAACCCCCTCAATGCTTATAATAGCATTCTAATGTCACTTTTTTTAAAAACGCCATAGTTCCAAGAGTGCAATTATCCCATCAATTATTAATCATGACAAGAGACATTGATCCCTTTGAAATGGATTACTCATTTTCTAACTAAATAACTTCCCTGAGGAAAGAAATCACCCAAGGTAAGTACCCCTCCGAGCACCATTGTAAGAGACTTCTTTAAGTATATATGAGTATGAAAAATTAATTGCCATTACCCCCTTACGCTGCACCCAATGACTGTCGAGTACTGAAAAGGTCATGAAGACAAAGACGTCCCTCGGTTGTAAGGATAGTTTTACCTTCCATCTCAGTCTTCTCTTAAAATCCGCAATACAAAAAAAACAACACAAAACAAAACATGAGAAGCATTATCACTGTCATTATCATGACACATGTTATTTTAGGACAAACTGCAGCTTAGCAGTAGGTTACAGCATAACAGATCCTAATTTATAATCTCATCCTAAATCATGGTAAAAGCAAAGCATATTACAGACAGATCCTAAGTACATATTTTTTCATAAAGACTGTTCTAATTGTAGAATAACAGTGGTGCCTGAGTCTGAGGTATCATATAAACATTCACCCCTCTGGTCCATACAGTCTATATATGGCCACTATGCTGCAAAAAGCCTGTTTTGAAATGATTGTTTCTGTGATGTAACAAGATTCAAATCATTTACACATACCCACCTGCCTAGCCTACCGCAGTTTAGCTCCTTCCACTTATCTTGAAGCTCAAAGGAATGTTTCCATTCAGTACAGGACAGCCAATCAGAACAGAGATCATTAATCGTAGATCAGTCTTAAAGGCACAGTAATAAAAACAGTGCCTTTATTTGAAGAGAACCAGAGAGGTTGGATGATGGTTATGTATATTGAAACGTGGCCTTGTTGATATCACAAGCTAAACTTACAGACAAAATTTTAATACAAATAAATATTATATGGGTGTTTAAAGCAGCATGACATTCACTCTTAGTAGTACAAAAGCTGCTAGTTAATTTTTATATTTTTATTTAAAATAAACCCGCAGACAGACGCATTCTTCTAAATTTTCATTAAGTGTTTATGTTTATGTAAATATAAATGAATCAGTTCTACTATAGCAGCAAAGGAAGTGAATATCAAGGATACAGAGCTGAAACTAGGCCTGTTTATTACCAGTATCAATAGTAGCTGCTCAGATTGCAGCTCAAGCCTTGGTAAATGGAAACTGATACTGGGGGGGCAGCAACTGGATTGTTTTGGATTCATTCACACTAAACTTTTTCAAACCACCAATTCATCTCAGTATAAACGTTTAGCTTAATTCATTCATATATTTGTTTGTTTTTTATTTTGCAACAGTAACCATTAAGTGAACTACATTTGCTTACAATATTTTAGTAGTAGTAGACAGAATTTATTTTGTAATTTATTTTGTTTTATAACTGATTAGCAATTATGTTTTTCTAACCTATAGGTAATTTGGAAAAAAATATATATGATTGCTAAATGCACATAGGATTTGCTACTGTAATATGAAAGTTCAAGTATATACACTCATCATCATAAGAATAGCTACACATAAAATTGAACCCAGTCTCTATGCCAAGACATCTGGCTTGTTTAATTAGCGAACATGGCGGCCTGACACCATATTAAGAGACTCTACTTCTGTATTGTAGCTCAGCAAAATTGACCATATCAGTGTAATTTTATCATAATTTATTGCTCCTGGTAACCTTTATCTTCCTTTCCAATAGCATTGTAATCCCACACTTCCTTCTGGGTGTAATTATTCCTTTGATGATGACCACAAATATGACGTTTCTGTGACAGGCTCTGAATTCTACATTAAAGAAAAGAATTTAAATGGTAATTAAAATGACAAATATGAAAAATTCATAAAAGTATGAATATAATAATAAAAGAAGTATGTATCTCTATTAACTTGAGCGAATTTAAGGGATTTTGTTGCTGCACTTGTTATTTTGAGAGAATATTAAAATTAGAACATTATAATACTATATTTATGATCAACAAAACCAAAAGACTAATTTGAAATATTATCATGCTAAAAAAAAATTTCATCTTGAGACATTCCTATTACTAGGGCTTGTAACACATGCTTGCTGTGCCTTACATTAGCAATTAATGGACATGCTGGTATATAAGAGCCAATTTAGAGGCTAATCGTGTGGAGCTTCCATTACTTACTCTTGAACATTTCTACACAATCATGGATGCCATTATAAAAACATTACAGCTTGTACCCATTTCCCTGACTGATGATGCTGTTCACTTGGAGGCCGTGAGGTCATACTCATACAGAGTGCACTGTGTATGATTTGCAGCTAATTGCATCATATTTCCATTGCATTGATGTTTGCATCAGTCTCAACTTATTCTCTAGTACAATTCTAAATCATTTACTTTACCAGGAAAGAAACTGAGCGAGGCCCCGTTATGTCAATGACAGTCTGTCCATGCACTGAGCTCACAGAAAATGAGCCTTGTAGAGATGATGTTTGAAGCTCTGTCTTTCTGTGATATGTGGGAGTGACAGATGTCACTTGTTTTCTCTTCATAGCGGTCATCGCCCTCTTCTGCCGGCAATATGACATAATCAAGGACAACGATAACAGTAACAGCAAGGAGAAGGTCAAGCCATCTTCTGAGAGGAGCACACCAGAGCACCACAGTGGAGGACTTCTCAGGAGCAAGGTAAAACCTATTTTATACTCACCTGTTTTTATGAGCACTGCACACAACACATCCTTCAGATCCTCTGACGTCAAGGTTCTGAAACACAATAGCTCACAAGAAACTAGGAAACAACAACAGCAGCAGTCCTTAGCCTACATGGTGTCGGGTAGTAATACCTGCCCTTATGCAGTACCAACACCACTCTATATAAATAAGAGTCGTGGTGCAAGACTTGCAGTACTGCCTTTGCCTGCTGCTGTATAAACAGAAACAAGGTTTTCCAGGAGTTATTGTTACTGCTCTTGTAAAATCAACATATTTGCCTGGTTTTAACAGGGCCCTGCAGGCATCTGTTCCTAAAGTACACTAATCATATATAAAATTAAAACCACCCCCTTGTTCTTATACTCTTTGCCCATTATATCAGCTCCACTTATAATATAAACTGTAGTCCATCTGGTGGTGATGTGTCCACTTGCTCTCCACTCAGGACGCTGCCCACAGGATGCTGCTGGCTGGATAGTTGGTTAGTGGATTATGCTTTGTCCAGCAGTGACACCGAGGTGGTTGTTCGGTGTAAATAATGCATGACCATACATCCAAACTACCTTAACTAAATACTACCCTACTGATGTGTGAGAATGGGATCCCAGTGCAATGGAAATGGGCTGGAACACATAGGAAATTTCGAAGATCTTGTAAAGCTAGGGAGCTTTATTTATAGGAGAAATTTGCATAGTTGTTTTACTCTGCTCTAACGTGTGTGCATGAAGTGTCAGTGTACATCCAATTTAATCCAAAGGAAAGTCACAATGTTGAAGGATCTTGCATTCATGTCAAGTCAAGTAGTTTTTATTGTCATTTCAACCATATACAGTGGTGTACAGTACACAGTGAAATGAAACAACGTTCCTCCAGGACCAAGGTGCTACATAGAACAATAATACAATAAATACACAAGACAATTTACAATATACAAAACAGGAAACAATAAATACAGGGAGGGGAGAGTGCAGATAGCCCACTGGTAGTGGGAGCAGTAAAGTGTGGTTGTGTCTATTTTTTATAGATGAACATTGTTGTTTTTAGCAGCATTTATGTCCAAATTTGGTATAAATGTAAACATTGTACTCCTTACGTTTATGTGTAGACAGATTTAAAAGATGAGACCGTGTGTCTGTGCGTTCAGTCCAGTCACTGAATGTGTGCAGTTATTCAGATCAGACTCTGGTTGTTGAGGAGTCTGATGGCTTGGGCATCCCCCCTTAATGAATGTAATTGCTGCACCATTTAAGGTGGAATGAGAAAACAAGAAGCTGATGAATAAAAATCTGACTTCAGCTTTGTGAATTGTGAAGTTTTGGTGGTTGACAGTTTCTCTTTACAGATTAAACAGTAGGACGCTAGATGGACTGGTTTTAAATTAAATGAAGTCTTTCAATCGCCTGCCTATTTGTATGTTTGTTGGTCTAGAAACTTGTCTTTAACTTTTCTCTTCTTTGCCTTTTTATTAGCGTCTGTTTAGGCATGTGAGCCCTTTATTAGGGTTAAAGGAAATAGTAGTTTAAAGGATCCCATTCTCAAGCCTTACTGTTGGCCATGCATTATCAAGATGGGAAATCTCTGGTAGTGTTCCATAGTTTTATATTAAAGTGAGGGACTTTTTTCCACATTGAATTATGGTTATGTAAGATGACATTCTTTCTGTTTTCCTTTGTGGGAAGTTATATTGAGCCATATTTTACTCCACGTAGACATATACAGTTTTGTGAATTGAACATAAACAAGCACAAGCTGCTGGGTTAGTGCTTCAGTTGGCCAGAGATTCAAATAAACTTCATCTTCACTGCAGCCAAAACAGCAGAACAGACTGCGCTGAAAATACGAAATCCATTTGCTTCCCACTTGAAGCCGAGATATTTCAATTACTTGATGACAAACAAAAGAGCAGGAGCATTTAGAGAGTGCACAGGAAGAGGAAAATGACTCAATCCATTTCCACACCTGTGGAGGGTAGCGAAAGAAAGAGAGAGACAGAGAGACAGAAAGAAAGCGAGAGACAGAGGAGCTTTTATTGCAATCGATTCCCTGCACTTTTTCTCAAAGGCGCTCTGACCAGGACCCGCCTGTGTGCCTGATTGATGAAATCTCCACATTTATTTATTTATTTTCATATTTGGCTATTTACTTTCACACAGAGCATGCAGTGAAGATGAACACACAGTCAAGGGCACAGTGTGCACACGTCAGGAGAAAGAAAATAAGCAGTTCAGTCTGTCAAATACAAACACCAGTTAAGCTCGGATAGAGCAATAATGTATAGTGGCCAACATCCCAGCAAGCAACCTGCACCTCTATTAAATCACAGAATAGGCTTCATGAAATTTTATTCTTTACCCTTAGAGAGGTGGGGGCACTTGCTCCTGTCTTGGTAACAAGAGAACAAGGCAACTTTAGCATTGCAAATGTCTTTGCATAAAAACTGCAATGGATACAGAAGCTTCTGACCTACTTTCAGAATAGACCATCTACTCTGGAGAAGCAGCAAATCACAATAAAGGTCTTTGATCTTTCTCCCGTCTCGCTCTCATCTGCTTCCATGTTCTCCGTAGATGCTGAGAACTGGGCCCTCCTCCCCTGGAAAATGTTCATGATCCATTTCCTTTAACCCCTCCATGCATGCCATGCATAAAGGTTTATGGCACTTCAGCGTGCAGTGTGGTCCTTTAGTCCCATGATGAAGTCATTATCAGACCATGGAGGAACATAATGGCACACGCACCCTTTTAGCACTTCAGCAATAATAGAATACATAGGCTTTCCGTATGCCTCATTTGCCAGTGCAATTTCTTAATTATGAGCATCCACAGCTGCAGTATAGTATAAGCTCTCTCAGACATCCATCAGTGTTGTGCTGAAGCCCATGGGGCCACCCTCTCTCTGACATCCACACAAATGATAGCAGAGCTTAATGAATTTGGCCCCTTTGAGAAGAGTCACAATTCTCTGTTTTTTTTATTTCTCCTCTCTGCTGCAGTTTCATCAGTCTGTGCCATCTATCAACATCATCGAGGTCTAATGGGACAAGCGAGGACGCCAGATCCGCCCTCCATACTTCTGAGGCAGAGTTGCATTGTTTTAAACTCTCTCCACCATAGAGGATTCCCATACGGAACAAACCATTAGCTAAAACGCTACATTGGCTGCGACTGAAGCTAATTTACCAGAATGTCCAACCCACAGCTTTGACACACACCCCCACACACAATATGTGGCAGAAGCAATCTAATCCTTTAGGGCAATTGTACATTAAGTGATAAGGAACTGATGTATTGTGACAGCCCATTCAACGACTGCATTGTATTTTCATGGTAGAACTTCAGTTGGGTTTTTTACGCCTGCTTCCAGTTGTTTATTTTGTGTGCATGCACCTGTCAGAGTCAGAGAACAAGGTGAAGGTGTTGAGAGGAGCCAAGCCTGCTCACAGGCAGATGATTCGAATAGGCAGTCGAGGCTGTTTTGCAGAGCATTTCATGACTCAAGCCCTACAGTGATGGGAGATCTCTGTTCAGCAATGGAACATAACATACTCAAGGCCTCTGTACATGTACCTATAATGAGTTTTCTGTGGGAGAGGTGTACGAAATAGAAACGAACAGTGCAGAAGGGCATGTCACCGCTGGAACGGATAAACAACGGCTACATGATCTGAAAAAGTCAGAAAAGCTTGCTGGGCTACACATGTACCTAGTTTGTCTGCGTATCTGGAAAACACGACAACATGACCAAGCTGTTCTCAGAAATGTGTAGAAATGTGTAGTTTTGTATGTTCAGCAGAATCCTAACAAGTTTGGATTATATTGGTAGAACTATCCATGTAAATGTTGTAGTGTTTTGAGATTATGACTACAGATGAATAGAAGAATAATCAAAGAAATGTCAGTTAGGATGCATGCTAGCCATTGACTAAATGTATATACTGTCTAATAATATTAAAAGCTTGCAAGGTCACAAATTGTAAATAAGAACATACATAACATGAAAGTTTTTTTTTCTGAAGGTATCTGTGAAAAGTCAGTTAAATATTCTTTCCCATTAGCATTCTTTCCCAGCAATAAAATAAACATACAGCATCAGCTATTTCAGAAATCTTCATAAAATGATGGAAGAACATGATTTTGAAGTCATTTAAACACTACAGTGTGTTATAGAAATATGGCACCCTGTTTGATGACAGTATGATAGATAAGGCTAAATATTTAATGAGCCATGTCTAGTTTTATATTTAAAATGCACCTGCATAAATCAGTTACGACAAAACCAAAAATAACACACTGCATGCACATTCAGAACAATATTGAATTTAGTTTTATTTGTTGCTCTGTATATATATGTTTTTTGCTGAGTAGGTTTGAATTTCATTATGAATTACAATAAAGATCAATGAATGATGTGACTTGTTATGTTAATCTCAACTGTGCCTCTGAATGAATGCTATGCCATATATCCTGATGTGAAAAGGTTAAGGTTTTATGCCATGGTTAAGAACTCAGACTTTTAAACTTAAATATGAACTTAAACCATGAACTGCTGAAACAGCTTAATTCATTCTTCATATAGATTCTACAGCTCTCCGGAAATGCACTGGAGGGATGGCATGCCATTCTTCCAAAAGATATTCCCTCAGTTGGTGTTTTTTTGATGGTGGCTAATGGCACTGTCTGAAATGTCAGTCCAAAATCTCCCAAAGGTGTTCAGCTGGGTTGCCTCATGCCCTGTGAGTGGAGCTACTACCATCCTGAAAGAAACCACTCCTATGTGGATAGAAATACTACATTATAGAACAAAGATGATCAGTCAGAATAGCTTTGTATTGATTATGCCTCTGAGGGGGACAAGTAGATGCAAACCATGCCATCAAGATGCCCTTCACATCATAAGAGTGCCACAACACCCCACCTCTGTAGTGGTCAAGTATTCAGACTTGTTGTTTTTTTTTTGCTGGTCAAATGTGTTAGCTGAACATGGGTGAGAATGTATTGAAGGATGACTCATCCGACCATTTCACATTTTTCCACCCAGTAAAACAATGTCTGTTGTTTTTGTACCACTGAACTCTCAAATGAGCATGTGTCTTTGTAATGAGAGGTTTATGTACTGCAGCTCCACAATAATATCCCTCTCTGTTCTGTGGCAGACAGAATGTTCCTGCTGACACAGTCTGAACACGTCCTGCATTGACTTTCCCAGACACAGCTGCTCTTGTGTTATTCCCTACATATCACACTAATGCAAAAACTGAATATGCACTTTGTGCCCTGTGTACTATTTTCAGCCCATTTTACATCAGATTTCAATTTAATATATGCTCCTGTTGAAGTTCTAGATATTTAAAAAGTCTTGTGAGTGAGGCTGGTGCTAGCCATGCTCAAATAAGGAACTATGAGTTAGAATGAGTTAGTTAGTTTCCTATAAGGGTGCATAAATATTGATAGGACCATCAAGTATTAGGTTACTAGCATGCTCTTTTGCTCATACTCATAACGATAACCTGATACATAAACCATATGCACGCTGCTGCACCAATGATCTAACAGCTTAAGATGGCAACACACTCAAAGCAGATTCCTTTCAGCCTGGAATACAGAGCCCAATGTTAACCCATTTATAAACACACATGGATACAATTGCAACCACTTCCCCAATATGAGTGGAGAGACATGTCTAGCAAAACTACAATAAACAATAACTACTTATAACTACCTATATTCCCCTTACCATCTTAATCCAAAACTCTAAGTTGGCCTGTTCACCAGATTCACAGACCATACAGGGTGTTAACTGTTCAGTTGTAAAATTATTTCAGTGCATGTTGAAGCAATATTCTGTCATAAGATCTGGTGATATTCTGGTAGGAGATGTACACAGGACAAAACTAATCAACTTTGAAACATTTTTGTTAAGCAACTTCAGGAAACTCACCATCCCCACTTTCCCCAATGAGAAAAACTGCTTAGACTTGGAGTTCCTCTTTCGCTCAATATGCTGACTGCAGAATGAGGCACAACTTCAGACGTTTAATTAAGTAAGTAAATAAAAGTAATCTTTTATTACCTGTCTTAATTTAGGTTGATTTGCTACATTTCCCAGTCACATGGATGCAGGAATTGTCTGTTCAGCAAAGCAGATATCTGCCAGGGTTTTCAATTTAGCTTATTAATTTTGATGAAAGTAAAATATATATTAAACAGTATATACAAAACTAAAAATCCTTTTAGTTCAGATCACATCTGCATTATAATACAAAGCAGGCGAGTTTGAGTTGGAAAAAATCAAATAGGTGTGAGGAAAAGGCCTTTTAGGTGTATTTTTTTTGATGCATTATTTCATTTTATATCCCAAAGCATATTCTATATAAGCATTTTAAATATATTTCCTTTTCACTTTTTTCTAGTAATCATTTATTCATTTATGTCTATTCAAGGATGAGCAAAAAGTGTTTCAACTTTCCGTTCAGGCAAAGACATGATCTACTCTCAGTATATAAAATGCTAGATCATGTATTAGCTTCTCTATTACTTTAGTTCATTATTCAGCATTTTTGTTGCTCACACATCACTGTAGCATTAGCAACACTGCTTGCAGCAAGATGTCACTAAGTTAATTCAGCAATTCTCCCTTTGAAGATGCAGCTGGCAGAGCTGCGTCTTTATACTATTTTGCCTTTTATTTGAATATTGAGTTATCCCTAAACATTATAATCTTCAGTTCACTTTAAACAACTCTCACTGATGAACTCGTTATTTTGTGTTTCCTACTCTGTCCAGCAAATTTCTCTGGCCCAAGTCTGCTCAGACGCCACCCACAAAAAGCTGAAATGCTGTTATCCTCTCCTGTGATCTAGCCTGAGAAAACTGCCAAAGGGGTGGACAAGAGGGATTGTCGTTTTACACAGAGGATGGCTATTGTTTTTTTTTCAACTGAGGATACCATTTCTATCATATCCCACCTCAAACTGAACCCTAGATATGTAATCAAGAGTATTACCTGGAACTGAGGTGATAAATAGTTAAAAACTCTACCAGTTAAAATCTGCAGGAACAGAATTCCATTGCATTATTGAGATGACCACTATCTTAAGTATACTCAATTAATGATGTCCCTTGATTTTATTGTACTCTCTTTCTTCCCTCACAAGTAAAAACCTGCAATAGGAGTTCATTAAAAAGGCAGATACACCTTCCAGCCAAATCTCGTCAGAATGCTGGTCACAAAACACTAAGTGCATGTTCTGAGCTGTAATCAAATGAAAGTGCTGTAACTACCCGAGGAGGCTAGCGCAGTGGGAGAACTCCCTGTTGAATCGATTTAGCACTCCGACCCAGAGGGGCGCTGTAGGTGACCAGCGTGAGTCAACAGTGATTGCACAGCCTGACATGGCTATAAATCTCCCCACCAATTATCACTGCAGCCATCTGGGAACATGTTCAAGAGCTCACAACAGAAAAAAGAAGAAGTATGACTCCTTGCTGCATTTCACATTACTCAAACTGCAGCTCAGCATTACTTCTGAGTTTCTGTAAGAATGTCTCGTTCAAAACCTTTTTTATTTTTTTTGCAATGAAATATCAGTTTTATTCATTGTTTTCTTATTGTACACCAGATTAAACTCCATATTCAATAGACTGCTGACGATTAGGTAGTCACTATGACATTTGTAGAAATGTAAACTTTGCATAGATATATTTTTTTAAATAAGCACCATCCTTAACAAAATTCCACAATATATTATAGGAAAAAATTAAAACACAGAAATGAATATGTATACAGAATAATTCCAGTTTCTCCAAAACAGAGCCTAGGTTACAAATGAATTACTTCAGATTCCACATGTATATAAACATTTAGTACTTAATGGTGTGATGGATTTAACGGATTACATACTTAATGGATGTAATGGTATTCTGACATGGTGTATGCCTTTGACCAAACTAATTAATAATATTAATAAGTGAACAAAACCAGCAGTAAAAACACTGACATTGGATACATCAACAATAAGACATTAAAAATGTATTTAACATAATTAATCTAAAAGCAGTAACAAGTATAAATTTATATTTAGATGTATCAAAAACATTCCATTACCAATTTAAAACCAAATACAATACTAAAACTGCTGAAGAACAAATTTAAAAAGACCTCAGTTTGGTATTTCATACAAGCTGCAAGTAGCACTCATATCTAGGTCTATTAACATGGTGCGAAGTTAGTGAGAAGAGGAGCCTCCTAAATAAATGACAGATATTTAAAAGTATTGAGTTTCCATTCTGGATTGACCTTGGACTTAAAGAGAGGACAGAAAGAAAGGGAGAAATGAAGTGCTTTCACTCTGTGTCCGGCAGATGGATTTCACACCTATTGCTTTCTTGTGGAAAATGAAAAAAATGCCCTACATCTACAGGAAAACATTGTGTGCAGCGAGAGAGTCAGTAAGTAGTCACCTCAAAGCTGCACACCTAGACCTGCTCATTTGCCAAGCCTGGTCAGAGAGCAAAGCACCCGTCCAGCATGCTGGATCAGTATGAATGTCACTATCCGATACTGATCTTATTAAACAGGTCGAGTGTTGGTTAGACATGGCCAATCTACATTTGATACAGTTTCGTGGTCATGGACATCATAAATTTGTGACAGTGCCTTACCTAGTGGTCACTTCAAGCTCATGGGAGACGCGCACTCCCTTATTTTTGTTCGTATGTATTTTGACTGTGCTCTTCTGTGGGTTGGCGAGTATGTTGTGGGAATTTGATAACTTCTCTGGAAAGTAGGGCTGGCCTGAACAGCATCTGAATACCTGTTACCATTTACAAACCAGTGCTTGAATACACATTCTCAAAGTCACCCTCAAAACGAACAATATTTTGGGTTTAGTTGTCTGTCTGATGGAAAAGACATGCTTTAATTTTATTCTGTGTTGAAGTCCACAGCTGCTATACTAGATGTGCATTTACATCTGTCAAAACACAAGGCCTTCCAACCTGTCGCTTTTTTAACTCATTAAGTCTATGGCCAGAAACATACTCAACATTTGTACATGAGTCCAGCCATGACAATGCCCACTGTTCTGCTGTAGAAACTCGACATGCATTCATACGTTAATCTCATATCCAGGGCTGTACATTACTGCGGCAATTAAGGACCTGGCAGGTGACAAATCAAAGGGTCTATAAACAGTATCTACTGGCATTCCAACAGATACCACTATAAACCTACAGTTGCATTATGAGTTACATTAGGACACATTATGAAATGCAGACAGAAACAGCTCAAAGCCTTTGCAATCACTTTCCTGCATGAAGTATGTTAATGGCATATTGTTTTATTAATGCACCAGCTATATTTAATATCATTTAGTAAAATGTGATTATTTTGGAGTCCTAACTGATGCAGAGCAGCTCCTGCCACAGTTTGCTGAGGTTACTGTTCTCTGATATGAACAACAGGAAAACTTGTGTTAGCGAATTTGTTGCAATAAGCAGATCTGCTTTTTAGACAAGAAATAGGAATAAAACTCGCTTATATTCCACATATTTATATTCCACACATTTATATTCCACACATTTAGCTTCACTGGCCACACAGAAAGCAGCGCATTTTCTTGCACTCAGAGGCAAGGTGATCTGCAATTTTAGATGCATTATTTAAGGCAGCAATCATGTATTTATTTATTTCCATAATGTTTATTTATTTATCTATTTGCAACATTTACCTTTTAATAACAATAGCTGTTCTAATCTAACAGCAGTTTAAGCTACACGCTCTGTGTCTTTTTGGAAAAGTTTTCCTCTGAGGCTGCACCTTGTGTCTGAATACTGAAATGTAACAAGCACATGCTGTAACAATAGATAATATAAAACTGTTCAGGCCAACCCTACCCAGCAGCTTTGTCACGTCATTTATCCTATCATCCTTCAGAAGAGAAAAAGTGGGAACAATGGGCCCCTCAATAGCATAATATCATATAGTATGACATCAGTAGCGTGTAATGGATAGTGCTCAAACTGTACAAGTCCCATCCCCAGCAAAGCAAGCAATCAAACATTGCAAAACTTCACACAGGGCACATCTGTAGGGCAAACAGACACAAATTCAGATAAACAAACTAATGCTATAAAATCCTGCTGCTATTCACTGTAATTACACATACAAATCATTTACAAAAAACAGTTATTAACACACGAATGACGAGTCCTTTCTTGATGCTTTCTTTAGGAACGACTCTGACCTGCCACACCTGAGACTTAGTCATTGCTTTACTGCCAAAAAAGCGACCTTTGTGTCTTCTTCAGTGATATTTCCCTGTGACACAGTGCAGTTATCAATTACCCTGTTAGCCTGGTAGACAAGTCTGTGCTTTCACCATGTCACAGGTGCCAGAGATGGGTAAACTGGCAGATCTCAGATGCAACACAGTGTTATTAACCTCATCCCTGTATCTATGGGCACCAAGAGCATTCTATGCTTGTGTGAGCACCGTGCCCTCTCTAGATTCTTGAATTTTGGAAATGTCGTTATCATGTAGGAAAAAAAGGTTTGCCAATTAATTAGGAATAATCAGTAATCAAAGACTTTTGTATCATTGCTGTCCAAAAACAAGTATATTATTTGTGTTGATTTTTATGTTTCTGCATCATTAGATCAGAACAGCTGCCCTTTAAGTTATGTGAAAACATTATGTGATTAATAGACCAATAGAGATTTTTAAAAATTGCTTGTGATAAAATCTCATTAGATTAACATATGTTGGACTTTACAAATGTGTTTGCCATCTCCTCTAGAGTTACTATTTCGAGTTTTTTGGGTTTTTTTTTTTTTCAGATTGCAACATCTCACTGATGGCCTTTTTTCTGGACAGCAATGAGGAGTATTTTAGGTGGCTAGTCAGAAAACCACAGAATAAGAAAGTGTTAAAACAGTAATAGCAGTTTTGTAAACTTAACTGCATACCTGCAAATATGGTCCAGTTTTACTTGACCACCAAAGATCATCACTTCTGTGTGCATGCAAGCTCTGAGCTCTGCAATCCGTTCGTTGAGTGCTGTAGCATGTGATGAGGGTTCTCGACAGGCTGGAGAGTCTGGATGTGAGTGTGCGTGCGTGTGTATAATCGGACTCTTTGCTGCTGACAGAGACAAGGTCCTCTTCCAGGGGGCTCATAGCTGCATCCTCAGACATCGTTCTGGAGCAGGACTCTGCCAGTCTGACTCAGACAAGAGAAAAGAAAGTTGAGGAGACAGTGCATGATTTGGTGAAACATCAAATTTACAGTTTTCAGATCATCCCAGAAGATCCAAGACATGTTTGGTGTCAGTTTTTTATATTAGCACTGGAGCTACAAGGCTAATACTGCTAACAAACACTTAAAGTCAATAGTCACCATATCTTTCTGTAAATGCAATTTAAACATTTCTCTGAGATTATTTCCTGGACAATATGGACAGAGACAGAAGCAACATTGCTGACAGCTCTGTTTATTCTTAGTCTTTATATTCATCCTCAGTATTTGAAATAAGTGACACCAGTACATCAGCACTGTCTAAAGAAAATCATGTATCTCCATTTTTGTCGATTTGTGCTTTTCTGCATCATTTGAACACAGCAGCTGCTGTTTATGTTTACGTTTTAAATGAAAAACAAAATAATAATAATTCTGCATTGAATTCTGCTCTACCGAGAAAATATAATATTGTCACTAAGACAATAAAATGATGTTTCCTGACTTATTAAACATACCCATAGGGTAAAATCCCTCTTTCTTATGACATGAACTGTGAGTGAACTGATCTATAATCAGTGTATTTATATTAGGACCTGCAGCTTATCTATTAGAGGAGATGGCATTTGTTGATCTCACTACTTTCACTTGATCTGAGCCTGTTGTAAGTACATGGATGTAGTATTAGTCATAGTAGCTCTGTGCTTTATGCAAATTAAAAAGACAGATGGATCATTTTGGCCAAATAAGCTTTTTGATACTTTCTCAAGTGCTTGCTACACTTTTTGTGTGACCATGCCCACCAGACCCACTTGGTACAGGCTTTGCCCACCTAACCATGAACCAGTACTGACCCACCTGCATCTGAAACTAAGGTCCCTAATTTCACAAAAACAGGTATTTGACAGGTGACAGGTATTTTTGGCCATGCACCAACGTGGGTTTGGTAGGCTGATTTCCGATGTCATTCAAATGCACTAATGTATGTCTACCACTCCAGTGCAGATGAATTCATTTCTGCCCATCACAAAAAACTGAAATCCAATGATGACCTGACCTAAATGAGTATAGCATGTTGGCGTTATAACACCAAGAAGTCCAAAGCTTTGCATCTCTGATTGCCAACTGCCACCCACTAGCTAGTTCCCCAATCCCACAGTACTACAAAGCTTTACAACACACAAAGCTGCTTTGAAACTACTGCCATAACACTGCTCAAAATGGCCTTGTGGAAGACAACAATGACCTCTGTCACATGAGCTAACAGACACGCACATCAGTGGGCATCATGCGTAGTAACAGGAGGGAGGGAAGGCCATCCTACCCAAATATGTCATAAAATCACTGCCACAGAAAGGGCAACATCCGGGATGAAACTCCCCAACAATAGGTCCAGTGCTCATAGATGTACCACTAGGGAGCACTTTCTTGATGTATGTTTATTAAGAATCTATACCAAAAACATTTTGAGAAATTCTACTGATTTGTTCATCATAAGCTCATATAGTTCAGAGTTAACAGCCTCATCGTGGTCCATGTGGATGAAATGAATACACTCAGCATATGTGCTGTCTGGCAAAACAGTGTACATCTTCAATCCTAATGCACCAAAAGATGGATCAAATTAACACCAAACACACCAACTGCATTGCTGAATGACCTCAGATGGGAAACACCGTGTGAGCTTTAATACTACTAATAAAAACAACAGCAATGATGGCGATGCTAACATGTATTGATTAAGGATTTATGAATGATGTTTTTTGGTACATTAACCTACACAAGGATGACTAAAATACAAGGAAAGTCTAGGATACAACCCAGTAATAAAAGTTTATTGAGTGTTTCTGATGATGTACTAAAGGCACAGCACTACACAAGGCTGATGTATTATACAGTAAAGAGAAGTCCATTTTTCTTCTCACCTCACTTACCTGTGTCCATCTCCTCTACCTCCATATTGCTGCATGACAGGTAACAAAGACACAGCTTGACAAGTGCAGACATTAAGCCATAATTAAAACATTGCATCAAAGGTCAGACTAGTGAAACCCTTTGCTCGCTCTCTTAGAGGACCAACCTTTAAAATGCATCAAACTGCCTAAGCAATATATCCTCAAGTGATGTAGGATGCTTTATTGATAGCAATGCTGAAAGTCTTTCCTCTGAGTTTGAGCTGTCTGCATGCAGCTTTGTACTAAAATGAATGGGAGAGATAACTGCTTGGATTCCTCTCTTTTGAAGTGATTTACTTCAGTGAGTCATGGACACTTTCCTCATTACATTACTGTAGTAACTGATGGCCCCCGCTGCCAAGACTAGCAATGATTTCTACCTGCTGGATAACAAAGCCAGTGATGCATCACTCGCATTAATGCACCGGCATGACACAGTGCTGACTGCTAGCGTGGACATGAGTGAACATGATTCACTGCTCTGATCACTTATATGACCACAGTTTCTGTAACATTTGCTCAAGAAGATGTTGGGGTGTGCCCAAGCTGTCGAACTTCGTATACATGCCATGCCATGGCATTATTCCTTAATAAAGGGTGATTATCATAACTGCTATAATAATATATAAAAATAATATATGTTAACCTACTAAAATGTCATTTAATTACACTGTATGATAAATAATCTTATTTTGTAAGAAACTGTCATATTAACATCATCATAAATGTTCACCAGAAATCTAAGCCCACGCTACACAGACCAGATAAACATTAATGTTTGTGGTGGTTCTTAGAATATTTCACTTTAAATCTGGGGTGTCAGATAATCTGTAATTAGGTGTCAATCAAAATGAAACACCAAGCAAGTGCTTTAAAAAACAACATACTGAGAAAAAAACAATCTCAGCTAATAGTTATTGATGAGATTATGATATGTAATATACAAATAACAGTTCTCTGTTAAAACTCAATAATGACCATTATACTACCAGCTCTTGACTTAAAGAGTGCACTACCAGGGCAATATTGTATCATTATCAGGAAGAAACAAGACTGTATGCTCAGCAGTAGCTGTTCTTCAAAATCATATCATGAGAGAATATATATGCATTTTGGACCACATTGTCCTGGTATTTCACAGTGACCCACCAGTGAGAAATAATTTATTTCAGACTAGAACATGCTTTAAATCCTTCTAATCTGGGGATTAATCCTGCTTCAAATGAATAAGAATGAATGAGCAATGAAGACCAAGAAATAGACTTAAGCCCTGTTCGAGCAGGATTAGTTTTACTAGAGGAGGTCCAGCATTGTAATTTGAATGAGATCCAAAAAGCCCATTAGTACATAAATACGATATCTGTGTAATTTCCCCTAACTGTCATAGATAGCCCAGATAATAGCAACATGACCCCTTCACTGTAGTATTAGGAACTGAATTAAATAGATCAAAATAAACAAACAACAAAAGTAAACTTACTGTTAATACCTAGTAAAATAAGCCAGTTCAACTTAACAAACAGCATCCAGCAGGGCAGAAATCTGCTTCTGAAGTCTGCTTCAGTGTCAGCTATTTTCGATCATTCTTCTTAATGAGCCCATCACCAAAAATGTTTTTGATTACAGCTGTTCAAAAAACACAGCAGCTGGGGTATGTTACCAGGATTAATCAAGAGCTCAGATCTTTATTTTAATTATAGGAGGTCATTTCTCCATTATTACTAATTAAAAGATTCATCATGGATTGAAATGATAGATTTTGTCAGTAATCATTCAAATTACAGTATCTGCCCAGGTAAAACCAATCCAGCATAAAACAGGGTAAGGATATAGTTTAATATAGTTCATGGCTAGAGTTTCCCTTAACCTGCCATTTCCCTGCTATACTAATACAAATACCTAAACCTGAATATCTAAAACTGATCATTTTTGGATTTCTAAACTCTACAGGTGTCTAAAACTGCCTCGGCTCAGCTAAGAGATGAATGATCAAAAATTTTAAATTATGTAATTCAACCTATAATTCTGCATTTTGTCTTTAAAAGAGGCTAAGATGTAGTACGAGTGTGTCCCTTTTTATATAAGAGTGGATTACTGAATTCTGTACCTCCCTCTCCAAGTACCAAGTCGAACACTGCTCCATGCTTGTCAAAAGGCTCGTCTGTTCTAGAACGACTGAATAAGATAAACAGCTACCTAATGCAGTTTATCTCAAGAGGCACATGATTCATAATGTGACACCTGTCATCTCCCATTAATGCTAAATGTCAATGTTGTTAAAACGGTGGAGGAATATTAAAAAATGAACAGCAGAGCCACATTTGAACCCTCTCTTCTAAAGCACAGCTGAAATGAAATCTTCTTAAGCCATTGAAGTTTCTGTGGGAGCATAAAATTTACATGCTCCAAAAAGTGGACTCGATTTAAGAAAGAACTCAAATCCTTTAATGTAGACCAGGATAATCACTGAGTCATTCTTCACAATCCAGCATTTCACTTTCCATGTGATAAGCTTATGCATAATGCCAAAGAAATCAGTTCTGGGTTCTAGTCCTTGTAGGCTAAAAACCCTGAGCCTGGCTCTGAGGGCTTCTTAACGTCTGACCCCAAACTCAGAGCTTTTGCATCAAAACACGCAAAATGAGCAGGTGTGCCGTACAGGGATCCAGATGTAAAATACATTTCACCACGTTTCTTTAGTTGTTAGGAATATAATGAACCCATGATGAAGTCTCGTGGAACCATTCAGAGATTTCTCGTGTATAAATTATTGCACCCTAAACGCCTCTTTAGAGCCAGCTGTTGTATTGTTATGATAATTTAGCAGCTTGATATGTGGAGTGTGGTAATTGCAGTGTTTCACACACTGTTAAGTAATTAACATCATCCATCTGAGTCATATCACACAATCTTGACAAACAACACAAACTACACTGGAAAGTGGAATATGTCTGGATCGGATTCCATCACACCAGCTCTATTTTTTATACTATAAACAAGAAACACTGATCAGTTCACCCTTAAAACAGAAGGAAAACAAAAAAGATGTGCACTCCTTTACCCTGGAGGCCCAGTGATTGATTGCCATCTTTAAAGGAGCCTCTGGCTGTGCTCTATTCGCTTATAAGAGATAAACTAGCCCAGATGTTTTAGACTTTTTTTTTGTGGTTTAGACTTTCTTCCAGGTCACACAGAGCATTACAGCCATATATCATACTGTTTGGTAAAATTGGATGTGAGAAGGACTTATGAAGCCATAATATAACCTCTGGTGGTTTACTGTCTTATTCTGTATTTTTATTTTGCAAAAACATTTCACAGCAGTATCAATCAGGGCAGAAATGTTATTTTTTATTAGGAACATGTTCATAATTTCTGATTATAAAAAAAAATGCTATTGTTTGAGATTTGAAAAATTTTCAAAACAATTAAATTGCTTAAAAGAACATGAGGTGTTTACTTGCATCTGCAGGACTCTATTCAATGTGTTGATGTGTATCATTGCTTTTATAGTGATAAACAGGATCTTTTACCACCCAGAAAATGTCAGGTAGTGCAACCACATAATCATTTAAAAACTCACATGTATTTACTATCAAACATGCATAAACTAGTTCTTGTATGTAAACACCTGTATAAACTTTGACCTTAAACTTATGGGTATACTAGTTTGTTTTTTTTTTCAATATCAATAAACGGTCTTGTTATGATAACACCTGTTTTAAGGTCTTCCCAGGATCATTTGACCTGAAGCAGCCTAACCACGACTCGAGCGATTAAATAAACCATGATTCATTATTTGTGACAAGGCTACTGACCTTGGCATTGCACCATAAAAGAAGCATGGGGTCTTCTTTATGATGTAATACCCTGTCCACTCTGTCTTAAAACCATATCAAAATAAAAGTCCTTTGCTGCTGGTTGTGCCACATGACATCTGAGAAAAGCAGAATATACTGATAAGAGTTCTGCAAATAGATAAATAGTTTTAAAGCTTAATTTTAATGATTTTAAATATATCAAATCTAAACTCATGCCTTTTTATTCAGAACTTTATAATTTTAAATGGCCTTTTTAATTAACGTACTTCTGCATATATGGCTGGACGATAACAACACATGGCATGTTAAGGGCATGTTTATAATAATAAATTTGTATGCACTATATTAAATTTACATAAAGAATGTTTTATAGAACATTATAATATTCTTATAATTTATTTATTTTATTTTTTAACAGGACAGAAAAAAGAAGCCATTTCCGTTTAACCAATAAAGTCCAAATCTAGTCCTCTAGAAAATGGTGGTATAGTTGGGCTGGAAGCACTGGCACCTTGAAGCTCAGACTTTGTTGTATACAGTTTTTCCATTGCCATGTTGCTAGGTTTCCAGCACTGCAATGTTTCCAGCTGAGCATCAAAAACGAAAAATGCACAATAATGGGGATATTAAATTTTGCCCACTAATTCCTCAGATGAAGCTTGATAAAATATCAATATTAGGTCTTTCTAACGTTCTTCTTAAAACCCAAGACACCCTCTAAACATGCAAATTAAATTATTCACAACTGCCATCAAACCCTTTACATGATTCTTTTTGCATTGAGAGTGACTAATGATCAGCGTGCTGAGACAGCCGAACTGAAACACTATCACTAGAGTCTCTAATCGTTCCCGATGTGTGATCAATCCATTCCCCTCTCTCCACTTTATGGTGAAATAGCATTGCACCTGAAGGTGCAAGAGCACATTAGCTGATTACAGAAAGCTAAATGATTTCAAATGGCCTTGTTTGCTCATCAAACTCATTCAAGGGAGAGAATGAAACAATGAGCATCACCACTCTTTTGCTAATAAGCAGGAAAATAATTGCATATGCACAAGCTAAGCTGTAAGTCTGCCTCTGCGTCTCATTATACAACATCCAGCGTCATATCAGTCTCCCTGAGGAGAAGGAAGAGGAACTCGTGCTCTAAGCAGCTCATGCACTTTGCATTGCATATTCTGAATATCACAATAGTGCAGCATGTATTTGTAAAACAAGCTTTGTTGTTCTGCATTAGAAATGCCCTGTGCTTAAAATGTGTAATCTTGCCCTCACCCTGCAGAGCTCAGTAATAAGAGGGCTTGGAATTATTCTTTGTAGTCTACCGCAAAATCCTTTCAACACTGCATGAGTCCAGGTGAACTAATCAGTGCAACAGCTCGCCCTTCTCTGTATGTAGGAATAAAATGAATATAAAGTTCACCTATAGTCTTTTTAAATTGTTATCTACTTAAAAACCTCTACAGTGTGTCTTCTTAAAAAAAACCTCCATGACTATTGCAGTGCAGTGAATGTACGTCCATCATCATATAACATTACCATGGCTTCACTGCGTTGTCTACACAATTGATGTATGAATAATCCTGCAAAACATACAAAAACAAACACGGAAAGGCAACATACCTTGAAAATGCATCCTCGATGCCATCCTCCACATCCTGCAAGTTAAGAAAAACATACAAATCTAAAGGGCATCCAGACCATCATTACCAGCTCCACATGTCTAGCCTTCAAAAGCCTTGTGAAACGTTTGAATCACATGTTCTACCCCATCCCATTTCACCCAACAATTCCCCATTCACTTAACAACAGAATGGCTAATATTCGCATGGACCAGAGACCAGCCTTGTATTGGATTTCTTTGAGCTGAATCTGTAATATGTCCTTGATCTGGAGAAGTGCAGGCTGAGCATACTATAAACAGGTCTCAGAACCTGCCTTCGCAGTGAAAGGGAATTCAATCACCATAAAGAAATTCAATTAACGAGAGGAGAGTCTATCAGGGAGTGTAGCCTGAGTAGCTGATGAATGTAATCTTAAATAAAAGAGTCCCTGGTGAGTGATTACAGCAAGGCTTTAGAGACAGTGAGCACTTTGCCCTTCTTGACCTGAAAAGTACAGATTGCCACCTAGTGGCCGAATAAGACGAATTAGACAGAGCGTGAAGTCCACCTAGTGGAGACAATCTGCTATTTACTCCAGTGAACCAGTCAACAGCCTACTCACTGTAACCTCTTTACCTATAAATGCATCATGCAACCACAACAACAATAAAGAGCTCTACACTGCTAGTGTAGCCACTGATGTAGAGTCTGATAAATACAAACATGATGTTCAATATGGCTGTGCGGTTTTAAAATCATAACAAATGCATGATTGCCACTATTATAAAGGTCACCACATACTTCTGGCCAGCAGCTGGTTATTTTGGGCAGATTGTATTGTCAGATTTAGACTTGCCTTTTGAAATCAAAGCTTACACTGTGCAGGGTAAACAAACATAAAATATAAAAAACAGTTGCTCTTTAATAGCCAAACTCAAACTGTCAGTTAACATTATTTAATGGGAATTTAGTTGCCAGTTTAAATGTGAATCAATTGAAAAGTAAGAGGCTGGTGAGTATTTAGCACAATGTGTTGTGCATAGTTCTGCAAAACTCTGCTATGAGTTTTGATACAGGTGTACAAGCCCTCAAATACAGACTGCTCCTACCTATTCACATAAATTACATCATAAACTGCAACACAGATAAGCCAAAACAAAAAAAAGAATTGGTCAATTGCCGATCATGCATCCTTGGTAACATATAAATGAAAAAGCTATTTGCAATGCAAGCAGAGGTAACTTTATTAGCTGCACAGCGAGTGCAAGCTGCTGTCATACCCAGGAGTCGTGTTTGATGGGTCGTCTCCGGGCCAGGTTATTGCATGGAGATGGTGAATGGATGGAAGTGGAGAGGCAGGGCTTCCTCAGCTTGTATTCCATCAGAGCCTGGGCTTTCTCAGCCTCTGTTACACACACATACAAAACAGCTTTATTAAATAACACTGCTCATTCAATACTGCATCCTCAGGACATCACATACATATTATAAACTCCATTTCTGGAACAGCTTATATTTACACATATATTTTGTTAATTTGAGGAAAAATAAAAATCTGTGTTCATTCTTTTATACATTTATTTAACAAAAATACAGAGAAAAGTTTTGCACAGGTTTACAAATTTAGAATTGAATGGCTGCAACACACTGACTGAGTTACATCACATTTCCTTTCAATTAAACTTTTTAATAGTTTGGGATCTGGCGATATGAATTGTTGGATTCATTTTGTGCAGATGGATTTATATTTTGTGGATTTTGCCAATTTTCAATTGGAGACAGATCTGGATGGGAGGCTGGCCTGTGAAGCTCACAAACTCTGTTTCTATGTTATAGCACATGCAGAATGAAGCCTGGGACTGTCTTGCTGAAATAGCCATGGACTTCCTGGGGGGGGGGACTGTCTTGATGGCAGGATATGCATCTCTAAAATCAGGCTATATGCCTCTGTGTCGATGGTGCCTACACACATACGCAAGTCATCCATGCTGTGGGCATTGACGTCCCTTTTCTCTCTGGCATGGAGAACTGAATGCCTCTTTTTCCACAAAACAAGCTGAAACATAGATTCGTCTGACCACAGCATACATTTCCACTGTCTTTTAGACCGGCTGTGTCCGGAGTACTCCCAAACCAATGTGGCTATATTTAACACAGTAGCATGAAGGTTTCTCATCAGAGGGCTTAAAGGTCACTCGCATTCAACAGTGGTTTCCAGCCTTGCTCTATGGGCTGAAAATTCTCTCTCAATCTTTTCACAATAGTATATACGGTAGATCCAAATTCTTTGCAAGCTTACATTAAATAAAACAATTCTCTCATGTGAGCCATAGCCCATCTTTGCTTGGAAAATCTGAGATTTGGTGGAACTACTTTATACCCAATCACGATACCCTCACCTGTTACCAGTTCACCTGCTTATTGTGGAAGAACTTAAAAAACCTTAACTCTTCCATTCACTTAATTGTTTCAGTGTGTTGCAGGCATAAAATTTTTTAATTGTTGCTCAACCAAATTTCTTTGTCTTTCTGTTAAATAAAGGTTCGAAAAAGCAACAAAGCCCAGTTTCTTATTTCTGTTCCATTTTACAAAGTGTCCCAAACTTTCTGGAAAAAAGGATTGTGCGTATGTCACTACACTCCACGTGCAGAAGTATCCCGACAGCTCTTCTAATTGAATTCAGGATTCTAAGTGAATCCAACTACTTCAAGCTGCTTCCACTGCTGTCAACTGTGCACACATAATTTCCATAATGTCCTTTGAAAAGCTTTGGCAATAGAATGGTGTAGTTGCACATTAGCCTAAGATCATCATGCCAAATGCCAAGCATCTACTGGAACAGTTTAAAGCCTCTCACCATTTGGCCTATGAAACACTGAGATTGTGTCCTCTAAAGTGATGATGCACCTTCCTATGCCTCTGGCATGAACTGGAGTGGAGTTTGTGATCCATATTAAACATCTGTACACTAATGCTTTTGTGGCCAAATGCAACCAGCTCCTCAAGCAATGTTCTACTACAAAAGAGTAGAGGCTGTTACCAACAGTGCGGGCAAACTCATTTGATTTTAGAAATAAACTTTTGCACATGTATTGTTGATAAAGCTTTTGTAGACTACACTGATGACACATATCATTAAGACTAATAACAAGGAAAGAAAAAAATGTTGAATCCAGGTATAGCTGAGGAAAGTATACCACATTCACTAGGTTCTGTGGGAATTTCTTGTACCTGATTCACAGTGGGGTCTGGGTTCCACCTGAGGGTCACTGCCTGAACAGCATGTGTGAGCCTTCTTACTTTTGTCTACGGAGAAGAAAACGGAAGAGAAAACAGGTTTAAAGCCTAAAAGTTTTGCCGTTGCTGGTAAATGACATGCTCACACATCTTCTACAGAGAACATGATTCCACATATTTAGTGTATGATTACTGTGCATTTGTAACATTTAAAGGTAATCTATTTTGCTTTGGCAGTTTTTCATTTATTTTACTGTGTTTCACAGTTTAGTGTTATAAAGCTCAAAGTACAAGCCAGACAGAGAAACTCTCTCACACAGAGCCATTTTTCTTAGGCCTTTAAATCTATTCTAAGACTTAAAAAATAAAAAGAACAAAAAAATAGAAAAGTAAAAATGTTTTTATGTTACATATTTTACAATATGTTAAATTCACCAAGATACAATTAAAACTGCATGTAACAAAGTATACTGAAGAAGTTTTTTATACATTGTCTTACATTGTGTTAACATTTCAACACAAACAGGAAAAAGAATAGAACTAACTTGAAATGAAACATCACATTAACATACATCAGGCCCTAATAATCTCAAGCTTTTGGCACATACTATCACCTGTTGTTCAGCAACAAAAAACAAAGATACAAAGGTATTCTTAAGTCATGAGAGAGAGTAATGGTAGCTTGCAGACAGATTTTGGGTATGTAAAGGGTTAAAAGTACATTTGTCATCTTCGTCTGTTTAGTAAAGTTACTATTTTGGAGATTCAAAGTTTTGTTATTCCAGGAATGATATATTAAATGTTAACTATTATTTTCAATGGCTTGAATTAAGTATGCTAGCTGGGAGTGGATGACAGTAAAATACCCAAAGTCCAGTCCTCACCTTCTTGGGCAACCTCCCAGAGGTCCAATGCCACCTTAAAGGCCTGTGCTACTGTCAGGGTGACTGCCTGGGCCTGCAGAGGACACAACAAGCTGAGCTGACAGCTTCTCCACAGGGTGCTGACACTAGAGAGCATGAGGACACTGCAGCAGTAACCACAAACTACATAGGACACAAACTGTAGTGGACAGTGACAGACACCAGATGGGGCTATGTGCTCAAAGACCACTGCCTCTTTCGTTTCAGTAGCATTGGCAACAGGAGTAACCAGCATTACAAAGTAAGTATATAATGAGGGCTGTCACAAAACACCCATGAATTTAAAAATGAGCAATTATAAAACCATAAAGTAGAAACCTAATTCTGACAGGTCTGTGTGAAATGCATGGCCATACATACAGATAAAGAGCACACATACACAGTACAAAGAATGAAAATATATCTGTATTATATAATTCTGTATCTGTGGTGAAAATAACTCACAATTTTCTTCTTTTGGCAGAGGAAGGCATGGCACTCCAGGGTTTCATTAAACTGACTCTGTGAGACGTAGGCAAACACTTTATCCTGAGTTTTATCAGCTGTGCAGTAGGATATCCTGTGGAGGAAAAGCAGTATGTTCAGCGGGAAGTCTCAGCTCAGCTTCGTAAACATAGTACACGTGAAGCACATGTGTACAATGACAGGACCTAATAACTACCATACCACTGCCCTGACCTCTGCAGTCATTAAATCTATCACAGTCTGGTGTTAGCATATCTAAACGTCATTCCACCCCCTGCTGGACCCCCTGTGTTTTGCATGTTTGGCTAACAGGTCTGTGGATGAACATGGGATTTAACTATATCCTTCAAAACTTTGAGCACCCAAGGACTCCAGCAAGCAAGTGTCTTGTTCTATGACTAAAGCTTGGCTTTTAATAGCATCTTCCAGAGACCGTTTGTACTGGTGCCAGCCAAGGATGTGTTCTCTCCCAATCTCCTATTTATGACCTTACCTCCCCAGACCACTGTCTTAAAACTATTTAAAATGTGTTAATATAGTTTCCAGATAACTATGCAGCCATTGCTCACTGGTTAAACAGCTGGTCATTTAAAAAAGTCAGAACAGCCTCGAGCTGCACAACAAGAATGCAGAGGACAGTGGACTTCAGGAGGTCCCTGTCACCACTGGCAGTACTCTTAATCATAGACAAATAGAGATTTCTATGGAATTCCTTCTAGGGATCCAGACTTCATAAGGATTCATTCTTTACCTTATTATGAACAATGCATGTACACAATCATTCTTTATGATTATGTAATTAAAGACAAACTCATTGTATGTGCTAGCATACTTCAATAACAGCAGAGTCTGATTCTAATTAAACACTAATTAAAGAGGAGAAAAAAGCAAATCAATTAAAGATTGGAATCAAACATTGAATAGCCTTCAGTACTCCCTGGTTAAGTGTAGGGTTATTGCCGGTTAAATCAAAGGCCTTTCCTATATAGTGTGAGCTGAAAGATACAATAGGACAAAAATGGACAGTCTACCCAGGATGTCTGACCCACAGTTTCATATTATTTGGCAAAAGTCCTGATTTCCAGTTATAACAATTCTGAACCAGTGAAGTGGAATCAGCTCTGGCATTGTGTACATGTTATTTTCATTATTGGGAAAAAAATCAACGAGCCATTGTAGAGTGAGATTTACTATTTTGAATCCCATCTTCTTTTTGTCTGCTGTGACATACATCATCAGTCTAACATCCTTTACTCAATTCCACTGCAAAACACCACCAGACCCAGGCATCACTGCCCAACTCATGGTGGGGGGAATCAACACTAGGCGGCCTATAAATTGTGGAATTCCAGCAGGCAGCCGTGAAACAGTGAAAAACCGACACCAGTATGACCGGTGGGAGGCCGCTCTCTGCTCTGAAATATCGAGTTTGTCATCTTAAAGCATGCAGAGAGGAAGCAGTATTGATTTCACTCATTCAAGCAATACGAGTAGCCTGACAGAGCGCAGGATTACTCTGTAGAGCCAAGCATGAGGGGAGTCACTGAAAATAGATTGGTGCATCAAATCCAAACAAGAAGCGTGCAGCTGTAACAGAGTACTGGATTACAAACGGAACCTGATTTTGACACATCTCCTATCTCTAGTCTTAAAAATAAATCTTCCTGATGTGATTAAGGTCCGCTAAAATATAATACAATGTCAAAATCCTTGACTCAAAAACAACAGAGCCAGCTTCAGGTATAAATGGACTGGTGGGGCCAGATGGGCCCTCCCTCTTTCACAACAATCTTTTTTTAAACCTATAATACAGACATCTCAGGCATATTCAGCCAAGGCATTTTCACTTCCTGTGTTAGTAATGATTTACACTTCAATTCACAAAACCTTGTTTTAGTGTTACGAATTGGGGTGGAACCAAGCCCCGGTTGTTACATGGGAATTTGTTTTACAAGGCAGCTAAGAAGCTCCACAACAAATTATTGTGGTGTTTTATGTTCTATGTTCCAAAACAATTATATTTGTTAGTATATGTCAGTATTTTTGAATATTTAATCTACACCTTGTAATCGATACATTGTAATAATTCATGCATTTATTAGAAATTTTAGTGAGTAAGCTCATTTTGATATGATAAATTAACACATACATTAAAACACAACTCAAATGGGCAGTGAACATTCTCACTCAGTAAATAACAACATATACAGATTTTTCTTTATTTCTGTAAATATATGTAAATGTTTATTTTGACGACTGTTTGATATTTTGCATGTTGTTATATTTGAGGAAAGGCTCGAGTTCTCAGTTTATAAGCAATTTTTATATGTTTATAAAAATTTCTTTGAGAAATGGAAAGTTTCAAGTGTCCTGAAAAGAATGCAGCCATAGTTAAAGGAAAAGGTGGACACCGTAAAGATTAAAATGGTTGTACTTTATTTAATTACTGAGAGTTTTTTAAAAGTTTTTTTGCCCTGGATCTTTAGCACTAAATGACCTTGATATACATCAGCTCTGTGAAGCCCACCCATCAAAAAAAGGGACAGGACCACACGTACAACCTGCCATTTAAACTACCACATCTACCACCTAAAAATATCCAGCTACGACATTTTTTGGTCAGGAACTGACCACTAATGAATGGCTAACATAAACTGTGTATAGCAACAGATAGGTTACAATCTCTAACCTGACCAGTTGGTCAGCATGTGTATAACTACTACTGCATATAGGGGCAGTTTAAAGGTTTGAATGACTTACTTTATAGGACTCGCTATTCTAAGTTTGTTCGGCTTCTATACAATATAAGTGTGCAGTTAAAAGTTTAAGTAAGTCCCAGAAGTGCTGGTAGACTCATCAAATGAATCTTAACTTGCAGCCAGAGGAGACGAACTGGACACCATATCAAGGTGAAACGCCCACACACACACACACGCACACCCACACGCACATGCACACACACACACGCCTACACACATACCAATAGAAGCAGTGGACGGAGGTTGGTGGATATTTGCACTACAACCCGTTCAGCTGGGAAAAGGCTGGAGTTGTAAGGCTGCACTTCAAAAGCGTTTATGAAATAATTAGCCCTATCAGACAGGGCGTTTCATTGAAGCAGGGCTTAGATCTCACTCTATGTACAACTGTAGCTGCACTATTCCTGATACACGACCTAAATATCAACACCCCAGACACTCTCTGCTACTCTTTCACACTCTCGCTGCCTTTATTTCTCTCTCTCGTTATTTCCTTCTCTCTTGTTATGTGTGGTAATTAAAAAAGTATTATTATTAAAGGTGCATCCCAAAGCTTAATGATGTACAGGAAACAGAAAATGAGTGTGGAACACAAGACACTAGAATAAATTAACTAATGAGAAGGGGGAGGAACTTAAACTATCGAGATTTCTTCTTATTTTTATTTTTGAGTAAATGAACTTGATGTACCAGGCCTATGTAACAGGGCTGGGCAATATGCCATTTTCTGATGCTGATAAATAAACAACCAGAACTGAATTCTGAAAATAAATAGCTGTGATTATAGTTGCTGACAATTGCACAGAACTGCACGAGTGTTAAAGGCATAGTAACAATATCAGCATGGTTTAATGCTAAAACCAGGTTGCTTAATTCCAGAAGGCATGTGCTAATGCCTTATTATTCAGGACAGTTTGGATATTTCTTTGCTCAAACACACCTGGTTCAGCTTTTGTTAATCATTGGGGTTAAGAGTCATGTTTGAGGAGGATCCAGAAACCAGCCCTTCACCACAGGATCAGGAAGGGTTCTGTTCTAAATGGTCATATAAGATGAACTACTGTTTTGAAATAACAGAAATAAGATAATGAAAATTAAAAGTATAATTAGATGGACAATGATGATTGTTTACCATATGTTTGGCACAGACTGTGCAGCATAGTTATGAATTTTACTAAGCTGATGTACAGGGAATCCAGGTCAGCTGGAAAATCTTATTACAGTTTATTGGCCTTCCTGCTGAGCTGAGCATTCTTCTTCTGCAGTGTGAAGATCAACTGGGGTGCAAGCGCTGTGTATTCGCAGTCTTCTGGCAGAGAGGCACATGCTTGTTAAATTTCAACTGCAACACAAATGCAACTTGAGGCAGAAATGTCATAGAGAGTAAATACAAAGCCATTCGCAACTAGTGAACCATGGCCTGGGCCGATAAAGAATTGGGTTGTGTGATTCCCTCCGGACTTGAGACACAGGACTATAGGCCAATGAAGCTGGAGATGTGGAATGGCAATTCTGCTTTCTTCTGACAGGTTTCTGCACTTAAAGGAATAATAGGGAATAAAAGGTTTCTCAACATAGACAGATTTTTGTTTTCAACAGTTTTAGTTTTTGACATAATTAAATTACAATAAATGACCCAAAAGAAATGGCTCAAATTACTTGCAAGTGAAACTGTTTCCTCTGATTTACATTAAAAGTAATGTTAATGTGTTTATCTCCTGTAAATGTAACATTTAAGAGATATGAGGTTTTATACAAGGTTTTAAATATGTATGTGTATACGTGTTGGTCAGGCTTTAGTAATGGCTTAAACACATTATGCAGGTGAAGTGTGACACCGCCAGTTTGCTTTCTCCGTCACACACAGTAGGCTTCCCTTTTGTGCAGAGTGCATTAGTAAGGCAATTCATGCTGTCACAGTTGGAGAAATGCCAAAATGAGCTTTAACCTTTCTGTGAAATCCCACAGAGTTAATACAGAAGCGTGCTGAATCTCATTACACAAATCACTGAGCAGGATTAGGGTTTTAGAAAAAACATAAATGCACAAAATACACACTGTACATATAGGAAACCTAACACATCTAGTGAAAATGGCCATACGCAGAGTCAGTGCAGAACAAAAACACGTGACATAAACAAGCAAGCAAACAAAACAAGAGCACAAGTCTGGTTATTCTGATTATCTGACATGTAACTGACAAAAAGGCGACTGATGGCTCACTCAGTGTCGGCATTTACATCTCCTAAATCATCTCTACTAAAAATAGAAGGCATGTTTTTTGGCATTTCCTCTGTTTGTAAACACTACTGCAGAAGGAGGGTCTGGGCTTGAGGGCATTAACAGGCACAAGCGTATTATTAGAGCCAAGCTGTTTCTGCAGTTAAGATAAAAGACAACTGAGATTCCTTTTCTCTCTTCTATCAGCTCATTCACTGACTGTAACAGCACATGCATTAATTCTCACTTGCATTTCATACCTAACGTTCTTGATAGTAAGTGGGTGACTGGCTGGTTTGGTCACGTTCAATTCCCGAAAACCAATTTAGCAGCTGGTTATTACTGCAAAAGACTCACAAACTTTGAAAAACAGCCTGTCCGGGTCCTTGTGAAGGTATGCAGTGAAGTGTTGACTGGGTTTCATTAAAATATTTCCTAAAAGAGATTATTTCTTATCACCACTAATCACATATCACACATCTTCTGTTTATGCTCAGCGATAAAACTTTTCATTCAGACTTCTTCAACATTATAGATGGTGATAAAGTATATTATTCATTATTTACAGTATTTGTGTTGACTCCTTGTTCTTTATTCGTTCTTCATTTTTTTAAGGATATCTGCAGGAATATTTGTCTACACATCCCGAGTTTAGTCTTAGAAGTCGGTTGCATTTCCTGAAACTCATAACCCAGGAAAACAAATGAAGTAATATTGAGGTTTGGGGTCTAGCATGAGCAGTCCATTGTTCTAAGAACACCAGGAGCTTCTATGTTGGATTTCATCTGAAGTACAAAGAAGAAGGTACTGCACAACTACACTGCTGTAAATGTAAAGTCAAAGGTCTTAAGGTTCAGTGGTGTAAATATGTTTATAGGTGTGCTACATTCAGGGGTTATATTTGCACTGTTACATACACTGTTCATTATGTTTTAAAGCAGAAAAAATTAATATGCAGCATCACGTCAGGGTGGATGGAGTTAAAAATATATATCTGCACTCAAATATGATAGAGTTATGTTCTCTAACTAAAGGTGCTGAAAAGGTTTCTGGGAGTTTACTGTTTATTTGATGGTGACAGTTTTGGTGGTCGACTGTGTCTTGCGTGATTGTTAGGAATCCCAGTTTCTCTGTAACTTGTAGTTATTTTTCACACTCGTTTAACTCTAATTATAACTCTAGTTTTTCAGTTTACATCTAACCTGCTAATCCAAGTGATAACCTGCTTAGGCAAGGTAATTATCGAATATCAAGTCTTCTAAGAAAGATAAATTAAAACATGGATTTAAGGGTGGGTTCTGACTTTTGCTGAAGTGCTTTTATGCACAATGTTTTTATTCTTTAATGTACGATGTTTTTGCATTTACAGCATTATCTCATTTATTTATTTTAATATTTATTTATCGCACACCACATACAGCTACTCCAACCAATCTACAAATAAAGTAGCTTAGCATGAGCAGGACTGCGATATGAACTCCCGTTGGCTACAGTGCATTTATTCTCAAAAACTCTTTCAAGTCTAGCTGAGCCTCTGTGATCAAAGCCTGTCCACGTTCAGCAGCTCCAGGGCGCATGATGTTCTCTCAAGACATGATCCACCTGAGCTGAGAGCAAGAGAGAGAAAAAAAACAGCCAGATATGCAATTCCTGTCCTCCCTAATCTTAGACTGCCACCCATATATGCCAAACAGTACAGGCTGAAGCCCACTGTTGTGTGAGGTGTCTGGGCCACAGTATGTTCTTTCTGTAGGGATGTTTAACCCTTTGAGGCAAAAATGAACTACTTCTGCTCTTTCACCTAATTCTTTCCTTTAGCAATGCGGTTTCTGTTTATTATTGTCAGATTTATTTAAATATTTAGAGAACAAAGCTGAAAACAGGCAAACAAAAACATAACGCTCTGAACTGTGCGAGAGAGAGAAAGTGAGAGAAAGAGAGAGAGTAAGAGAGAGAGGGAAAGAGAAAGTGAGTGAGAGAGAAAGAGAGAAACATGAAGAGAGCGAAAGAGGGAGAGACAGGGAGAGACATAAAAAGAGAGAAAGAGAAAGAGAGAGAGAGAGACACAGAAAGTGACAGAAACAGTAAGAAAGAGTAAAGGAGAGAAAAAGAAAGAGTAAGAATAAGAGAAAGAGAGAGACAAAGAAAGAGACAGAAAGAGAGAGAGAGAAAGAGAGAAAGAAAGAAAAAAAGACAGATGGGGTAGAGAGAAACAGAGAGAGACAGAGAGATGCAGAGAAAGAAAGAGACAGATAGAGACAGAGAAAGAGAGGGAGGGACAGAGAGAGACGGAAAGAGACAGAGACAAGGGTAATAGAAAAAGAGAAACAGCGAGAGAGAGGAAGTGACAGAGAGAAAGAGAGAGAGGCAGAGAAATAAAGAAAGGAAGAGAAGGGATGTAACTCCTAAGGGGGGATGAAAGACATTCATGATTCTGATGACTGTGTCTCTGTTCCTGCTGATAAGCAAACATCAGTATGGGGCCAGCCAGAGACCCCCTCTCCACTCAATGCCCCTCAGCTCCTCCCATCCACCCACCCACGCCCACACACCTTTCTTCACTGCATCTTGACTTAACAATCATCCACCTCCCACAGAGAAGCATGAAACAAACAAGCACACTCTCTTCAGCAACACTGTTCTCTATACACCGTTAAAGCACCTACATCTCCTACAACCCTCACATCCTTACAGTCAATACAGGCTAGCGACATGCACAAAGTCCCTGTTGGTAAATACAGTTAAAACGTAAACAGTAATTGGTGTCAGTGTATCTAAAGCAATTACAGGGTAGGATGGAGCACATTTAGCCTGGAGTACAAGAAGTTATTAAGAACAAGGAACAGTTTGGACAGTGTCTCTCCTTCATATGTGGAACAATTCATAGCCACATTTACTGTAAATATGCTAAACAATATCATAATCAAAACATACTGCAGCAGGTTAGGCATCATGACTTTTGTTAAAATGTGTTTTTCATAATAATGCAATTTAATGTGAGTGTGCATTTATACCTGTAAATAGACACATTCTCGATGAGATCGCTGGTTTCTGTGTCTGTAATAATGATGCCTTTAGGAGACACAGTGAGGGTCACCTTCCGAAACTTCTTTGCACCGGCACGAGCCTGTCAAAGTCACAGAAACAAGCACAAACTCCAACACTCATGAAATCAGATTATAAGAACAGATAAAGTCATTTACCTCCACCCCTACTGCCACATCTGCAGCAACTGTGTGAGAATTTTCAAGCTGCATGGGATGAATTATCACAGGACACCTTTGGGAACCTCTACAACTCTATACCTAGACGTCTGGCCTGTAGCATTAGCAAACATGGCGGCCCAACGACATCTTGAGAGACACTACTTCTGTATGTTCATTTATTGTTCCTGGTAACCTTTATCTTCCTTCCCAATAGCATTCAAAATCCAAAACTTCTTTCTGAGTGTAACTATTTTTTGGCGATGAGTGTATTTATACATATAGTCTTATGCAAGAGTTTGGGCACCCCTGGTCAAACTGTCTATTTCTGTGAATAGCTAAGTGTGTAGAAGATGAAACATTCTTGTTTTTAACCTTTTAAACATTTTTGTTGTGTACAGAGTTAAAATGCAAATGCAAAATGCACCATGCAAGAGTTTGGGCATCCCAAGAGATTGGAGCTCTAATATAACTTTTACCAAGGTCTCAGGCTTTATTTAGCTTGTTTATTCTGACACTCCGACAACTCGTAAATTGTTCCAGTGTTCAGCAGCCAAAGCAGATGATGTTACTACTAACTGCTGTTTTTATACAATAATGCATAACAGGAGGTAGAGGAAAAACAATTCACCCTAAAAAGAACATTATTACCCTTAGAGTACAGTTATTTCATTCAGGGACTCTACAAGCAAAGGGTGAGGTGACAGGGTGTCCTACACCATCAAAAAGAACCTAGAAACTGGAGAAAACTCTGGCAGGTTGAGGATTGGCAGACCCAAAGCCCCAACAGAGTCAAAAAGTCACGTTCCTAAAAGTCAACATCTTGCACAGCTTAAAATTTGTCAAATTAAGCAAGTCTCAGTTTCAACTGTGAAGAGAAGACTCAGAGCTGCAGGTTTGACAGATCAAATAACAGTAGGATGCTATGATGGTAAAAGAAAAAGAAACAGTGGTGTTCCTGGGCCACGCAGCACTGCTAGTAGACTACAGGAGAAGGGAAGAACATCTTTGGTGCATGTTGAAGGGGTTAGTTAAGGGCATGTGAACAGATGGTTCTTTAATGTTACACCAACCTACATAAAGGAGGAAGAGCAATAGTCTGGGATTCTTGCTGGATCTAGAATCGGTGACTTAAACAGAGTGACTGGCAACCTACAACAAAAGGACTACCCCCGGATTTTGCAGCGTAATGCTCACTTACTTTTACTGCTACACTGGGACAAACACAGTGACTAGATCACAATAAAATGAAAACTAACAAAAGTGTTTATCTCAAATGTGATAAATGACATGCTACAAACAATGCTAATGTTAATTATGTAAATTTGAATGTAACCTTGAATGTAAATGGGATATCTTCTCATCCCCCATTTCTTGGCTTTCTGCAGTTCTCACTGCTGCTGTCCACATTCCCCTCCTGCTCCTCTATCTCATACACAGTTGAACATTCCTGTACAACAAGGGTCATGGGACATTCACAGCCTCACCTTTCTTTACCACAGCCATTAACATCTAGTGACCACCAGCAATCACTGTCCGTAATAAAAACCTCTCACCTAACCTCCACAACAGAGGTATCCAGTACTGGCATATTAACTACTGATCAGGTAAATGTCACTACTAATCAGGAAACATCTTCAGAAAAGCACAAAGCCCTTGTGTGATTGATTACAAGCAAGAGAGTCGAAAGGTTTAGCCATTTTTAGTATATCTGTAAGTCATGATGTTTTGATGACAGTGATTTAAAATGCACAAGGATGCACTTTCTGTAAGGCACATACCACATTTCAACAAAGTTGCACATTACTGTATATGAAAGACTCACTGCAAGATTCACATTTATGCTGTTGGTGTTTGTGCTGTACACTGTATCACTGTATTTTGATACACTTTATCAGAACTGTACATGCAGCACTGTGTGGGGAATTACAGCACAGCCTTCCTATACCTTCTGACATTCCTATCTGCCGAGCCACAGACTCTCATCCACACCTCAATGGATACCTTCCCTTGCAGCGCAGCATGGAAAGAATCTTTTGGAATGTCCAGCCTCTGCGGGTGTCTATGCTTCACCCATGGCAACCAGCAGGATCATCTGAGTATGTCTGAATAATTGAGAACACAGTTCTTCTACTAACGATCATCTGCACTCTTCAACCAGCCTCGGCCACTGTAAGGCCAGGATCGATAACACCATTACACCTCATCCATTACCTTGCCTCCTTACCCTTCCACCACACATCCTTAGTCCTTCTCTGTTGTAATCTGTCTGTATATTCCTGCCAACTGAAGGTTCCTGAGATTCTCTTGAGCTATTTTAGAGAAGTGTCTGATCATTAGTTGATCTAAAGCTTCACACCCTTCCCTACATGAGTGAAGGTCATGATTCACCTGAAAGCTAATCAGTTCAGGACTTTTACCAAAAGAAAGTCTAACAGAAATGTGTAAAATATGCTTCACAGCTTACTTCACAGCACATTCTTAGTGCAATGACTTATGCAGTGAACTAGTGCCTAGTTATGTGGGCCTGGATTATTCAACAGAGAACAAGTATAGAATATTTTGATCAAGATGGAGAATGTAATTGATAATGTGAGAACAGCAGGTTTTTGCATGATTATGTCAATATGCTATTTGTTTAAAATGAGTGAGAAATGGCTTTTATGATATGCACAGGTGACTAGACTCTGTAGAGTTTGGAAATAAGCACATTCCAACCACTTCAGTTAAATGGCACTTTTATTACTCACTACATTTCTCTCATTTTTTGTTACCATGTTAGCCATGGTACAGTTTTTGCTTTAATTTACTGTATACTGGTTTAACCTGTACTTTAGTCTGTATATTAGAAGGATTGGTATCTCTGTATGGACTGGAATATGAGTTTAAACACACCCAAACCTTAAAACACCCCCAGTCAAATTGCATGGTTTGTTGGCAAGTATACATCCTCGACAGGAAAACAAACAAATACATAATGTGCCACAGCTTTTGCACAAGCAACAATATATTTTTTTGTATTAGAAATTCAGAAAATTAATAATAATTATTGTGCTTTAAACATACAGGAATGTGTTTTCTGTAGAGGAGGTGTTAACTTATTTTCAAGGAAACGTGTAGTTTGACCATGGGTGCCCAAACTTTAGCTTACAATTGTATGACGCAGGCCTTAGGTGGAAGACTACTTCCCAGAATAAAGAGAAATGTGGAGTGGTTTAAAAGTAAAGGCAGCCAGTGGTGGGAGACTTTTCAAGGACAAAAAGAAACTAGGAATTCAGGCAAACCATATCTGGAGGGTCTCTGAGTGCCCTGGAGACATTAGTCAAAGTGCACAGGAAAAGCTCTGGGAGATGAGGGCTGATGCTAGCTTCTAATCTCCAGCTCGCAGAATCTGCCAGCAAGAGTTTGTCTGGAGCAAAACTTTCCCTGTCACATACATTCGCTGCGCCACAAGGAGAAAACAAATCTGCTGCTGTCTGCTGCATTCTACTGGCGCCTCGACCCCCTCCGAGACTAAGCTTTGTGTTTAAGAACGGGGTAATCTCAACTTCAGAAACAAACAAGTATCCCTCGTAATCCAATTCAGGCGGCTTGGTTTCCAAGGGAATAGGGAGACAATTGATGGCTTCTTTTTTCCCTTTTTTCTTTTTAAAGAAGATCAATGCACGTAATCCCAGGTTGCCAGGTTGTGTCCTGATTCTAATTTAAAAGTGCACCTTCTGTTATTAGGCTTGCTATTCTCTGTAGAATATCGACTCACATGCTGAAGATTGAAAGCAGGACACTGACAGCACATGGAGGTGAACTACAGTAATGCATACTATCTGAATAATACATGTGTTTCAGTTTTTCAGTATCCCACTGAGGTTTATACAACTGAGCAAAGTTAAGTGCTGTCTTGTGACTCAGCTGACCTTCAAAAGAACAATAGTATGCTGATTAAGCAATCAATGCCATGTATTAATAGTCATTGCAGTGAATAGTCATAACATGGCTTTGGCTCTTGCTCGTTCATTTTGTACACACTAATCTAGTATATATTACACAACAAGCGATGCAAACGATGAGCCCAAAAGAAGCAGGTGCAGAACTGAGGAACTCCAAAATGACAAGACTTGTTTGGTACTCTTGGTCAGTAAATGACGACGGCAACAAAGGCCATTTTGTCTGGTCAGAGTCAACAGCAGGGGTACTAACGCCAATATTGCCTGAAATTTCTAATCATGGTTACGGGAGAAATGTCACAACACACAGCACATCCACAGACTGGTCAAAGTTTCCCACAGCTCTGCAGGGAAACCATAGTTTTAAGCATGCATACATGCAAACATGTGGATGTAAACTTGATCATCATTGTGAAAATCATTGTGGTTCCGTGTGTGGCAGCAGTTTTCCACGGTGGCAGTGGAAATCATTCCCACATTCCCACATTAGCTCATGTTTTTGGGTATTTGAGGAGCATGACAAAGAGTTTAAGCTGTTGTCCTAGCCTTTTCGCAATTTTAATTGAACATCTGTAGAATGGCCAACATCAGTAGTGGCTCCACCTTACAGCTTGCAGAACTTAAAGGATTTGCTTTTAACACCACTACCCGCCAAGCAGCCACCACCACACGTGGGAGACTGCGGTTCGAATCCCGGCCTGGGTGATACTGTGCTACACCAATAAGAGTCCTTGGGCAAGACTCCTAACACTACATTGGCCTACCTGTAATGTGATTAACCTTGTAAGTCGCTCTGGATAAGAGCGTCAGCTAAATGCCAGAAATGTAAATGTAAATGTAACATCTTGGTGCCAAATGCAGGACACCTTCAAAGGTTCTGTGGAATCCATGTCTTGGTGTCTCAGAGCTGTTTTGGTGGCCCTAGATATACCTCTATATGGTGTCTTAGTCTTATTATCTGGTGTGTGCCAGATTTCAGCATTCACACTTCTAAAGAGCCATGCTAACAGAGAAATGTAATCAGGGTTTGCTTTTAATGAGCCAACATGGCCTAAAGCGGTGTTTCTAAACCATGGTCCTGAAGACCCACTGCTGGGCACATGTTAGTGTTTCCTCAGGGCCCAAAACACTTGATCCATCTAAACAGCTCACTGACAACTCCTGATTAAGTTAAAAGGGTGGGTTTACACAAGGAAATCTCACAAAACTAAGACTTTACTTATAGGGTCTGTAACATGAAAACACATATCCTACCGTTTTGGAAAAGAACAATTCATTATGAGTAAATATGTAAATACTATGAACCTTGTACTGGCCAGATGCTCCATCTAAGCAATTAAGCTACAAAATATTTTGAGTCATAGTAGTAATAGTTTGATATGTGACTGCTAGCAGGTTAATCGCCCTTTCACATTGATGAGTGCTGCCATTAAAGTGAAGGATGGGAAAAATAAACATTGTGTTGTTTGATGTATGATTGCATAACAACCTTAAGGATTCAAAAATGTAAATGAAGTAAAAATGAACTATGACTGTTTAATATGTAAAACCACACAAGCATTTTGTGCTTCAGGGAGACAATGTGAACTGCTTGTCAGTACCAACAAGAGAATGACAGGAATGGTCTGCAGGATGTTGTTTCTTCTTAACCGCATAAAGCGATTTTTGTTTTACAAAGTGAAAAAATCAAACGATTTTTGTTTTGCAAACTGATTTGTTATCCAAATGCTTTGGCCACATTAGACTGGTGCTGACGTATGCCGTGCTGTGGCAGGCTACACTTAACCGATCCACATCCACATAGTTGGAATGTGAGCAAAGTAAGGCATTTTACAGTTTGACCTCCACCTTTTAGGAAAGAAATGTATCATGAAGGAGCACTAGCATTAGCCATAACCTTAGTACTTTATTGGTAAAGACTGACCAGAATCAATATGATAATTCCTTATTCTCAGTTTTACAAGATATGAATTATAGATTAGATTTTATGGACTTTAGATAATTTTATTAATTTAGGATTTATTGTTAAAGTTGGCTAAGGTTTGTGTGTTTTGTTTTGTTGCAATGTTAGTGCCTTATAATGTACATATAGTTATGTTGCTCTTTTTGTATTTAATATGGTTTATATGTGTAGATGTATGGTGCTTGTTTAAGTTTTCTAATTTTGTAAAATTAGTGTGTGGATTTAGTTTTTGACTGCAAAGACTAATAACAATTAAAGTAAAACTAAACTACTAAGCCACACCCATAATACATTTATCATTAAAAGAACAGTTGCACCCAGAAGTACCAGGATGCAAAGCTATTCAGAAGGAAGATAAAGGTTACCAGGAAAAATAAATTATAAAAAATGTAGACTGATATGGGCAGTAAGGCGTTGGGCTGCCATGTTTGCTAATGTAACATGCATATTTGGCTTTAAGTTTTAGGGGTATCTAGTGGTACCCTGAGATAATCCATCCCATGCAGCTTAAATACTCTCACACAGTGCCTGCAGACTTTGCGGTAGGGTTGGGTGTGGAGCAACACCCGGCCTTTTGGTCATCTCCACCAAGATATAAGCGGGATTCGTTCCTAATATGACCCACTGCCATTCTGAGACACTCCATGACAGCCTGGCACAACACCTTTGCAGTCTTTGATGACGATGACTTGGTGTTAAAGGCAGTCATTGTAACAATCTGCATACATATAGTCCTGCATTGCGCAGCTGTCTGACAATGGTGCTGGCACCAACAGGATGACTCATAGAAGACATCACTGCTCAATGAATGTCTGCAATCATGGTTGTTGGGTCAGTCAGGTACAGCAATAAGGCCTGTCCTTCCTTAAGTCACATGTGCATCTGAGCATGAAACTTCATCATTTGCATGTCATACAATGTCAAACCTACCCATCAAGTTTCATTCCTATCAGTTGATTCCCTTTGGGTGTTACTATTTGTGCAACTATTCCTTTAATGATGAGCATAACACAACCGGTACCATACATACAAACATGTGGCATATAAAGTCTATGCGCCTGATCACTGACCGTAGTGACAATCCTCCGGATGGCGGCAGCTGCCATGTCCTCCCCCTTAGGCTGGCCCACCAGTGTCATGCCCAGGTACTTCACATTAAACACCATTCCCTCAATAAGGGTCTCCTTAGTGTCTGTCCAGTTTTCTGGAAGCTCTGAAAAAACAAAAAACAGAAAAAGCTACTCAGATGCAAACAGCCACTCTGGCTTGTAGAGAGTAGAATAAAACATTAAGGGCTCTTTTACAGTATTATTCTTGGGTGTCTCAAAATAACATCCCTAACAACATAAACACAGATCACAAAGCATAAAGTGCAAATACTATTAACCATTTAAGAGCAGTAAGCTGAATTTGAGCATTAAAATTCTCTATGCTTGCATGATTTCTACAGCAAGGGCAATTTCTGAACCTGTCCCTGTGGAGAAGCGGGGCTTACTCCCAAGTTCTTTCTTGTAAAATGTGTGCCACACAGCAAGCTTTAAATAGGCCTCTGTCCCATTTGGGCACAGGACAAAAGCCTGCAGGACTGCAAAGCTGTATTCTGATTCATGGCAATGTACTGCTATGGCACCATCCTTCTGACATTTCTTTGTGTTTTTCAGCAATCTCTTATGTAGATACAAAATAATGTAATGTCAATAAAACCAGAAGAACTGAGAAGGTGGATTGTTGTTTTGAAAAAAAAATACATTCATTTTAAATTTGTTTACCACTGTGTTGCATCACCTGTTATTTTATCAACACTCCATAAGTGTTTGGGAACTGAGGGGTCCAACTACTATAGTTTTTGACAGAAATATTTCCCATATTTTTTTTCTTTTTTAATGCACTAAATGTGTTCAGTGTGTGACTGAACTGGACTTCAGAGAGGCCAGCTTAGCATCCAGACTCTTTTACTATGGAGTAATGCTGCTGTAATATGTGCAGAATGTGGTTCGGCATTGTCGTCCCTGAAAAAGACGTTACCTGGATGGCAGATATTGTTGCTCCAAAACCCATATACATCATCCAGCATTAATGGTGCCTTAAAATATGCTACCCATGCCATGTTTACTAATGTACCCCACCCCTAAGTATAAAAAGTAATTACATTTTTTATATGTGCGTGGTATACATCAAACCCCTGGTTCCTAAACCACCTCTGTAAAGAAACATTAATGGCTTAGTCTGTGTAGAACGATTTCATGAATAACCTCAGTGAAAGATTTGGTTTGCATCTCTATCCTTAAATTATATAGAATTCTGCATTGTATGCCAAGCACCGTGGAAGAACCTTTCAGGAAGTTGAAGTTTCTGCATGTCAGATGTTCACAACAAGGTTTGCTTTGGAGAAGGAAATAGCTCAGTTAAAATGTCAGATATGTAAGAAATTCTTTTACAGTACCAGTACTCAGATCAATACAAGTATAATGATGGATCAACTGATGAGCACAAACATGAATAGTGCTATGAATCAACTGTGTATCAACAATAAAAGCTATATCACTAATATTCCTGGAGGCTCTCTCATTTTGATAGTACCATAGTACATGGTCACTGATCAAATCTAGACATGTGCATGCATTATGCCTATTTTTAGCTTGTTTGTGGCTCAGTTTGCACTCAGTTCACATACGGCCATGCTACTTTGCAAGCTGTCATGTTGAAGTAATGCATCATGTGTGAATATACAGCTCAGGAGAATAATCTACGAATACTGATCTTTCTTTTACTGTTAAAGCATTACTCTCCCCACACATTACAGATGGCAGTCTTCCTTAATGGCACAGTGTCTGCCAGTAAGAAAAAATACTTCATCCAACACATTAGTACCAAGGGTGTTGCTCTGATAGAGCTGTGTTCTTGGCCATCTGGCCCTCCCAGCCTGTACCAGCTGTTTGGAGTATGAAGAACAGGCCTCACATTGCTTTGCTTCTCTGTGGGTGCAAATTTTTCATCCATGCCAAAATGTGTACTAAGGAAGCAGAACAAAACTCCCCCCACTTTTAATGTAGACATACAGACCACCTCCAGACATGATGGCTCATTCCGAAAGTCAAGTGCTGAGCTCCTGAGACAACTACGACAAATGGCCAAATATCTCCAAGCAATATTCATGCCAGCCATGTAAGCCAATTACGCATTCTAGCAACCATAACCATACACAGGGTGCACTAGTACCCGAAAGCAAACAGCTGACACATGGAAAATCCAAGCCAAGAAAATACTCTGCCCCAGCAAAGGCATGTCCCCCCAACTCAAGGGACACTATCACACCCAGACCAGGCTTCATGAATGAATTATTGAACAGATCAGTGTTGATGCTCTGGGCTTTTATTCAGATTACTCCCGGAAGCTAGCAGCACTTGCTTTGCTCCAAAGCCCTTCACTGAATTGGTGACAAAAGAGTGAAGCCAATGAAAGTGACAGGCTTATAACAACAGGAGGTTGCTGTAGATGGCATACGGAGTCTGGGGGGCAGCATTTTTTAACACTGTATAATTTGACGTCTGTGCTGGTGCACGTGTGCGTGTGTTTGATAAAGTGATCTAATTTGCTGAAACATGAAACAAGATTACAAGGGGGGCAGACACCATAACCACATTTGCGTCTGTATTAGACAAATGCTATGGTTCACTTCCCTTAGCTGACATTGTTATGGTGGAGAAATTTGTAAGACTAGGTTCTTAATCAAAGACCATGTTTAAAGCATAAATACAACAGCTTAATGTTTACAAATAGAACCCAATGTTTACAGGCTAATGCAGTTGGACTTTTTCATGATATTACACATGTGGGCAAAATTGTTGGTACCCCTCGGTTAATGAAAGAACAACCCACAATGGTAACAGAAATAACTTACATCTGACAAAAGTAATAATAAATAAAAATTCTATGAAAATGAACAAATGAAAATCAGACATTGCTTTTCAACCATGCTTCAACATTATTCCATGCTTAAAATTATTTTTAAAAATTAACTCCTGAAACAGGCCTGGACAGAAATGATGGTAACCCTGAAAAATGTGACCAAAGGGACATGTTAAATTAAGGTGTGTTCACTAATTAGCATCACAGGTGTCTACAAGCTTGCAATCAGTCAGTGGGCCTATATATACGGCTACAGGTAGTCACTGTGCTGTTTAGTAACAAGGTGTGTATCACACTCAACATGGACCAGAGGAAGCAAAGGAAAGAGTTGTCTCAGGACATTAGAAAGAAAATTATAGACAAGCATGTTAAAGGTAAAGGTTATAAGACCATCTCCAAGCAGCTTGATGTTCCTGTGACTACAGTTGCATTAATTATTCAGAAATCTAAGATCCATCCTGTAGCCAACCTCCCTGGACGTGGACAGAGGAGGAAAACTAATGACGAATCAAAGAGATGGATAATACAAATGGTAACAAAAGAGCCAAGAAAAACTTCTAAAGAGATTAAAGGTGAACTTCAAGCTCAAGGAACATCAGTGTTTGAGCCAAAGTGGACTTAATGGGAGACGACCAAGGAGGACCCCATTGTTAAAAAAGCCAGACTGGAATTTGCCAAACTACATGTTGACAAGCCACAAAGCTTCTGGGAGAATGTCCTATGGACAGATCAGACAAAAATGGAACATTTTGGCAAGGCACATCAGCTCTATGTTCACAGACGGAAAAATGGAGCATATCAAGAAAAGAACACTGTCCCTACTGTGAAACATGGAGGAGGCTCTGTTATGTTCTGGGGTTGCTGGGTGCTGCACCTGGCACAGGGTGTCTTGAATCTGTGCAGGATACAATGAAGTCTCAAGACTATCAAGGAATTCTAGAGAGAAATGTGCTGCCCAGTGTCAGAAAGCTTGGTCTCAGTCGCAGGCCATGGGTCTTGCAACAAAAACACACATCTAAAAACACCCAAGAATGGCTAAGAGGAAAATACTGGACTATTCTGAAGTGGCCTTCTATGAGCCCTTACCTAAATCCAATTGAGCATCTTTGGAAGGAGCTGAAACATGCCGTCTGGAAAAGGCATTTTTCAGGGGTACCATCATTTCTGCCCAGGCCTGTTTCAAGAGTTTATTTTTTTAAATAATTCTGTTGAAGCATGGTTGAAAAGCAATGTCTGACTTTCATTTGTTCATTTTTATATAAATTTTATTTATTATTACTTTTGTCAGATGTAAGTTATTTCTGTTACCATTGTGGGTTGTTTTTTTCATTAACCGAGGGGTACCAACAATTTTGCCCACGTGTGTATCATTCAAAACTTAAAAGCTGAGAAACAAAATAGTTTGTATCAGGGAAAGCTAAATTTTACTTTTTTTCTAAAGAGATGATTTTAACTAACTGTGTAAACATTGTTCATGTTTCCAAATTAAAGTACAATTATTATAGAAATAAAGTTTTAAAATAACCATCTTTAATTTGCTTTACCCAACCTAATCCAACACAGATACATATACCTGTTTATGTATCTACAGTACATCAGATTATCTCTGCCTATTCACACTGAAGTTATAAGGAGGGTTTCATCATGGACTGCTTTTTAAATGAGACACAATACAAGATAGCCGACATCAAGAGAGAACATGGTTTGAAACACAGGTCCGGGGCAGCAACAATAGCACCATCACAAATGTGTAAGTCACCCACGCGCCAGTGCCGCTACCATATTATCATGGATGCTGGCTTTTAAACCATGTGCTGATAACAAGCTGAAGATCTCTCTCCTCTTTAGCCTGCGGAATGTGGCATCCATGATTTCCAAAAAAGAATATCTCACTTGAATTTGTCTGACCACAGAACAGTTTTCTACTTCACCTCAATCCACTGAATGAGCGGTACTTCTGGATCCTGTTTAAATCTGGTTTCTTTTCTGCAAGGAGGTTTGCATTGACTGGTGTTAACAGATAATGGTTTTTGGTGGTGTTTCTGAGCCCATGCAGTGATTTCTACTCCAGAATTGTGTCTTTATTTAATGCAGTGCCTTCTGAGGACTCAAAGATCACAGCCATACAATATTTGTTTAGGACTTGGTCCCTCCCGCATAGAGATTTCTCTGGATTTTCCTGAGACTCTGGAGTATGTATCTTATGTTGAACATTTTTATGAACTACTGTTGCAGTAGTTGGTCTTGTCTTTCACAGAATGGTAAACCCTTCCTCATGTTTACTCCTGAAAGGCTCCGCCTCTCTAGAGTGCTTTTGATATGCAATCATGTTACTGACTATAAAGCTAATTAGTTTTGAGATGTTCCAATGGGTGATTTTTTTAGCATTAGAAAATGTAGGCTAGTGCTGAAAGAAAGCTGTCAATCAAGCTGCTCATTAGACACACCACAGGGCAGTAATTTTTTTACACTGTGCTTTATTGTATTCATATTGTATATTTTTCATTTAAGCTTTGCTGCTTATTATGACATTCAAGTTTATTATCACGCAAACATTTTTAATATTTGAAACTTTGGGAATTTTCTACTGTGAAATATACAGTGATGGCTGTGCTTACATGTTATAGCTGTTACGGTAATAGGAAAAGTTACAACATTTATGTGCGGTGGCTCGCTAGTTGATTTAACTGTTTCATTGCTGTCACTGGGAAAATGTGTTGTAATGTAAGAATACAGTGTGTGAAATATTAATAGGTGTACAATCTCTTCCAATATTATGGCCTCTCTCTTAAATCAGTGTTAGAAGATGAGTAACTAAAACAGAAGGGAAAAAGGTTGGAAAAATAGAGGTTGGAAAATAGTCATGCAGGTATGAAGTAAGACTAATGCTGGTTTCATAATGTCACTCAAGCAACAGAAGTGTGCCATAGGTAAACCATTAATGAACTACCAGGGAAATGTAGGATACGGCCCTTTTAAGCTCTAGAGGACCTGTTAGGTTTCTCATAGCTAGCACTCCACTCGCAGCCCACTAATAACTAGGACTGTAGAAGCCTGAAGCGAGGTGACACTGGGTGAGTGCTGCAGATGCTGCTTGTACAGTACATGCTGAGTGTCCTCATTTGCACACTAAAAGCTAACAATGATCCAGTATGTCGCATCACAGATACTTAACAATGTTGTGTTTGTGCTGAGAAATGTATTTAAAACATGCATTTATATTTACACATCCACATGAGGCTGTTACCCCTTAGCAACCAGTAAATCACGTGTGAAATTGCCCAAGGCTGAATTTGCATTGGCAAGGGACTTAATATGGTTGACTATGTACCAGCACAATTCAGATTTCAAAACATCTCCAGGGTATAAGGTGTAACAAAGAGAGTAATGTCTACTTAAACCTCTACAAAATACATAAGACACAATATAAGCACAACCTGGCAGCTGAATTAGGGGCTTCTTGTCTATCCCCTGGCTTTTAGATTCTCAAAATAATGAGTCTTGGGAAGAATCTAGGACATTACCTTGACAGAAAATAGGACATGAGGAAACCATAATAGAGTGGAGAAGGAAGGGAGGGCAGGGGGCGGAGTAAAAGACTGATTTCATTTAGGCTTGAAATAATTCCAGACTCGAGTCAAACAACTCAATGCATGTGGCCTCCTAGGTAACTGTATTAGAGCCATTAGGACTCAGATCGGGGTCAAGTGTTGGTGACATTTTGTGTCTGTGCCAGATAGAGTGAAGGAGAAGATGAGTTTAGGGGCCGGAAGATAGTAACATTCTGTAATGTTATGGGGTTAAAATGTTCAGGGAACACTAATATTAGTCAAAGCGCGTGCTTCAGCACATCAGTTTTTATCAGCCTATCTGGAAACAAACATTTGTCTATAAAGCCTAAGGCTAGCGAGTCACCTGTAACACGTAGAGCACAATGATCTCTTTAGGATTATGGTTGTGATAGTTTACTGGTATCTATTGGTCACTGGGAGAGCTGTTGATACCCCAGCCTTTTGGCTTTTTGGTGATGACGTCAGTCAAAATACTGCCAAATGCATACTACTCCAGATTGCTGACAGAGTGCCCCACTGCATTTATGTTTAGGAATAAATGAGAGCATGCAGGAGAAATTAACTTGCTAAAACTGCACTAAATGATAAGACTAACACTGATGATGGCTCTGCATGATTATGCTCAAACATAAGCTAGTTTTTCAGGGATCTAAACCATTCTCATTCCCACTATTCGTTAGCCTCAACAGGTCAGGGTTGAAAAAAATAATGATTTATCACTGAAGCTATGCCAGTGCCTAGATGTATTTAGAGTTTCATTAATAAACAATGACAACAAACATTTAAACACAATAAAACAAGTGTTTTTCTTTATCTTATCATTAAAGTTCAAATGTATCTTTAGCTTTGCTTTTAGCATCAAAATGTTTAACATAGTATTTAAAATGAAAATATTTGATAGGTGAAGGGCTAAAACTGCGGGCAACACATTTTTAAGAACTGCTATTTTTGGGTGACCATATTTTGTATTTTATGTTCAATCTAAATATAAATCATCATTTAAAAAAAAAATCAAGTCTAAAATAATATAAACAGGCTTACTGTAGCCCTGTGTGTGTGGAGGGGAATTAACAGAATTCTTTGCACTTTTTGTCAGATTCACGCTTATCTTTCCTCCATTTTCACACTCAAATAAATGTTATCCTCATACCAAAAATGTAATTTTGGATGCATAAAATTCTTAACTCCTCAGATGTGAGTGGCTTGCTGATGGCCTTTTTCAAATTAAAGATTTATTACTATACAGCCACTGATTACTGATGTTTTATTAGGCTGAATGATTTTAATATTGATAAGTCCTGGTAAAGAGCTCAATATCTTTATCGGCTAACAGATATATCGGTCAGGTTGGTTGGGTTGTGCAAACTGAGAAACAAACACGGGTTTAAATTAAAAAGGCACCATCTTTCGCTCCATTCACTCTGTACAGGACACCAGGATCCAGCCAACCAGAGAAGAATACCGAAGTGTCTGGGACAGTACTCTGTTGCCTAGTAACAAATGTAATCATATGAAAGAGCTGACAGCTAATTAAAGGGGGAGGTTCAGTTTTATGATGCTGACCGAATGGAAAACCAGCATTTCAAATGTAGCCATGCAGGAAGATGACATAGACGTGTACATTTTGCTCTTGACAATGAGACAATGCATCTCAAGACATCCCATTGACATGCATTCTGGTATCATCAGCTAATGGACTTTGTGTTTGCTTACTGTAAGCTTCATTTCCATCAGAGCCTGTAATTGACATTTCGATTTCCAAGCTATTTAAAGTATATTCACTGGAGAGCAATAATGTTTTGCATTATACAGTAGAAACCGTTAACAAGCCACTACAGGTAAACAAATGATTCACACATCTAGAAAACAAGCATCCTAACACAGAGAGTCTGTGTCTTCTCTCCGTCCACCACCCAACACATCAATTTTCTCATTTTCTGCTTGGCAGTGGGGGTCCTGGTGTGCCATGGCAGCTTAGATAAACACAACAGAAGCGTGCATCCCTGAAAAGCAGTCACAGCGGCTGAGCTACAGCTTCTAAAGGAGAAAAGATTGGATTTCACCCTTTCTTATCCAAACTAAAGCTATCTTGAAGTTGCTCGCTCTATCAGACATGCCATCTCCCAGTGCTCTTGGATTTAGAACCTGTATCTATACGACTGTCTGTAGGGTCATTTCAAAGACGGAACACAATTTCATCTGGAGATTCGAATTTTATCCTCCAGGGAAAGACTCAGGCTGAAACTTATTTTGAAATTAATCCCTCATTCATTTCAAAATTCCAATTAATTCCTTTCACTTTTCAGCCCACTCATATCTCTGCAGGAGGCCTGTAATTATGACGAAGGTTATCAGCCATAAGCATGACTGCGCAAATGGAATTAATGAACACATGGAAAAAGAGACTTATCTCATGACTCGGGGGGAGAGACAACATCTCTTGGCTCAGAGCTACGGAGGGAATTTCCTCAAAAATCTGAATGAATTAATGACTTTCTGCTTGATTTGCTAAATCTAATGTGCATGAAGCAGCTTCATAGGCATGACTGACGCTATGAAAGTTTTCCAAGCACTTTTCTGATGTTGCTGTCATACTTTCTTAACATCTAATAAATCTTCTCTCATACCCAGTGTATAAGCAGCTGCTCCATCATCAGACTGTGATTGTTCCTGTTTACACTGTTAAAGTTGAAATTGACAGAAAAATGAATCAAACACTGCAAACAATGGGGCAGGGCTGCTAAATACAATAGGGCAACCAATAACAAAAATGGCTTTTTGCATAGATTTATTGACAGTAGTTTTAGCTTGGACCCAGTGATTTCTGCTGCAGAACATAATCACCATGAAACCGAGCCATGTGCAAAATAGCTTATCGCCATGGCTTCATAAAGGGGATCAGACCGGCTCATAAATGCCTGCTGGATGGGATCATCAATTGGCTATGCTATTTTCAAATTACCATGAAATCCTGGGTCAACTTTAGGTAACATATTCCTCCCAGGAATGATCAGACTTGTGAATGCTGCTGTCTCTGGCTCACTATAATAAACTGAAACCTGTCTAGTCTATGTTGTGTAAAGAGACAGCAGACTAGAACCTAATGTTTGTGAAATTGTTGCAAGATGTACAGAAATGATTAGAGGTTATATTTCATATTAGTTTTATGAGGGTTCATTTCATTTTCTGAGGCATGACAAGCTGAAATAGACAAAATCCAATAGTAGTTATCTAACTGTTATTAAACCAATAAATACATCATAATGATAAGTCATATAGTCAACTTTAACTGAAAGTTCAGTTTCAATCTTAAATGAACTGGAATGATTTCAGACTGTGGTACATAAGCTGCAGTGGACCAGTTTTCTACTATTTCCAATGCAGGTATTGATTACAGTTCCATATAGCCAACCTGAATGGGAAAAACATTACAATGGATCCTTTAATGAACAACAAGTTTGATCACAACAGCAGAGAAACAAATAACCACCACTTTCTCTGGGGAAAGAAAGTTACTGCCGCATTTTTCAGTGTAATCTGTATAGACACCTTCTGTAGCACACAGTCGATTAGCACAGACAATTACTATGCAATGCAATTACTATGTAAGGCTAGAAATCCCTATACACACACCTAGAATTAAGCACCTGTCCAATGGCTACCACTGGAAGTCTGTTTCTAGCCTGGCTTTTTTCCTACGTATACACTGTTCTTAAGTATAATCTCCCTAAATGCTGTCCATGGCAGCAACAGCTTTACGATACAGACGAAAACAGGTTTGATTGCATTAAATCACAAAGCTGTTGAACAGATACTATTTACTATAACCAAATCTTCCTGCTTCAAGTAAATTCCAGCATAAAGCTGCATTAAGTTCCATTCATTCTCATATGAGCGTATGTTTAGTGTCCAGTTCTACACTTTCCCAGAGCTGCTTCCACAGCCGCCTGTACTGTTGATAAGGCTGCAGGCCACACTATAGACCCTTATCAGCTACAACGTAGGACATGGTCCAAGGTCTTTATCATCCACTTTCAAGGTCTCCCTTTCTAAAATGAGGCATGCTAAATAAAAGGGGGTGCAGCCTGTGTCTTCCACGATGCACACAATAAGAGGTATAAAAAAAGAGAGAGACAGAAATGGATGATGTAGGTCAAAAGGCTGACCTGTTCTTGACCTGCGGTGAAGGATGATGTGTACAGGGTCTTGCTCTATGTCCTTTATTACTGCTATTCCTTTACATACATGCTCACTGGTGCAACGTGACCTGCACCACTGAATCAGTGCTACTAAAGTAAAAAAGCTCAGTCTCATGTTACAGATCAGAGGCAAGAATAAAGGTACACTTTTAAAAATGAAGGTGAGTGCAATTCTCTTTTTAGTTACCTAAAGAACCTTTCAATTGTCCTTTACATAAGCAGGTTTGCAGGTGAGATGTGTGAATGGGAGAACCTTTAAAGAGTTTCATGAACCTCCACATATACCAAGTAGTTACAGCTTTTTCTTAGAATCATTCTGAAAAAAAAACAGTAATATGTTTTTTTATTTTTTAGTTTACTTGTTTCTTGTTTATCTGTTTATTTATTACTTTTATTACAATTTATGAGTAATTTACTGTTAATTTACATTTTTATAATGATGATACTGTATTTACAGTGTACAGCTCATTAGAATAGTGCTCTAATGTGCTCTCACAGCTGTCTAAGCATCCTCAGTTTTGCTGCATCCAACATGTACAGATACACATGCATATTCTGTACTACTTAGTTAAGCAATACAGTAGATTACAGCAATGGGTCCTAGGTAACTCCAATGTAAAGAGTTCTTTACGGTACATATCTTCAGTGGAAGACACATTTAAGTTCTTTTATTTTTAGGAGTGTCAACATTAACAACTAAACATCTCATAAAGCGATTAGCCTGCCCCTTCTACACTATCTAGCCATGGACTAGCATCCATGGCTGGCCCTGTTATCTGCCCATATGTGCGGGATGGGCTCAGCTGGTGTCTGCAGCATCAGAAGCCTCCCATGAGGATACAGCTCTAATGCTGCTGTTGCTGATTGGTGGGTTTGTGGGTGGTACTGCACTGGGTCCCCCCCACATATCACACACTCTAAATAATGGCTCAGGTTAAAGGTCTAAGCTGGGAAAACACTGCTGTGGGAGATGGGGAAGCAAGCCTTAACAGCATCAGAAAGCGTAATACAGCAGTCCACACCCCATGCACACCTCCAGCTCAGCGACTTCTCGGTATGATGCAGGAGAGCTCAAAGGGCTTTATGTGATGTTAGAATAAATCCTAGATTAGTCTCTGCATGTCGGTCTGGTAATGTTTTAAAGTCACTGGTTTATTTAACATTGCTAGTAAGGAGGTAGATCAACTTAATGACCACCTAAGGCTGCAATGATTGCAACACAGCATCAGAAAGACATTAGCAAATTCATACTGTATTTACAGATAAACTCTTCATTCTTTTCTGAGCATCTCTCATTTACCACCTTTGATAAAACCCACAGCGATCAACAACCACAATGATCTGAGTGCATCCTATCAGAGAAATGTAGGTGGAGAGGGGAAAAGCCTTATGGTATGCATGCGTAAGGGGTTGCCAGGTTTCTGCTTTTGAGCATTTCTCTTTCGCATGCACACACACACACACGCACGTGCACACATGCTCTCACAAATCACAAGTGATCACGTTGTTCTATTTGCATCAGTGCATCATTTTCAATTGCTGTGCAGGTGAGGCCTACAGCTGCATCTCCAACTACTCTGCATCTCCAACTGGTCTCAACACTACATCAAATTAGAGCACCAAGGGGTGCCAATAACATTTTGAATGTACTATTTAGTGCAGCATTATGCAGATTGAGGAGCAGTATGAGTAGGTCCACAGAAAATGTAGGCTATGCTATTGTTCAGGATAAAAGATACGTAAGCCCATTACTTTGCAATTATAGCTATTTTCACATGGTTGCCAGAATGCCAGTACACATAGAGGGTGTATCCGCATGCACTTAAAGAGTGTACCCCACAAAAACAACTTCCAAACTGGTTAAAAATACAAATATACATTAAACCACTAAATTTAATTGATAATGAATACCACCTTCAAGTACCATAAATGTGGACCCTGCAACTGACAGATGTAAAGCAACTTATAAAAATGAAAGTGACTAACTGGCCAACACACTCATACATTTAGCAGGCTGAAAATTGTTCACAAGGGGGCACTATTAGAAGTCCCATGCTTTATAAGCGTCATATTTGAAAGTAAAAGTCATATTTGAGAAAATATGTATAGTAATACCTATCTGTCTCTATATGACTCCTATACAGTACAACCACTAGGCTCATATAGGAAACTCCTATTTTTCAGACTGATCATAATCTTAGTCTGTAGCAGGAATGCTGCTAGTGTATGTTGTCACTAGAGTACTGTTGTATTCAATAAATAACAAAACTATAAATAAATACAACTAAAGAGCCAGAACATTTAATAAAGTCAACTGTTCCTGACAACCAATAAAGCATTGGACCCAAGAAAGATATTTAAACGAGAACGAAATTGTATGTTCACTTGGTTAAGGTTTTAATCAGAAACTTTCCGCCACAAGCATATGCATGCTTCTTTGCCAGTACTTGTCTTTTGTCTTTATTTTTGACATATTTTATGTTTATTACTTGCAGCCAACACCCAGTCCCAGTAGTGGTGATCCTCCTTGATTTAGCAACAAGCAACTAACCTGTCCGGTACTGAATTGAATATCTTTGTTTCAGATGTGTCTACATAATAAAATAAACCTAGAGACAATGACAAGTAAATCTTCGACATGCTTATGGCTACATTAAGAACACCATAAAGCTGTGCTGGAAACATTTTGTTTCAACAGCAACAGTGCGAATGCGGTGGACTGCATCTTCACCAACAGACAACCTCTCCATCCTTACTTATAGAGCCTGTGTTGAATAAAGGATGTCTGTTTGGCTGGAATGTTTGCTCATTATACAGATTGCTCATTAGGCTTATCAGTTAATTGGTAAAGATATACAAAGTAAGCTCACTAGAAACTGTGATTCGATTTGGCATGGACTGTTCAAGCTTCTGTACGTAGGTGATCCAATTCTGTGGAGAATTTCCTGTAGACTGGGATTTTAGCCACTGCTGGTAGACCTGTATGACTGCACACTTCCCTACACCTGTAAACTCAGCTACTTCCTTCATACTATGGCCTTTGTCATGCCCAAATGCAGTCACTCCTTTTAGCCAATCATTGACATCTGCTTTGTTATCCATTTTCCACACATCCAACGAGACATTAAGTGCACTGTACCACCTCTTCTCAATCTACGAATCCTGTCATACACATAGTGGAGGAGTCTGAAGTTACTATCGTCTTAATCACTCAAAACTATTTTTTGTATGCTAAGCTTATATTACAACAGTTAAGCAAAAGATCGACAAAGTACTTACAAGAAAACACACTCCTCAGAGGCTGTTTCAATCCTAAACGCTTACAGCAGAAAAAAACAATTCCTCAGAATCTCACACGACAGCTGGCTTGATATGCCCCAGTTTATGCGAATGATAAACATGCAGTATTCATTAATTATTCAGATAATTCAGCATTCATGCTTTTATGTAATTTGTGATAAAATATGAATGGTTGGTTATTTTGCACTTTCACAAACAGCCTTATTATGAGGGCAGCATGGTGTGGTAGTCACAAGCCAATTCTGCTTTTTTTCCCCCTTCTTTTCCACCTGTCCCCTCTCAGCATGAGGGCTTTGACGGAAGAACGGAACCGATTGAGTTTCACTTTTTCCCAGAGTATGATAAAAGCTTCTCCTGATACAAACAGAGAAGAGGAGTAAAAGTGTGGGAGAAGAAAAACAGTGAAAAGATAAAAATCACCCTCCTTTACAGTGAAGAGCCAGTGCTTAAAATGAAGGAGAGAAAAGTGAAAGGGAAAAGGCTGATAGGGGCGCAACTTCAAAGGGAGAGGGTCTGCTTAGCAGAGAGCCAGAGGCTGTGAGAGAAATCAAAATTGGTGGGGAGAGTGGGGAAAGGGGTTGGCATCATTTTTTCTTGACAGCTGTCCAGGACATGAAGGGAGGAGGGGTTGAAAGTTACAGATTCCTCCTCCCTTTGAACAAAGCAGCTCTGAAGTCTGAATTTTTCATTCAGAATCGCATAATTAACTCGACTCCATATGACTTCGCTTTCTGAATGCTGTTAGATCTGACTGCTGACGGTGAGAGACTGTGACAGGATGTGCGCCTGCGTGTTTGTGTGTTCTGTGTGAAAAAGAGAGGCAGTTCTGACATCTGAAAAAAGACAGAATAATTAATAACTCTGAATCCCACAAGCAAACCCAACCCCCGCCTACTAGAGTGCAGATTAATGATTTAAAGTCATATGGCCAAAAATCAATTTGCTAAATTTTTCCCTCACCTTGAAAGCAGTTGACTTCGTTTACTGAATTTCCAGCCAAAGCTGCTGTTAGGTTTTTAGTTTTCCAGTGCTAGGAATGACAAAATCTAATACAGTGGCATCAGCATAAAGTATGATGCAGGAAACATAGCACTTTAAGCAAATTCACTGAACACGAAAGAACACGAGCAGGAAAGGACTGCCACTCAGCATGACTGAAATTGCTGAGATAGTGGACAAGTCACTTCTAGCCATATACGTACTGTCCATTCTAAGACCACACCAACTACCACAGAGCCTGGCACAGGACAGCACGCATGACACATATAGACATATTTACCACAGCAAATTATTTATAAATGAACAATTTAAAGACACTAATACTGCAAGTATAGCACTTCTGAGAAGCTCCGCCCACTGCACAAGCTTGTAGCAGAGGAATACAAAAGTAGATTATCACTATTTAGTGTGTTCTCCTTTTTATTCCATTCTTGTCAAGAGACTTTATAAAGAAAATTCTCCACACCTCCAAAGTTCAGTTTTAGAAGATTTCAAAAATATTCAAAGGGGTCTGGACTCCGGACTAGGCAGTGGTCAGTCCACCAGGTGTTCAACAGCTTCTGTGTTTGACATGCAAATGTTCTTCTTTGTTTGTCTTTTTCCGTTCACTCAGTAAAGGCTTCTTGATTGCTACCAGTAGTGAGTAGAGTAGCCTAAGTTACTCAAGTAAAAGTATTGCTACTTGGGTAAAATAACCACACAAGTAAAAGTAACTTAAAATAAAACAACCTGTGTAAGTGTACAAATGTATCAGGTACCCAAAACAGTACTGAGTAACTTTAAGAACTGCAGTGGAAGTTCTAGGAAAATCCAGCACAGGAAATGAAAAGCTGATATACTAAATGCTAAAGCACATCACAGGGATGTGACCAATCACAAGGCAGTACAAGTATTGTTGACAACATAAACAAATTAAACACAAAAAAGAACTGATAGCTAAATATGAACAACTAAAAATGTGATTAAAAATGTACACAGTCAAGTCACATTATTATGATCAGAGTGTATCCAGCATATCTGCCGTGTGCAGCACGAACAGAAGCTTCACGGGCTGGGAGTGACTCAGTAAGATCCTGATAGGTTATCACAGGTATCTGGACCCATTCTGAATGCAGTGCATCGAACAGCTGCTGGAGGGTGCATGGTAGAGGATTCATAAAGTGAACACAATGATCAAGGTGGTCCTACAGATGCTCAGTTGGATTCAAGTCTGGGGAATTAGAGGGCCAAGGTAGCACTAGGAAGTCATAGTCATGCTCTTCCAACCAGTGTCAGACATTTGTAGTCATGTGTCATGTCACATTGTCCTGCTCTGAGATCCCAGGAAAGAATGTAATCTGCCCAGTCAAAATATGAACTCATACCCATTTGGTTGACAGTGCCTTCCACGTGAAGGCCCAGAGTATACAATGAAAACATTACTACCTGACACACGGATATGTTGGTTGTCCAAACAAAGCAAAAAAAGCAGAACCTGTCCCTGAAGACGACCTGCAACCATTCTGTGGCCAACCAGTCATGACACCACTGCAGTGTTTGGCGATGTGGACGTGGTGTTAAGGACAGTCATCAAAACAGTCTGCAGGCATGTAGCACTGCTTTGTGCAGCTGCCTGCCAACGGCCAACAGGATGACTCATGGAGGGCATCACTGCTTGCTGAATGTTCGCAGTCGTGGCTGTTGGGTCACTGTGCGCACACACTATGTCCATTGGCCCGCTCTGCTTCCCTACGATGCAACCCCTCTCAAATTCTATGAGTTTTCGAACTCTTCTCTGAAGCATACTTCAAATGCAAAGGATGCTACCAACACAACAGGGTGAGTCAGAATGAAAAGCGCGCACAACAGGACAACCTCCTAATCATCATTTGCATGTCTCATGATGTCAAACCTACACAGCAAGCCTCATTCCTGTTGGTTGATTCCCTCTTTTGATGATGTAACCATAACCAAAGGCACTGGCGGCATTCTTTCTGTACTTTTGTCCATATTTAGAGAACAGTTATAGAGAACTGTATCTGACATATGCATGGCTGTTTGAGATGTGTGCAATCTTCCTCATAAATCCAAGAAACTATGTGCGTCAGACATGCCTCAGCTAATCAACTGCATCTGAGGTGAGATGAAAATTCCATAAACTTGATTTTTGTCATTATTGCTTTAAAGATCATTATCAGGCAGACTAAGCCACATAATGTGAAACACCTCTCATAAAGGTCCTTCACTGTTCACCGGGCTGACTGAAGGTCATCTTCACATAAGTGGCAAGGCTTAATATAATATAAACCTGCAATGCACTTTCTCCCTAACACAGTCTTCTACCCGACACAGCAATCAATAAAGTATCAGACAGGGCCAATTACACTAGTGCGCAGCATAATCATATCAAAAGAACAGTCAAATAAATGAAGAGCTAAATCAAATAAAGGACACTTGGGAGTGCACTAGTGCAGCAGTCTGGCAGAAACAAAGCCCGCCAGGAGTGATTAAAAAGCTATTATATGTAGATCCTATATACTATATACTGTAGCATTACAGACATAGTGATTACATGTTTGTGTTTGTACAGTCACCAATGAGAAGTAAGACTGTAGTGAATGATGTGAGTTTAAATGCAATTATGCAATTTAAAGAAGAGATGCTAACATGATAATGCTCAGAAAACTGTTCCAGGGCCAAATTCTGAACCCTCTCTTTGTGCTTTGTGCACTTTACGTAGTTTTGCAAGGTGTATTTGCATGTCTGTGTGACTGTGTGTGTGTGTGTGTGTATGTGTGTCGAGTAGATATGCTCATCCTTCTGTCATCGTCTCCACTCTCCAAAATCCTTTTCTCCTCCATTATTCACAACCTGCGGGGGATAAGCGGCAGGGTGCCCCCACACACTCAGACACTGGAGTGAAAAAATAAGATAAAGAGAGACACAACTGAAAGGCAGAGAGAGAGAGAGAGCGAATCATTATTACTATGATTATAGCTGTGTTTGTCATTAATGCTGCTGTTGTTATTGTTGTGGTCATTGTTCTTGCTAGACTCTGCCTATGTAATAATGCTATAGTGCACTGAAGTGAATAAATAATAAGAGAAAGGAAGAGACGAAAGGCGACTGAAAGAGAAGGAGGGGAAGACACAAAGACAGAGGGGAGAGGAGGTTTTGGGAGTTCTGCCTCTGAGATTGTAATAATATTTTAATAAACACAGCGAGGAAGAGGAAAGAACAGCATAATCATCCTTTTCGATTTTAGTTTCCATTATTTTTCCTTTGTTGCAGTTTTCTGAAGACACTGGGCACAGAACAGTTTCTTCAGAAAGCAGCACAAGCTTTAACACACTTAGCACAGCAATAGCAGATGCAGGGATGCTAAACAAATCCAAATGAATGCAATTACAACTTACTGTGAGTTGTAAAAATGAACAACTGATGAACAAAAGCTGAACACTACAGGCAGATAACAGTGGTGTTATGCTCCATTCTAACTCCCCTTGACTTGCCTTTCACGCAGGTCCACAGACATGTAAACGTTAAAGTACCATTTGTGCCCTTTCCTTCTATAAATGCTATTTCTATAAATAACTACTTCATCTTAGATTTTTTACTTTTTCAAATGAAAATAAACGAATTCTCAAATATAATCTGCAGTTTATATGCCCACTTGACATGTCTGCATGCAGAGGGGAATAAATAGCTGCCTGAGGTGTTAAAGGTGAACTCTACCAGTTTAAAAAAATAATAATTCAGCCCTTCAGATGTAAACAGAGTGGCTTGGCATGAAATGGTTTACTGTAGAGAAGCATACATTCCAGTGAAGGTGATGGGAATCAGGGCACAGAAGGTCACAAACACAAATATAACCATTTCATTTACTATTCAAATCCATCAGTGAGCTTCTCACACCAAACGACTCTAAAAGGTTTTGTTTGCATCTGAACTGTTTAATTGTGTTGAATTTTTAAAGAATTTTCATTATTAACATTAAGGCCACATGTTGGGTTGGTTCTGGCCCAGACATGGCCAGGCCCTCAGCCCAGCTCTGGCCCACTCACTGTAAAGTGAGCAGAACCTACAGATGTAGCCTAGAATTGGCCTACACATTGCTTTTGGAAAGATCTAACCTAAGACACTGTCGACTATAAGCATATCAGAAAGAGCACAAATACCCCACTCCTGGCCCACTCTCTGTATTGTCTGCCAGCTGCTGTTTCTTGTGTCAGCGTGCTTTCATCTTTAATGCCTACCAAATCACATTTGAATATAAATCCATTCCTAACATCAATGGTTTGATATAGGGAAGTGTATCATGTAAGCTTTTAACTTGTGAGCCATATTAGCAATGTTAATAAAAAGGTAAGCTACAATAAAACGGTAAATAATTTAATTATCCATAATTAACACTAAAACTTATAATAAGCAACCGTGTAACCTTTTTAAAGCGACACCTATGCCTCAGATAGCCTGGACTGTATTAACAGTAATGCTGTTTGATCTAAAGATACCAAAGGGACTATGCTGAGAGAGGTTAGTATGTGTCGGAGATGTGTAAATGTGTTGACACATCACAAAGAAATACAATACAGGTTATTTTTGCATTATAGTGTGTGGATAGGAGAGGGCGTGTCATGAAATTACTGTATCGAGCTCTTAATTTTTAACTCAGTGCTCCCTGATATGTGCCCTTTAAGTGCTTTAACCAGCCTCTGATTGCAGCTACTCTATGAGTGACCGCAAAGCCCCACTTTTCACAAACATTTTCAGCTTTAACACAATGCAAGATGAATACAAATGAACAGCAGCAGCAGGCATGTTGGCTGGCATGAGGGTGACTACCTGAAACCTAGAGAGGGAGAGAGAGAGACGCACAGCGAGTGATCACATGTACCCTGTACGCAGTGCTGTCTGACTCTACAGACAGGGAAGTGAGCAGCAGTGACTCGCAGTCATGATTAGTGTGATTAACGTCAACTCAGCTGCTGCCTGGGCGACAGCCCTGCTGACCTGCCTCTGTTTCCTACAATCCCAAACTCCCTCTCTCTCTCTCATCCTCTCTACCCTCCACTCTTCCTTACTGTCTCTCTTTTTAACTGTCTTTCTCTGTCATCTTCTTCCTGTTCTCTCTCTGTGGTATTCCCACCCTTCCTCTCTTATTCACTGTATTGATCAGTCAATTCTCTTTGTCTGTATTCCTCTCTAACACTCTTTCTATTCCTCATCTCAGTCTCTCATTCATCCCTATCCTTCTCTCTTTTTATCTCTCTCCTTTTTCTTGTTTCTTTGCCTCTCTGTATCTCTTCTCTCTCTCTTTGTTTCTCTTTCTGCTTTCTTTCTTTATCTCTCAATCTCTCCTCTTTGTTTCTCTTTCCATCTCCCTCCCATCCTCTTGCCCTCTGTCTTTCCATATCTCTCTCCTTATGTCTTCTCTGTGTACTCCTCTCTCTTTATTTTTTTTCTTTCTCTTTCTCTCTCTCTCTCTCTCTCTCTCTCTCATTTTGTATCTCTCTCTGTCTCTTTGTATTATTCTCTCTCTGTATTACGCTCCTTTAATCTCCAACCTCCTTCAATGTCTTTTCTTTATTGTTTTTTCTCTTTCTCTCGCTATCTGTACCTCTCTGTAACTATCCCCCTCAATTTCTCTCTATCCTTCCATTGCTGTTCTTTCACTCTCTCAATCTCTCTCGCATTCTCTCTCTGTATCTCTCTCTCTGTCCTTTCTTTGGTCTTTGGTCCTCTCGCTCTCTCTCTCTCTCTCTCTCTCTCTCTCTCTCTCTCTCTCTCTCTCTCTCTCTTTCTCTCTTTCTCTCTCTCCCACAGCGCTTAATTAAGCAGCAGGAAAGAGGGTCTCTGACTATTTCTGTCTCGCTCTGCTCTGGGCTTTTGGGTCAGCAGGGCTGAAGTCAAATTCAAATGAGGTGCACTATGTAAGTAACTGATATAGAACAACAACATTAGTTAAAACTGGATATTCTAACATGAACAAGCAGTAATAACTGTGTTATTGCCAATTTAACTTTCAAATAAATACTAAAAATAAACACTTCTGATACTGTTCAAAATTCCCAGAGCACATTTACTTTGTGCATAGCTGTGCCCATCATATGACGGCATGCATACAGCAGCAGACAGATCCTCAAAAAAAGCCTCACCTCTCACTCGAAGCCCAGATAACAGAATTGAAGCTATATATATATATTCCTAGAAGAACCAGTTCATTAGAAAAAACCATCATGCCTGAGTTACAGGTAAAACATTTAGATGACGACCAGCAACAGGATGGATGGAAATGAACAGAAAACTAGAGAAACACTGTCTATATGGCCACCCGGACTCAGAAATGACTTGAAAGCACTTATAAAAATAATACTGCTGTACACTCCACCATTGTGTGTGTGTGTGTGTGTGTGCTGCCGTGCAGTATTTCCAGCCAATGTATGTGTGTGAGTGGGAGTCTTATCTACTCTTGTTAATTGGAAGAGAGTCACAGAGGACAGTTCTGTCATCAGCATCTCGTCCTTCAGAAGCTTTTAAGCGGACCCCTGAAAGATTCACCCACATACCACCCTAAACTAGTTCACCCAGCTATATCCTAAAAGCTATCTCCTTTTCTTTTACACAGAAATGCACTGGAATGGCTGCACTAGCTGCAAAGCACTGACATTATGTATTAAGCAGGGAAATGCTAAATAAGTGACAGAAAGTTCTTCAAGGTTTAACTCTCTCAGGTATGCACCCTGCTGTGTATGTCAGTGAAGGCTGAGAATAACAAGAACACTTACACCATAATTATACTAAATCTCAGGCAACATAACAGCAGAAGACATAAATGATTTGATGTGAGTGGCACACACACCCACACACAGCAAATGTCTTTACACACCCGGCTCATCATTCTGATATCAAGAGTATTACTGTATTACTCAGTCGATTTGGTTCATTTCTCAGATCAGAAAACTGTTCATTCAGTCTCCACATCTCCTTGTCACTTGTGCACATCATTAATAGCATTTCTCATTGTGTTTCACATTTTGCAAATGCTTTTGTACATTCATGCAAATGGTCATGTACAATTGTCTGCTATTTTTTGCATTATGAATTGCCTATGTCATGTTTATCAAAATGTGTTTTACTGATCGTCTGTTGAATTGTCTTACCCTCCGAAACATTTAGTCATTACATGCAAAAGTGCTGAACATGTTGTCATAATCTCAGGCATAATTTGTACATTCTATGAAACGTTTTTGGTAAATTTTGGTAATTTATCCTAAATTGACTAAATCATTCTCATGTGAATCTTGGCTTTTAGTTAAGAAGGGAAATTTGTAAAAGTTTAGATCAACCAATGGTCAAACATAAAACATTGCAGTGTCACAAAGTCTCACCATGGAAAGACAAGGCCATGTACAGGGTGAACAGCCAAGAAGAAGGGTAAGGCTGCGTGGTGAAAGGGTGAGGGGAGAAAACAGAGGAAGAGGTAGGACAGTCCATACTTATAGGCTTAAAATCCCAGATGAAATACGGGCAAAATTGTGGACCATGTTTTAAACCATGATCTTACAATGGTTGAAGCTGGTCGCCAGGTGCAGTCGAATATTGGAAGAACAATTGTGTCTTCAATCGTTTCGTAGAGAAAACTGGTATGCAGTTCACAAATGTGCACGCTGCTGTAATGCTGCACAGTGACATACATTTTGAAATGTTATTCAATCTTATGTTTTGCATTTTTGCATTCTTATACCATATAGGACTGCAAGACTAGCTCATGGGGTGGCAGAGGTCCCATTTTCACACCTCAACAAGAGGAGGCTATAGGTGCTATGGTCGTAGCAAATAATGCCAGAAGGCTGAGGGGGATCCAGCAAGCCATTATACAGGACAACAATGTTTTTCAAAATATTCAATCTGTAAGCATCTCCACCATTGACCGGGTTATAAACAACACCAGATGAGTATGAAGATTTTTTGAGAAAAACTGTAATAGAGAGTTGTTCCCCCTATGCTGCAGTGACAGCCTCTTCTCTTCAGAGATAGCTTTACATTAGATGTTGGAACACTGTTGTGTGGATTTGACTGCATTCACAAGAGGTCAGGTAATGGATGAGTAGTTCTGGATAACAAATTCCAGTCAAAAGGATTCTCTGTAGCCCCATCCCTCTAGAAAACACAGTTCCATAGCAGTCAAAAGCTTTATTTTGTATTTTGCTGTTTATCCATAGCTCTTCCATGAGCACTGCCCAGTGATGTACCCATTTACAAGCAGCGTGCTTGGCTTGTAAATGGGTACTTCAGACTAAATGTGCTTCTGTAGGAAATAAATTCACAGCATTGCAGTAGCCGGAAATAACTTTGGATTTACCAAGAGAGCAATCAACGGAACTTACCATTAAAAAAACAGTATTTGAACGAGACAGCTACAGCCACAGAGTCACACTGCTATACAGTGCCTGCAGCAGCTCTGCTTTAGGGTGGAACTATGAATGATTTGAAGGACTAAACTAAAAAGCTATATCCCTGATGTCACCATAATATGTAATAGTAAAACTCAGTTATCTTTCTTAAAGATGCCATATTTACGGTAATAATTAGTCATGCTCTCTGGTAGGATGATAGTTAGGCATGATTGTTTCTTTCTGATTTTAAGTTTCATTTTTGTCTTTGTCCAGTACCAGTTAGTAAAAACCTCTAATACCAAGGGGCTGGAGGTTAGGGAACCTGCCTCGTAACTGGAGGGTTGCTGGTTGGATCCCCTAACAGCAACGACTGAAGTGCCCTTGAGCAAGTCACCTAACCCACAAATGACCCCGGGTGCCGTGGGTAGGGCTGCTCACTGCCCCCTAGTGTGTGTGTGTATGTGGGTTTTTCACTTCATGGATGGGTTAAATGCAGAATACAAATTCCCCTGTGTGCAAAATCACAAATGGCAAAAACTGACCCTAAACTCTCTTCTTAGGGAATAATTGGCCTCATCTACAAATAAAGCCATTTTAAGTAGCATTTACAGATACTACAGAAACTACATCTGACAATCTGTGGTCAGCTCTAGGATTTAGAGAATAAACTCTGGGCCTAAACTGCAGTAATGATCAAGAATGTACCGACGACTAAATAAAGTTGTTTCATTTTTTGCTGTTCACCATATTTGATTTCATGCCATAGCAGAGGGATTTCAATTGTATCAAGTTCATCAGCTACAAAAAATTCTAACGCTCCAACATCTGTCATTAGCCTACACAGTTTGCAGGTGGAGACTGCCTGAGCCTCTAACATTCACTCGCCATTGTAACCGGCTACTCTCGCTGACCATGGTCACAATTTTGAACAAGCCTTATGAGAGAGCAGTTACACCAAAATTGCCCTATACCAGTCATACCACAAAACACGCAAGCTACTTTTCCACAGAAGTCCAACCAATATAAACACTAGCTAGTTAAATAAAGTTCAAAAGAAAAGTGAACAGTGAGTTTTCTTATCATTACAGGGCACATATTATGGTAGTGCTTTAACTAGCTTCAACAAACAACAGACAGTTCAGTTAATACAGCTAAATGTTATTTAAAAATGTAGTGTGTGTTCTCTGGCCCCCAGCTTTGTTTAATATGGCCCTTTAAGTGAGTTTGATGCCACCAGTTTACAATGAGACATTATACTCAACAATAAACATTGTCATACACCTTTATCTTATTGATTGATTGTTTCTGATATATATAACTCTCAGATTATTCTTGTTTAATATAATGTACATATCAGAGAATCTCTACAGATCCCTCTAGTCTCTGTATATTCTGGAGTTTTAATGTCTTTAGTTAGTATGTATATTAATGCTGTTCTCACCACAAGCACTTCAATGCATAAATGTCCTGACATGTTGTGCAAATGATAAATCTGATACTGTTTGGGTACTGGATTTCCAGTTACCCTGATATTGTAGTGCCCTGGTGGTATGTGTGTTGTGATATGAGTGGTGTTGCCGATGGTCTGCAAGGTTGAAAGTGGTCCAGCTGTGGTCATAAACTGATGAAAGACTCTATGAATGCTAACATGAACTGTGCATTCACAGATGAGCTACACTGTGTTATTGCACATCTGCAAAGGTGAATCTACAATATTGGTGTCTCTAATAAAAAGTCCAGTCAGTACACATTGTCAGTGTAGACAAACCGGCATCCTCTAACTGACTAAGCTGCATATGGCGCGACCCACCAAGAGGTGGGGGGAAGGGTGTCCTACTGCTCTTAGCAATTAAACTGACCTTTAGAATAGTCACTCACATTTCCATGACACAATCAGACGGGACAGAAGCCCTTCTCTGTGGGCACATGCTCCAGCTTTCTTGCTCATGCCAAAGCAATGACCTCGACAGATGATGGCCACCAGGAGCCCCACCAGGATATGCTTAGCTTTCGCATTCACTCTTGGCACCAGAAATGGAAACAGTGCATTGGACTTCACTGCTTTGTGTTCACACATTTGAGAGTAGAGCGAATAGATAACCATAGCTGCATTTATTTTTCTGTGGGAGGAAAAAATTACAGCCATCTCTCAGCTCTGCATCAAAGCCGTGGCTGGAGAGGCATTGCACCATGAATATTCATGCATTCTATGCAAATACAAGCAATATTATTTTGCCATTAAATTCAGGTTCTCACACTATTCCCTCAGCATCCTCTGAGTCTCTCCTGTGAGCTGACTTCAGATCTCTCCCAGCACTGCTGACTGACATGGACGGGCTGTGTTTGATCACTCTGCTGTCAAGACTGACAGTTTGGAGATGATGCAAATAAACAACGGCCTTTCACTACTGTTATATTTTGAGAGAGCTACAGCTGCCATATGCTTATAAGCTTCCTTGATATACTTGTTATGATGGAACGAAAGCTGCACTGGAGATCTTTGCTGGCCAATTAGTACACAGTTCACAGGTACACTGCACTGCTGGAAGTGCTGCAGACCACCAGCCAGTAAAACAGACATTTATAGAGTGGGAGGGGTGTGAGCACAGTATTTGCTATGCCAATGGAGTACACTAAGGCACACAACATAAACTGCAGAAGCTACCTACTACTACAGTGCTGTTAATGGTCTTATAATCAGAATATCCTTCTCCCATAGTGTTCTTACATACACTCATTAGCAAAGGAAGTGCACTCAGCACCCAGAAAGAAGTGTCAGATTGCAGTGCTATTTGGGTGGAAGATAAAGGAACAGTAAATTATAATACATTTACTGATATGGGCAATATTTATTGAGGTCCAGAAACAAAAGTAGTGTCTCTCAGTATGGCGTCGGGCCTCCATGTTTGTTAATGCAACAAGCCAGACGTCTCAGAACAGAGCTGTAGAGCTTCCTGGTGTCCTGTAATAATCCATCCATCCATGCATGTATCTGTGTGTTCAAGGACAAGCAATGCCTCAGTCAGACAAACACACACATGTTAATGATCTATATTGATCTGAGCAGGTGTTACTAGCCCAGCCACATTGTATATTACCCAATACCTTTTAGCCTAAAACAGAGGATGTAGAAGATATGCTATATGCCAAAAGTGACGCTGCATTTACATGTTGTTGTTGAAAAAAGCATTGCCCTGTATCTTATAGTGGTACAAGATCAATGGGCAACATCATGTTGTATAAATGCTGCTACGGTGACAGCATCACGAAGGAATTATCATCAGAAGAGGATTTTACTCGTGTCAGTTGTTTATTTAAGGTGGTACTCCTTTAGTTGTTGTTGAATTACTACTGGACATCAACAAGAAGATGGTTGGCATCCATGGCTCTCAAACCAAATCAATGTTTGGTTTATTCTACCACCACAGTTAATGGAAAAGCTGCAGTATGTTGTCACTGGTAATGCCAGAACTGTCTGCAGATGTTCCATGAAAAACAACCTCCTACCGTTAACAGCGGTATTAAACCAGATAAATTCACTATAATACAATAATATGGAATGTTTTATTCTATAAAAGTAACTAAACCTGTTGTTTTTCTGCAATGCTTCCTCCACAGCTACAGCTGGGTTCTGTACTACCTGCTGGGCAGCAGAGCACAGTTGCGTTTAGCCAGCTATGCCAGTCTTTGATGCATTGTTCTTTGACCAAAACATAAGACATCGGCTCTTCACTGTCTTGTGGTGGGGTAGACTACCTATAATACCCCAACCTCTTACACACATACAAAGTTAGATTAATCTAACACATGCAACAATTCCCTAACAGACTGAATGGCAAAATATTTTGTAAAGCTTGTCTTAGCACCAGTAGAACACATTTGTGGGTCAAGCATGGGTAGGACAATTAGAGTGGCGTGACCATCTTCCCAGATTCTGCATGCTATATGTTATGGCTATAGTACGGTATTCATGCTCTTGTTTTACACATTCCAGAGGTCATGATGTCTAAGTATTAATTAGTGTTCCTCTCTTTATAGGCTGCTCAATGTCAACATGCAGAAAACAAACATTTATGTGAGCTAATGCTGAACGAGCCATGAAAAAGAATGGTGGCAGGCTAATGAGCAATTATGAAGCTACCAGTCCAGCTCTGTAACCACTAACCTGCAGCAATTATGCCCAGACAGTTTGACCCCAGCCTGTTAGCTCTGCTTCATAAATGTAATGCTTTGCTTGAGAGACAGGCGAGCATTGGGAAATCATGAACATTTAATCCAATGAGAGCATATCCAAATTACACTGTCACACACACTTGAGTTTAATAATTCATTTGGCTCATTTCTAAAGTGTCAGTCAGAAGGGCACTTTGCAGAACCTCGAACTGCCCGATTTGCATGGGCTTTTTTGTGATTATGTGTAAGTGTGAGGCTGGGGTGGTTCCCCCCCGAAAAGAATGAGTCTCGTAGCTGACATTTCACGCTTCAGAGTGACAGTGTGTTGGACCGCAGGCTACAGTCTGCCACAAAGTCCTCACTGCCTGTCACTCCGCATGTGACACGGACGCTTTCATAAAGAGACTGAGCTCGCTCTCTTCCTCTATTCCCCCTCCGCACACACCAACAGCTGACAGCACCACTTACACACAGACACACAGACCCTGCTAAATCAGCCATCAGGCAGCGGATGGCCTGAGGACAAAATGTGTGAATCTTGGTGCATGTCCTTAACAAAGACCCTGCTATTATTCTGACATTAAGATTGTATATACGGCTTCAGAAATCTGAGACCATGTTGAGTTGTAAGTCTAGAAATAACAGAATGTTTTAGAATTATAGAAAATAATCTATGTCGAAAAAGTTATGACACAACAATGAAGAAATATAAGACCTGAGCTATTCTGTGGTCACTATTCCAATTTAAGCCGATTTGGACAAACTGAAAAAGGATTTTCACAAAGAGGTCACACTGGTTTTTAAATCTTAACATTTCAGTATAAACATGTTTTCAGACAGCCATTGATTTGTCTACTCATCAGACAATCTTAACTTGTGCCTATGCCAGCCTGAGAGGGGGACATTTGAAATAGTAAAAAAATTCTGAAATTCCAGGACGTTTTTCTTTTCCTTCAAATAGTTATGCTGTTCATATCACAGGTAATATAAAGCATTGTATTAGGAAAATACAAACATTTTCAGTATCTTAGGCTTCTGGACACCACTGTATTAAGACACAATAAGCCAAACATTGTGATTATGTTAACTACCTGTGGAGGACTATCCACTGACTTTCTTGTTCACAGTGGTGATGATAGGATCCAGACGTCTGAATGCCTCTAAAGGCTAAATCACAGTTACAAATACACTTACTGATTCCTGATACATTGTTTCACTCTAGTTTTGAGATTATTTTTACTTCTATGCATTATATGAATACAGCATTACTTGCAGTTTGCATTATCACAAGATAACATGACGACTGGACCAACAGAATGGCCCACAATTGCTTGGAAAAAATTAAAATTAAATTAGGATTTTGCTCTCTCTTGTAAAGCTGCCATTTTGGTGATACTTGATTTTCCTTGGAAAGTGACAAAATCTACACATACATGCAGTGCATTACATGAAAAAATCTTATTGTTTCCAGATTTATCAGTATTTTACCATTTAATATGGCATATAAAACCCACAAGGCATGTGTAGGTGGTTTTAGAAGGAAATAAAATGCGGAGGTGTAGCCAAGGGGTGGTCAGAGGTGTCCAGTGTCATCCTAGAATGCAGCACAGCCACTCTAGTGGAAGCTAAACCATCAGCAATCATTAGTAAAGCTTCGGTTACACTTTATGTTGAAAATGTACTGGGGGAATTCACTTATCAGAAGTAATGATGCTGTGAAAGGCTACATGGTTCAGCAAACAGGTGAGTGAATGTGTGCTGGGTCTTTCGTCAGTGCTGCTAAATGAAGAAATAAGTTCACTACATGGATAAATAGCTTAAATGCTTTACCATAGTAGCTAATCTCCTTTTTCCAGTTGAACACATGCAAGCATTCCTTTATATAGTGCTGCCTGGCAAGCTTTGTAATCATTAGTCTCAGGCATAACCTGTAGAGAGAGCATCTGAAATCAATCACTTCTATAGTCTGTCTATATGAAGTAATTCATTACTGGATTTAAGCTGATATGCTGTTTGAGCCATGCATGAATGTTGGTCATAATTAACTATGTGCAGAGTAAAATCACTTTGAATATAACTTTAATAGAGTAATGATATTCTTGTTTATTGTTTCCTAGCAGTGCGCCAGACTCAATACAGGTCTCACCTGACAACACCATTCTAACAGTTCTAGCTAAGCTCTTGATAAACAGTTGCATTGTACACATCTGCTGACAGGTTCCAACCATGTGTTCTCTATAACACGCCATATCGCACCAAAACACCCTGACTGACTCTGTGTAGGTCTCTTGAAATATGAGAAACAAAATAAGCAGTTATTCAGTAGTACCCTGTTATTCAAGTTATGTTCTCAAACACAGACAGGAAAGGAAACCCTCCTTCACCTGCACAGTGAAACTCATATAACCACTCAGGTAGAAACAAAGCCAGAGGAGTGGACCGCCGGAAACCTCTGCCTGTAGAACTACTTCATATCCACTGTACACACATGGTTTACAGCAATGCTGTTGTCTGTCTAAGGGATTACAAGTTCGGCTGGTTACAGGTCGGATGTGCCGATCGACTCACAGCGTTACCGTGTCATTCATGACGGACCTGGTCACCGCTAACACTGCTCACTACTCACTTTCGTGCTTGGAGGTTCCCCATGTGTGCCGCGGAACTCCCGGACTTTTGATGATGGCCCTGCCGGCGGATTTTAACGCATCCATGCCGTAGAGGTGTTCGCCTGCCAGATGGAATCCACCTCCTCCTCCTCCTCCGCCTCCTCCTCCTGCTCGGGCTGGGAGCGCTGGAGCAGCCTGTGAAGGAAGAGTGGACGGAGCGAGAGACTACAGGAGAGCAGCGCTACAGAGCAGGCTGTGGGGTTGTGCGTGTGAGGAGCTCCGCTGAAGCCCTCATCAGGACGATGCTGAGAGGACAGCGCCGTTAACCCTTTCCTTCCCTATCCGGGCGCAGTGTGTGAAGAAGAGAAAGTGTGCGCCCGCGCTGGCCACGCCCATCTCCGAGCTAACACTGGGACTGCGGAGGGAGTCCCGTTTGCAGCCAGCAGGCTGACCACCAATACAGACCCTCAGCCTAGGGGACCAAATGGTGCCGTGAAGCCTGTAAAAGATTTGTGTTAATGTTTCTATATGTGTAGGGTATATAGACTTATGGTCTTTCTTTTGACTGCATCACTGTAGGTGTGAGGTGTCTAGACAAACCTTTTGCTTACTGAATTCTGCTACTTTAAGGTGCACCAGCTACTAGAAGACCTGTGGATGTCCTGTGGAAATGTGGGACTATGTTCTCTTTGAATGATAGAGATTCGTCTAGTACCTTTGGGTTGGAGTTGGAGTGCAGTAGCACTGATGCATTTGTGGTGCTCTTTGTGTGCTAGTCTGCCTGATGTTTAATAAAGGAATAGGCAAGAGAGCACAGTGGCAATACGGGGATGTGTTTAATTCCCAGCCAGGCCATCCAGAGTCCTTTCTGAGTGGGGTTTGCATGTTCTCCCTGTGTCTGCAAAGGTTTCCTCCCACCGTTAAAACACATGCTGTCAGGTGAACTGGAGATGCTAAATTGACACTAGTTGTGTGTGTGTCTGCCCTGTGAAGGACTGGTGGCTTGTCTGGGGTGTTTCCCGCCTTTTGCATAATGAGCGCTGGTATAGATTAAAGCACTCCCCACAATCCAGACAAGTAAGCGACTAAGAGAAGAATAAATTAATGTATGGTTTAATGACATAATGTTTATTTTGAGAAATTTATTGTTGTTTTTAGACAAAAACTATTTCTATAATGGTCAAATAGTATCCTCAAGTATGACAACCAGATTTTTGGAATGAAAGCCAAGGAAATTTACAGTTCAGTGGTCAAAATGTCAGTAAAACATATTCAATGTTTTTATGTATGAAATCAAATTTAAAAAGGTTGTATGTATTTTACCATGGTAGCTGTTGTACTGTAATAAACTATGCAGAATGTCTACAGATAAAACTGATTACTAACCAAGTAACTTAGTAAACATTCAGTATTTAGTAAGAATGTTCAAGAGACTAGACCTAATTCTAATAGCATAGGCAGTGATAAGACAAGATAATGTTTACCACAGAAGATTCAATGGTTGTAAGAGCCCACATCTATATCTCAATATACAGTATATAGTGTAATAGCCAGAATCTAAACTCACCCCTGGGCTACCTCCAGTTCTGGAAAGATGGAGATGGCTGCTTTTTGCCCCTTTTAACCCCTGTGTTAATCTAGTGTCTTGAAATGACCTTTGTGGTGATGTTGTGGACTTGACACTTGCTAGCTTCTGGTTGACTTTTACACAGCAGTGCTCTCTAAAATTAACCTAGCAAGTGATAGAAGTGGTCAGCAGCTAGTATCCTCTGTTGGCCTAAACAAGGACAAATGGCTGCAAGTGACTGCTGTCAGGTCTTAGGATTTTCTGGTGTGTTTCCGTGGACAGCTCCAGGCATGTGGATGCCTGGTCACCCTACCCTAACATCTGTTTGGAAAGATACTGTTGCATTTTCAACATGTAAGCCATATAGCCATCATTTGGTGATGCAAGTTGATACAAACTGATATCCAAATAAGAGTCTGTACTCCTAAACAAAGAAAAACAAACGATGACTTTTACAATACCGGCTAGCAATGTATATGTGTAACTGAGAATGTATTTGTTTTAGGGTTTTTTTTTTTTTCATTTTAAATTCATTCATCACATTTTTATAAATGTCTCATTTCTGGGCTATTTTTGTTTACCCTGTCAGCAAAACAAAATCTCTTATAGGTATGGACTCATACAGTAGCTGGTTCTAAGTCTACAGGCATGAGGTTATGATCTATAGATCATTAATTTAATTCTAGATGTTAGCCTATAATAAAAGCCTCCGGGATCTAGTTTATTTATGGGGTGATCTCCTGTTTCACTTTGGTTTTTAGTTACATATCTACATTTAATGTCCTTATTTGAAAGATGTAACAGGACAAAAACACAATCATAGTTGAGAAGCTTAGCTACTGTTATCAAGAAGATCCTAAAAGTTACAAAAGAACTGGGCTGTGGCTCTATGGTTGACAAAAAGGCAAATCACAATAACCCTTTCAGAACAGCATACATTTGTAGGGCAATGTGTCCCGAATAATCCTTAAGCTGTTTTAGCTGCTGTGTCAGTTTAGATGCCTTGTTGTTTTGTGGGTGTAATTTAACGTATTTCTAAATTCTCCAAAGAAACTTACTCATTTACTCACCGCAACGTTCAATTTTGCTCTTAGTGTGCCCAGACTCAGCACTGTCTCATACATTCCAAGGTCTGTCCTATAGCTCCCTCTTTTGTGCCCTGCATGGTTACTACAGCACTGCGAAACAGCACAGCACTGTGACCAAGTGCAGACAACAAGATTTAATAGGCACAATATGCAGTCAGGTAAAGTTTGACATGTTTATTATGGCAGTAAAGTTTTCTAATAAGGCAATAAAGAACAATAATAAATAATACTCATTCTTGCCAAGCACAAGACTCATCTTTCACTTTTGTTTATTTATATACCTTTTTTTTCCAAGCCTACATTGCACATTTTCCAGTAACTTTGGATCCATGGGTACCAATCCACTGCCAAACGCAAATTCTGGAGTTTCCTTCTTATGAATCGACTTTTTCTCAGGAAAGCAGAGGCCCCAGCCGACATGCCAAAGTGAGGTTTTTCCTTAGTGCTAACTCACAAAGAGCAAATCTGGGTGTTTTCTGTAAAGAGCATCCATGCCTCTAAATGCTATGGGTGTGATTCGAGGGACTGTCTTTATGAGTTATATCCAGCAGTTGAAAACAGATATATCATCCATATTGCTGCAGCCTATGACACTCTGCTTTCTCGTCAGGGATGGACATACTGAATCAAGTAATTCCTTGTGTGCGTAAGAACAGTCGGGAAAGGTTACTTTCTATTCCTCTACAGTCTTTAGCAAACCAAGTTAATGGCATTTAGTTTAATTATAGCAAAAGTTTGCCATCCCTAGCCTCATTACATATACTGTTATATTCTGAAGAGTTGGAACCTCTCCTGCAAAGTTAAGCTTAAACCAGTTTTTTCCTGCAAATGTTGATACAAAGTTTATATCTGGCTAGCACAAAAAGTCATTGTCGCATGCGCAAACTTTGGACACCTAGAACAAGAATCAACCTGTGAGGCCTTAAATTACTTGCCAGGATTGGTTAGGCAGGCCAGAAGCGGTTATCATGAATTGTCTGTTGATAATTAAGCCTAAAAAATTCTCTCAAACTCCTCAAGTCTTCAAACTTTGGGTTAACAATCAACTGTCAGCTAGCTGAGGAACTGAAAATGATGCGATTTATAAAAGACCAAAGCACTTTAGGTTGTGATTTCCATTTGCTGAAAGGTCAACAAGAAAGTGCAAGACTGTAGAAAGTCAGAGGAAACTATAGAGTTCAAAGCAAGATAAGCAAGGCAGAGAGCAAACGTATGTGGAACTGCTTATGTGCAGCACAGGCGGACAAAGCAAAACCCCCTCGTGACAGCAAAGGACCTACAGGAAGGTTTAACAGCTACCCTGTGCAGTGTTGTTTGCGTAAACATAGTCTGCATTGTAAGGTTATTTGAAGCATAGTTTTCCTGCAAACTCATCACACAAGTCAACGTCTGAATTAGGGGGGTAAAAAAAAATCTAGCCTAATCAGAATTTGTAGACAGCAAGTGTTGGGAACTGAAATAAAATGAAATAGCTATTCTCAAGCAACCCTTGAGAATAGCTATAAAGAGTGCTTGCCAACTGCTGGGCCAAACCTATGGGTGCATTTAATAGGCCTTGATGTTGGGTGGTAGCAACTGGCAGAGGACACCTGGACGTCTACATGAAGAAGACTTTACTAAACATCAGCAAATTCTAACAAATGTGATGCTGTCAGGCAAGAGACTACAACAGGATAATCCACAACATACCTTCAAAATCCTCCATGAACTACTTTAAGAAACCGCTTGACATCCTCCAGCCCCACGACTTAAAAGTTACTGAAAATCTGTGGGTAGAGCCTAAATATGCTGTGCATGAAAGACTGCCTGAGTATAGCACATAACTAGAGGCATTCCGCAAGAAAGAGCAGGTGGAAATTTAGTCAAAAGCAACTATGCATTAACATTTGCGAATTTTGTTTCAAATTAAGTTTGTATTAGTTCGCTATTTTAAAATTGCATTTTTTGCTATTTTACTAGTTTACAGGATAAAATATCTGATTCGGCCAGTGATGCCCAAACTTTTGCACCATTGTACATATCGACCTCACCATGTATACATGGGCCCCTCTAGTCTAAGAGCTCTCTAGGCCCCTATCTAAACTGAACCTAATTCCTTGGTTTAGTCAGCTATTACAGACGTTCTGGCCCACTAGAAATGTTAGAAACAGCCCCGGTTGAAATACATATCAGTCAGGCATTTGTGGTTTATATACTGAGGAGAATACAGTTGGGGTTTCCGTCCACGTTCTTTTTTACTGCGCTGATAAAATGACAGAGTTCATTAGCAAACTGCTACACACAGGGAGCTTTGTTTTAAGAGATTCCAGCAGTAAAGAATCTGTGTTAGTATGAACGAAAACTAAATCTACATCTACATAAGTCCCATTGTTTCCACTGCATCTCACATAAAATGGGACATGGCCTGGTGTTATGTAAAAACTTGCATAATTCAAGTGAATGAACGCCATAAGGGAAAGCCCCAGACACCCTGTCGCACAGTAGCCTCTAGCACTACAATCGCTAGCCATGGAAGCATTGGATTCCACACCGTGGCAGTGTACAGTCGCAAATGAAATTAGGCCATAGATCCTTCCAGAAGAAATCATGCGGTCGTTCCTTTAATTTATTGTTTTTGAGAGGGGTGAAATCATATAGCTGCTAAGTACAAGGGTATATATTGTAGCTGTAAGAAGGGCTAAACAAATAAATTAAACAGAACACCATCCGGGTAGGCAATCTCTTCACTGCAACACAAAAAAAAGAAAGAAAAAGGAAATAAAAAAGAAAAAAGAAGAGCTAATACCCATAGGACTAGTTGACGAACATGCTCTCTGTCTTTTTAGTCTGTATTATAGTCAGTAATCCTCTTCGTGGCATTTTTTGGGCAGTTCGTCTCCATGCCCTCTTTCTTATTCGGAACTCTTCCTCTCCTGGACTGCTTCTCTCATTCTTCTGCTGTCTCACTCCATTCGTCTCCATGTCGCTGACTCTGCATTAGGAGGCAGAGGCTAGAAGCGGCTGGTGGGCGGTGCGGTGGGCGGTGGAAGCGGGCGTGGCCTGGCTGTTGCTCAGACGTTGTCGGTCTCTGTGTGCAGCAGGGGGTCTCCAATCTTTAGCTGTTGTGAGGCACAGAGAGGTTCATGCGAGCGATGCAGGGACTCTGTTGACAGGCTCCTGCTGGAGAGGACGCTGCTGAGGCTGGGCTGGCGGCCTCTCCGTGGCTGAGCCTCGATCTCCACCCGCACCTCAATGTTGGTTCCCTCCCTGCAGCCAAACACAACAGCAACAACAGCATACATCTTTAACCTTTAGTTGTTGTTTATTTATTGATTAGTTTATTAACCAGCTTACCTACTTGTTTACTTACTTATTTATGAGTATAATTTTTGCCTCTCTGTCATTTATTCAAGTTCCAATCAACACACTCATTAAGTTAATTATATTTCAGTGTCAGAAGAATGCAGGAAAAGGGAACATATTTAGCAGAACACACAGCATAATATAAAATAGAAATTCAAAAACTGGATTATAATAAAAATATAAAAAAATTAAACAAGCATAAAAGTAGGTTCCTCATCAGTACCTGCCTTGGACATGCAAAGTAAACTTTACAAAATGAACAGGTTATGCTGAAAGGCTCTTACTGGCATATTTATTTTAAGTAGGGCACTTCACTCAAGTCTTTAGAGATGATGCAGGTATTTCACAAGGTACAATTTCATGGTTAGTTGGGTATCTAACGCCATAAATCCAATAGAAGAAAAAGCAAGCGTCTTCATAATTGGACACTCAGGACCCACCTCAAGGCAAAAGTAGTCTGTGTGCCATTGAAGGCACCATCCTCAACTGTATCAGCATCATCTGATTGGTCATCCTGCTCAGCGCTGTCTGTCTGTCCATCATCAGGTGGATCAGAGGAGCCCTCAGGTTCTGACAGGACAACGCTGGTACTGGGGAACGCCGCCACTTCTTCCACACTAACATTTACTTCCTGGACAGAGGCATCACTCAGAGCTGGCTTGGGCTCTCCGGTCCAGTGGTCACTGACTACATGAGAAAACAAAAGATCTTCAAGAGAAGTTGAAACTTCATCAGATCAGAAGGTCAAACTGTGATCTAAACAATATCATGTAATTTGTATTTGTTACTGATGCAGAATAAGCAACCCTGCTGACACACATTTGTATACACCATATGAAACCACAATGCCTTTCTTACACACGTTGTGCACAGTTTATGACAAACTGACCAACAGACATTTTTAAAACGACTGTTCCTGAGTTACTAGAGCAGTTATGACAAGCCCTTATAGGACTGACAGCTCACTAATACAATAATATACAACATTACATGCATTTTTAAACATATGGCTTATTATTACTGCAGTGCTGCAAGCTGTGCTCTGCTACAGAATTCATTTTTGGCATATTTGTCTCACACAAAATGAGGCACTTCTGAAAATATCCGTGTCCAAAAAAGGCACTCTGGTCACAGATGTCATTCTTGTGGTGGAGGACTCACAAGTGGCCAGGTCCTCCAGCTGGATCTTGCGTGTTTCAGGGGGTTCGGCCTGAGGCCTGCACCAGCCGTTCCGGCACAGAGACATAGGAACCACACCATAAACATAAGTCAACATCAGAGGCACTCCGACCGCTGCAATGAGAAAGAGATTCATACTTAAGAGCAATGATATCCCAGCCTCCATTTCCAACCTGAATCATCTTAGGTAAGGACAAGAAAGCATAACTTAAGCTCATGTCATAGAAGGTATACATGATAACAATTGTGCACACGGGTATTCATGCATTAACATGGTAGTTAACTTAAATATCACCAACATTTTAATGCATAATTTGTGAAATGTGACATTAGAACTTCAGCTGAGTAGCATGTATAAACTTGATATGCTTGAGATGCTTTTTTGCACAGTAGACAATTGATTTAGGAGCCTCGCCTATAGAAGGAATAGTAGGAACACTTTCCTTCATTAGTAGATATGCAAGCTCTATCCATATTAGTAGAGCTTGCATGCTGTTGCTCATTTTTGTTCAAATACTGCTTTTAAATATACAATGTAAATGTAAAAACACATTGATGACTTCCTTTATAAAACAATATAAATACACATATAATGAAAGAGCATCATTTTAAAATTGCTGGTGTGTTCATCCAGCATTCATTAGGGTTCATTTTAGCACTGAAATAATGCCATTAGATTATTAAAAAACTAAGAAATGCATTCTAATGAAGCTCATTTTGTTTGCTCATATAGCTACCAAACACTTTTTGAAATGACAAAATCTTTAGGAGTCAGATTTTGGCAAATAAGACCAACATGCTTAATTGTGATGAACTACACCAGATAATGTGATTAACTGAGATTAATTATTTCAATCAACTAAAAGTCCTAAATTGAGTCTAAACAAAGCAATTCTGCCCTGGTGCTTTTTTTCTATACTGCTGACACTCATTTCTCTGCTGCGCTCATATCACTATGTTTCAATGTCATGCAATATGAATCAGATGAATCAGTAGTTTGTGTGTCATTCTGGAGGCTTAAATATGCATCTTTTCGCTGTAAACAATCAAAACGTGAGAAAACAAATAAAAAATATAGTCAATATTTCTGATATTTCTCATACAATGGTCCAGTGTTTTTGTAGACTGGTTTTAAAGTAGAGGTTTTGTACTTGTTTAAAACTCATAACATAAATTTGTCAGGTTTATGTCATGAAATGATGTCACTACATTGCCAGTAATGGTTTGCCACTAAAATAAGATTATGTCACTAGATAAAGTTATTATTTTTATTAGACAGGACTTTGATGTTCCTTATTTATTTCCAGTCATTCATTTTTCAGGAGACATATCTTAGATTGGATTAAAGATAATCCACTTGTGCAAAAAAGAGGAAATGCAGTAGGAAATAAGTGAAAACAAACAAGAGCTTGCTAAGAATAATCAAAACATATACAGAAAACAGGACAGCAGACTGTCATCATCAGAAATTCTAATTAACAACTGCAAATCAAACAAAGAAGCTGTTCAGAACCATGTGCAACTTTGATGACTAAGGGCCGGCCTCCTTTTTCACAATGCTTACAGAGAAACATGGAGCAATAATTCCACTTAATAGCTTAAACACACAGAGGCGTAATGCTGGCTAGTAGAGACTGTTGACACGGATCACACAGTCCAGGAGACAAAGGTCCATCGTTCTGGAGACTGCAGACCAGAACAGAGTGGCATTGTTGAGGCCGTTCCAGGGCAGAGCCGTGCTCGGGGAGACAGGGCCCCTCTGTGGCTCTGCTGAGGCCAGGTCAATGTGGAGAACAGACTGGGCTATTCACAGGCAAGGAGAGCGTGTAAGAGTGCTGGTAATTCGGGGGGGCAATGGGGAGGGGGCAAAACAGAATGCGAATGTGAATTCACACCACGCTACAGAGATTGCTCTGACACTTCAGTGGCAGCCAGCCTCTGTAATCTGGCCACCAGAGCCCTTACTGCAGCGCTAATACTGAGGACACATGACTCATCAAAATGGGTGGGTGGGAGGTTGTGGGGACACTTATTCAGTGTGTGAGGGAAAAATCAAAACAAGATGAACTGCTGTACGTGGAAGGCTACACAGAGCCTAATCTCTATCTCAGTGCATGAAAGCAGACACTTGCACATGTGTGACCGCTATGTCAACAGCAAGCAGTGCCTCTATAAGAAGTGCCACTTTCTGCTGATGGTTAAGTGCTGACAGAAGCTGCAGCCTGAGGTGGAGGGGTTGTATAACCAGGAGAAGGCTAAAGTATGCCAGCATTTGAAATTTTGAAGGACCCAACAAGGTTATTGCAAACACTTAATTATGTGGGATATATACATATAAAGCAGGCAGCAAGCCGTTTTACAAAATAAGGAATGATATCTTAAGAAACGGTAGCTTAATTAGGTCCACTGGCAAGTAAAGTCTCGACTCAGAGTAGCATACAAACCACTGCCTTTCAAATCTTCAGTTGCACTGCAGATTTCCTTATTATGTTTAAAGGGCAATACAGCAGCCCAATAAGCCCATCCTGACGAACATGAGACGGTATTATTTTAGAGTAGTTTGCTGTTAATTTACTTAAAATGTTCAGGCATACTGTTTACATTTTTATCTTATCTAATTTCATTTGTTTATTTTGATTTATTTAATTATTTATCCTTTTATTGATTAAAGAGAAAGAAAGAAAGCACTAGGCTGTTGAAGGAAAGCACTGTAAATCTAACGTGACACAGTATAACTGAAAGCAGTACATTTTTGAAAGCAAGACTTTTCATATTATGCCTTATTAATTTCATTGTTTCCAAAAAAAACGCATGCAGAGACACATTAAACAACTGATAGCACTGCATTAATAACATGTATGCTTCTGAGAAATTACTAAACAGTCTTTGACAAACCAGTGTCACTGAGCACTGTTTGTCACTCTACACACAAATGCGGTTTAAGACTGTATAATGCAGAGCGATGTCATACGTCCTAAACATCGTTTGTTGTGGTTTGTGGGGTATTAGTGCTCATGGCATGGATAACTTGCATAACATATTTGTGAATACAAGATTACTGTTGAACGACATACATTTAAGGGTTAACATACCGCTGCTGTCCAGACAAAATTTAATATTTACACTTTTGTTTTTAATTGAGGCCTTCAAAGAAAAGAACACGGTCTCTACAGTCAAACATGGCGGAGGTTCCCTGATGTTTTGGGGTTGCTTTGCTGCCTCTGGCACTGGACTGCTTGACCGTGTGCATGGCATTATGAAGTCTGAAGACTACCAACAAATTCTGCAGCATAATGTAGGGCCCAGTGTGAGAAAGCTGGGTCTCCCTCAGAGGTCATGGGTCTTCCAGCAGGACAATGACCCAAAACACACTTCAAAAAGCACTAGAAAATGGTTTGAGAGAAAGCACTAGAGACTTCTAAAGTGGCCAGCAATGAGTCCAGACCTGAATCCCATAGAACACCTGTGGAGAGATCTCAAAATGGCAGTTTGGAGAAGGCACCCTTCAAATCTCAGGGACCTGGAGCCGTTTGCCAAAGCAGACTGGTCTAAAATTCCAGCAGAGCATTGTAAGAAACTCACTGATGGTTACCGAAAGCGGTTGTTCGCAGTTATTTTGTCTAAAGGTTGTGCTACCAAGTATTAGGCTGAGGGTGCCAATACTTTTGTCCGGCCCATTTTTGGAGTTTTGTGTAAAATGATAATTGATTTGACTTTTTTTTCATTTTCTTTTGTGTTTTTTTATTGCAAGCAAAATAAATGAAGATATTAATACCAAAGCATTTGTGATTGCAATCAAAGAAATTGAGTATTATCTGACAGAATTGCAGGGGTGCCAATACTTTTGGCCAGCACTGTATATATATTTGTACTTCTATTTTTTCATTTATCAGCAAATGATATATTGCCCTCCAATATACTGTATACCCACGATGCCCCAGTGTGTTTGTATACAGTGTGTTTCTCCCAGATGGAGGCTCCTAGCAGGAGGCAAAGCTGTGTCGTGAGTGTGATCTGGTACTGAGGCCTTCCCTTGGATGGACACCATTACACTAAACTATTACTCAGCACTTTTCACCTGCCTTGGGCCAGCTTCATTAATTACAGGCTGTTGGCCAAGGGCAGTATCCACTGCCTTCCAGAACATTACCATTTCCCCTTAAATAGTTTTATAGTCCATAAACCACTGTCAAAGAAGCAAATCAGATCTTCTTCTAACCCAATATGACAAATAAATAAGGGTAAGGTAAATATCAGTGTAGGCTATGTATCAAAATAAAAAAGGTTGAAATGGAGGGATGAGTGTCTTACCCACGGTAGTGGCTGCTATCACTGGAGAGACAAACACTGATGTCATGACCCCACTGGCCACTGTCAAGTAATGTTTACTTCCTGAGATATTGTTTTTCTTACAGCGACTATGGACCTGAGAACAGACATGAACAAGAATGGAAAGAAGTATGGTTTAAATAAAGCAATAATCTTACTTGAGGAAATGTTGTATATTGATTTTATCGTGCTTAAAAGGTGTTGTTACTTCATGTGAAGTGAAGTCATCCCACTGGCCTTGAATGGCTTATTACTTTAATGAAACAGCAACATAATACAGTAATTTAATATCATGACTCTTTAATAAATACCTTAATTTTATATTTATAGCAGTAACAATGAACAATTCATTCATCAACATAGTCAGTTAATCTATGGTTAATTATATGTCTGGGTTACTGTAGTTTTACACTTCCTGTACTCTTTAGATGTAACACCATGTCCAGAATGCCAGTAGTTATGGGGTTTTTAATGGGATATTGTGCTTTTAATACAGTGACAGTGAAACACCATAGTCTAAGTCCAATACATTTACAGTGGTTGTTAGGCTGGTGGTTACTTACTGTACATTTAACAGATTTTCACGGTGTAGGTTGTGGATATAAAAATGAAAATTAAATAATGTTTCTTAATAAACTGAATCATTAATTTGCAGGTAAATACACTCATCGTCAAAAAAATAAACAAAATTGCACCCGGAAGGAATTAACCAAAAGGAATGAAACTTGGTGGGCGGGCTAGACAAGCAAATTAGTCAAGTTTTTATACTCAGATGTGATGTAGACAAGGACAGGTCTTTCAGATCGCTGTACCTGACTGACCATATAAGGTCGTCCTGTTGTACATGCTTTCCATTTTGACTTGTGCTGTAAAGGTAACTCTACTGCACTGAGTAGGACCTGCAGGAACTGCGTGAGAATACTCAAGCTGCATGGGACGGACAACTGCAGGGCGCCATTAGGAATCTCTATAACTATAACTACAGTGGAAAATCTGGCTTGCTACGTTAGCAAACATAGCGGCCCAACACCATACTGAGAGACACTACTTTTCTATGTATAGCTTAATAAATATTGCCCATATCAGTCTAATATTTTTAAAATAACTTATTGTTCCTGGTAACCTTTATCTTCCTTCCCTATAGCATTGCAATCAGACACTTCCTTCTGGACGCAACTAGTTTTTGATGATAAGTGTAAATCAAATCCAGAAACAGCTTTCATGTCCTAATATTCTTCAGTAATTTGGAGTCTCCCCCATCACGGTTAGCCATGCTAGAAGGTGGAGGACATAACAGCAGACCCCTTTGCATAAATTTACATTAATTCTTAGCAGCATCCTTAATATGGCGGATGTGGTCAACCCTTGGCATGACCTTGTCTTTATGGGCTACTCAGAGCCACTAAATGCTTGTAGATCTACTTCACCACAAGGCCAGTGTTACTGCAGTGTAAAGTAACAGCAATGTAGCTGAAGCCTTTTTACCTTGCGGCCCATGTATATTGGGATGCCCACAATGATGACGGGTATGGCGATGCCTGCAATGAGCGAGATCACTACTGGAGCCCCCAGCAGCATGCCAACCTGCCATAAGACCTTCCGTGTCTGTGACCACGGCTTCTTTCCCCAGAAAGTGCAGCCTGAGGGACTGCAGAAAATACAGAACATAAATGAGTTATTGGTAATTGTTTATGGTTCACCTGCAAGCTTATAAGAGGGACTTTAAAAAGTAGTTAGAGTAGTTAGTTTTTATAGACGTGCTGAAAGCAGTAATCAGGTTCAATCAAGTTCTTTGTTGCTGTTGTTGTCCTTCAATGCAGAATTGTTTAGATTTAACAGGAAAAGGATGTTTATTTTATGCAGTTTCACGTCTTACTTGATGAGTGACTGGAACTTCCAAAATGACCTCTGCACTGATGACTCAACTGGACAAATACACCCATTTGTTTACAACCATTTAATCAATCCACAGTCAAAGTTAAGGACAGTGTGTACACAGTAAAGAGCTGCATGATTGGAGGGTTTTATAGTTCAGTCAGTCAGACTCTTTTATGACCTCTTACACACACACACACTGATCAATATTCTATGATCTCATCCTCGATTAGCCTCATTCCCATGCCTGCCGTTCTGAATTATGATCCTTGCAGTCAGTGTCTCCTTTTTGCTGCACTCTGTTGCTCCGATAGCCAAATAGCTGAAATCACTATAGAGCGCTGCGACAAAACCCTGCATCACTTTTTAGTATAATAGTGGATGTAGTCAATGCCCAACAGCAGAGCAGAGTAGGGAGAAAATGAAGTTAAAATGAAAATAAAAAGTTTGGTGAGCAGCGTTTCATGTCGTCCTTGTTTGCACAAAAGCTCTCAGACAAGGAGAGTAGAGGACACACGTCAGCATGAGACGTGAAGGAGAACAGAGCCAGACATTCACCATTTTAGCACACACACACACACACACCGATCATCTTTCACTGCCAACTCATCATAGCAAGAAAAAAAAACACCACAATTAAAAAAACAGCTGACTTAATTTAGCCTTACAGAACCAAAAATCTACTTTTAGCACTTCTAAATAAATCTTATAGATTAGTATACAATTTCCAATCCACCAAAAACAAAATCATAACTCTTAACCTCCAGTAAAGCAGGAAATTTAGTTAATTTGCTTTCAAGCAAATCCTGCGGGGCTGGCTTGCACAGGCATGGAAATATGAAGAGATTTTGTTGATTAATTGATGAAAGTCTGCACTGGCTGGTGCCCAAGAGTGGAAAAATCAATGATGCCCTCAGTTTCAGTGCAGTGATAGTCCAGCAGCTAAGCCTGGAATCACTGCTTCTACATCCAGGCCTTAAACCTTCAAATACAGTGTTTATGCTTTTTTACTCTTACTTAGTTGTGGCCAATTACCACTCACTAACAAGGTCTCTCCAAACATACAATACTACAAAGCTCAGGGTGGGGTGAGAAACACATGGTTCCTCAGAGACACAGTTAGCTACCACTGTCCTTTTAAAACTGCAGCTAAAGCAGTGTCATTGGACAGAATGCTTACTGCCAAATCCGTTACATTAGCTAATAGGGGCTCACTTGGCTAGTATCATGCTGAATGATGGAGAGGAGGGAGGGCTACCCTAAATTCCCCAGAGACAGGGGCGTAGGCTGTTCATGCAAAGCGCATGGGCTCAGCCCAGTTCATTGTGTTTAAGTGTGTATACTCCCCCAGACTCCTTAAACACTCTGCTTACTATAAGATTATTTAAACAGAAGATCATTTATCTTATATACTGATATTCTTTACTATTTAGATGGTATTGTTGGGCCACCTTATATCACCTTATACAGTTCATTTTGAAACAAGCCATGTGATACAAAATATAAGATACATCAACTAGATATAAGAACTGTACTTCCCAACACATGCATGAAAATGTTCCCTATTTTTAATATAAGGATGTACAACAAAAAAAGCAATCCAGCATTGAGGATTCTTAAAGTCCTCTCCACAATTCCTTTCTCTCCACATTAGTCATCTTTCTTCCTGCCTACCTAAAAGTAAAAGTGTCCAATAATTCGTTGACAAATCTTTAAAATTCTCATTCTGAGAGTGTTTTAAACACAATGAAGACAGTTTTTACTTATAAAAGTGGTATTATTAAGCCAAATTTTCTCACTCTATTTGCAGATAATTTTGCTTATTATAAAATAATATGTCTGAATGGAGCCACATCATCTGTTTATATAGTGAGAAACTATATTGAGTGAGAAACCATTCCATCAGGGACAAAAGCCCACTAGTGCCAACAAAATATCAAGTTTTGGTCCTTGTGAGGGTGGATTTTTAATCAGGTTCGGACTGGGCTCGTTTTCTAATGAGTAAATTTACCCGTTTATGGAACTTTTATGCACTTGTACACTTTCTCTTATGCAACCACTCTCTGTGGAAGACACTGGAAAGCCACACATCACCCTAAGGTCACCATGTCCAATGCCAAGTCTCAACTAGAACAGCATAATGCCCTCCATCATTGCACTATGGAGAACTGTGATCCCTAGCATGATGGAGCATCATCCAACACCTTTGGGATGAATTGGAGTGTAGTCTGCGGTCTAGAACTAATCATCTACCATCAGTTCCTGATCCCACTAATGCTCTTGAGGCCGAATGTAATCAAATCCTTACAGTAACGTTTCAGTAACTGGTATAAAGCCTTCCCAGAAGGAATTCCCTACTGATACTCTTGAATGTTGAATGAGCAGGTGTCTATTGACATACAATGTAAATATGGTATAATGAACTCAGGTTACACATGTAGCTGTTATGCTGAGATGACAGCATGTGTCCCTTGGAGTAACTAGAGAGCTCAGTGAGTATGTGTATGTGTGCTGGAGATGATACCTGAGGTAGTGCACGTCTGTGATCTCCTGCATACACAGCCAGCAGAACTGACACGCACACACTGTGCAGTTCATCCTGTTGCAGCTGCCATCATTGGTCTTCATGATATAGGCACCACAACGTGGACACGCTTTAATCTCCTCCGCATCTGCAGCACACACAACAGCCACAATCACTATGTGCTTAGGTTATGCACAACTGCATATCAGTATGCTTACTTGAGGTGGGGAATATGAAGGTATGTTATTTGTACATTTACATTTATGGCATTTAGCTGACACTCTTATCCAGAGCGACTTACAAGGGTATTCCTACTACAGATGGGCCAGTGTAGTGTTAGGCGTCTTGCCCAAGGTCTCTTATTGGTGTAGCACTGCATAGTCACCCAGACTGGGAATCAAACCCCGGTCTCCCACAGACAGTAGCTTCCTGGTGGGTAGTGGTGTTATCCACTGCACCACACCAACCACTATGTATGTCTTATTTGGCGCAGTATAACATTACATTATGTTTCTGTGTGCTCTCTATTTTAAGACAATTGAAAAACTGCATGAACCATAAAAAGATTCAAACTAACTGACCATTTGCAAAATTATGACTGACATCCCCTCCAGTCAAACACAACTGTCTTTAAATCTGAGGTCCCTTATCCTAGTCCTGGAGATCTACCATCCTGGAGCGTTCAGATCTAACACAGCTGGCTGGAATATTTAGTTGCTCCTGAATGTTTTATTACCTGGATCGTGTGTGTGTGATGCGGTTTAGAATCAAATCCTGCAGGGTGGTAGATCTCCAGGACCTGGATAACGCACACCTAGTCTACGGCTATGCAGGCAAATCAAATTTGAGACAACTGTCCTGCAAATAATCAGATCAGATCATGTGTCCATGCATTACCAACCTATCTGTAATGGACATTGTGGTGATTTCTTGTATGTGTAACATGGCTGGCAAAGTAAAGAGATTCTTTAGGGGTCAGTAAATACTTCCCAGCACTCTGCATTTGACATTGCTGTTGCTGCGAGTGATGCAAAAGAAAATGTAAAACCTGAACCTTAATTTCAAAAATCTCATTTCAAACCAATCTGTGATCTGTGTATACTATGCGTGAAGATCAGTGCACTGATACATGTGCTGTTCTTTGTCTTGTTTTACTTAAAAAGCTCTCAGCATCTAAACTTGGTGGGACGAGCTCCAGCACTAGCTTTAGCATTAGCTCATTTGAAGATGTTTTCTTAAATGTTTCAGATGTAATAATAGTGGTGTGCTTCTACATTCTACTGTCAGTATATCTGTCAGAGCGGACATCAGGTGGGACTTTTCAGAATTTTTGCAAATGGTTAATTATCAAAAAACCCCACCTGCTACTCATAGCCAGTCAACTGTGTGCTGACAGATGTAACTGCAGTTCTTTATGACATACCTCCACCCGGCTCCTCGCTGAAGACGTACAGTGTGGAGGCGTCATTGGCTCCCGAGGTGTGGCGGGCGCGCTGCCGCCTGGCCTGGTCACACGTCTGGTCAGGGTGCCAGAGCTGACGGCAGTGGTAGCAGAACTCGGTGTCACAGCCCTCTCGTCCACAGCTCAGCTTTGGACACTCCGCACAGCCATAGGCAATCACTGCATAGCTACACAAAAAATACAGCTTTTACACACGGGCACTCTGTATCAACCGTACCTACATTCATAATGAGAATTATGTGTTCAAACACTGCCAGACATACAGGCAATGTCCTGTCCTCTATAACTGCAATATATATCAAGATAAATAAAAGTGAATGGGAATTGTATAATCTGTAAAATGAAAACACTCCAATATATTTTAAAAATCCAGCATTTGGTTTTCACTGTTGCTTTGTGGTCCACTGTATCCTGAATTTTACTTCCCTTTGAGCCAAGAGTTTCCATTTCAGTGCATCACCAGCGCAAAGAATCTAAACTCAGTGCTTTTGTCTGAAGCTTGATTCAGCACAGATCTTCTTTAATCAAGGGGTAAGCAGAAGACAGCAAGAGCAGGAGACACCTAATACTGCATTGTTGACAAGAGAAAACAATCATCTCACCGGTCAGCCACAGCTTCCCAGCACTAAACCACTTCTGTTGCTCTGAGGAAATCCAACACTGGCCTCTAGAGCTATGCATAATGCAACAATGAAGAACCCAGTCTATCACACCTTTTGACTGTATTATGCTTATAATATAGCACAGCTAATTATACACATCTGTACGTATGTTTTAACTTTACAGTTTTCAAATAATTTATAATAAGCAAAGAAGCTGTAATGATACATTCTAGATGTGTTCAGGATGATGAACAGAGCAGTAGATGAGTCCATAACAAAAAAGAATTATAAAATATGAAAGGTACTGCTGAAAAGGACACTCTGGTATACATTAAAACACATGTCTTGTTACTGATTTGCATTAACTGACAACAGGTACCGAAGCAGAACAGTTTGCAAAGACTATCCCTCACTGTCACCAGATTTTACCAGAGTTAGTCTTTATAGATTGTATCATGACATCAACCAATCACGCTCGTTTTGAACAACTTAGTGGAGACACTAATGACTGCTGTTAGCTCGCACTCAGAGTAAACCCAGCTCTGAACGTTTAATCCATCAGCAGTAAGTCTGACCACAACATGTCTTTTTTGCTTCATTGGAAAAGTTTTCACAAAAAGGTTTTCACGTTTGTGTGAGTTACACAACCAAATCAAACCAGTAACACACATCAATGCTTTTTTGACAGATCTAGAAATTTCCTAACGAATGCAGCACAAAACTCCAAAAATCAAATTAAAGCTCTAAGCCCTGTGGTCCTTCTCAGTGTCTACACCTTGGTTACACCAAGACGATACAGACTTGGAAAGAAGCCTTAGCTAATACACTATAATAGACCTGCTATAATTGACTTAGTATACACGAAAACAAACTTTAGCTAATATGCTATTTCACAGCTACTTCAAGTCAAATGAATTCTGAATATCTTCCTTTCCACCCTGTTGGTCAGACAGCTGTAAACAAAACCTTCCACTCTGAATGGTCATCCCCTGTATCCTAAACAATTTTGGGTAATAGGCAACTGCTGAGTGTGCATAGTTGAGTCATCTCCTTAGGGGTGCATAGAGGATGCTTAAGACTGCCCTTTCGATCAGCACAATGAAAAATGCCACATGCACGTGCAGATGTAGACTGCAAGACTGCAAATACGCCCTTTGAAACTGGGTATAGATTCTGTGAAGTGCCAACAAAGTGCACCACACATCATCACAGCTGATCAAAACCAAAGGTGTCTTCTTCTTTTTTGTATGTACCAGCTGTGTTTAACATTCTGTGCTACTGGCCAAGCGGAACTGAACCCTGGTGTGTGGAACTGTTAACTAATAACAGTTAAAGAGGCTTTGCTACAATGATTTGCCAGTCATTAACTGTGTTATAGTGTTAACCTGCAGTCTGGTGCTGGGCACCAGCGTGTGTCAGGGTCAGAAGCCAGAAAGCGGCGCAGCTGGAACTCCTCAAAGCGTTCCAGCAGGGCACCGTCGTCCAGAATTGCACGAACGTCGGGTGGGGCCAGGGCCTCAGGACACTGCGGGCAGGCGATGCCAACGCGACTTTCAGAGATCTCGATCCGCAGGTACTGCCGCAGGCAGTCAGCACAGGCACGGTGCGGACAAGAGGACAGGCGGGGAAAGTGACCGCGGGGCTGGCTCAGCAGGCACAAGGGACACTCCACCAAGTGCTCCAGCAGCTGCTCCTGGCTGGACGAAGACAGAGACAGGACCCCTGTGGAGCCGCTACTGCCGCACTCTGCTGCTTGCTGCTCGCCCCCGGTCACTTCGCCCTTCACCAAACCTCCTTCACCACTCTCTCCTCCACCATCTCTCTCACTGAGATTTGGATCCTAAAGAGAAGCAAAGCAATAAATTAGTCCTTTTCTAGTTTTACCCTATAAATACACATACAAAACCAGAACAATAAAAAACAAACAAAAAAATAACACATCTCTATCCTTTGGTGTACTGGTTTGGTCGCTGTAATTTGTAAGGAGTGTCAGCTCAGATAGCTTATTAAGGTACAATACAGGGCAGCTAGTGAGACATTATTTACATATCACTGTTAAAATGTTAGATATGCATGAACACCAAGTCTGATACCATAACGGATTACTCCGACCTGCACGGTTCAAGTCAAGTCAAGTCAAGTCAGTGTTCAGACATTTGGTTGCACTTTAGACATTTGGTTCTTTGGTGGCTCACACTGTATAAAAACGCTTGGTCCGTGATGAGGCATAAAGCATAACCCCTACAGACAACTGTTTATGAAAATCATTGATTACAGTATTTCATTCAAAATAACACAATGTACACCCCAGTACTAAGCATTTGGCTAACTATACTGTGCAGTCTCTCTACTGCCTATTTTATAAAGACAGTTTTATTTCTTTTTCAGTTTATTTTTTTCAGTGTATTCCACACGTTTTTCAGTATAAAATCTCAGCTACAGAAATCTCAGACTGTCTGCGGTAATATGAATGGACAATGATAAGTAAATGTGTTAATAGTTATTACATCTCAACAATTCAACATGTAGTTTTTACATTCATGTTTTGAATTCAGTGTTTAGTTCAAGTTTCTTCTAACTCCAACTCTTTCTGTTCATATGTTTAGTTATCTGGTGTCAACTAGAGAGATCTTGATTTCTGTCATGGCTTCTTTTTGTGAGTCTAAGTATTTTTCCTTGCCACTGATGCCTTTAACTTGCTCGTTAAGCGTTTGGATCTGTTTGGATCTCTGTAAAGCTGCTTTGTGACAACCTCCATTGGGAAACAAGCCCTTTTCATATACATTTGAATTGAAGTGAATGGAACTAAGAGTTTTCCAATCATATGGCCAATTTATTTACAGCCAGAAATGGTGTTTTGACTAAACCGGAGGCTACTGTCTGGTAATATGTGCTACTTTCTTGTCATACAACAATGGAACCAAAGTCATAGATCAACTCTGCCACCAGCATCTCTGCACGTGTGCATGTGCATTCATGTGGAGGGGGGCAGGGGGGTGGGTGTAGGGCTAAAGCACTCTGTTTCCTGGCAACAGCAAGAACACTCTCACAATAATACTAATTAAATAAAATATCAGAGTGAGGGGAGGGAGGGCAGAATAGGATGGCCTACCTAGCAACAGTGATAAATATGGTACATTATTACAGACCTTTGCAGCCTGTTGATCACATTCTCCATTGTTTTCTTTTATCGGCATCACATTAGGGAAAAAATAATTCCTATATTTAAAGATCCAAACATTTAACTTAATGTTACACCAGGGTCATGTACTATACAAGCTAATAACACCTCAGAACTATTTCTAAGTATAACATCCTCCTACTTGAAGGTATATATGCTGAAGAAGTGAATGTGAAAAACATCCACAAGAAATCAAAGGTTGTTCTTCAGTCTTAGCTAATGTTTCGCTTGGAATGACCTTTTACTGGATTGCTTACAAACCTACCTGCGTAAGTGTTAAAGAGTAAAACATTATTTGTGTTTTTTCTCTGTCTGTTACCAGAAGGCGAGCCTTTCAAGTGTCATAGTGAAGCATTTCACAAATTGTACTAGTGACTAAAAGGTTAACCAGACTGGGAATTGTTATTCAAGTGAAGTTTTGACTTACATAAATATCTTACCCAATGTATCATTGGCTACGCATTGAGGAACTAGAGAAGCACAATAATATGAGATTCATTGGAACTGACAGACTGCCTAAAACTGCTTAACAAGTACTTAAAAATTAAACTTCACCAATACTTCAAAATAATATTTCAAGCCAATATTTCCAGAGGAGTAGCATACATTAAAAGGCAAAATGAAAACACTACGTTGCGTGTCTTACTTGCTCTGTATGCTCCTGTTCATTGGGTGTTAGCGTGATGGCCACCTCATCTCGGTTTGGGGTGATGGGTTTCTCGCTCTTGGGGTCCGATTTGGGCTTGCGGCTGAAGAAGCTGAGGAAGCTAAAGGGCTGAGACTGCTGCTTGGGCCTCTTCATGATAAGAAGTGGAACAGTCCAGCAAAACCAGCATGAGCAAATCAGGTCCTGTCTTTGTGTGAGTGTGGGACCTTATGGCTTGCTGGTGGGATGCAGAAGTGTAGGCATTGGGAGAGAGCGAGAAAAATGTCCACTAGAGAGTTCCCCACTGGAAGTCCTCATCATCTAATAAACATTAAGTGATTTTCCCTTCTGTTCTCAGTAGTTAAAACTTAGCCATCACTTTCAGCCACCCTGAAAGAAAAAAAAACATAATGTGAAAAAAATGTGTATGGAGGACCGACAACCAGCCATTAGCACTGCATTGTTTTTGAATTGATAAGGTCATTAAAACTTTACTAACATTAATGAAAAAAAGAATATTACACCAAAGGGAGACAAGCAGCCAACTTTTGTAGTTCTTCTCGGGCTGTAGTAAAAAATATATACATTGATGGTCCAAAACAGAACCAATGATATATTCATGGCCAAGGCTAAAGGGAGCCGAGATCTAGACTTAGACCTACACAGTCTAGATTCACATCAGACGCTGCTTACAATTCTGCGGTTATTACTGTAATTATGATTTACTGTTTAATAAAATTATAGGATTGCTATGTAATTACAGTAACATTCAATTTATGTTTTGTGTTAACAGATTCTGTTTGCTTCAATGACACAAATATGGCAAACATCACGTTTTCCTACAAACCAAAACTTATACACATATTCTTATATATTTAGCTGTCAGCTACCAGTGTGGACCAAAGTCTGGCTCAGTTTGTTAAAGCCCCCAAATACTAACCTGTCAAGAGTGTAGGTTAGTACAGGATACTCATAAGGACACAACGTGACAGCAGTTGAGGACCACTTTAATCAGCTGTGTCATCAGCGCAGAGACTGAAACAGCTGCATAGCTTCATTTCTCGCCTGCTCTAGCATTTGTTTACAAGCGGTTCATGTGGTCTAAACTTTTGTAACAGCCCTTTCATTTACACAAACACAAACTCATGGCTCCCTTTGTCTGACAACAAATGCATCAGGACCCTGACTTAGTAAATTAGGGCAGTCCCCCTCCTCCAGGTACAAAAGCCTGTCACTAGAGACACATGGAAATGCCAGGTATGAGTGGCTAGACATCTTGGTGTCCACTTTTGATCTGATCACTCATGATGGATGTTAATATGCATAACAGGGACTGAGTTCTTCATGTTTTAGACTCTCTTCTCTTTCTAGGCATATATCATAGTCTAGAGCAAACATACAAGCTGCTTTATGCAACACATACAGCTTGTTTGGTTGAATACATTAGTCTTTGGCCTCAGTGGCAGAGCAATGGTTTCTGTAATTACATGCTTGAAGGCTCAAACGAGGCAAAATCACAGCCTCATAAGTACAAAGTAAGATAACAGGCCACTGAAAGTCACAGTCTAATAACAGGCTAATTTGTCCGGAAGAGCAGATTTTGCCTGCCGAACAAAACCCTGCACTTTCATTCAGAGTCTTTCACATATTTCACACATTCTACAAACTTCACAGGATCATTTTGATTGCTGAGTTTAATATTTGTTAAATGTGCTGCATTGGCTGGACTTTAAAATCGCTTAATGACAGCTCAGACAATGGCTTATACAGAGCAATGGCAAGTAATGCTGAAGACCAAAGAAAACATCTAGTTCTTGACAGAAACCAGCTTTTAGAAAAGCTTGTTGACTAAAACTCAGAGGACACAAAGGGCGATCTAAAATCAAACATTTCTGAAGTTGGACGCTGAACAGTGTACAGAGAACAGTGGGAACCGAGGAGTCTGTGCCACATTTTATGTGGGCAGTGGGCCGGGAGGACACTGTCAGCAAAGAACACCAGGAATCATCCATGTTGAAAGCACAGCAGTTTAGTGGACTAGCTAAAGCCATGTTTACTCAAGCTGACTGGAACAGATCGTTATAGAGAACAATGCACCAGGCAAAAACCTTTCCAGCATCTGCATTCAGACCTGCTCACGAGAAACTGAATCGTGTTCTTGTTGGACCATGCACAATTCCATTCCTATTAGCTCGCTGTGTATATTTGGGAAATTCCAATAATACCAGAGGATACACTATCCCAGTGCGAATTATTTTTCCATAATGGTAACATTATTATGGGTCTCTCTTTTTTTTCCATAATGGCAAAATTATTATGACTCTCTCGTTTTTCTTTCTCTTTGTTAACTTCCTCCTCTGAAGGAAAGACTCCTGGTGAGGACCAGAGCTTTAAATGGAGACACAAGCTGCAGGCAGACATTGCATCATTTAGCTGCCTAATGGTAAGTCAGAGAGAGGAGCTCTGGGGATTCATGGAAATCCTTGTGGGAGATAAAGTTTAAGTGCATCTTCAATATTTTACATGCATTTTTCCTAACCATATTGCTCATAATTTCCTCTGTAGATTGTATAAGAGCTAAGCATTCAAATTAACAGGAAGTAAAACTGCCGAATAAAACGGGTGACGGAGTAACTCTTATAAAATGTAAATGAGTTCATAAAAGAGACCACATGCATCTTACTGCTCATGAAAATCCCCCATGCTGTGCCTTGACCTGAGTCTGAACTTAAATCCAAGAATACACTTCAATCTTTCCGCTGCACTTAAATTCATTCTGTATACAAGCTGTACCAACTAAACTAAACATTACACAAGAACAAGTGTATTATGACTTCGAACACTGTCCATTTCTGAACATCACATTCTCTTGCTTCTAAATTATGTATGTTGAATAATTATTCTGAAACAGTATCAAAAAAATAAAATAAAATAAAACCTTCAATATAAACCCAAATCTTTTAGAGCTGCATCTCAAAGGGTCTCATTCATGTAGGTAAGTGACTCAAATCTATAATGTAACATATATATATGTAACCCGCGTCCCAAAGCGACCTGCATGTACACATCCTAATTAATGCTGTCACATGAATCTCAGCCTTTTATTATTAAAGCAAGATAAAGGTGAAGAAGGGTCAGATGCTTTCACACAGTTTGCATGGTTAGAAGGAAAAACAGGAGAATTCCAGCTATTTCCAGAATTCCAGTTGTTTACCTGCAGAAATGTGGTTGGATCACGTAGGAAAGATCAAATCAGAGAAAAACATCAAAAGTAAGGTTTGTAACGTGAATCATATGTAACAGAATCATAATGGTATCACAGGGACGGGTGCAAAAATAACTTATATCATGATGTCTTTCACATGTGCATTTTTACAAGGCATGGTACCATGCATGTTAATAAAGACACAGTGCCCTATCAGCTCTACATTTAAAAACTCTCATTAAACACAGTGATTTTAAATCAAGGTTTCACATACTGTGCTGCAACACATGCAATCATACAGGACGAATAGAACATACTCTCGTTGTAATGAAACATGCACTAGTTCCATGTTCTTTATGTACTGACGATGACTACAAAATGAGTAGATTATCATGATAACTGGGTTCATCAGAATACAGGGAAAACATTACCATCATGCTCAAAGTGTGAAACAAATATTCTATTCTCCTAAAGGAAGGAATACATAACCTACAACTTGACTCATTTCTGACATGCTGCGGTTTCTTTTTATTTAACCTACAGACACAGAAGCACTTCTGATGGTCAGAACTTCAAACTACCAGAATTATATTTAAATATAAATATATATTAATAACTTTAGTGTGCAAAAGTTTACTTAAGCATTTACACAATAGATCAGGTTTATAGATCAAGTAATTGGTAAGTATTTCGGCCCTAGTTCAGATTTGATATTTTAATTTACTTATATTTAAAATTGATATATGATGATGTATTGACTGTAATCCAAAATAGCAAATCATTGAGGTGATGTTGGGTTACTGGACTACAGCGTCTGCATTTTTTTAATGCATTTGTAACCCCCCAAAAAAATACATACAATAGCAATTCAGGTAGACATAGTCCTGATTTCGATTTTTTAGATGTATCAATTTTGGCACATGTCTATAAATGTGACATATTTCAGGTTTTGGGGGTGCTGAAAATATGGTATGAAAGGTTTTTATGCAGTTCAGAATTTTTATATGGTTTATATATTCAGCTGTTCTATAAGATCACAGTCTTTCATATTCTCCTTTTAATTTAATTACAATCAAATTAGTACTTTTTATTCTAAGCCAAACCAGTCGGTATCGAAGGATCAAGACATTTAACACTTGAACTAAATCATAACACATGATCATAAATCTAACACAATTGTTGACAGGAGAATTTATAGAATCATGTGAAATTTAAAAATCTATGTATTCCATATGCGGAAGCAGTGAGTGTGCAAAATCTTCTGAAGTACTTAAAGACTGCATTTTACTGAAAGGAAATGTTCTGCCAAGAATTAACTTCAGTTGGATCGCCTACAAAGGCATTAACCTAAGTGTTGGAGAAAATAGAAAACAGCCAAGAAGAACCATCTAGAGTTTTTTTCATGGCTGTTCAGCCTTAGGAAGCCTGTTCAGGTGTCATGGAGATGTCAGCTAAAGATCATGTCTAAAACATTCTTCAAACCCTAATCAAAGTGGACGCTATTAATCAATATAAATTCATTAGCAATACTACATGCCTTACTCAGGGACCCTGCAAACTAGAGGACAGAGACCCTACAGCCTGCAGATCTCTTACATCTAATCTTATTTCCTTTAGTGTACAATGAACATAATTTGAACTTGGACACTGATTATACATTTAAGACAGATTACCACTCTAGAGCTGTCTCAGCTAACCACAACTTTAAACATCATCACTGCTGTGCTGTTGTTGTTTTTAGGCTAGAATGAACCCCAAGAAATCATTCATGCTTAAAAAGGTTTAAGGAATTGGTTGGAACATGTCCAGAACCCTGACCGTATTAGGAACAGGCTGGGGTTCAGTGAATAACAGACACCAGTCCTCTGGGAGATTCCCTCTTAGCAACAGGCATCCATTAAAGCTCAAAGCTACTGTTGCAGAGACGGAGTTGGGAATAAAGACACTTTTCATACCTGCCTTTCTAGTAGATTCTCTACATGCAACTACAAAAACGTTCGATATACATATATGTAGATAAAATATGTTCTATAACAATACCTTTTTGTTCTTAAAGTGAAATATTTTGAAACTATATACAAAAGGAAACAACAATAATGATGATTTATGCAACATTAAATATAATAACTGACTATGAAATTAGCATTTTGCAGACAATTGTAGCCTGTTTAGAATGATACGTTCAATAAGCATTCACATGGTTCATTGAGTTGTATACAGTATGTATATTCATTAAGTTGTATACAAAATGTTTACTTCCAGGGTAAGTGTGTAAAGAGATTTTATTCCCAGTCACATTGGAGGATTTCTATTGGTCCAATCATCATGCATTTTCCACACAATGTAAAGCACTGCCATGCTCGAACGACATAGAAAAGTATACACTAAGATGCATATTTTTCTGGACGGCAGCGATGCTTATTTGCTAAAGAGAGCTTTTAAATACGCAAAAAGAAGTGCACAGCCATGTACAGCCAAGTACATTTTTTGTTATTATGTATTTAATATGTATTTATTCAAGCATTTTTTCTAAGTATCTATTCAAGGCCACTAAGCATTCTCCAACTTTCACAGCTCCAGCATTTATAGTACTTAAGAGAACAAAGAGATCACTTTGAAATGTTTATGGGGTAATTGGGAGATATTACAGCTATCAATGGTTTTTGTCTCAGGACAAATACCAACCTCAGCCTACTCAGGCAGCATTACATAATGAGCTCAAGGCCCCTCCGTCTTACCTCTGACTTGCCTAACTGCTCTTTCTCCCTCCCTCCCTCTCTCTCTCTCTCTCTCTCTCTCTCTCTCTCTCTCTCTCTCTCTCTCTCTCTTTCTCTCTCTCTCTCTCTCTCTCTCCCTCTCTCTGTCTCTCGCTCTCTCTCTTTCTCTCTCTCTCTCTCTCTCTCTCTCTCGCTCTCTCTCTCTCTCTCTCTCTCTTTCTCTCTCTCGCTGCTTCAGGAAAAAGCTGATTAAAAAAGAGAAACATTTTTCCCAGGCCATGTAATGCAGTCCACAAGCAGCTCTCTCAAAATGAACTGCGCTTTGTGCACAAAAGCAAATATTGTTATGAGCCCAAAGAGCCCATAATAAACAAGGAGACATTCCATAAACCCAGATTAACAAACAGGTCAAAAAAATCTGGAATGAGACTGGAAGGCTCTGTCTGTCTCTCTCGCTCTGTGTCTGCAGGGGTGAGGGGTCTGGAGAAAACATTCAGCTAAAAACTTTGCCTGGTGCAGGATGCACCCAGATATGATGAGACAATAACGAATGCACAAGACAAAGCAGAAAAGCACTGAAAATAGTAAAAGCAGTAAATGTGAAAAAAGAGGCAAGACTTTATTGGTTATGCTGGCAGAATGAAGAACACTGGGACTGAAGCACGCTGTGCTATTTCAAAAATGCAACAGCCTGCACGTGTAAAGCTTTCAGACAGTGTTTTACAGGCTGCTGCATGGGCTCATTACGCCAGACTCACAACAGGCTAGGTTAGAGGATGAGAAGCATGGTGGTACCCTAGCACACAAGTCATCCAGACAGCATCAGATCAGGACAGAAGCTTTTGGTAGACACACCTCCCCATTCCCGCCCTGCTTACAGAGGCGCATCAGTAAATCACTGGAGTTCTGCCCTTTATTCCAGCACAGGCTGCTCTAATCAGCACTGACTGACCATCATCCTTTTGCCACGAATCGCAGAGCACCTTTCCCACCCCGACTGAAGGAAAACAACGCACGGCTCCGAAAACTAGCGAATATAACACACCACAGCGGGATGCCAACATTCGGCTGAAAAAAGCGCAGGACCTGATTTTTAATAATTAATCAGAGGGTCTGTCCAGGCATCACAGCACTGCAGGGAGTGGCAAGGTTATTAGGCTACATCCCGCAGCTCAGTCTCGACAAATTCGAGCATTTCCTCTGCGTGATGACAGCCCGCTGTTCACACCGACAAGACTATAAACAGGACATAGAGTTTAAAAGACGAGGCAAAATAATGCAGAAATGTGTCCCTTACCTCTCGGCTCACGGCGTTATCTTATTGCTGCTCAGCACCGTCAGTTAGCTCCTCCCACTGAAAGCCCAGCACGTACAGGCTCGCGCCCGCGAGGACCCGCCCACTGCTGTAAAACACATTTGGCCGGAGAGGAGAGGAGAGCGAGCGCTGCCGTGGGCCGAAAAAACGCTGCATGTGACGTTGACGCGGAGGATCCCCGTTAACCTCAGAGATTCCCCTTCCCTCTGCTGTTCAACCTACAACAACACAGCGCTGGCCTAGGGGTGACCAACTGCAGAGGACTGCACCACAACCAAGCTGATCCTCTGAACGACAACATCACTGCTGAGGGCTCTTTAAACGTGCTCGGGATGTTTAAAGCCCCTTCCTAATGTTGGTGTAGTAATACAATAGTAATAAAAAACCCATATAGAAGAAAAATACACAAAACTATCATCCCATATCCTGTATAAGCATCATAATAAACACAACATGCAGTATGGTGTAATACACAGTTACATTTATTATCATGAGAAATAACTGCAAATGGATGGCAGTAATAATAATCACAGTCACATCAATATTTCTAAACTGCATAAAATTAAATATAATAACTGTATTTTATGATGACATCGTTAACATTGACTTCTCATCTATCCAAATTGGCCCCTCAATTTAAACAACAACAACAAACAACAACAATATGATTAATATTATTAAGATATTATCTTTTCTTAATAATAATAATAACAATACATTATTCACATTATATTTAGAACTGTTAAAAAATAAATGAGCAAACTATGTCATAACATATATCATAGCAAAGTCATACTCCACACAGTCCCTCCTCCTCCTTCCTCTTATTTTCTCCCCTCGTTTACTTACCAGACTGAGGAATTGTGGCATCAGGCTTTATCCCTTTACCTCATCAAGGGCGTCTCCAACGGAAAGCAGCTCCCGTGTAACTCTTGTTTTGCCGCTTATTTGTCACTTGCGATGTGTTTTTCTTGCTAAGAGCAGCAGTGCTTCTTCTTCATCTGCTCATGTTGGACGAATTCGACTCCGCCTCCTGAGGTACAAAGTGGTAGTACAAGACAGGACATGTCGGGGCTAACTGGTTGGCATGCCAACTTCACTGTCCTTGCGACACAATGCATATACATCGTTGGCACGCGGTGTTATTTCTTCATATTTTGCTAACAATTTTAGTTCATTTTGGAACGTAAACTAAACATCTTACTTTAACTGAGTGGCTCACATATCAATCTTACATATTGCTCCTTTATATAATGGTAACGTGCTTCAGCGTTATAATTATCAACGTGTCTCATTTGTCTCTCTTATATATTCTCCAAATATTTGTTTATCATCTTATATGTAAAACACACTTGCCACTGATAACCTAAGCTAGCAATTTATAATTTTATGTATTTTGGTGTGCTGTAAAAGCTGCTTTTTCTGGCACAATGTCGACAAACAGCCGAAAAGACTACAACTCCCAACACCGCGAACTACACGTACGTACCTACGTAAGCACAGGAAACGGATACACGCAAAATAGCGGAAGAAAATGTATACAATGGCAATCTGGAAATCAATTAAGTTGTGAAAAAAAGAGCATTAATTGCCTTTCTTCATGCCCGACACGATACGGAATGGCGGACAGCTAACATTGGCTTACTGTAAAACGACACTCTTTTAGTCACACATGAAGTGCTCCCTGATGGCCAGGACAGAAACAGGAGGTATAATATTGATGAAATCCTGTTAGCCTGATGTAGGAGGCTACACTGCTTTACCCAGCTTGGCTGCTTTTTGACTCTTGAGTTTACTGCGTTGCGACATGACAGCTTAATGTTGAGAACGTGCTGTTTGCAATATGCGGGAAATGCTTTAAACCGTGCAGAGAGGAGGTGATGATGTTTAGCTCGTTGTGCAGCTGGTTTTAAATGGTGAGATGTGACATTTTTAGCTTGGAAGCTAACAGTGTGACAGCGAGTGATGTGGTGATGATGTTTATTGTGTTGACTGTGGCTGTGGAAACCCGCAGTGTCTACAGTGTGTGGGTCGCTCACCTTCAGTGCAGCCAATCTAAAGCATTTTCACTGTTTTTGTCTCGAAGAATGAGCTGATAGACTGGGGGCTTGAGGTGGAAGAGGCTACAGATCAAGAAAGGCTGACTGGAAGATGCCAAGAAGAAAACAACAGAATCCACAACCTGTAAAGTGTAAGCAGGTTTATGCTCATTCAAAGCTATAGATAATAATGGATGAGAGAATTTAAAAGAAGATTTTTAGGGCCATCAGTTGGTCAAGGTCTGTCATAGCAAGTCTAGGAATGTTAATGTAGTTAACATAGTCCTATGTCAAATTTAATTTAGCATTACCTGTTTAGAGTCCTTATTTATGCCTCCATAAGTCATATTCTACTGAATTCAGCTTTTTACATGCATTGACTCCATACTAGCTGGCTGAGGAGTCACATGTACATACATTTAGAAAAACGTGGTATGTAAAATAATGAATGCTATCACATATAGAAACAAATAGCATGACTCGTGTATTTACATTACATTGGAAATAGCAGGCTGCAGCATTGTAAATTTCAAGTCTTAATCAGGTGCATCTGGGAAATTGCATGGTTGTCTTTACACTTTGTCCTATCTCCCGATACTATGTCCAGTAGATGGCAGCAAAATGTCAGCAGAAAAAAAAACCCTGAGTAATGAAGCATTTATATTTTGCATAATCATTCAAGGCATGCAACTAGGTCCAAACAGTCCAAAAGAGTTTCTTATTATCATCTTTCATTCACTTAGCCTGAAAGGTAGTGTTCATAGTGTTCACTATAAAAGTCACAGTCTCATGCAATGTTTATAATGCAAAGTAAAGTAATCCAATATGTATAGCCATGTAAATCTGTCTATGCTGTATTGTTTACAGTGGATTCTAAAGATGGCATAGGCACAAACCCCATCTCAAGCCTTACCTTTGAGGGCGACTTTCTTCTGGGCCAAGATCTCGACTTCTCAGATCCTGATAATGACAGCAAGATCATAGGCCTGGAGAAGTTTTCAGGTGAGTGATGAGCACTTTACTAACTTTTGCTAAAACAACAAGAAACACAAGTTACTGACTCACAGACTCATCTCACAAGCATTCACATGGATCTGCTCAATGGATTCAGATAAGCGTTACCCCAGTTTAGAGCCTTTTCTGTTCTGATGAGCTGTGGGATTAGTTACAGTGAGGTAAAACAAGCATCCAGACACTTTATTAAACACTTAAATGGGTAAAAAAAGGTCCCTAACAAAGACACTAAACATTCCTGTCAGTACATTCGGCTGAAAATATGCAAGTGGAAAAATGAATTAAAACCACAATGAATTGCCCTCGGGCAGGTGCAACACGCAAGATTTCACGACATGCTTTCAGACTAATAATAAAGGAAGGTTAGAAAGAAGCTGGCAGTCTGCATCACATTCCTACACCCCATGCAAAATTCCTGTGGAAGAAAGTAGCATGCATGAATATCTGTTAGAGTACATAGGAGAGGAGAATTTAGTCTCATTGGATAAGAAACTGCGTATGGGGAGAGGATGGATGTTTTAACAAGACTAACTCAAACATACAGCCAAAATACCTCAAGACTAGTTTAATAAAAGAATGTGAATTAGCTTGGAGTATTTTAGGTCTTGAAGAATTAAAGACCATTTTCCAAGAGGAATGAGCCAAACTGGAGCCACAGTGCCGCAAAAGGCTAAATCATTCTTACCACGAACATTTAAAAGTTGTATTTACCAACAGCGAATTTGCAACAAAGTGCTAGTATTATCAAGTTGTGGTGTCTCTACAGTTTTTTCCCTTTTTACTTAAAAAAAAAAATGTTTTAACACATATTTGAATATATTTATGACATATGTATGTGCAAAAATCTTTTGAACTAAATATATATACTAAACCTAAAAACTTTAAGTTTGTCTGAATGATTGTCAGCTCCTCACTGTTGGTCAGGATACAGGAACAAAACCAAAGCGTGTCCGTAGCTTGTTGATATGAATGTAAGAAATCTGATATGTAGTATAGTAAGAACAGTAAAACTTTAGCCCAGAGACCCATTAGTCAACTTAGATTCTTCAAGTCAAGCAGTTGAAAGTGTTTTTTATTCACATGTAGCGTGTTTTATAATTTACAGAAATGAACAGGATGAATAGGATCAAACTTCTATGAGGAATAATAAATAAGTGAAGCATAAATCTATTTGGCTGCTGTAACAGCATGTACTGTTGATTTACTGGTGAGAGAAGCTAAAGCTTAAGCTGGAGTGTTTGGTAAGCCACGCAGGCATGTCTCAGAGTCTAAAGTAAGGCAGTTTTTCAAACTTTTAAATAACTTGCAACACAACAGGGGCAGTCATTCTGTAAATATCTAGGCAGGTTTACTATGCACACATACTCCTCTGAGAACTACTGCTTTGTGAGGAACAAACCCCATCTCAACTCAGAGACACATACAAACATAACTGATCCATTCAGATCTCAAACCGCATTGTTTCATTTATCTAATTATTTATTTAAGATTTGTTTAAAGAGAAATACTGTAGCCTAATAAGCCTATCCTTATGATGCTGTAAATTTATTTTAAATTCTGTCTAAAATGTAAAAATCGAATCAAATTTTATTTGTTAATTTTGAGTTATTAATAAGATTTTATTTTAAAGACAAATATATTTATATTTATACCTTTAATTAGTTTCTTCAACAGTTATAGACTTTGGTGTAATGTAGTTTTAATATTTAAAAGTAAAATAAGCAATAAGAGCTTATCTTAAATAGATAAATATGTGCTGTCTGTATTCTTATTCCACAAATCAATACAACAGTCTGACATTATATGTTGGTAATTAAAATATGCCACAATTCAAATCTTTCATCACACGCTCTGGCCTTCTGTTTACTTTTTAATGCTTAGAAATATGTTCCCATGACATTTGACTATGTTAATGTCATGGAATTCATGTCGATGGTTTTTTGATTGCTAGATTAAACAAAAAAAAAAGAAGTAAAAGCCTCTAAAAAGGTGTGTGCAGTCTGCTTGGCTAATATTTAAAAAAATAGTTTGTCAGTTTCACATTTCCTACTAGAAATGTTATACTGAAATGAAAAAAACACGTTGTCTGTTGTCTGGAATATTTGTCAATGACTGGTTCTTAATAGGATGTAGTAAGGATTATATAAGGACAGTGTATTGGCAGAATATAAAAGACCTTCACCCACTCCTCAAATAATGTTTTTGTAAGTATATAGACAACACCTTCATTAACTGATTGTGGTTTGACAACGGAGGAGCAAAACATGTAAAAGGGGAAATGCAAAGAAGTTTGGCCTGGGGGTATAAAAGACTTCTGGTTCACACCATTGCTGAAAGGGTGTGGCCAACCGTATTGGTATAGGAGGGTATAGTGTTTATTCTGAGCCCAAAGTTTTAAACAAGATAAAATCCACAAGCAAAAGTTTTATCAACATGTTGATTAATTCAGATGTAATTGCCTATTAAAGTGTACTACTAATAAATTACTTACATAAATGCACTACTCATTTTTGCTCCTGATTTTTCATTAGTCTTTTTGTCTAATTTGTATATTATTTAATTAATATTAAATAATTTTCCAAAATGTCATTTGCTTCTGATTTTGGAAGCAGGTCTTACAGAGGGCATTCATCCTCACTGTCTATTGGGCATTTGCTTTGGAGTAACTGGAGTTAGGATTTGTGTCCATGTCTATTAATCATGGTCTTGTGTTGCCATGTGTAAAATGTTATAACTTTATTTTGGACATTGAAAGACAACGTTAATTGTTGAACTAACTAAATAAACTAAATTTGTTGGACTGACTGTATGACTATCTAGCTTAGTCATATTGGTAATGGAACTAAACTGCTTTAATGTCTGATTTTTAGTTCACTGCAATTTTGTGAAGAGAGTGGTTTGGAGCGTCAGCATTCTGTAAACTGCTATGCTGAATTAGAAGGCCAGTTTTAGTAACTGATACAGAAGAATTCTGTGAGCAGAAATGAGCAAAGCTGACGTGAGAGCCTTCACAACCCTCAGAACACCATGGCATCTCAACTTTCTGCTCATTTGTGGTGCTGAAACCTGACTGTTATTTAACTTCCTCATGGCAGAAACTTGTAGCTGGCAGCAGTCAATGGTATTTTCCACTGTTTACAGTGTTTATGCCCATGCTATGCTGTTTCCTTCCAAAATGAAGTCCAAAGCAAAATAAAGATTTTACAAGCAAAAATGTATTGGCAAAATGAGCAAATAGAAAAAAAACCCCAAAGAAAGCAAAGACTTGCAGAATTACTATACATTTTTTATAGAAGTAGAGTAGTCTTTGTTACGGAGGAGGCACTAAGGCATGCCCTCCAAACTAAAACAACTCATTTACACCATGGTTTTACACCATTACATTGTGTGTAAAAAGACTAGTACAGGGCTACAGGCTAAAGTAATCGCAGCTATAGATAAGGCATTAGTGTTGAGTAAAAGTCCAGGTGCAAGTTAGTCATTGGCCTCTACTAATGCACCAAAGTGGATGAACAAGAGAACACTGAGCATAGTATTTTGAAGGCTGGTGATTATTTTCTGCTGGGGTAGCAGAGTAACTATAGTCAAGGCCCTGGAAATTAGAGGATAGCGCTACTACGACCTTGGCAGAGTCTGGAGCTGCAACATGTTACACCAAAAGTGCAATCCAACAGACGAATACACTTAGAAAAATGCAATTAACTGCCAATGGTGCTGGCACTAACAGAATGACTCACGGAGGGCATCGCTGCTCGCTGAATATCCACAGTCGTGGCTGTTGGGTCAGTCTGCGCATGTTGGACAATCCTCTCTATGGTACATGGAGACCTCACAGAAATTTCATGTCACTGGTACATGCCTTCTTCTATCCACTGCCGCCAACAGTGTGTGTATGGCGCGCAGTATGTCAATAAGACCATTCTGCTTCCTGGAGCCCTACGATGCCACCCCTCTCCAACTCTTCCAACTGTTTGAATTGCTTGTATACTTCTCTCTGAGGCATACACTTGCAAAGGATGCTGTTGACACAACGGCTTGAGTCACAGTGGTAAGCACCCACAGCAAGATGACCTTATGTACTCAGTCCTTGCTTACAGCGCATGTGGAGCTGAGTGTGAAACTTGAATTATTCGGATGTCTCACCATGTCGCACCTTTTCACCAAGTTTAACTCCTTCTGGGTGCAGCAGTTTGTTTGAGGATGAATGTATATATACTGTGGGACAGATTCCTTGCATTAATGAAAGCTGAATGCTGATTGCATTGCGTCACTGTTGGCCTGCATTGTAAACCTTCAAAATAAATTGCCATTTTACTGTACTTATGATCTAACCATGTCCAAACATACCACAACTAATTTCCCTGCAAGGAACAGAGACAAACTGCTTAGGAGATTAAGAGCTAGATCAGGTACCTACAAAGCTACAGCTCTTCTGAGTCAAAGCAGGATAAAGATTTGTTCGTTATTTGTCTGTGTGCTTGGCAGTAATGAACCAGGAAGTTGTAGCACTGAAAGGAAAAACACTACATGCGTTACCGGCTCTCTGTCTTCTTTCTGTTTGTGGGTTTCACCTTTTTGGACTGGGTCAAGTGCAGTTGATCAGTTTTCTCAAGTGCTGCTGGTGTTGTACACTGCTATTTCTCAAAGTCTATTATATAATTGATTAAGTTTTAGGCTACATGCTTTGTAAAATACAAAATCAGATAACATGATCTGTATTAGTTTGATGTAAAACAAATTTTAATTAATGCATAAAATAATATAAGACATGCATAACATATATATTATATATTTAAATTACATTTTACATTTATTATACTGGACTTCTGACTAAGTAGCTAAGATTAAGAAATAACAATAAATTGGTTGAAATCCAAAAAGGTGAAACTCACAGAAAGAAGACAGTGAGCCGGTAACACATGTAGTGTTTTTCCTTTCAGTGCTACAACTTCCTGGTTCATTACTGCCAAGCACACAGACAAATAATGAACAAATCTTTATCCTGCTTTGACTCAGAAGAGCTGTATCTATCTAGGTACCTGATCAAGCTCTTAATCTCATAAGCAGTTTGTCTCTGTTCCTTGCAGGGAAATTAGTTGTGGTATGTTTGGACATGGTTAGATCCAGTCATAAGTACAGTAAAATGGCAATTTATTTTGAAGGTTTACAATGCAGGCCAACAGTGACGCAATGCAATCAGCATTCAGCTTTCATTAATGCAAGGAATCTGTCCCACAGTATATATACATTCATCCTCAAACAAACTGCTGCACCCAGAAGGAGTTAAACTTGGTGAAAAGGTGCGACATGGTGAGACATCCGAATAATTCAAGTTTCACACTCAGCTCCACATGCGCTGTAAGCAAGGACTGAGTATATAAGGTCATCTTGCTGTGGGTGCTTACCACTGTGACTCAAGCCGTTGTGTCAACAGCATCCTTTGCAAGCGTATGCCTCAGAGAGAAGTATACAAGCAATTCAAACAGTTGGAAGAGTTGGAGAGGGGTGGCATCGTAGGGCTCCAGGAAGCAGAATTGTCTTATGGTTGAAATCTTTGTTTAGTGATGTAGTTTTATAGTTAGTTAAGCTTGTTTACTGAAAGGACAGCCAAGTTCATATTCTTTTGTTAACCTAGTTCAAATTTCATGGTGAATAAAATAACTTCAGTAGGTGAACATAAATCTCATCTAGGAGGATCTTATCCACTACAGTACATAGGTAAATGTGCGTTTGTGTAGTTTTACATATATTAACGTGTATTTGATGCATTGAATGCTTTGTTCTTCTTTGTCTAGTTTGTTTCTAATACAAATATGAGCATTTAAACTTCGGGTTCAGATGGGATTGTCTGTGGGGGGGGGTGTTCTTTTCACACACAGCTGAAAGATGGAGCCCAGCATTCTGGAAATATTTCTGGGTGTAGCATTCTGTCAGAGCACACAATCTGAAAATAGCAAATCATGGGGAAAAAAGCAATGTGCCACCATTATAAGGGTCATCAAGACAGCCATCATCATCAAGGACACCATTACAGGAAGGCATTTATTCATCATCATCATCATCATCATCATCATCATCATCATCTTCTCTCGGTGTCTTTATCATCATCATCATCATCATCATCATCATCACCCCCTCATCATCATCAGCACAGCCATTATAGTCATCATCATTATCATTAGGCTGGGTAATCATCCACTGAGGGTTTCTGAAAAGCCCAATATAAAGGCCAGCTCAGGCTTCAGTCACACACTCGCTTCTTCCACGTGTGAGGAGAGGGCTGTGCAAGAGAGGTCCATTTCGTACACAGCCAGTAGGAGAAAATGCTGAAGCTTTTCTGGGCTTTTGTCAGAATTCACTAGTCCTTCGTTTCTCGGGAGGACACTGAGGCATCTTTTAGATCGTTTACCTGCGTGAGTATAAAACTAGAATGTTCTCTAAAGAGCTCTTCTGCTTTCAGGCTGATGTTTGAGCTTTCACTTTACCAGTGGTTGTTATATCGTTGTTAGTGCTGGTTGTATTTGCAAGTTTTTGTAGGGGCTTACTTATTGTGTAGCACTAGGACAACAGTTGAGGTTTACATAGATGGAAAAGATAAAAAAATGTCCATTCTTTTGTCTGTTAATAATTTGGATGTCTGCTGGCTTGAATGTCCCGTTGTCTGTGTTTTGTACAGCTGATATCAGTCTGCCTAGCTTCCAACTGGGAGACGAAGAGAGCTCCTCATTCAGTCGTCTCAGCATGGAGAGTGATGCAGATGACCTCCGTGCTGTCGAGAATGAGCGTGAAGAGGGGACGTCTGAGCCCAACTTCCCTCCTTACCTCTCCTGCAGGGGATGCACTCAGCTCCTGGACGAGCCTTTGGGACCTGGTATGGAGTTGGTTGGGCCATACTGCCTGCGCTGCTGCAAAGGGAACATGAGTGGCATAGTGGACAGGACACAGAGGCCAGGACTCTGCTCAGGCGCTGGCTCACAACCTGCTGGCACAGAAAGAACAGGGAGCGAGGACGGCTCCCTAAAGCTCCACTCATGCATGCTGTGTGGCTTTTCTTCACGCTACACAAACCATGTCAAAAGGCACATGAAGGTTCATAATGGTGAGAAGCCATACAGGTGCCCATTGTGCTCTTACGCTTCTGCTCAGCTGGTAAATCTACAGAGGCACTTGCGTATTCACACCGGGGAAAAGCCCTACAAATGTGAGCATTGCGCATTTGCCTGCAGTTCCCTGGGAAACCTGAAAAGACACCAACGTATGCATTTGGTCACAAATCCTGGTCAGAATATACAGCAGCCAGCCAGTGGCCAAAACCTCCGACGTCCTGCCGTGGGCCAAAAACAAGAGGAAACTCCGAGTGCCTCAGGTGACGGTAAGTCCCCTTTTCATTGTGAGTTTAAAGAGTTACCATGGTCTAATGAGGTTGCCATTTTTATTCCCATCTGCTGTGCTGCTAAATCAGGACAAGAACATACCTAGTAGTCTGGGCACGGTTGCTTTAATTGACCTCTTAACTGAATATATGCCTGTACTGCTGAATTAAGCAAGAGTAGATAACCATGCCAGTTTGTAAGCCTGCCCAGATCTAAATGCTATTGGGACAGGTATTCTCCATACTAAGAACCGTTTGACCCTGAAGTGGGATTCAGGCTAATAGTCACGATAAGGAAACCAATTTTTTCCTTTTTTTTTTTCTTAGTCGTTGCCGAATTCAGTGAATGTGGTGTTTGCGGAGTCAAACTTAACTAGATTTCTCTGTTGGCAGGAGCTGTGAGGTCGGAAGCTATTCGCACGGACCCAAGTCTGAACATTGGCGGAGACAACAGGTATCTCCAGGCATTTGCAGGCCTAAAGCCGGAGCAGCAGTCCTCTTCCCGGGCATTGGAGCAAGGGCAGGCCAGAACGCAGCCTGCAGCTTTGCCGCCCTTGCTCTTTCCCTTTACCTGCCGACTATGCGGCCTTGCCCTGGATGACGAGGACGGCTCTTCGGCTCAGATCTGTGCAAAGTGCACCCTGGAGATGCTCACAAAAGACACGGCAGGCACTGCTGGCGAACGGGGGGACAAAGTGTACACTTGTGCCGCCTGTCCCTTCCTCACACATTACCCTAACCACCTGGCCAGGCACATGAAGACCCACAGTGGAGAGAAGCCCTACAAGTGCCCCCAGTGTGACTACGCATCTGCCCATTTTGACAACCTCAAGCGCCACCACCGGGTGCACACAGGTGAGAAGCCCTACAAGTGTCACCTATGCGATTACGCCTGTGGGAACCTGGCCAATCTCAAGAGGCACCAGCGAGTCCACTCGGGCGCCAAGCCTTTCCAGTGTGCTGTTTGCAATTACAGCTGCAACCAGAGTATGAACTTGAAGCGCCACATGCTACGCCACACCGGCGAAAAGCCTCACAAGTGTCAGGAGTGTGGCTATACTACGGGCCATTGGGACAACTACAAGCGGCACCAGAAGAAGCATGGACTGGCCGCAGATGGCTGGGTAAAGGTGCAGCTGCCTGAGCACGAGGAGGAGGGGGAGGATGATGAGGAGGTGTAGGCTGGCATTCACAGAAATGACTATAATATGAGTAAAAATACTAAAAATTAAGATTGTACTGCAGATAGCAGATGATGGAGAGGTGTTATTGTACCAGCATAAGCTTAGTCTGCTTTTCTTTTTTTCTCCTTTTGCGTCATTATGTTTTTATGTTTCTTAAAAAACACCCAAGCTGCTATACAGATTTGTGCACAAGTTTAAAGAAGAACAGAATGTTTAAATGCCTTTGATTAGGACTGGGTTGTGATTATGGACCTCCTAGAGGTTGGGGTTTGGAGTGCCCTTGATTCATTTGTCAGTGCCAAACAGACATTATGTACTGCTACCTTGATGAAATGCAATTCTTCTTTTTAGTGTTTACCTTGCATGCCTACTCACCATTGCTCTGCACCGCTGCCTATAGAACAGTCTAACTGTAAACCTTCTTTGGTTTCTCTGAGGCCTTTGCTGTCCAAATAACATTTTTAAACCTGCACAACATCCCTTTATAAGCGATGTGTTTACATTACTGTCAATGTCAGTATTAAAAAGAAGAGTCATGAACACTGCAGCTTTCATTTCAGGAGCAAGTGCTGGGAATAGTGTTGCTTTTCTGTTCGTATGTCTTAATTGTGATCTAGCCCATTGTTTTGTCTGATGTTACTTAAAGCAGAATGATGCATAGTAAACATTAGACTGTCAAGCTTAATGTATAGCTTTTATTTTTGTATGTGACATGTTTGTTGTTGTTGTTATTGTTGTTGATGTTCTTTCAAAAGAATGTTTGGCATGTATTTGCCACCAGTGGCATTAAGTTAAGAAAATGGACCAGAAATTCTATATGCAGTTTCTAACTTTCAGGTTGCCAAAATTATTGAACATATGAGATGAATTCTCGTCAATGTGTGGTGCTTGAGTCTCTTCTTGTAATTATGCAGTGGTTTCATAATTGCCTTAAATATTCTTTAATAAAACACTTTGTGGTGACACTGGAGTGTGACGATGTTTTGGAGCATGTGATGCACTACGTTTGGGCTAGTATGAACATGCTAAAGAAGAGACCAGCAGATTTTTTTTTCTTCCCCGTTTACTATTAAAATGGCTATATTTTAAGGAAATACTATATAGTGAGAATATTAAAATATTTAGCATTCTTGTATATTATTACCTCGGTTTCACTTGATCCAGTTTAGCATTCAGTGACCAGTCTCTGATTATGCAGGATGGCTTTAGTGTTGCCATGTTGAAATAGGCATGAATGTCCCAGAAAAACACTGTGTAAAAGGGAAGATTTTCTTTAATAGTTATATTTCAGTTTTTGCCAATTGAAAATACTTGTCCTTTACATCATATAGAAATTTCACAATGACTCGTTATTAAAAAAAGGCTGGTTCCATTAACCTGCTTTAAAAGTATGTTTAGTTTGATGGTCCAACATGTATATAATGTATTTTTTTATATTTCTATGGGCACTAACACAACCACATACCATGGCATTTTTTAATTAACATGTACTAACAAGCTTCTCATAAAGGGGTTGGACAATGAAACTGAAACACCTGGTTTTAGACCACAATCATTTATTAGTATGGTGTAGGGCCTCCTTTTGCGGCCAATACAGCATCAGTTGGTCTTGGGAATGACATATACAAGTCCTGCACAGTGGTCAGAGGGATGTTAAGCCATTCATCTTGCAGGATAGTGGCCAGGTCACTACGTGATGCTGGTGGAGGTTAGTCCTTCTTGGTGGTATGCAGACATTACCCTGGATACCATGGCTCTTGATACATCACAAAGACTTGCTGTCTTGGTCACACCAACAATTTGTCCTCTTTTGAACTCTGGTATGTCACCCATAATGTTGTGTGCATTGCAGTATTTTGAGCAGAACTGTGCTCTTACCTGCTAACTGAACCTTCACACTCTGCTCTTACTGGTGCAATGTGCAATTAATGAAGATTGGCCACCAGGCTGGTCCAATTTAGCCATGAGACCTCCCACACTAAAATGACAGGTGTTTCAGTTTCATTGTCCAACCCCTGTATGTATGGATGAAAAAAATGAATGCTATTAATTGATGACAGTTTGTGAAAATATGCCTGCCTGATGTGGTATTCTCCATCACAGAAGCATGCCAGTTTTCATGGGCTGTCTGAAATACTGAAGATCATAAGTTGTGGTTTTTGACCTTACCTTTCATGCACAATTCTCCAGACTCCTTAAATCTTATGATAACATAACGCACAATAGAGTGTGACATACCAAAAATCCTTGGAATTCCTAGGCAACATATCGAAATCTTAAACAGCTGATATACACTAAAATATATATCGTATTGTTGCACAAACGGGCACCCAAATGAGGAAGCAAAAACAGGAATGAAACCTGGCAGGTAGGTTGACGTTGTGAGACATGAACATGATTCAAGTTTCATGCTCAGCCATGCATGTCACATAAGCAAGGGCAGGCCTTGCTGTACCTGACTGACACATTAGCCGCGATTGCGGACATTCAACACACAGCGATGCCCTCCATGAGCCATTCTGTTAGTGCCAGCACCATTGCTAGACGGCTGCACAACCCAGGACTACTTGTAAGGAGACTGTTAAGGACCGAATGCCCTTAAGACCACATCAATGTTGCCAAAGACTGCAATGGTGTCGTGCCAGACTGTCATGGAGTGACCATTCCTGCTTTTGTCTTGGTGGAGACGATTAACTAATTTGTGTATGAAGGCATCGAGGTCAGCACTAAGATGACTGTTGTCATACGTCACATGTCCAGAAGGCTTGGTGTCACTCCACCCCATCACAAAATCTGCGTGAGAATTTACAAGGTGCATGGGATGGATTATGACAGGACACAATAAGGAACCTCTTTATCCCAAAACATCTGGGATGTTGTATTAGCATACATGATGATGTGACATCATAGTGAGAGCCACTACTTCGGTATTTGTAGCTTAATAAATATTTCTCATTTCAGTCTACATTTATCATTCCTGCTAATCTTTATCTTCCCTTAGAATAGTAGTGCAATCAGAGACTTCCTTCAACTAGTCCTTATGGCAATCAGTGTATATGCACATATTTTAGATGGCAAGCCCCGAACCATCTTTGCTCATTATGGGTTAGGCCTTTCCTGGATGCTGTTTTTATACCCAAGCATAATTGCATTTTTGTTGCTGGCATAAATGTGTATTTACAAAACAATTAAATGATAGGTAAATCTATTTTGACAGCCCCGTCACATTTGCCGGCTGATATTTACAGGAATTTAGATTCAGGAGTTCGTACTTTCATAAAGGTGGGGATAAGTAAAGACTTCAATAACACCCCAAGATGTTACACATATCTCACTACCAAACACCTACCAATCACAGCAAGGCAATCCATTGGTCAGTGCAATAAAGTGTCAAATCAGAACATTTTCCTAACACCCTTAGATAATACAGATAATGATACAAAGTAAATAAACACATCACACATTTAAATGTCATTATTTGGCACCTAAATTTATTGAAATCCAAGACTTTCATTTGTTGTTCCTAAACTGAACCTGGTGATGAAGATAAAAGCACATTTATAGGCTTTGTGTGATACTCTAGCATTAAGAGTATATAGCATGAAGTCTTTTCTCTAGACACGCTGGTGAGCATACTGAAGTCAACAATCATATAATACAGACATTAATAAACATAAAATGAACAGTGACCCTTTGACCAAAATGAGAACATGCCATCCTTTCATTACATCTCAGATATGTGAGACATGTATTCATTTTGTCATATGATCATTTTCTCCGTCACCTAAACACAATCAGAGTTCTTGTCACTGTATCTTGTTAAGCAGGAATCACATTGGAGACTGCGTCTCTGGAACAAAGACCAGCGTGGGAAGTGGCAAATATGGCCGCTTTGCTCAGACCGACAGATTTGCTAGCAAGAAATATCAAATTAGCCATTTTTCCAAGCACCATTATCACACTGTTCTCTGAGATGATTGCCACAATGTATTTGATAAAATACAAAATGGATATTAAAAAAAAAAAGCATTGATGTTCTCAAAAAATAAAATGCATGATGACTGAAAGACAATCACTGAAATTCAGATGTGAAATTTGTAAACACTTCTCTCTTTCAAATTTCTACTCTTACAAATTTTCTACAATTCTGTAAACAATGATAGATGCTAGGTTGTAATCTTTTTCTTCTTTTTTACACAGCTTTGATTATATTTGATCTACTGTATTTGATTATAATATACTAACAGTAATACATATTAGTAAAATGTTTAGAATACTTTTTTCATAATTGCATGTGCATTTATAAAAGTGACATAACCATGGTTTAATGTTTAAATGTTTTTTGTGCAAAATGCTTTAGTAAACTATAATTTTGGCATTTATGAGAAACCTTTCACAAAATATTGGCTGAAAAAAAAAAAAAAAAAGGAATAAAAATCAAAAGACAGACCTTCCTTACTACTTCTACACGCCCGGGAATGTTTTCCATGGTTAATATATCAATAAATATCAATCATGCCATCTGTCCTTGTTAATACTGTGCAAAATCATGGGTTCAGCATGTGCAAGCAGTTCTGCCAAGTGCACTAACAGAACTCCACTAAATTCTGCAAGATTTCTCGCCAGAGCTTCCATTGGCTAGGACCTAACACTGAAACAGCTCAAAGCCCATCGGCTCCAAAAGCTGGATTATGATTCGAACTGACAAGCTGATCCTAAAATGTAAGGCGAAGGCTGAGTTATTGTAAGGCAAAGAGAAAAAGCAGGCCACTCTAGGACTACGTTTTGCATGACGCACGATCTGAGTAAGATGGGTAGGTTTCCATTTAGAACCCGCACTGAGACTTCTGTTCAGCACATTGAAAAATGATGATGCTGAAGAGACATGAAAACCTTCTGAAGGCATTGTTAGATAGCAATAATGACAACAAATTGGCACAGACTGGCACACTGGAAGTAATGAAGGCAGCAGTTTCCCCTGAACATTTACCTGGTTATGCTCTTTCTAGATTTACCATAAAAACACACCATGCTGGTCACTGCATCAAAGAGGCTACGGTCATAGTTTCAACAAGTCCACGTAAGCATGTTGGTACCTTCTCAAATCAGTAATCACATCTACAGAAAGCTTTTACAGCTTGAGATAAGATGGCATGAAATTCATGTAATGCCTGACCGTTTGGTAACACAGAAACAGGATGAGAACAGCACAGCTTTGAGTCTCTAATAAGGAAGTACTATTCAGCCGAGGCCAGCGTCAGCAGTAACCTTCATCACAGCCAATAAATCCATCTCTCACTCTCTCTCTCTCTCTGATGCAATAACTAGGCCCAACTCAATTACGTAAACCCTGTAAATGCTTGTCACCAACAGGACATGCAAGCAGGAAATACTTAAGCTGTATTCTTATTTAAACTGTGATTTGCTAGTTGAATATAGTTTGAGTATTATGCTCTGGGGAAGCAATGTGCTCATCTCAGAGGTTTGTGGTAGATATACTATGTAGAATCCTTATTCACTTGTGGTAAATATTAGGGCTGCACAATACACTGTTCCTTAATCGATGTTATCAGATGACATCAGCCTCTACAAAACGGAATCTGCAGGAGTGCGCAATATGCAAACACAAACCTCTAACCACACTTGCAGAAAGGGTTTTTTGTTCATGAGCCATGAGCAATCTGATCAATCACAGATGTCATTTGGGTGTTGTGCTGAATCAAGGCATTCATATGATCCAACAAATAGAACGTTGCTGTCATATCAAAAACATATATCTCCATAGCTTTTTTGAATTTATGCTTTTGTTCTTCTCTACATCATTTGCTCACAGCAGCTATCATTTCCTTGGATAAATGGACCAATACAATTGATCTGAAATGACTTTTCTTCTTTTTGGTTTGGACAACGACTAAAAACAATCAATCAGGCTGATTCTTATCCATCAGGGGTTCCCTAATGTGTTTCCAATATCATGGAAGGCATATCCCAACTGCAATATGTAGCAATAGAATGCAGCATGGTGTTATGTCTGCCTTGGTATTAACATGTGCCTTAATTCACCCTAAACCCTAGACCTCCTTTTGTTTATCTTGTTCCCTCCAAATATCGCAATACTTATTGCAAAACCCTAAAATATCACATTGTGATTTTCCAGCCAGTATCATTCAGCCCCTATGTGCATGTGTGCTTTGGACTTCTGGAGTAATGCTGTAGTAGACCTTATGGCAAAAGAGTGCTCAGTGGGGTTGGAATCTTGCAGAACCGTGTGTGCCCCCTCCGCTAAAACAGCCTTGGCTCAGCTCTCCTGTGGTTCAGTCTAAGAGGAGCATCACAGGTCATCATCTCCAATCCCCTCGAAGGCATAGTTTCCATGGAAATCATTGCCACTGATATCATTAGCCGAGTTGGAGGCACTGATCCCCCTCAGGGAGACTGAACTCAGCTTGGTCTGATAAACACAAAGATTAGAGGAATACAAAGACGGTATAATCAGTTAACACCACGCAACCATCAAAGAGAAAGAACTGAGAAATGGTTAGTGGATCCATATATGGTGTTTCACAGGAAATGAAAAACTGGGCTGGAACTCACCGAGAGTTTGACTACTTGTTCTCGGTTCGGATCAGGAGAGTCCTAGACAAAAGAAATAAGCACTTAAAATTCTTTGGCTTTCTCTCCCCCTTACATTGACAAACCACACTGCAATTAAACTTGTTCCTTACCAGTAATGGAGGAGACTTCACAGCTTGCTGACTGTCCGATCGATGGATGGAGCCGTTGAGACGCTTCTTCTGCATCTGCTGAACACATACAGTATTAATATTAGAATCTGAGAGGGTGTAGAGAACAGGTTTCACAGACATGTGCAATCACACTCAAGATGGATCCTATTCTCCAGTGACACGAGAGCATAATAACAGTGCAGTCTCTGGATAAACAAGGAAATGTTTACCCAGTGCTGAGCTCTGAAGCAAATCTACACAAATCAGAGTGTGTGAAATCCCTGCTGCACACACAGCGAGCTGTGCGGAGAATTCTAAAGACACCCGGGCTTTCGGCCTGATAGAGACCGAGATAGCTTCTTGTGCTAGCCAATAAGATAACCTGTTAGAAATGCACATAATCAGCAAGTTCTGAAGACTCTTGCAAATACTAAAACAAACTAAACTTAACAAACTGAGACATTTCAACTTGAGACTAGTAGTCACACATCTGCATACAGACAGACACATATGCACAGAAGGAATTCAACAGACTATAAAAGAGAGAAACTGACTTTCTTAATGCTTCCCCCAGACTTCTTCACCATCAGTTCATCTACCATTGACTGGAGACAGATGCTCATCATGATTGCCTGAAAAAAACATGAACCACAGCAATTTAAAAACATTCAGCCAGACCTCCAGGAGCCAGCTGTGAAGGCATTATACTCCTAAAAATAGGGCACCAGAAAAGATTCTTTGGAGTGGCGCTGCATTACAAACTCAAAACTACTTTACAAGAACCATTTTTCTTCCCTCATTGGTTCTCCTCAGCGCATACATTGTGAAACACACATAGAAATACATTTGTAATCATTGAAAATGTCAATCAATAGAAATAAGTATCTGTTTTTGAGGGTACTAAATTTCTAAGTGCTTAAGAATATAGAAACACAAAACGGTAACTGTTGCCACATGGAAATGTCACGGAGTAAAGAGTTGAGGAATGAGATGTGTGGAAAAATTAGATGTGAGTGTGAAGAACACTTCTACAGTTTAATGGTGTACATCCAACCCAGGACCTTCTGGACCTTTTATTCTTAAGGTATTCCATGTAGGCATTTTTTTTAGCATAAGGGTCTTAACAAAGAAACCAAAGAAACAGAATTAAGCATTTCAGACCCATCCCAAAGTGGATGAAGCTCTGTGGGTGCTGTGCTGACCTGTGGACTGGTGATGGTGACCCATTGCAGACGGTCTTTGCTCATCAGATATTCGAAGGCCAGCTCCAGTTTGACCTCACACTTGCTGGAGCTGCAGGGGTTTGCTGTGCCATTGGCCACTGGGACTTGCTACACAGCAGAAACAACATTTACATCATCATCATCTTTCGGTTTGTGTCATGATACTTTCTTTAGCTTTTCACACCATATCCACCATCACTGTTTGCACCCAAAAGGAATCAGGTAACCTTTATCTTTCTTCCCAAAAGCATTGCAATCTGACACTTCCTTCTGGATGCAACTATTTTTTGGGGAGATAATAAGTGTAGTTCCCAGTTATTAGCCGTCTTGTCTTGCCAATGTCACTGTGCTCTTTGTCAATGGTGTCAATGGTTGCCTCAGCAGGACTGCTTTTAACAGCACAATAAGGGAAAAAAGCTCCTTCTGTGTTTCTACTCTGTAGGTCTCATTAAAGAGATTTCATAAGACAAGCCCTTGTGCCTTATCGGAGTGCTCATTAATAACTGTGTTCTTTCAAAGCCACAGCGGCCTCAGCTGAAGCTGCTGCCTCTTGGAACAGGGACAGCATCCTCACTGCTAATAGAACGCCTGAGCTCACTCCAACCTGTCAGGATTTGAATAATCAATGTTTCCACATCCTTTTCTGAAAACCCCAGAGTAAAAAGACAGCCAGCTATCAGCGTAGGAGACCTTCTTTATATCTTTGCCTGAAAATGGTTTATCTAAATATTGAGCAACACGAATAGCAGCTTTGCTTACATGGTACCAAGTATCATCCAGACCAAAATGTCTCCAAAGCAATCTGTAATGTGCTTAAGAGTGAAAAAGAAAAAAATCTGCATTGCAAAATGAGTAATGTCATCCACAGTGCAGTGCTAATATCCTGTGACTACACTGAACTAGGGAGGCAGAGGCATTCTGATGAAAACAGCACAGCAGTCAGCGCATTTCTAAAAGCAGATGGATGAAAGCCAGGGGCAAGATGGATGGGTGGCTGGCACTGATGGCTGTTAAAGGAGCGTTTGAGCTTACTCTCTTTAATGAGATTCTTTGGCCAGTCAGTTGGCCTGTGTCTACTGTGGCAGGCGCTCACTTCATCCAGGCTCCGTTAGCAGAACAGAAATATTTACACCGGAGGTGCCTAAAGACACAGTCATGCATTTGCTATGACTGCAGAAAAATGTTGAAGGAAATTGTCAGGAAGTTGTCCTGCAGATTTGAGCCACTCCCAGGCGATTTCGTCTAGCTCGCCATTGTTTTTTCCTCATCTTGGAGAAAGCACTTGAGGCATTTTTAAATATGCATTACATCTTTAAATGAGGCTCTGTCAAACAAATTTAACTCTAACTTTAACTACATGGCTGCAGCCATTAACATTTTCCATTCTAACTCACACGGTTGTGTCTAAAGAAGGTTGTCTGCTGTAAGTGCTGAATCTGGAAATACTTGCAAATACTTGGCCCTTGCATGGTATGAATGGCTCTCGGAAGAACCTGTACATTTTGTTCCACAAACAGTAAGAAAGTTCTTCAAAGCATGGAATGGGAATGAAAGGGGCTCTTTATGACATGCTTTCAAAGAACCCTCTTTAGCAACTTTCATTTCTATAAGTGGAGAGTCGCTAAGGCCCATATCTTATATTTTTGTGTGCTTTACTCTACCCCCTGAACCTTAATTTTTTTAATTTTATTTAAAATGATTATAACTAATTATTAACTATTACATTACCATTACATAGAATGTTTCTGTCACTGTGCCTTTAAGGTTAACATGTAAATGGGCTTTGGGATTGGTTGGTCTGGATTGTGCCTTGTTTCTACAGCTTACTTGATATACATAGACTGTCAGTGTTTCTGTACCACATCAAACTCAGTTTTTTTTTTTATGAGTAAGGGAAATTCATTTTTCTAAGATATGGGCTCTTTAAAATCAACACAAAATGACTATTTTAATTTCCTTTGAAAAAACATAATACAATTCTGGGCAAAACACCATTAAGGGGGATCTCTGAGCAAGCTGAACACTTACGCTTGCTAACAGGTGCAGGGTTATAGGATGGGGAGATTAAACACATTATGACAGGCTAAAATTTTTAATATTAGTTTTTGGCCACTGGTGCATGTTGACATTATGCATTATGCATGTTCAGGGGTGTAATGCAGGTATGTGTTGATTTCACTGTAAATAACTCTAGACACTTACAGAAGACGTGACCCGCCAGCACCTCATGCGTGTAACTTTGAAGCTGCCCTCCTTCATCTGGTTATTGGGAAGTTTGACATGAAAGTTGAGTTCGTTGTTGCCGGCACTGACGATGACATGGCACCCCTTTTCTGGAAAGTCCGTGACGCAGGGATCAAACTTGATATAGCCGAAATACTTCAGGGTCTGAGCCAATCTGATGAACTACATGTAAAGAACATAGACAATCCAGTTAAAGTAGCTTACCATCCTAATGTTAACATGCTTGTCTGAATTGCTTTAAACACAACACAAAAGTGAAATACCAGATTTAAAAATGCACAGGCTTTTATTTTAGAAAATAAATATTTCAAACAACAAAGGGAGAAAAAAATAAATAAAAATGACCCATCCTGATACTAAATACTTTTCTTTGAAAATGCATAACAGAAAATGATTTACTAAAGTCATTTACAGCAGACAATAAAAAAGAAACAAAAAAAGCGGAATTTTGTTTTGCGTTCAACCACCAGCTGACCACCTAGAAAACACTGAGCAACACGACAACAGAGTGCCAGCTTTGCCCTCTGCAGGCCAACAGTGGGCTCCTATCTTCCTGCTGTCAGTGGTAGCAGTGTTTGCTTAAACTGTTTGAACACAAAACTTTTAATTTATAGATTTATGTGAAAGAATCAGAAATAGATTTGTTAGAATTATGAACATACAGCCATACATCCGGCTACACAACCGTTTTTGTATATCACAAATGAGTTTGAACCTGTCTAATGTACCAAAATGCACTAATAAGAGCATCACAAGATCACAAGCAGAATCTCATATTAAAGAGCTACAGACCATGTGTGCTAACGTAGCTAACTTGGGATGTTTGACCTATTTATAAAAGCTCTTATCTAAAACAAATAAAATAAATTACACTGTTATTTGAAGTGACAGTGTGAAATTTCCTTTTTTCGTTACATACATTTCACACCTATTTAATGAACTACTAAATGTGCTTGGCAAACCGGTTAGCAAGTAGCACGCCCAGCGTCAGCCTACCACAGTACAGGTTCTTTAAAGCTTCACTGAGGCAAGTTTAGCAGAATAAACCCATGTATACGTGAGCAGAGCTGTTAGCTGAGGCTACTGTTGCTTCAGTGTTCTTGTTAGCATTAGAAGCTAGCGTTAGCTTATTCTGCACTGAGGCAAGTTTAGAGCATAAGAGTCAAGTCTGTGTGACTGATGTCGAGTTTCTGGCGAAAGAAAGGAACACATCTTTCTGATTACTGTGGGAGCTTCTCATCTGCACAGCCTGTAACCAGGGTCGCCAACTACTAAATAGCTAAAGCCTGCTGGAATGGCCTCTAAAGGCTGACAGATGATGTCATGTGCCACTTATAGCTAGCATATTTATGATGCCATGCCTTTGTGCCGTAGATGCATTCTGGCTAGTATGGGATGGTGTCAGCCCTTTACATCTGGTTGTTTTTCTCCTGCTCTCTGTACTCACATATAGTATAATGCATTTTAATACAGCAGAATTCCCAAAGAAGCCGTTTTCATAAATATTAATATATCCACAGTTTCCCCATCATTAAAACAAGTTCATTTTGTTGTACACATTGTTTTACCCATAATCCTTCAGCGGCATAATCTGTTGCTGCCACAACGTAAGGCTTGAAGGCATTTTTGTAAATGTTACATAGAAATGACAGTTATTAAACGAATATTTATATTTTTGGAAATTGTTTTTTATTTTTGTTAAAATAAATATTAAATAAAAGCCCCCACACATTTCTGTGATGCAACTACAAGCAGCTTATACCTGTTCTACAGCTACTCAATGTGAAACAGGTTCTCTCTAATCCAGATGTGCTCTAAATGTGCGGCTCTGCCTCTCTGCTTCTCACTAAGAAGAGCAAATGAGAAGCGGGGCGCTCCTTTCGTTTGCAGGGCAGTACTGGTAATTCTCTGGTGTGGGAGGGAGCAAGGTTTAGAAGCAGGGTGGTTTGCCATTTGCATAATTATGTATATGTACATCTCTCATGCATTTTTATGAGTGTTCCGGTTCAGGGACACTTCTATCCCACTTTTAGTAGCTTCTTGGGTATAACAAAATTCCATATACTCAACTATTATATAACATGCATCAGCTCGTATGTGTGTTTGAATTATTGACTTTAAGGGTAATATGTCTGATCAGTCATTATAAGCTGGTAGGTTTTAGTATTGGCATTGGGAAAGTGATATCATGTCATCTGTAGTGAATGCTGCATGCTGCTGGTGTCACACAGTGCAGAAGAAACAGAGTCTGTGCAGACTGCAAACACAGAGGAGATCAGAAGCGGCTGTCCTCAGGAGGTTCACTCTCACCTCTTTCTTTGAGCCCTTCTCCTGCAGGGATTTCAGCTGTCTGTGCTGGTCTTTGTTCACGAGAATCCAGCCTCGCTCAATGTCGGACACCGTCTGAGGAGAGAAGAAAAGGTTTACCTCACTTTGTCCAAACAATATTGCAATGTGCATGTAATGTGCAGGTTCTCTGAAACCTACTCCTCTAATAAACTTAACATCTAAACCAAGTAATGTACATCTGCCACATTCGTCTCATCTCCTAGTTTGAATGAAGAAGCTTTAAACCATTTTCTGTGACAAAGTGATGCATAGTAAAGAAAATATCTGCACCCAGAAGGAAGTGTTGGACTGCAATGATAGGAAAGGAAGATGCGAGCAATATTTACTGAGCTACACATACAGAAAAAGTGTCGACTAACGGCATATGTCGGATGTCTTAGCATGGAACTATAGAGATTCTTATTAGTGTCATGAGATAATCCATCCTATGAAACTTGATATATGCTCACGCAATCCCTTCAGATTTTGCGGTAAGGGTGGAGGTGGAGTGACACCAGGTCTTCTGGACATGAGACGTGTGACCATGGTGCCTCCACACACGGATACATGCATGCAGTACTGAGTCATGCAGCAATCTAACAATGGTGCTGCCACCAATAAGATGACTCATGCAGGCATCACTGCTGGTTGAATGCCTGCAATCGTGGCTGTTGGATCAGTCAGGTACTTAGGGTCACATGCGCAGCCGAAACGTGAATTATTTGAATGTCTCAGGATGTCAAAGCTTCCCACAGAGTAGCATTTCTGTCAGTTCATTGCTTCTGGGTGCCACTGTGTGTACAACTATTTTTTTGAGGATTGGTGTACTTTGGGCTTGTGCCCTGAAACCTCAGCATCAGTAAGAATATAAATAAATGGGTATCCACAGAAAATGAAGAGAGCATGTTTCAAAATCAAGGTGAAGCTAGAACTCGCTTGGTCAATTCGTTTGTTTCAAATGCCTTAGTAAAGTGGCACAATGAGCCATCAGAACAGCTTCAATTTCCAACCCAATATGCAGATGTCTTTGATATAGATCCGTCACTTTAGTCACTTTATCACACTTTAGCAAGCGTCTGCCATCAGTGGACTTTCTTCTTGTCAGCAAATTCAAGGTCGAATCCTGCTCAGCATTACATTTCACCTTCCACAATCCATGCTAGAACATGAATTGCTTGATTGTACTGCTGTGTGGAAGCTTCTGCATTTGTTAGTTTCTATAATAGTTTCTATATTTTACATAACATATATAAACATAATTTTAATTTAAATTTAAGTTAATTATAAAGCCATTTGTCAATGAAATTTGAGATGGCCTAATAAAACCATTGCTGTACAATCCTAGGTCATTGCTAAGGTGTTGCTATGGTATTCCATGAGTTGCAAAGGTATTGTTAGAGCATTGTTATGGTATTTCAGATGTTTGCTAAGGTATTGATATAGCACTGCTATGATGTTCCAGGTGTTTGCTAATATCTAACAGTAAATATGTATGCATGTATGTATGAATAAATGAATAAACAAATAAATAATAGTAAGTTTTTATTGTATTATTCTATGTTCTTTTAAACTTTTCACAGCACATAAAGGGCTTACCTGAGCATATAACAAGTTAAGGCCCACTCGATTCTCCATCACATCACTGTCATATGCAGAGTCCCAATAGCTGCAATAGAACAACAACAAATAAATACACACACACACACACACACACACACACACACACACACACACACACACACACACACACACACACACACACACATATATATATATATATATATATATATATATATATATATATAAAATGAAAAATAAAAATAAAAGTGGTTTAGTCATGTTCAATGGTTTTGAAACCTCTGCCATAATGTACACAACTTTACAGTACTCATGGGTATTTACTCTCCAGGAAATAAAAACCTCTGAAACACTACTGGTAACATATGAAAAATGATTATTAGTACAAACCAGTATTTTAGAGTAACAGGGCCAGGAGAATTAAATGTGTTTTCACACAGGGGAACTATTGCTGCTGTTGGGACCAGAAATTGTATGCTGTATTTTTTCCCCATTATTAAAAATAGCAGCTGTCCCTCATATTGTATGACACTGCCGTAATTAATGGACAAAGAGATTTTTTTTCCAAATGGCTTAGAATGTTTTGCTTCACTGCCTTCCAATAAAAAGTTGTGGAAAAAAAGTTGGTTTCAAAAAAACTACATTTTTCCGGCTTTAGTAAAGTTCAGTAAAGAAACAAGGTTTTGCCCTGACAGAGACAATATGCAATTTTGAGACGTAGCTCCATTTTAGTCGTTTAAGGTTCTGTAATCAACTGTCTCCCCACATTTTAACAATATAACTCTAACCAACGGTAGGTTTTTCACTGTCCAAGTTTTATATTCCTAGCCCATCCTCCTCATTCCTCTGCTACAAAAAAGGCTGAGTAACCCTGACTTTTTTTTTTTTTTTTAATACCCCCTTGAGTCATGCTGCTGGCTAAAGACTCGTTTTCTGCACTCTGGAAAAAAGTAGGTCAGGAGGACTGGGGCTCTTCAACAGGGTCAGACAGGAGGAAAGTCCACATGCAGTCGCTGTGTGTGCCTCATTTAAGAGCCTGGGGTGTGTAGAGGAAGGGACTGTGCATGTGTGGAGGGACAGTATTGTGAAATAGAGAGAGGAAATGTTCCAGCACAAGTATTTCACAACTCCGATCAAGCACGCCAAAAGGCACAACATACCAGAGTATCAATAATTAAACTAATATCAATATTTATCAACTACACTAGGCTGGAGTACTGGGCCGAATGAAGAAAAACAAGTTCCAGAACCTTGAAGTTTTAGTTTTCAGAAGGAATGCCCAATTCCTGCAGCCTCATACTCCCCAAACACCAAATCAGGAGCGTTTGGAATTTCAAATGAGCAGATTAAAAAGAGAGCTGGATTAAAAGCTGCTAAAAGTTACATAAACTGGACTATTGATGCTGCCTAGCAAACCCATGCTCCCACTTTGGGATGCTATAACATAAAGAGCAGGTTACAGTAAAGCTGGACAGGGTAGCTCAGGTAGGCCTCAGGAGACCTTCTCCACTGCACTTCTCTTACAGTTTGTATTGATGGTGATTTGGAATCAGAAAATCTGAACCTCTGACATCCTACAGCTAAAAGGAAGCTGGGTAATACAGCAGATATGTATCACCATACTTGAAAATAATACCCAGAAAACTTTTGAGTTGAACAGACACAATGCGTACAACGCAAGACAAGACAGAGACCACACTTCATTTATTGTGGTAAGAACAACAATGATGACGACGACGACGACGACGACGACGACATCTCAAGGGATAATCAACATACTCTTACACACAGTGATAGTGATACCTTTTTCGAAGGACGATGTGGTAGTCTGGATTGTGCAGGCTGGTGACAGACACATAGGGCAGCTCGAACTCCTGCAGCTTTCTCACAACTGCAGCACCATGGGAGACAACATGGAGACAAGAGACAGACAGAAGAGGAGTTGAGTGTGGGAGTACCTTCAAGGACGCTCAAATGAAAACAAGAATAAGCCATGAGAGACGAGGAGAATCCATCTGGCCAAAGCCCAGGAGGGCACAATAACATGTCTATAAGTTGGCAGGCAGAGGACACAAGGGAGGGAGCAGGATGCCGCAGCTGTTTAAAGAGTCTGTTTTCTTTTCTCTAGGGACAAGGAGAAAAGGAGGATGATGGCAGCTGGGGGATAGAGAACTGAAAGGCACTGTGAGTTTCTAACTTAGAGATCCAAATCTGCTCAACAACACCCTCCCAAAGGCACTAGTACAGTATTTACTCTGTGAACAAGGTCAGGACAGTTTGGGGTAAATAACCGGTTTTTCTGATCCATTATCTGACTGTGATTTACTACTTCTATAGATAATGCTCCATGTCTTTTAGCTGGCAAAAAAAACCAGCAGCACCATGCATGTTTTCGCACTGAGGCTTAAATGCCGTATGTAGTGCAGCAGGCTGCCAGTTCCCAAGTTCTACATTATTGGGTTAAATTCCACCACTTAAAACTAAAGACAGTGTTAACTAAACAAAGACAAAATACTGCAAGTGTTGGGACATCCATGGGCGAAACGCAGGTTTTGTAGATTTTGATTGAACTGAAAATAACTCAATACATCCTCTACAGAGGACACTTCTCGCCACACTGTAATGCCCACTTCTGTTGCTTTTTGTTGCTTACATTAGAATTTAAATGATTAAAAAGTGCAAAACAAAAAGACAGGACAAGATACGGCATATTTAATCATTTGTTTCATTCTTCTAATACGTTATTTTAGCAAACAGAAACTGTGAAGTAAAATGTGCCATAATTAAATTTGCCATTTGCAGAGAATGCATCAATACATTTAACAAACACAAAATGTAATCTTATTTGTTTATTTTCACTTGGGTACCGCTGTTTTACAGTTTACAGGTTTTTAAATGGGATTAAAAATCCACGTGTCGCACTAACTGGACAGGACAAGGAGGTTTATCTAGTGTTTCAATGATGATGTGCGATAACACATAACAGAGCTCATTGCGAACAAGTGTGATCACAGGTCATTGCCGTAGGCTCCAGGCTTACAGCAAACCCCTCTAGCAAAAGCAACATTAGTCAGCTGACAACCTGCACTGATGTTTGCCTGTGGCATTATTTCTGACGATGGCAGCATTCAGATGTTCTAGCCTTTGAAACACATTTTGGGGAGGGAGCTTGGGAGGAAACACTAAAAGCGAGTGGCTGTATTTGTTTGTAGCGGTTCAGAGCTAACTGCAGCTAACTGCTGACCTGAGATTTGAAAGTTTGCACTAATAAAGTTAATGAATCATCGGTTTCTAAGGGCTGGTAGTCTGTGCTGTTTCTTATAAACCTGACATAGGTTTTATTGGACTGTTAAGTTCTGCTTCATTAAATATTGAAAGGAGGAACTATACAGTATTGCAAACATTAACCAGACACAAGCCAGATTTCCTGGAAAGAAACTTGCTCTTTTGTCTGTGTAAAGTAACTACAGAGACTGATTCCTACCCACATTATCCATGTTAGAAATAACAGCTGAAAACGTGTCACACAACACAGTGAGCTGGGTAGAACTGAATAGTGGAATTAGACCATTAAGACAGTTGATCGTTTCTGTGTTCTGGACTTTTGGGTGAGACCGAAATCTGGAGCCATACTGAGCATGATCCCTCCGTAACAGTGTAATGTTATAGGAACTAGAGCACATGAGCAACAGTGGTACTCCTGCTTAACTGCAAGTTAGTACAGCCACCACAGCCTAGAGTTTGCTAGTAAGCTATGATTTTGTTCAAAAGCACCTTCCAGCTTGCCAGTTCTTGGCTGCAGTGCTTCAGCAAATCTACACTGCTGTCTGCCATTTTGATCATGCTGCCCTACTCAAGATATACTTGAGCTACGTCAGTGCCCAGCAGCTACACTGAACTGAGAAACAGAGGACCTTCCACAAGGTTTTGTTGCTATACTGCAATCCTTGGGCCCTGTTATGGCTTGCAGCTCCCTTTGAGCTGTTTGTTCAGAGCCCAGGGCCCTTTCACACTGCAAGCCCTTGGCATTGTGTCAGGGTCTGCAGTGGATATGTCCCTAGTGTTTCAGAGCAGAGAATGCCATTTTCTTAATCATTCAAACTGGCCGCAATTACTCACACCACAGTTAACTCTATTACTGTTATCAATGATTACGACTAGATAGGTTAAAAGCACAGGTGCACTAATTTCTTACTCAGCAGTAAGATACAAGTCAACTGTAACCTCACTCTAATCAGTGCTATCAGTTTGCTATGCTATCAGTTTCAGTAACAGTTTGTTTACTGATTGGCTGCTAAAGATGTTGGCACAAACTTCTTTTCACTCCCTTAACAGTCTGCCAAACCATTTACTGTATCTGGATTCTGTTCTAGCCCCCCTGCTGTCTTTCAGTCTGCATACTACTGCCAATGATGATTGTGAGACCAGGCACAGGTCATATAGAGGACTTCCATAAGGCATGGGTTTTATCACATCTGACAGAATCCTATTCCTGCATCCAAAGAATGGTCTGGCAACTAGCAGAGTGGGAGAGAAAGGGAGCAGAAGGGAGTGAGGGGAGGAAGTGCAAAGGAAGTGAAGAAGTAGAGCGAGTCCCCCAGGGAAAACGAAGGCATCCTCAATTCCACATAGTGGAGTCACCATCCAAAAGTGCCATAATGGCAAACAGTCATGAGAGGAACACTCGCAGACTGATGTTAATAACAGCAATAAACAGAACGCTGACTTGGCTACAGACAGACAAAAGCAACAACTGCAGGACAGACAGGCAAACATCTGCAGAGAATGAACGAGGAGACACTGCCAGTTTGAGAGAGAAATCAAACATGTGGCAGGCTCCTCCAATAGGTTTGTGGAAAATCAAAATGCTAACACAAACAACAGCTAAACTACTTTCTTTGTGAGGCGAGCGAACCAAAAGAAATCGACTGCAATGGAAACCACATAGCAGTAAATCCATAACAAATTCATTAATCTTCCATGAAGAAGCGATGATGCAGATTGCATGTGGACTGAAACACACTGAAGTTACCAGGACTGTTACAATTACTCAAATAAATAAATAAACCTGTTTTACGCTGACAGAAATAAACTATCAATTTACATGATAATGAATATCTAATATTCTTCTAGAGGTCTTTCTTTCAATAAAAACAAAAAGAGCCTGAAATGTCACCCATGTATTTACTCCTTTGATGGTCAAAATGAATTGATACTTAATTACTAAAAAATAAAAACACACAAAATGAATTACCGTCATTGAGAAGTCCTTGAAATTACTACTAATTAAAAATCAATACTGTGCTTTAGAGAATTTATACTGTATCACATACTGTATCACACTGCAATAATCAAGCGTATCGATATTTTCCTACTTTATTTTTTCCATTGAGACTTTAGCAGAATTACACAGGTCATAGACCACCCTTTGTTTATTTAATTTTCCAGTCAAAAAAGCCATTACGTCACTTTTTCAGTGTCAGGAAAAAAGCAGGAAACACATGAAACAGAATATTCTTTCCTTCCATACTTTTCAAGAGATTTGCTGGTATTTTTTATAGAAATATTAACGAATACTTTCCAAACCTCCAAGGATCTTAGAAGTAGGTTGTATTTTCTACTTTTTATGATCCACATAATCCCAAACACATTCACTAATGTTGATGCCTGGGCTCTGGGGTGGTCAGTTCATTGTTTCCAAGGACACCAGAACCTTCTTCGCTTTATTTACATACTTTCTTTTTGTGTCCATGTTTTTTCCCCCTCAGTAACAGCTTCTTTTCATCTACAAACCCTTCTGAGCAGGAGTAGAGCTTGATTTTCTCCTCTCTTTCTAAAAGATGAAAGGACTGTTTATCTGATGGTGACAGTGTTGGTGTTCTACCAGGTCTTGCATGGTTGCTAGGATTCCCATTTTCTTTATATACTTTACTCAATTTTTTAAACTCCAGTTTTGGAAACTGGAGTTCAAAAAAATTATTTTGTCATTTCCCTGACACCTTCAGGTTTCATATGCAACTGAATTAAGTACAATGAAATCTCCACAGAAATATTTCCTATAACATAAAACTCTACCTATACAGAGAGGCATTAGTGACCAGTACGGATGGGGCACTGTTCAAATACAGAATCAAACACCATGGAAGAGGTAAATGCTTTATTTATGTTAAAATACATTTTCAATGCAGGGCTAATTAATATTTGCAGAACATCTGAAGCCAAGGACTACGGGATCCGGTCACTCAGACAAAGTTAATTTGAATATTGCTGTGGTTGCACCTACTCCAGGAGGTCGTGTAGAAAATCACAGCTCAAGGCAACCAAGCATAACTAATGGTACCGCAAGATCCAATGGCTTTTTGCTTAAAAGCACTAAATCTGTGTCTTTGTTATTACTGAGAGCCAATGACCTGTTGAACTAATTAGGCTACAGCACAGTTGTTAATGTCATAAGAACAAAGATTTAGAATCCACCCCCACTTGAACTAATCTTCTTTTTGAGAATAAGTAGCTGTGGTGTTTCAAACTCTGGAATGTCTGAAATGATGGCTTTGGTTCAAATCGGTCATTTATTAAATTAATAAAATGTGTTCCAGCTAATAAACTAAAGGTAAAGTTAGTCCAGTAAGAAGTTTCAAAACACTACCTAGACAGTAAAAAGCATGCACTCTGAATATTTATATTACTGGCAGCATTATAAACTCTAAAGCCGCTAAAAGTGCTTGTGCAAAAGGTTTCTTCCAAATAAGCAGAGGAAAGCCATATACTCACAAGTGCAGCCCCCCTCCACTCCTTCCTGGACTAGGAAGAGGCTGAAATAGCCCACCAAATCTTCAGGCAAGTCCAGTTTTGTTGCAACCGCCTGTGTAGGGAAAAGACAGTCACTGTTAAGGAGCTGTTTAACTCATCCCTAATCTTATCTGAACCTTATAATACAAAACCACAGGAACATCTCCAGGTGCCAAGATAAATGCTAGAGAAACTTGGATCAATATCATGACAGTCTCACAAGGAGACAGGCCTTGCAAAACGAACACGCCCTTCAAAATAACACATAAAAGCATGACCACTCTGGAAAGGTTTAGGCGCTGGCAGCACCCCCATGCTTTCATTTCACCGATTTAGACTGAAAACTGCATAAGACTGTTGCAAAATGAGAGCTCTTCCACTACATAAGTGGCCTGTCGGAGGGAATTTAACAGAGGAAAAAAAATAAAAGCTGCAATCAAATTGTGGGTGAGCCGGGGGAGCATAGCTCCTCTGAAAGAGAAATTGAGCCCTCTTAAAGACAATAAAATCTGGCGTTTGCGTGGGCCTTGGAGACTGATAGTCTCATCTATTAACTGCTACACCATTACAATAATATATTTTTATTCGTGCAATGCTTCATACAAATAATAAAATGAGATCTAATAAAACTCAAGTTCTTTATTGTGCCTCTAACTATTCTGGCTCTTCTCCAACATGGTGTGAGTGTTGCTATTCCAAGATGAACTTACAAAACAGGCGCATAAGATTTGAAGTCTTTCATTAAGGGCTTGTTTAGGTCTGTACTGTGGTTTCAACTGCGTGCAGGTCAGTATCAAATCATTGTGTTTGTCTGGGTCGGATGGTCGCTACACGTTCTACTGTCTGTTGTTGCTCCACCAAACTTTGGTTATTGCCTTTGAATTTCATTTAGAAGCAGATGTATCCATGTGTGCAGTGCTCTGTGTTCAAGTGTTTCTGCTGTAAGCACATAAACAGTACTGTCTAACTCGGAGACCGACCATGAATTATTTCATTTCCAGTCAAAACGATACAGTACAGTACAAAGTACAATCAAGCTTCACTCCTGCTTCAGATCTAAAAAAAAATTGGAATATCCACAGATTATATGCTTATGCGTTTATGTCCTGCCAAAAATAGACACAAAAACCAACTGAAGTTTGGAGGTGTAGAAAAAAATCCCAGCAGATTTCATGGAAAAATGAAAAAGCAAGTCTCCTGAAAGGAGCTAGGCTGTAACGAAGGCAAAGGGTGGACGCCCAAGTACTGAAAAGAATTAAAATGATATATTATTTGTTGAGGCTTAGGGGTAATTTTCTGTTTTGGGCACACCCACCATTAAATAGCATGTATTTGTTTAAAGGAACACTAATATTACAACACTTGCAATTAATATTCATACAGTAGGTAGTAATTCAATGTATGTCAATGTGTTAGCTCAGCCATTTCCAAATCTGTACTTCTAGCAGTGCATTATTAACTGTAGACATCCAATACATAATACAATTTTAAAAGTACGGTTTTTTACCTTACGTATGTTTATTTGCAGCTAATCTGTTGATTACATAGTTGATACATAGTTTCCTCCTTTCTTTCAGATGCTAAGGATACGAATACCTAGTACTCAAAGGCCTTTTTGTCTGGATATTAAATATGTGACAGGTAAACATTACAGGTAACGTGTGTGCGCGTTCAGTGCATGACAGTGTATTCTACTTTACAGCACAAAGCTACTAATTTACATCAATCTCACACAGTAGCCCAACGTTTTGTACGGTTTGATCTCTGAAGGGATCTGCAGGCCTTCACGTGATCCTATGACTGCCATCTTTCATAACACTGGTTGTTCGGAGTGGACTCATCTTAAGAAGAACCAGTTGGCCAATGTACAACTGCACACAAGAGAATCTGTCTTACTGAGAGAGTTTCTGTGCATGCAAGAACATAACCTATGATAAAACGCTGTTTCCCAGAGCTGCAGCTGCAAAGCACTGCCAAAGAGTGAACCACACCCACCCCTAACTGTACCGTCCATATCAAATACACTTTACAACACAAACCACCATTATAACGTGACACTCTGCATATTCATATTAATTCATTATAACAGACTATACGTGGGCACGTTCTTGAAAAGACCCCAGAGTATAATCCGAGCACTTGGGGGGAAAAAAAATCCACTATTCCATAAAAGCAGGGTTCTCTGTTAACTATTATACACTATAATCAAGTGGAACTCATGATCAAGTTACTCATCAGCGTACTCATCACCTGGCTCTGCATCATCAGGTGCTAAGGGCCAGTTCCAGCCCGGTGGTATTTTTGCTGCGGAGTGCGTCAGTGTGCTTTAATGAAGCACCGAGCAAGACTCAACTGGCGGTGACTCAATAGCACAGGGCCACGTGGGCCGAGGTGAAAACACGATGGGGGAAGGCTCTGGGCTGTGCATAATAAACCCAGGAGCTCTGCAATGCATCACAGCCATTCTGGCACAAGGTCAAACACGCCCAAACCAGAGTTCAAACTGCCCTTTTGTTCGACAACTTTTGTGAGAGTTCAGCAAGCAATAGTAAACCATTTCCCATTACAGTGTGGATGGTTATGGACCATAGGCAAAGGGTAAGCCTCAGTCATACAAATATAACTCCTGATGTCCAATGAACCATAGTCTCTATTAATTACACAACTGATATTGAGAGCACTGTATAAAGAGCAGAAAGACAGGACAGTCAAGCTTTGATTTGCCACTCTGTCATATTTGCTGACTTGCAACATTAACTGAATATTTCCAAATTAGAGTGGAAAACAGGAACACAATGTTGCTGACTCTGCTGAAAGTCCTATTACAGCACGTTATAGCTCTATCGAATACCCTCTAGAACTCTCTCAATGACAACAGAATGCCATGTAATGTGATTGTAGAACAAATCAAACAAGCATAAAGTAATATGAGGTAAAGAAGGTCACAGGTACAGTATCCACGTGTAGTCTAGTACAAATAGGAAGTGCATTTCCTGAAAAAATAATTTGTTACTTGAGCAGTTTAAGTATTTATACAGATTTGTTGCCAAGTGGTTGCAATGGTGTTAACTGGCAGTTGCTATAGTACCCAAGGTGGCTGCTAAGGTGATGCAAGGTGGTTGCTATGGTATCCCTGCTGGTTGCTAGGGTGCTGCTAGGCAGATGCTATGCTATCCCAGGAAGTTGCTAGGCAGTTGCTAAGGGATCCCTGGGGGTTGCTAAAGCTGTACATCAGAACAAAAAGCTGTATACAAGCACATCAATCCAAATCAGACACATTTAGTTTGGAATGATGTCAAAATCTCAAAACAGCAGGACTAGTTAGCAAAAATCTCTTGAGCCAGAGGAAGGAGAAGATGATGATAAATTGGAGTTTATATTGTCCAATTTTGTACATTTGATACATTTGAACATTGTATCAAAAGATTTAAAAGTCAGAAAAGATACAGGGGGGGGGTGGATTTTTACAAACTGCTGTGTATTACTTACTGTAAATTATTTATTGGGTTCTCTGATCAATATAATATTTTCAACAGGGATTTTACTGATAAACATACATTTCTGTAACGGTTAGGATGTAGCTTGAGGGCATTATCTCCTTTTTAGAGAAATAGAGGATCAGAATGTTTTTACAGCAGTGCTTATAAGAACCAGACCTCTGAAGTGTTTAATCTTTCAAAGCTGCCTCACAGATACTTCATGAAACAGTCACAAACGTGCGGCTTAATCTACGGCTTTTTTTACTGTATAATAGTTTCAGGACGGTTTTGGTCTAATCCACTCATGGTGGTGAGGTGCACGTGTGGCATTTAAAAGCACAATAGCTTTTTCTCCAGGCACCAGGCTATGACTATTCTTTTGTGACAGAACAGCGGTCTGAGGGGAAGGGAAATTCCCTCTGTATGTTCAGGAAATAGAGACTGTGCACCCACACAGAGAAATCATTTAAAATGAGCAACACAGAGAATTATGCACCTGCATTGTTCTCTATAACCAAAAAAGAAAGTAAGGACATGTTGGACCACAGCTGGACAGGTATGATGCATTTCCTGTAGAGACTGGTCAGCTGGGCTCTAGGCATTTCATTTGACTTTAACTGGAACAGAAACCAACAACAAGAGGCCAACGGAAATTACTCTTGCTCTTCCTGATTCAACGTCTAACAGGGATCTCAGCTTGTTATTTTAGAGAATTCTGGGATGATACGCAAGCCACCAAACTTTAGACATGCTTAAAACAAACATGCATGATTTGAGTTAACGCTGGTAGTTTACGCAAATGTGATTTCTTTTTTTGTAGCACTAGAACAACAGAGCTAATGTAGCTAATCAGTGGTGGAAACTTCCAGCTAGTATAATGGAAACGCAAGCCTGAATAGTCACATGCCATAAACCACATCAAGCTGTTAGGTGGTCTCAAATAGAACGACTCTTATGCTTTTTCACATGGTATGGCAGTCTGAGTATGAGGATATGAGTACATAAATATGGACAAAAGTATGTCCTGCAGCTAAAAACAGGGTCTTTAGCCAGATACCACCAGCCATACTACAAATTGATTGATTGTGTTGATTAGTATTGAGTATTACAAACATGTCATATATCAGCATGGCATTTTCTACAATCATCTCAAGCTCCGAATACTAAAGTAAAGCACAATAAAACCAAAGTCTGCAATAATCCCTCTCTTTTAGTGTGCATACGCAGGTCCAGGTCAGGTTTGAGCTTTGATTTTATTCCTATGCATCCTATTGGCATAATCACTTTGGAGCCATATGTACAGTCCTAATCAGTTGAAACATCACAGATGCCGGATTACAAGATCGAGATTCTGATTCAGGGGGCTACTTGGATGCTCCCCAGTAAACCTGCTTGGAAACAGTAGCTTGTTTGCAATGGCACATAGAGGACCAAAATGGAACACACAGCGATTTGATCTGAACAAAGAAAATTAGGCCACACGGTATCCTGACCTCAAGCACATCCTCCGTCTTGTCTGATGTCAGGATGTTGACTTTAACTTTCTGCCCATTGGACAGGTGGACTTCCAGCTGGACCTCTTCAGTGGGGATTTGTTGTGTCTCCTGCAACAACGACAAAAACAGCAGTCATCAGAACAACACGTTCTGTTTCTGGGGAGACTGGCTTCAACATGTGCTGAACAACAACATGACCTTAAACTGTTCCCACTCAGTTCCTCTCACAGATAATGACTCAACATTAAGGAGACACATCATCCAACTGTTAAACACCGACAGATATTTGCGAAAGGGTATGAAATGGAGCCAAAGCAAAGCCAGAAAAAGATTCTCTGATTCATTTGTGGCTGCTTTCTCAAGACTATATAGCGAGATATCATCTACATGTACATGAGAGAAGCGGACCTATGGAGAGCAGTGGATAACCATGAGTACAGCACATGCTAGAGCTCATGGAAAGAGGATTGAAGCCACTAGAATTGACGTGACATTGCACAAAGCATATTCAACCAGCACCATGCGGTTTTCTGTCTACTCTCTGGTGCTCTGCTAATTCATCATCTTTTCATTCCTCTCCTGCACAGGCGACTGATCCGGAGATAAGATGAAATGACAAAGAAAAGCCTGACTAATCTTTCATTCTGCTCCTGTGGCTCTGCCTGTGATGAGAAGCCATAGGGAAGACTGGATGTGACTACGCAATGAGAACCTGACTTGCTGTCAGAGTGAGGCAGACCAGCAGGGCATGGGAGATCTAAAAGAAACCTGGGGGGGAAAAAAAAAAAAAAAAGGGATACCTACCTCACCTGAGTCCTGTACTACCTGTCTAACAGCCCCTTGCATATATTTTAGAAGTTAAGGTGTTTTTAACTGTTACTTTTCAATTTAATACAGGAACATGCTTCTGAAGGTTTTCATTGTACGGTACTGTATAAACCTACATAATGCTTACATAAGCTTGTCATGGCCCTGTCATAACCCTGCATAAATCCTTCTAATTGCTCATTCCAACAGGCAGATTTCACTAGCAAGGATACATTTGCCTATTTTGACCAGTTAGCTAAGACAGATGAGGCCCATTGCAATAAACATTGATATGGGGTAATGTCAAGTGTCATGACAAATTCTGTAGGCATGCGAAGCTTCAATAGTACCATACAATAAAAACGTTTAGAAGTATGTTCCTGTACTAAATTGAAAGTAACTGTTTAAAACAATCATAACACTTAAAATATGAGCAAGGGGCAATTAATACAGCCTTATGAAGAGTATTCCACAATAAATACCATTTTCCTGTAGTTTGCAGGACTCAACGGGCAGTGACATGCCAGCACAGGGCCATGCTGAACATACGATGAGGGAAGGCTCTAAACTGAGCATAGCCTAATATACACTCATCACCAAATTAATACTCTCACCCAGAAGCAATCAACTGACAGGAATGTAACTTGGTGGGTAGGTTAGACATTTTGAGACGTGCAAACGATTTAAGTTTCACGCTCGGCCATTGACGTAAGCAAGGACAGGGCTTATTGTTGTACCTGACTGACCCAACAGCCATGTTTGTGGACGTTCAGTGAGCAGTGATGGCTTCCATGAGACATCCCGTAAGTGATAGTACTTTTTATGCATCTTCGTTTCCTTTCATGAACTGGGGCGTGAACGGTACACTGACAAGTTAATATTTGAATACTACATCAGAGTCACTTCAAAAAGGGAGACAGGATACGAGCTGAAAGGTTTGAGTTCTGACATCATAAACAGGGACTCAAATGTGTGAGGTTTGCTATTATTTACAAGCTTATATCTTTATTTAGCCGCTATAATAAAGAAATTAAGACATATGCAATGCCAGCTCCATCCTAGTTTGCTGATTTTAATTTCAAATTAATATCGCGGTTATGTCTCGGTTTTCACTTGGCCTATCAATTAAGCCAGTACTTTTGACGGAAGCTGGCGGTAATGCACAACATTGCTTTGTTTTTAGGCTGCGACATGAAGTATTCAATAATGCCACTGTAATCACTGACTTGTGGATTAAAATAATTGTCAGTCACATTTATTTATTGACAAAAGTTTTTTAAAAATTAATTTAAAAAAATATTTCCACCAGTTTGCTTAAAAAGGTCCTCAATAAACAGCTTTTGTCAAATAAAATAAATTAAATTAAATTAATAGTGGTCCACAGGCAAACTTACACTTGTGTTGCAGCGTCAGAGAAGACATGAGGCAAGCGTTCACAGAGAAAGGACTCTGGAACTGAGGACGTTCAAGATGCCCCAGCAACAGATCTCTCATTTATGCAACAGCAAAACAAAGTCCCAAATAGCAGGCAACAGCAACTTCTACCTGTTGAGCTTTCCTCAAAAAGCTGTTGAACATCTCACTCGCACCCAGCAGGGGATCCTGACGCACTGCAAGGGGGAAAAAACAACAACATGTCAAATTCTGATAGGAATACTGTAACGTTTACAATCACTGAAGTCACACATCTGTGGACATTCATTAACAAGTCCAGCCTGTAGCTAAAACCTCTGCAGAGTTATTAACAGAATAAGTAGCACAAAAAATTGCATGATGGTCCTTCTTAAATAAATGACCTGCAGGTCAGTTGTGCTGTGCATGCTTGTGAATTATTTTCTGCACTTCCTGTAAAAACTTATATTCAAGTTCCAAATTAAGCAAGCCAACGTGAACCATGTGATGCTGGGCTGATTTCAGTTCAATATTTTCTAATTAAAGTTTAGTGATGCTCCACTGAGCGATGACATTCGTGTTGCTTCTCTTCATGAACTTCTCCGGCCACCATAAATAAAGGGCAAGTGTGGAGGATAAATAAAAAAAAGAATGGAAGGGAGGGAGGGCTGGATAAACTCAAACGTTTATTGACATTCTCATTATAGTACGTTGGCCATCAGCACCACCCCACCATCACCACCACAACCCCCCTCTAAAGCCCACACCACGTTTGCGTAAACAAACAATTTATTCACTCTGAACAGATTGTGTGTTTGAGGCGGTTAATTTTCCATAACCGCGTTACACCATGATGCAACTGTGAGCGCCGGGCCAAGAACAGCCTGTGTGCTCCCAGACTATGAGCAAATACGCTCAACAAGGCTTAGCTTGTTCGGGGGAATGTGCCAGGACTGGAACGGATTTGAGCAAATGGCTAATGGTGCCGCCAGTCCAAGTGAAATTTTTTCCCCTCTGTATGCAGCTAATGTAACCCCTGACCTGGTAAAACCAACTCTACCGTCCAGTCCCAAGCCACTTTAAAGCAATGTATTATTGGGGTCACAGCACAGCGTGACGTCAGAGAGGCTGTGGTTTCTTCGCTCATGTGCAAGTGAAGACTTCAAACCTCATCCTGCCTGGAGGTGAGGCCTTAACATGACTCACACCCTCAGAAGCTTTTTCATGTACCCAGCCCTCGCCTGGTTCTTCTCCACCAGCCTGGCAGACTAGGACAGTCAGTCTGCCCTTCCTACGTGTCACAGGGAGAGCTGGGTTCACTCGAGGTGAACTTCAAAAACAGCTGACCTTTCAAAACCTCCTGGACAGAATGTGTCTAGAGTACATTTTGACCTCACTCTAGACAGAGGTTCCAGAAGAAAAGGGGGAAAAAAAAGCCACAAAGATAAATTGTGGCTGTACGTATGTTTAGGATAAGCACTGGGGCTAAAAAGCTGCAAGTGCTGTAGCAAACTTAGCACAACTTAAAATATTTGACAAAAAAAAAAATCAAACATTAACAGTGACAGGAAAAAAAACAAAAGCAGCACAGAAATGTCTTGAATTTGAGGTTAATCAATTTTTGTGAAATCACAGTAATTCAGATTCCCCTAGGGGGGAACTGTCAACACCCACTCACTAGTGAGTTTGTGCTTCACTAAAAGAAACAAACAGAGATCACGAACCCACACCAGCAGGTATTTGCGTATGGATGTTATGACAGATTGTAAGTTTTAATTTAGTTAAGTCTAAAAGGGACATACTGGCTGCAAGACAGCAAAAGCAGTACCCAAACAGGGGTCAAACAGGCTTTGGGTGGGCACTAGTCATCTAGTCATCAAATCATTGCTGTCAAAGTGATTAACTTTTGTGAACTCCAGCAACTACATTGCTAGACCCTTACAAATATTCCAACCAGTTCAACATTGATTCACATCACCTGATAAGACTTCAACCACCACTACACTGGAAATGAACCTGGCTTCAACGTAACCTATGACTCTTATATGAAGAGGAGCTGGGCAGCGGGCAAATGTTTGATTTTGCATAGTCATAGTGAAGTTGCATAACTGGCTACAATTCCCAACAGCACAAAGACATGTCCAAATCTGAATGGATATATGTGCACAGTTCACCCCACCATCCCCCTCCCCCCAACACAGAATATTTCCTAGCGCATGTGACAAAGTTATCTGATGTCCCACGCACCAGCTTGCATGTACTTTTCCAGCTGCTCTCTTCGCTGCTCCACCTCCGCTGGCGTCAGGGTAAAAATCTTCTTTGGGGGGAAGGTGGGCACCACGTTGTTCCCATACTCTTTCTTTATCTGTTCAAAAGCGAGAGGGAAAAAAGTAGTGGAGGGGTTTAAATATGCATGGATCTTGTACAAAAAGAGCAAAACACTTTCATTCACACATCTCAAGCTGTAAATAAAAATCATAACAAGTCCCATGAAACAGTTCCAGTAAAGCGCCAGCTTGTAACCATGGCTTCCAACTTTGCAGGGATAAAGCTGGAATTCAGCCTGACCATGTTGCCCCTCTCGCACGGTGCAATATTCTTTAGCAGGGAATCTCTCAGGAATGAGTCTCATAAATCACAAAGCAAAAGCTCAGAATTTCAGCGGACAACTGTGCAGCAATCGCTCTAGCTGGAATCCCCAACCTCACATATTCATTACAGCCTGCACTTTAACACAAAGTCATGCAAGAACATTACAGACCTAGATGTGTCAGAGAGAGAGAGCGTCAGAGAGAGAGTCAGAGAGAGAGAGAAAGAGATTAACATAAAAAGTGTCTCCTATTTGGCCAAATCTATTGCTATTCACAGACGGTGAAAGGCAGCAATTGGTATTCGATACATATTTATGTGAGGAACTGTTAGCTCCTCTAATCTGGTGGAGGAAAGTGGATTTAGGACCAATCAGAGAGAGTTGGCTGCATCTTTACACCATGGCAACACCTTTAGCCAGAGCGTCTGATCTCACTTGGCCTCCTGTGCCTGATCTCCTAGCAACAGCAGCTGCCAGACCAGAAAGCATGGCTTTGCATCACTGAAGTTTTCTACATTCAGCCACAAATCACTGCAGGCTCTGACAACCTAGATGATATTTACCATGAACTACTGTCAACAGACAAAAGACACTGCTGGACCTCTTACGGCTGGAGTGGACTCTGCTGTATAAGAGAGGCTCGTTTTATGCATTTTTATACCTTATTAAGACCAACAACACGTGAACTCAAATATGGCTCACATTAAACAGACACGACTGCAGAGCTGGGAATTTTCCACCCTTAATTAATGAGCAGATTCTGACCCTGAGGACATCTTTAGTTTATGATCTCAGAAGTTTTAAATGAACATGAAAAATTATATGAGATATATATATATATATATATATATATATATATATATATATATATATATATATATATATATATATATATATATAAGCTTCATTCAAATGTTCTTTAATAAGAGGTGCTTACCTGTTCATGCAGTCCTAATAGCTGGCTGTAGCGTACTCTGCAGTGCAGCACACCATTAACATGGATATTGTAGGCCTGAGGAAAGAAAGGAGAAAGAAAAGCGATATGATATATAAATAAAGAGAGAGAGAGAGAGAGAGAGAGAGAGAGAGAGAGAGAGAGAGAGAGAGAGAGAAAAAAAGAAAGAGAGAGAAAGAGAAAAAGAGGGGGGGGGGTTTAAGACTAAAGATTTTTTTTTTTTTTTACCGCTGCAGTCTTAACTACACCAGAAACAGAAGATGGCTGGCATCGAGCCAACCACTGGAACAGAGCTCAAACAACAGCTACTAACAGTAGTAGCTTATTCTTTCTGCTACACAGTTAACAACACAGGCATAACAGAAAAGAGTGATCCCACTTCCACACCTCACTAATTCCATACAGAAAAAGGATGTGACCTGTCAAAACACTCAAGGTTACAGCATCTCTGAATCAGGATTCGGAGCTGTTAGCAGAATTTTGTTGTGATGATTGATAATGTGGTGGCAGCCCACAACACTTCTGACATTATCTCAAAACTCTGGGAGTGCACAATGATATCCCAAAGCACAGCCTCAGCTTTCTGTTCTTGGCTAACAGAAGTGGAACCCGACATGGTCTTCTTCTGCTGTAGTCCATACACCTCAGGGTTGGACGTGTTAAGCATTCTGACATGCTTGTCTGCTAATCACAACTGAATAGAGTGGTTATCTAAGTCATCACTTAGTCTGACGTCTCTCATCAACAAGGTGTCTCCGTCTGCAGAACTGCCTCTCGGTAGGCTGTTTTCTGGCTTGCACCATTCTGATTAAACTCTAGTGACCGTTATGTGTGGAATTCCAGGAGATTTTTTTCGCCCCATTCTGATGGTTGATGGGAACATTACCAGAATCTGGTGGCCCATATCTGCACAATTTTATGCACTGCAGCGCTGCCAAATGATTGGCTGATCAGACAACTGAATAAATGATGTTCAGGTGTTCCTAATAAAGCTCTCAGGGAGAGAAAATTAAGCTGGTTCTTGGAACATCACAGAAACAATGCATTTATGAAAGCTTCAATAAAACATAGAAAGTAAACAGCTCTGAACAAGTGTTTTGAAATCATGATTACGGTGCAATGAGTAGAAAAAAAAAAAAGCACCGTCATTTCCTATAAGCAAGCCAAAAACAGCACAATTAAGCATGAAAATAGGCCTCTGCCCATATCCTCTGCCTGACACGGGCCTTAGCGTCTACACTGGTTTTATTATGACCCTAGTAAGAAACATGGCTCCAGCTTCACGCTGCTTGCATGGCACCCACGCCAATAGGAATGTGTGGTAATCGTGTTTAGGCTTGGCCTCCTCCACTTTGCTGTTTGTTATAGTTGAAGATAGTACGGCCAGAGGGCTTATATTTGGTTTGTTGGTTTTTCAGGTTTGTGTTTTTAGTCTAAAATATTTGTGGTTAATGTGATGGTCCTGCATGATGGCCAAAGGCATCATCTGAATCAAAAGGGATACAACTCAAAGCTTTCTGATAGGCTCGCACTTGGCCCTTCACTGTGAAACAACAAACTCAGATGACCTTTAATTTCCTCTAAGAGGCAACCACAAAAAACACAAAGTGCAGTTATGCTCGCAATGTGAACTTCCTGTCTGACCCCTTTCTCTATCTTTTTGCTTACCTAAACTGTTCAGCTATTCAGAAGAAACAACTGCTGCGTCATCTTAATACAAGCCAGTTTTTTTTTTGTGTTTTTTGATGAGCCATTATAAATGCATCATGGAGGTTCTAACTTCTAGAAAGTGGAACAGCAAAAACTGCAGGTACATACAGAACTTAAACTTTATTTGCTAACAAAGGTTAACCACGACAGGAAAGCTAACCTCACAGGTACATTTCTATCAATACTTAAATTAGGGCGTATCTCACAAAAAACACCTTTAGAAATAAAATAACAGGGTGGAATTCAAGACAGCGTGATAAGAGTGTAGACCTTCTATATACACCAATGGTGTCCAGTATTATCTGCAAAGGACCAGTGTACTTGGCTGAAGGTCAACACATCATGTACATCATGAAATCTTACTGTGTGAATCATTTGTAGTTCCATTAACTTTCCACTTGCCTAATTTATTTTTTTTAAAACAACTGCATCACAAAATGCTTAAATCACAAAAGTATTATATCATATTGTGATCATTTATGCAACCTTTACATGCAAACTTTGTTATAGTTTCTGAATATTTTTCTATTTAGATATTATGTTGTTTATACAAAATCAAAATAAAAAAAGGTTATGCATGTAAAGCTGAAGTGGCCTAAAGGAAGGTATGTTTTTTAAAAACAAAAACAAAAGTAAACACTTGCTTCCTCATAGCTGGATTTGACTCAGTCATTAAAACATGAAGGAGTTTGTTTCATTATGCTGCTAACGTTATTAAGCCCTTCATTCCTGTCTCTCCACAAAACCAACATAATGGGCTGTTTGTACAGTACTTACTCTGGAAAAGGAACGAAAGTGTGCCCTCAAGTATCCAGGAAGTGTGACCAACATAAAGAAAGCTTTTTGCCTGCACAGGAAGTCTGTCCTTTAGAATGCAAACTCGTCTCTTTTCCCCCCTATTTTCATGGTGGCTCCACTGCAAAGTGTGCACATTCCGTGAGCCAAGTGGTTCCAAGGTACACCAGAGACAATCCCTCTAAATCCAACTACACAGAACAGTCCAGCTCAGTACAGGCACACAAACGCACTCCTCAAATAAGCGCTTTTACCACAAGCACAACATGCATGTTCAGAAAGCAAAGTGTTCGGCAAATAAAGTGCCCAGGAGAAAAAATAACTCCAGTCTTGGATGAATGCTGAGACAGAGCGATAGAGATAGAGAGAGACGTTTGGCAGCCTTGCTGCTCCACATTCCACAGATGTTGCACCTGGATGAACCATGTCTGGTGCAAATTAGAAGGAAAAAAGAAACGATTAAACCGACAGTGGTCCTCACATACCCTACCCATGTTCTACATTTCAAAAACAACAGAGAGCTACGAGAGCAGAAGCAACGTGATTACAGAGACACTGCCGGCTTTCAGTTAGGACTCACACATCTGCTCTCCGACATTTTTCCCCTCCCCAAGTGGCCCTGAAAGACCCATCTATTCCAGAGTGATTTACGGAGATCTCAACAGCGAGAGTGAAAGAGTTTCCTTCTGTGGATTGCAGAACCAACAACTTTAAACAAACCATTGACAGAGGAGAATGAGGTCCTATGTCAGCTCTTACCCGTTACCAGGCTTGGGAGAAACATGTATTCTAGTACAGATTACTCGTTACAAGGTTGAACTGTAACCCAACACAAGAGATACTTTATTAAGGTAACTTAACTGTGTCACGTTCTGTCACTTTTGGGTTACCTGTTGCTTTAAAGACATACAATAATATAATAGTTTCAACAAGAAAAACAACTTTGCATGTGATATTTGTGATAATGCGATTTACGGATTGACTATTTAAAAAAAAAAAAAAAAAAAGTGTAGAGCTGCTCATACTGTGCCTCAAACCAACAGTCACAATCTCATAATTAGTGAAACTGCCAAATGTAAGTGGAGCAATATGCTGAAATATTTCTGACAAAGATGATGAATTTGCACAGCATGAATTGTCGGAGTGCGGGTTACTCATAAGCAGTGAAAATAGTGTCAGGTTCATTAATAGCACTTTCTAATACATCTGAATGGGCATCATTACTGTCTGCTAAGCGACTGTACTGAATTATAGAGCCCACTGTTAGATCGGGTTGCTGCTGTAGATTCAGACCATATGCAAAATCAGGGTGAACAGACTGTTTAAAAATAAACAACAAATAAAAAACAAACACCACATACTGAATTTCCTAGTTTGTATGTGGCTTTAATGTAATCCTGCCAGTAGTCACCTCTGATTTTATAATGTACCTGTATATTTTACTGTTTCTTCCATGATCCTGATTATGTAACCCCGTCACATGTATTTGATTACTAACCCTGCTCTTTACAGCATTTAGGATTCACCAGGTTCTGCTGATGTTCTGGAATCCCAATAGCTTGTCATTGCCCACTTGAACCTTGAACTGACGTGCTAGCCTTATTCAGATTTTGATGTTCAATTTGTAATATTCTGTATATAGTAGTATTTTTATGGTATATGCCTACTCAAGCATAAGTAGAGATATGCATATATGCAGAGGTAGGAATATTCACACATCTCTTCAACTTCCTTCTGGCTCTTAAATACAAATCTGACTGTTGAGACACAGAGGCCCCAATATGGTGTGCATATCTATTACCATTCAAATACACTGCAAAAGCCAGACAACATACTTTATTTATTATTAAGAATAGCAAAATCATTTTACTAGTATGCTGCTCTCTCTCTCTCTCTCTCTCTCTCTCTCTCTCTCAATGAGTAAGGATGGCTGAGCTAAATATCTCCTTTATATTTAATGTATTATTCAGCATTTCCAGCCTTAGCTAATACGTGACATCACTCAGAAGGAAAAAAACTTTTTTGGCTGTCTTTTTTTGTGTCATATTTTACTTTTATACAAGTACTGGATATGTACACTGTTTTAAGGCATGCAAGTCATTACACTTTACTATATTTTATTAGATTTTTCCCTTATTCATTAGTAGTCTGTGTATTTGTCTGGTCATTCCTTGCGCAACATGCTTGGCAAAATAAAGTGACTCTGATTCTGACCTAACTATAAAGTATGAACCACCCAAGCTAGACAGTATTATTCCAGACATAACACTTTCCCTGAGGTATTCAGGCTACCAGACTATCTAAACGTTCTACAAAATAACAGCAGCCTGATCTTCAGCCAGATGGTAGCATAGTTTAGGAGTGACCCATAACTTTGTTTGGGCTGCAGCTCTGTCATCGTAGAATGGAAGTGTCATGTAGATCAGATAATGTGTTTTTTTTCCCCGAATTTTACCATTCTTTAAAAAAAGATTTTTATTTTATTTGGCATTGTGAAATGGCCCAAAATTACTTGGACAAAATCTGGTCCCATTGACTTACATTACAAATAAAGTATTTATTTCCCCCTTCTCCTTTTTTTAATTATAATTCTGGACCGCAGCAAAGTGGTAAACAGTTCACTCTTAGATCACCAAGCGATGGTAGTCATATTGGTTAATTCAAGTGTTTCCTAATTTAGCATCATGCAACTTGTTATAATCCACCACAAATAAGAACTGTAGCATACTTTCATAACTTGTGACAAAAAGGGCCATACCAATCACCACCCTGTTACTGACAGTAGACTGTACCAATCACCACCCTGTTACTGACAGTAGACTGTACTGATTATAAGATAAGATAAGATGCCTTTATTACTCTGGTAATGACAGCAGACTATACTGTTTATCACTCTGATAGTGACATTGACTGTACTGATTATCATCTTGATAGTGACAATGAACTATAGCAATCATCACCCTGGTACTGACACTAGACTGTACAGATCATCACCCTGGTACTGACACTAGACTGTACAGATCAACACCCTGGTACTGGCCATTACCCTGGTACTGACAGTAGACTGTACAGATCATCACGCTGGTACTGGCCATTGCCCTGGTACTGGCAGTAGACTGCACCAAATATCACCCTGGTAGAGACAGTAGACTGTACAGATCATCACTCTGGTACTGGCCATTACCCTGGTACTGACAGTAGACTGTACAGATCATCACCCTGGTACTGACAGTAGACTGTACAGATCATCACCCTGGGACTGGCCATTACCCTGGTACTGACAGTAGACTGTACAGATCATCACCCTGGGACTGGCCATTACCCTGGTACTGACAGTAGACTGTACAGATCATCACCCTGGGACTGGCCATTACCCTGGTACTGACAGTAGACTGCACCAAATATCACCCTGGTAGAGACAGTAGACTGTACAGATCATCACCCTGGGACTGGCCATTACCCTGGTACTGACAGTAGACTGTACAGATCATCACCCTGGGACTGGCCATTACCCTGGTACTGACAGTAGACTGTACAGATGGTTACTAGGCCATGCCCCCTGGGTATAGACTGCACCATTCACCCTGGTACTGACAGTAGACTGTACAGATCATCACCATGGGACTGGCCATTACACTGGTACTGACAGTAGACTGTACTGATCATCACTCTTATGGTGTCAGACTGTACTGATCATTACCTTGACACCGACAGTAGACTTTACTGATCGTTACTCTGACACTGCACTGTACTGATCATCACCTTCACACTGACAGTAACCTGTACTGATCATCACCTTCACACTGACAGTAACCTGTACTGATCATCACCTTCACACTGACAGTAACCTGTACTGATCACCACTCTGACACTGGACTGTACTGATCACCACTCTGACACTGAACTGTACTGATCACCACTCTGACACTGGACTGTACTGATCACCACTCTGACACTGGACTGCACTGATCACCACTCTGACACTGGACTGTACTGATCACCAGCCTGACACTGGACTGTACTGATCACCAGCCTGACACTGACACTGGACTGTACTGATCACCACTTTGACACTGACACTGGACTGTACTGATCACCACTCTGACACTGGACTGTACTGAACACCACTCTGACACTGACACTGGACTGTACTGATCACCACTCTGACACTGACACTGGACTGTACTGATCACCAGCCTGACACCGACACTGGACTGTACTGATCACCACTCTGACACCGACACTGGACTGTACTGATCACCACTCTGACACCGACACTGGACTGTACTGATCACCACTCTGACACCGACACTGGACTGTACTGAACACCACTCTGACACCGACACTGGACTGTACTGAACACCACTCTGACACTGGACTGTACTGATCACCACTCTGACACTGGACTGTACTGATCACCAGCCTGACACTGACACTGGACTGTACTGATCACCACTTTGACACTGACACTGGACTGTACTGATCACCAGCCTGACACTGACACTGGACTGTACTGATCACCACTCTGACACTGGACTGTACTGATCACCACTCTGACACTGGACTGTACTGATCACCACTCTGACACCGACACTGGACTGTACTGGTCACCACTCTAACACTGGACTGTACTGATCACCACTCTGACACTGAACTGTACTGATCACCACTCTGACACTGGACTGTACTGAACACCACTCTGACACTGAACTGTACTGAACACCACTCTGACACTGGACTGTACTGATCACCACTCTGACACTGGACTGTACTGATCTTGACCAATGAGAAGGTCAGTGTATAAATGACCACGTACGAGGAGATCAAACTCCTCACGGTTCTGGGCGTGTTCGCTCCATGCTGCTGTAACTGCGACTTGTTAAAAAGGTTTCGATGATTCTGAACCTCGCCGCCATCAGGAGGTGTCTGGTACATGAGTGGAAGATAAATAAAAGGAAAATAATAGTAACTGTGTCCATGGATGGAAGCTGTGACAATAAACTACAGGAGCCAGATATGCCAGCCTGACTACCGCCGTTGTTTAAACGCCCTGTAGGTTTTGTCCATCTGACAATGCCTACAGCCATAAATCATAAACAGTCACTCACAAAGTTAGCAGGAGACAGTCCGGCAGCCATCGACACTCACCACATACGTAGAACCGTTTTCACCGGAGCGAACCTCCGTTTCGGGGATAGAGAAGTGCATTTTCTTCACTGCGGAAACTTCCTCCTGAGATACAGAACAGCTTTACGGACCAGTCTTCTATAAACGAGTAAATCCACACAGAGTGTCCCGTCTTCTTGCTCTGTCGCCAGGTCAACCGAGACTTCCTCCTTCGCCCCTGTTTAACTGCTTGGTCTGGCCTCGTTTAGTCCGAACCTTAGACAGTCTCTCAGATTTGTCTTTTCCTTTGGCGATCAGGCGAATTCAAACAAACTTATTTCACGTCAGGAGCTAAACTTCTCCCATAAAACGTCTGAGCAGCAGCAGCAGCAGCCATGTTGCAATTGGAGGTAAATCCACCTTCATTGTTGGCAATTTAATCAGCCTGTCTCGCCAAACCTATCTCTTCAGCTCCTTATGCCACTGGCAAAACTCTGGAGATCAGCAGTGCAGAGCGCTCCGATGTTCACCAAAAGCAAATAAACTTTTAGTGAAATTGCTCTGCATGAAAATGTGCAGTCTGCAAACCCCCCGTCTCAGTCTGCACTGGTACAAACGAGTGAGGAGACGAAAACAAATCAAGACATTTTTTGTCGCATGTCCAGCCAAAATCTAGCCCACCTACACTTTCTTCACACCCCGGTAAGAACGGTTGAAAGACATTAGCCGAAATGCTAATACATGAGAGCTACTCTCCACCAAATGACGATTTAACGTATTCAATGTGTGCCTGCTGGTTCTCGAGGCATTGCAACAGTCCTTGGTTCAAACCAACGCGAAAAGAGGGGGAGTCATTTTTCTTAGGATTGCGTCAGCATCTTTATTGAAACGGTTAGACAAAATATCACACGTATTGTTTGGTATGTTAATGCAGCAGCAACTTTTGCAAAACGAAGCAGCAATTTTACCCTTACAACAAAATAAACCGTTATCGTTTAGCGCGATCGTCTCCTCCCTCTGTGGCTCAATGGTGTTTCCCGAGGAGTCTGCAGGGTTAATTAACATGCATTTCATTAGGAAGACCTAAGTTAAGCCGGAGAGGAAGCAAGTCTTATAATTTAGAGTAATTAAGGGCAGCTACCGTTTTGTATGTTGTTATTAGCGGTTAATTGCTACAATTACATGGACATTTTTATTTAGATAGCGGGGAAACATCACCAGGATTCGCTAAAACAACTCAAACCGCCCAATTCTCTTTCCTGCCTGTGCTCCTTCCTCAGTTGTTTGCAGTTTCTGAAGACTTTTACGTTCACTTTTGTGCAAGAGATAAAACTAGACTAAGAAGCAATTTTAATAGGATTTTTTAAATTTATATTTAACCTCTTTCTTTTTTGAAGTTTCCTGATTTACGCATCTCTGTCACATACTGCTGATTTCGTGGCTTATTTTATAGTGATTGTGCAGCAGCATTGATAGCTGGTTAGCGCTTGATCTGAATGAGTGCAAAACTGCAACTTTTCTGACTGGACAAAACCAAAAAATGCGAAAACTTAGCGCTGGTTGGATCATCTTTAGTGCGCAGCTGGCAGTCACGTGGTGCATCACAGTCATGTGACAGGGCGTTCGGGAAAACGATGCCTGCTGGGTTAAGCAAATTGACACTGTTCGCTGTCTGTTTATTTTATATTTTATTAATTATTTCCTGTGCGCACGTTCGTTCACAGCAAACCGCTTCGCAGGTACGAATGTGAGAGTTATTATTATTAATTTCACGTGTTGGTGAGGACCAGAATGTCCCTGTAAATACAGTGTAAACAACGCAGAGCTCCAGTGTTTTCCTCTGACAGTGAAGCAGTTATGTTTGTGGAGGAGCTTGCAGAAAAGCAGCAAGCTAGGTAGCTTATGTGTACGAAAGCTGTGTCTGTTTTTCAAAAGACTGATGTTTTTCTGCTTATCTAGTTATGTTACATGTGCGATGGAGCGGTGCGGGCTGGCGGTGCTGTGTGGAATCTCTGCCGTACTGTTGGCCGGATAGAGGGCCGATGCTGCATTAACGATAACAGCAGTGATGAGTACAAAGTTTTCGGGTAGGAATACAACACAGCATCTCCTGTTTCTTCTTAGATAGCTCAGAAACCTTGATACTTACATGTTACATTTCTTGTATTTTCAGGTTGGATATATCAAATTGTTCTCTGAGTCATATAGACCTCCATGAAGCCTCTGCAGCTGTTATAATGTGAGTAGTAAAGATCACTCCACTGCTAAGACACTCTAGGTATATGTCGTTGCGCAGAAGTCTGAGAGAACCTTATTTATTTAACTTCTATAAAAGCAGCCATTGGTACAAATTGTTCATTTTTCAGCATCACAAAGACACCTACTTAACAAATCACACAGCAGCCTCAAAATTAACCAAAATGTACACCTCTAAAGTTCAGTTCTAGATGTTGGGTACAGGTTTCTTCTTCTCACAATCCAAGTAGTCTAAAACGAAATTTTCCGCTTGAGTTTAAGCACTGGATATATTTTTTTGATTTAGCCTTTGTTATTTATTAGGTGTTTTTTCTTCACATTTTAGAAACACTTTCAGTGTTATTGCATTGTAGGGGCCCTTAGAAATATTGCTGAAAAAATGAATAACTTGATGGATGGTTTGACTGAAAATTAAATAAATGAACTTTTGTATAGGACTGTTGATTTGTAAAACTGTTTCAGCATTGGGTGTATATATCAGACAATGTGAGATTTCTTCCCTAATATTTTCTTTGCAGAGATCTTTCAAGCAACCCCATTTCCAATCTGAGTGATTTTATATTTCAAGGTTTTAGTCGTATGGAACATCTGTAAGTAACATGATCCTGTAATCAGATTTCATTACATTAACAAGTATGTTACCATCCAAAAGTCAGGAAGCACTCCTCATAGGAATTCTTTTATTCAGTAATGAATTAAAACACTGTAGGCTGATGTACCATAAACTAGAAAGTGAAAGGTTGTATTGACCATTTCAAGATTTTGAGAACATCGTGAAGTTGTTTAGTGATGGACTATTAAATCATAATTTGCTATGTACAGTAATTTCTACCTGCCTAAAACAACTACCTGCCTAAAACAAATGACCTTTTATTCAGTATACTGCCCATACAGCTGGAGTGTCCAGGGGGGAACGCATCATGGGACAGAGTGGAGGTTAAAAGGGACACCCGAATCTGTGAAGGACAGAAGAATGCCTGCAATCAGACAGGGCACTTGTGTAAGTCACAGTTCATTGAGCAGTTTATCTCTAGCATGTTGTTTTGGGACTTGGGACTTTTGTGAACCAATTTTGCTCACCTCTGTCTGTAGCCTGGGACTGTCCTGAGAACTCTCTCTGCAAACCTTATGGTCCAGGATTCTTTGAGTGCAGCTGTGCCCATAACTTCCATGGTTATAAATGCCTAAGAGAGGTGAGAACTTCCATCCAGGGTGGTCCATTGGTTTAATAATAGTACTGATGTTTACACATTGTTGAATCTTCTAAGCAAGGAAATAATGTTTTATTGAAGTAGTAGTGATGTTTATCTGCAGATAAATATTTGCCCTTAAGATGAATTGCAGAACACTGTATAATCACAGGTTTCCTTTGCTCAATTGCAGGGCCAATTTCCTATGCTGGAGGTCATGGCAATACTGGGTGGGTCCACAGTTGTCATTTCTGCGTTGTTATGGGCCACACAAAGACGAAAAGCCAAAGGCATCTGAGTTCGAGCTTGCTAAATGACAGAAAAAAGTGGTAGATAACACTGAACAAAAAACAAAAATGACACTTCTATAACAAAATGCATTGAATGCAAAGTTTACTGTTCTGGTCCTGTATATCTCAGTAGTAAGGGTGCTTAGGATTGACTTTTATTTTATTTTTTTGCACTGATCAAAGAATCATCCTGGGAAGCTAAACAATGCTGTTGAATGTCACAGAAATAATCTTTATTGGCAGGTTCCACGACCTTCTCAGGCTGTTTGTAGTTTTTTGCCTCATTTTGTACTAAAACATAACATCAACAAAATTACCGTAGCACTGCAGTATTGGCCAAGGGTTATAATACCTGACTGCACATTTACATTGTTTTTGCACATGACTTAAAGTCACTTTTTTTTTTTTTTAAACATTATTTTTCAGGGTTCACTTGTATTGAGTAGTAGGAAACAAGAGGTTATGTGATACGAGACCTTGTTCTGTTATTGCCGCCTATGTTTACAGCTCCCTGACAGTATTATTTGAATTTGCATCGGACTGTTTGAGAACCATGCACAGACAGTGGTGATAGACTAAGCAAAAAGGTAAATAATGAATAACAAACTACAGCACTCTCTGGTGTGAATGTATCTATGTCTAATATATTTGGCCTTTGTGGTTGTTGCTTTTCACTGTAACACATTTAAGTAAACATGAGTATAAATAATATATAATTAGTATAAATTAGTTGAAATAAATGCCTTCTGTAACTATTTGTATATTTTTCTTTCAGAATTGAAAAAGGAATAAAGGAATTGGAGCAATTTCATTAAAAGAGCCTAAGGGGCATTTAATTAAAGGGTGTAAAATCAAGTTTCCGATGTTTACATTGCCATAAGATGTTTTTGACTCAAATATAAGTGCTTTGACACCATTTAGAACTACACATCGGCTTTAACACTAAAACCACCTCTTTGTATCTGCTTTCATTGTCCATTTTAGTAGCTTCTCTTTTTTTTGTAATTACAGCCTGTGTTCCAACTGTTTCTCTGCATAATTTGTTTGCCTCTGTGTTCTTCATATGGATAACCATTTCATGTAGGAACTATATTTTGTAGAAGCAATAAATATTTGAGATGTCTGAAAGTCTTCGCCATTGTGTTGCTAGAATAGTACATTTAAACTAATGTTTAATTTTTTTAACCTAACGAGTTGGCTTCCCCTCTCACAGTAGATACCCTGTTTTTCTAAAATTCCTTCACACATTTTTACCCTTGTGGACTTCACTAATTCAGCAAACTGTAGGAAGCATATAAAAACTGAACCTATTAAGGAGAAGGAAAAAAAAGAGACAAATGAGCTTTAATAAAAAACCATGTGCTAGTTCAGATACAGGTTTATTTTATGCCAAAAGCCCATTGTGTGTAATCATATGGATACACAGATGCAGGTGAGAAGCCTTCTTTACTGGTCCACGTTCTTCACTCGTAGCACTACAGGCACAGAAGTACAGGGGATCATGCCTAGCTCTGTGATCACCAGGTCAACAAAGTCTGGAGGTGTTACATCATAGACCAAGTTCAGCAAGCCCAGGGATGTCACGCTCTGCCAGTCCGCCAGCTGCGTCTTTCCCTCCCTAGTCACGATTAAGTCATCAGGGTCATCTGTGGAAATAAATTTTAGTCTTATGTTCTAAACCTCTATAACAACTTACGTGTGCACACTTTTATTTAATGTTGAGTCGGTCATAATTACCAAGTTCGTTGGATACGAAGGAGTCGGTCTGTACTCGTTCACAGAACTTGTAGGTCTCGCAGCAGACCAACACAGGCACATTGTAGGCCTTAGCCACCAGGGCAATTTGAGACGTTCCCACTCGTGACATAACATATCCATTGGCCAGTAGGGCATGGGCTCCGAGAAACACCTTGGACACCTGAGATTTAATTGTAATAGTTGTGCATCATTATGCTTAACTTGCATGAACATGTCTATTCAGCATATGTATATGAAAAAACCCAGTGATAACCTATGACTCCAATAAGTTACCTCAGGCAGAATGTAGGACACAGCAGATATGAGCACATAAGTACACCGAATGCCTCTCTTCACCAAACGTCTTAGAGCTTCCCTGCCCTCCAGCCTGGGCCGACTGTCCACCACAATGACTCTGAACTTCCTCTGTTTGTCAAAGGCCTCACAAAGGATGTGATTGACAAGTGAAGAGCTTTAAACAATAAATAAAATAAAAAACACACATTTTTAAAGTGAGACACTTTTAACGATTATCACTGAACAATGCCTGCATGACAATACATGTTCTCATGAGGTGACTCCATCTATTAACATGGACTGGATGCGCTGTATCCACAAATGTGAAAGTCATCTTACCATCCATACACTAGAATGACATCACCGTCGCTAATCTTATCAATCGCACATTTAGAGATGGCTTTCGCAGCTAATATGATCTTCTCATTTACATAGTTGTCAATGCATAACAACAGTTTCTTCTTTGCCTGTAGACAAGGACAACAGATAGCAGAGATTAAACATTGTTAGATATTACAAAATTACTACATCATTCAACTTCCAGATTCATGCACTAGTCTAGGTAGATGACCTAACACTGATATTCCTCACCTCTTCTTCTTTGCACTGACTGGGAATATTAGAGATCTCTTTTTTGATGTACTTGATTGCATTACCCATGCTTGCTGACAGGGGGCGACACTGATTGAGAAAACTGTAAATGAACATAAACAAGCATTGCTATCATCAATCACAAATCATTCTGTACAATATAGGACTGTTTAGAGGCACATGCAAAACTCCAACCTGATGTAGGGCTTCAGTTTGTTTACTAGGTCCCTGGCCAACTCCTCATTTGGAGGAGTGCTATAGTCTTGAATCACCTACAACAGTAGATAAGCAGGTCATATACAGTACGTGTTATAAATTCAAATGAATGAGCTTAGGAGTTGCCAAACTGATACCAGTGACATATCTGTTATAAAAATAACTAAACCTCTAGTTAATGTATGGGGCTGTTGTGAAGCTATACACAAAGCAGTTAAAACAAACAAACAAACAAGAAATTATCTGCTGTATTTCTAATACTTTACCAATAATAATAAAATTTCTTATATTATCTGCAAAAATATACTTTGGCCACTGATATATCATGCACTCCTAATGAAAAGGCTGTTCAAGTACCAACGTACCTGTTTAAAGGAATGCAGCAAGGCCACAGAACGAGCATTGGAACCTGCTACAATACCCTGCGAGTACTGCAGACCCAGCCGTACTATGGAGGGGTGGATAACTGTGGCAGGGATGCTTCATAAAAATAAATAAATAAATAAAAAAAAAATAAAAAAAGAACAATAATAATGAATCAAAACAATCTACTAATACTACTATAGCATATTTTAACCTTTCTAATATTACACCAAACTGCCAGAAATCCAAAAACTGAAATGGCAACAAGCCAATCAACAAATGACAGTGAAAATTATCCTCATCGCTGTAAGTACCTGATCTGCTGGGTGAGGGGTGCTTTGCGGCTGTACTGGTGTAGGTGCGAGAACAGGCTGACTTTGTAGCCATAGTCTGACCTCAGTGGAATCTGTAGAAATAAAGTAAGAACAGTGACTGTGGATGACAGCAGTGATTGGCTGTTACTGGGCAGGGGTATTCTTTTCTCTTCAAGGTCAGCACTGACGCTGCAACAGAATAGTGGCTCTACTGTCTAATGAGACATCCGTAAAGACCGAGATGATATACAGTGGCCAAAAATAAACATGTTGGATGCATTACGTGATGAAATGAATAGAATGAGCAACTGATGACCATCTAGCCCTCTAGACACAAAGTCATTTTTCCACCAGGGAGTGTGGTAAAGTGTGGTACAGTTACAATTCTGTCCATGGCAAAACGACCTACCCCACACCTAAGTAGCAGTGACAAATGTGGTTACCTTTCTCTAAGATGCATCACACTGAACCAAAACATACAGTGCTGTGCAATGGGACCACTATTTTTTTTTTTCACTTCCAGTGCAGAAGGCCATTAAGTACGAGGTACTAACTTTTATCTTCATGAAAAAATATACCATCAACTTGGACTACACAACCTTATATCACACCTCTGATGTTTCAGTATTCAGTGTAAATGGTCATTTTTGCCTGTTTTCTTTTCTCAGTAATGACTTATTTCTAGCTACACATATAGATCCATAGTTTTGAACTGCCTTCCCACTGCAGAAGGATGGACAGAAACACCTGTCGATGTGTTTGGTTGGTTGCTTGTATCGCAAAGGAAACAATGTCAGTGATTTTGGAAACAGCTGTTATAAGGAGAACACGGCTGCTTTAGGATTTGAAGGATGGAAGAGTTAAAAGTGGACAGGGAGTGCACAAAGAGTGGACAACTTAAATACATGTTGGTATCATGCTACCTTAATTTTAAACTTGGAAGCTTCGGATTAGTAAGCATACTGTGTTGAGCCACACTATCTGGTGGAAAAACAACTATAGTTAAAAAAAAGAAACACCAATGTTTGTTATGTAACACAAAACCAAAACAGATCCCAACTAAACAACATAATAACAAAACACACAGTGTACACGTCACACAAGTAATCCCATCTGTCTCCGCACCAGGACAGAAAAATAAAATACTGAATACACATCAAACAAGACGGAAAGACAAAAACCTCCACTGCAAACACAGTGTAGACCCAGACCTTGATTCGAGACATATTTATACTGGTTCCTTGCCCTGACTTCTGAAAGAAAGGGGGAGGTAGAGCATCTGAAGTTAAGTAAGCTGAAATATGTTCAGAAATATTTGGGATGGTGAAATTTAGGGGGAGGGGAGTTAATGAATAGAGAAAACTGGGTCAAAGAAATTATCACACACCAAGCAGGGAAAATGCCTATATATTATAATTTCTAACCTGTTGTCTCTCCAGCTTCTTGGCCAGCTTTTTCACCACAGCAGGATCATCAATTTGGATATGTTCTGGTAATCGCTTCACCGCTAAACAAGGATACATAACATAAGAATATATTCAGACATATGAGTTGTCTGTCACACCATTAACTCTGAAAGTGGACAACACTGGAACACTTGGCACCTAACAGTAACTGGTTATGTTACCTGGCTGGAGCTCATTTGGTGGAGCTTTCGACTTGCTGGAGGCAGGCTGCGAGTTCGGCTCCTTTTTGGACTGTTTTGATGCACGTTCTGCTTCTTGGCGTGCCCGTCGCTCTGCTTTTAGCTCTGCTTTGCTTTTGGCTGGTTTCTCAGTAGGTGTACTGGATTCTGCCACAGGAACACTGACAGGAGCTCCTGATGGGGCTACAAGATCCCAACATCACAAACACTGTCTTTGACAAAAGCCTGATACCGAGTAGTGTGGGGTTAATTACGGCCACTTCTGAATTTTTTACCTTTCTGTGCTGAACTTTGCACAACAGGTTGGGAGGCAGCTGAAGGGGCTGCCTTCTTTTCTTTATCCGTCCCTTTTTCTGCTGGTCCCTTGTCATCTTTCTTTCCCTTTTTCTGCTGTTTCTTCTCCTTTCTTAGACGTTGCTTCTCTTCTTTAGTCAGCTCCTTACCTTCAGTCTATAGATGACAAAAAGTCCACACAACGTCAGAAGCTACAGCATCCAAAAAGGCTGGGCAATATGTCATATACACTTACATACTGATATTAACATACCACAGTGTTGCTCTATAGTTTTATTGTTTCATATAATATTTATTTTTTCTATCAGTCAATGAAATGCAAGTCACACTGAGCGATTTGATGTGACATGGTTTACAGCAGAGGAGCCTGCTAACTTAGATTTCTTTACCCTGATGGTGATATGACCACGAAGACAAAGAAAGAACTCCATGAGTCATCCTTTTAGTGCCAGCACCATTGGCGGACATTGGCACGGCGCAGGACTACATGCACACAAAACGTTGCACAGTTACTAGCAAGTTATCTTTGGTGGCAGGTCTCGCTGTTGTCTTGGTGGAGACGACCAAGAAATTCATGTAAGGAGACATAGTGGTCAGCGCCAAGATGAACCTTTTGTTGTCACATGTCACGTGTCAAGAAGCCCTGGTGCCACCCCATCTCCACCTCTACCACAAAATCTGCAGGAACTGTTGCATGGGATGGATTATTATTATTAGTACACCATTAGGAACATTAGCGAACATGGTGGCCCGATGCCATACTGAGAGACACTTCTGTTTGTGGAGCTCGATAAATATTGCCCATATGAGTCTAAATTTGCCACCTTTTATTGTTCCTGGTAGAGTTTATCTTCCTTCCCAATAGCATTTCAATCCAACACTTTCTTCTGGATGCAACTTTTTTTTTTGTGGATGATGATGAGTGTAGAACCTGACAGCTCAATGTCATTTACAGGGTGCTTAAGACTGTTGGTGAAAATGTAGTTTAAAACCGTAAAAAATAAAATATTATATCCTCTGTATTTTAGTCCAAATAAAATAAAGAATATCAAGCCATTATAAGACACTATCTCAGCACTGTTTTGTATTTTGTAGTACCAGGATCTAAAAAGGAGGGATTACAATTTAGCAACACTGGCCAGTCTATAATTAAGCATAATGACTAAAGCATAATCTCATACACGGTGAACACGCCATTAATGCAACACACAACAAAACTAATGACGGCATGAACACGATGCCTGCTGTAACTCACCTTGGCTCGCGTAATGTCTTGCGATTTCCCATCTCCTTCATCTGTCACAGAACAACAGGCTTTAATTGTACAGTTGTTTTTGGCAAACCTACTCTAACGTGGCCTTTCACTTTAGGGAAAACATTTCGAGACATCACAAAGCAAGTTAAACTGACAAAAAAAGCAAAAATGGAACCATGTAATAAACTATGTGACTTAAACAGGTTAAGTTGTTATGAGTTAGCCAATCAGCTAACTTAGCTAGCGAATATTTTCACAGTAACAGTTACTAGAACCTCAGGTAATCCATTTAATGGCTACAATTAAAGACTATTATCGTTACAAAATTGGCTGTGGTTAACTCAGAGTGGCTGTCTGGGAATACAGATGAGATGCATGATGCAATTTTACTGGGAAGGCAGCAGCAGGAGCAGCCGGCTAACTGACGTTAGCTAGCCAGCTAACTAGCGCCCTGAACCGCGTTCTTTCCTCTCAGCGTCCACACACACCTTTAAAGACTCCCTATACGGCTGTTCAGTTTGATTAACTTCACATACAACGAGAAGAGCACTGTGTTGGTTTACCTGCAGCATGGCTGATGCTGCCAGTCTGTTTAGACTCCCCTTTTCCCTCTGAATCTGCCATGTTTCGAGTTGGTGGACATCACGTTGGGGACCCTAAAGAGAACTGCTGAGAACGAGCAGTGCCTCTAGCGAGGGGAATAGGACACTACAGCTAGCGCACAGTAAGGTCGCCCTTACACCTCGTTTACTTTTTCTTTAATGTTAAAGTGATTTAATGAACATTTTTATTTTAAAAACAGAGCAATACACTACCCTCCCTGCTTTGTGTAACATATAGTAAGATGGACAGATACACAGGAGCGACCTGTTCATTTCTGCCTATACACTCACCATTTTCTGATTTAGCTCAGTGCCTCATATACTGTCTCATATAGCCAAAGCATGTAGAGGTGAAGGGTGGACTGATATAGACAGTAAAGTATCAATATCTCCATTCACAATAAACATTAAAATGTCAATATGGAACTATCAATAGGCTACATTTAGGCATTAATCTGAACCTCTATGAAGCTCAATGTGTTGTTGATGGGGGATAGCAAAAACTAGTGTTTTAAAACTGAGGATCATTCTCCATTTTCCAAAATCATCAGTTTAGGTAGCATTTTATTTAATACTAATTCAATTTATGCTAAATATATGTCATAATCTCAACAATTACTGTTTTCAATGGTGGTAATTATAAAGATTTTTACAAGAAGACTTTGGCATTGGTATATTCACCTTGGTATTGCTAAGAATAAAAACAATAAGTAAAAAATATAAATAAATAGTTGAATTGCCAATTTGAAATTCCCAGCAGTTAGCTATATAGTCCTGTCCATAAAGCCTTGACTTCATTTATCATATTGTTTCTTGTATACTGTGAACACCCGAAACTGAATACCAGTGTTAGCACAATTTCAAGTTCACCAAAACATGGGGAAATGTCTCTTTGGGCTTTCCTTGTGAGGATATATGGCCATAAGAGAAGAATGAGATTTGCTAATGAATATTTTGTGTATTTTGGAGGACCTCTGTATAGAGCCCTGCTATATAAATAATGTGTGACCACAGGATCCTTATGTATGTATGGCCATGCCTTAGTAAGGTGCGGAAACAAGATTATTCAGCTTGATAGTTAAACTGTGACCATGACAAGCCGCTCAACGAAGACTTCATGATACTTTAAGATTCCCTTTCCCCTCCTTTCCGTTCCACTACAGCAGGAAGATGGAGCTGTTTAATCTTGTCTTGTAAAGAGCTCAGGGGATGCAGGAGGTCACATCACAAGCATTAGAACTATTAGTAGTATACATAGTAATGTAACTAGTAGTATAGGAAAAATGCCTTAGAGCCTGCCTGCTCTGCCTGTTCTGAAATCTTGTGTAGTTATATACTGGATGAAAAATAGTAATACAGTACTCATTTGAATTGCTTTAATTTTTTTTTTCTTTTTTTCAAGCGTGTGCTCAAACATGCTCACAGAATATATGGACCACAACGTATTAAAATCTCACTTAGCATAATGTTTGGCTGTTTGTGAACCTCTCAGAATTTTCTATATTTCTGCATAGATATGACATTGACAAACTACATCACTGCATGAACAAAAGAGATTTCTGAGGACCTCAGAAGACGAGTTGTTGATGTTTATCAGGCTGGAAAATGTTACAAAACCATCTCTAAAGAATCTGGGCTCAACTAATCCACAGTTAAACAAACTGTGTAGAAATGGAGGAAACCCAAGATCATTGTTTGTTAATGACTACTCTACGTCAGGAGTGGTCAACCAACAAAGGTCACAGGCAGGGCAAAGTGTGTTATAGTCTGTGAGGTCACAAAGCAACTCATGGCAACTTTTAAACTACTGAGGGTAGTTGAGGGTAGTCGCACTGGCTTAAGAAAAATGGTGTGCATAGTAAGTTTGCCAGGCAAAAGTCGCTGCTCTCCAAAAAGAACATTGCTGCCCATCTGCAGTTCGCTAAAGATCACATGGACAAGCCAGGAGGCTATTGGAACTATGTTTTGGGGATAGATCTTTTTTGGTGTAAATAAGAAGCGTTATGCATTCTAGCATAAAAACCTTATGCCATCCCACAAAACAGATGTTTTAGTTGTATTACAGCACAACTGGTTCACACCAGATACTGAAAAATACTGATAATATAATAGTAGAGCAAATATATAGGATAACATAGAGAAAATTCTTGCACACTGTTAAGCACCACTGTATGGATATTGATGGCTTGCTAGTAAAGGCTTGTCTGAAGTGCTTACAGCCGTGATTTGTTTTTGTATAGTGTGGTGATGTTTTCTTTATTTTTCTTTACTATATGGAATTTAGGACTCTTACAACTCTCATAATGACAAAGATCTTTATTCAGGGCTCATAATGCAATAACAGTCTTTAAACTATGCATACTATTTGAAAAAATAAACCGTTCTCACCCTTTTATAATGACAAAGAAATTTTGAATTTGATTAGGTCTCAATCACTGACCGTTCTTGGGACAATTGCCAGTGTTATCTTATCTGGGCTTTGTTCTGAAGACAGAATTTTATGCACAGTCAAAAGGAAAACGGTGCAAACAGATCTCCAGTTTAAGAACATGTCATGAAGTTGCATAGACTTTTTCTTCTCAGGACAAAAATGATCCCTGTTCTTGTTAAAGAACACATATACACACATTGTTCACATAGCATGTTTAATATAGCCAATAAAAACACTGAAATGGCCTATTGTCGCTTAGCTGGCTGAACTCACAGCGCAGTAGCTGGTTGAAGGGGACCAAACCTCACAGAAACACCTGACTTGGTTCCATTTGACCAGCCACAGCAAGGTGTGTTGTTTCATGATTAGAGATAGAATGGTGGTGGGGGCGGGGGGGTAGCTGGCACTTTGTACTAATTGGCCTTTGTTGCTCTCTAAAGACTCTTGCTACTTACCTGTTGGAAGAGAGAGATGACAAAAACCACGTTGGTTAAAATATAAAAAGCAGGTAAATGCCATCAAGCCAGTACTTCACCAAGTCAAGGCACATTTTAAAACTTAGTAAGCCTGGTGAGCTGCATTTCTTGCCTCTTAGGGTCTAAAGTAGTATGTACGACATATAGGAAACCCCTGTTAAGGCTGACAGGATCAGTATGGAGTGGGACAGCTGTGCTCTATCCTTCTGTTCTGGCTGTCTCAGTGAGACAGGATCAGGGTGTGGAAGCTCTAAGCGCGTGCCTATGGCCAACCGGACCACATAAACGACAGCATTAGCACCTCTCTCGCTGCCCACTACTACATTGCGGCCAAATGAGCTTCATGCCTATTTTCTCACTGTACAACAATGCCAGTAGATTTGCATAGCCGTCAAAATCATTATACATAGTCTGAAGCAAAAAATAGAATTACACATTACATAAATATATTTATATAACTGATATCATACTATAAAGACTTGACAAATACATGTGCCTGGTGGTAAAGTCCCCCCGAAACCACACACTTCCTTACATTCCATAACTGGGTTATTCATATGGGGATATAAGGAAGCATGTATTCACAGGGGGCAACAACTGGATTTCCCTCGCAGCGTAGCAGACAAAGTGTCCTTTCATATGCCACTGTGGTAGCCTTACTAACCCAGCAGCAGAGAGAGTGTTAGAGAGTGTTGGAGAGGTAATACAAGCACAGCATATACATACAGCAAATTTGACCACATAAAAATATGCCACTCAAACGCAGTACAAAATAAAAGTGTCTAGAAATCATTTATGACAGGAAGCCAAACACATCACTATTATTGCGTAATGCTACCATAAGGTACCTTTGTAGGATGCAAGTGTCCTCAGACATTTCAGAGTCGTAGTCATCATCAGCAGTTCTAAGGAGCTGGCACAGACAAGATAAGGGCTAGAGGAGTATGCCAGGACTATTTAGCTGGAGAGAACCCTTTCTACTCTGAGTTCCAGAACAAAATGTATCCCATCCCTCCTATCGTCTTAAGTGTGGAAGGTCAGGCTACTGGATCCAGCCCACCTTCTGTGGCACAGTTTTGGCTTCTATGACATTCTCCAACTGTACTGTCGCCTTTTTACCTCACCAAGGTGTGTGAAATTGCCAGTTGATAAAACCTACAGTAGATCAAAGGCAAGTAATGACACTTTAAGTGAGAACTAGGTGACGAAGTCCTATCGCTGCTTCCTCTCGGTGCCTTTTTCATGGAACGCTCCTGCCAAATGCTCCATATCCTGCATTTGCAGATTTCACCATAGAGTGAAGGGACAATTCAAGCAATATCGCCAAATCCAAACCTGATGCACTTCATGATGCCATCCGATCCTTGTAAAGTAGTCCCCCTTGTTCTACGACTGGAGCTATTTGGATTGACCTCTTTGCCAAACTTTGCCTGGAAACTGGCATCTGAAACTGGAGAAAAAATAAGCCTACCTTCAAGAGCCAGACGATTATTCTTTGACCTAGTGCCAGATCAAAACACTCAAACCCATGTTTACCACCTCCTTTCTAAAGGCTACAAACCTCAATCTGCACCTAAAATAAATTATGGCCCGCTTCACACCTCTCTCCCTCCCTCCCTCTCCTGCTGTGTCCTGCCCATCCTTCTCTGAGCCCGGCTTGTGGATTCTGCCCAGACATGGCCTCGAACTCCCGGCCTTTTCTATCACTCCCGCTCCCTCGCACTGCCCCCTCCTCCCCTCCGACACAGCGGCCTCCCACCTGTTGGTGTCTTTTAGAAGCCTGGGCCTCTCCTGTGCCTGCTGTCCAGCCCAATCAGGGCCATGACAGGGCAGAGGGAGCCTGTGAAATCACACCTCTCAGCTGTTCACACTCGGCCCGAGACACCCTACACCCGCCGCTCCCCTTTTTTACGATGAATTTCAATGGCTGCTTCTGAAAAAGAGGGGGAAAAAAGAGTGAAGGAAGCTAAGCCAGCACCCAGGAAACAACTGTGGGAGCCTTTTTTATAGAGTGCATGTACAGTAGGTGCACAGCTGAAAGCTTTCTATAGGCCCAGGTAAGCCATTATGCTTTAGCTTCAAGGCTAGACATACTTGTATAAACCTAGACATGTCTAAACCCAGACATGTCATATCACACTGGAAAGTCAGGAACTGCCCAAATATCTGGTATATGTCTAATGTTGCGCTCATCGTTACTGATATATAATTAGACCAATGGGCTGCCTTGGTCTCAGAACAATGGACTGACCGCCCCAAAGTCCTCGACATCATTGAATGTGTTTTGGATTACTTACATCACAAAAGGCAGGACTACAACCAAGTTCTAACACTGAACTTTGGTGAGTGGAAAACGTCCCCGCAGATTTCTGGGAAATTTATTGAGCCTCTGTAATCTGTAATCTGTAAAACATATGTTTACTACTTCTTTACTGATGATGAATAATATGATACAGTATATAAATAATATGATAACTTGTACTTAATGCTTGTTTTAACTCAAATAAGGAATGGTTTATGATACATATGGATGACATCTTAAAAAACCAATATAAATCCAATATATAGATATCCAACAAGCTAACATTAAGAGTTTTGAGTGGTTCCTGACCTTTAAATCACCTTGTACACCGTTGGCTACAAATCTTTATCAGGAAGTGTGGTAAAATTCTAAATTCTGTGACATTGTCTTATTTGTTTGTGCTGGTCATCATAAGACAACATTCAACAGTCATATAAACGATGGTTAGCAAAGTCATTTCACGATTTCGACTTGATTAATCAAATTAAGCTGGTTTGGCTGAACTAATCTTCTGCGGTTGTTCAGTGCTTCGTAACAAGTCCCAGTTTGCTGCTCGTCCTTGTGACTTGGTGTTGACCCAGCTCAGCTCTAGAGGAGAAACAGGAGAGCTAGCCTGTGGGTATATTTTCCCCTGCGCCAAGCATGGCAGTACCCTGAAGTCAGCACCTGTGTTCTAAAATAAACCCGAGCAACAGGAGCCCCGGCCCCATTCACAGAAAGCCAGGGCTATAGAAGAGGCTTACTCTGAAACCCAATGTCCTGCACTATTTAAACAGTGTATGGCCTCCACAAATAGCAGCTAACCGCATCTCAGGCCCATTTCACCTCAGCGGGAATGACAAGCTTACTCAACCTGTCTTATTTATTTCCTGTAGTCTTTTATGTGATACTCACAAATGAAAAGTTTCCATTAACCAGCTTAGATGATGTTCCACAGCAACCATGTATGCTTCAGCAAGGGAAACTGTGTACTTGGTACTTGTAATGATTTGAGACAGATAACATTGTGTTAGGAAAGCATCTGATCATGCTGACTGAATCAGAAACAACTGAAAATAATGGAATTCATTTTTTATGTAGAGATTAGTCAATTTAAAAAGAAAGAACAAAAGAAAGAAAGAAAGATGATCCACATGACTCAACACATGGAAGCTGTAAAACAATCGTATGTATGTGTGGTTAAGGCATTAAGGAAACAATGGGCAACAATTGTTCCCCGGACTCAACAGAGAAAAGAAAAAAGGGAAAGAAAACCCCTGCCAGTGTAGGAAGGCACGTCAGTGCCAGATTGGCTCAGTGGGTTTATTTTTAAACCAGCCACACAGGCTGGGCCCCAGTGCGCTAATAACTTTGTTCCTCTCTGTCACACAAATTCGTCTGCCAGCATCCCTCCGAATTCTCAGAGGTCATCACACTCTCTCTCTCCCTCGTGGCAGCAGGGTGATGTGATTTCCACTGAGATGGCCCAAGTCTGCTGGTCTCAGTTTAGATGGCGTATGTTGAGTCCAGAGCTCTTTCTGAAACACAGAACACAGTCATTCCTATTCTCAGTATTGTCTTGTGGGGCACCCATCTAACAGCTGACCCATGTTTTTCAGCAGGTGAATGGAGCTTAATTCTGTTTAAGGACAGTTTGTGTTACATTAGGAACAAAACACATACCATTTACAACAATTCCATGTATACCTCGCCACACAGTGTTTGGGTGCCCCTGGTCTACTTACAAATTTCACTCATTTTCCAAGTGAACGTATGTTAACACATTTTCCACACTTTTGCCCAGTTTAATTGTCTACATGCTGGATTTAATACACTAAACAACCACAACAACAACAACAATAAAAAAACTAAATTTTGCCTGTGAAAATCTGATGACACATTCTATGTGTTTTTTAAATATCTAACAACAGCAAGTACAAAAATGTGGGTTGGTGTAGCTCAGTGGATAACACCATTACCCACCAGGGAGTCACCACCACACGTGGGAGACTGGGGTTCGAATCCCAGTCTGGGTGACTATGCTGTGCTACACCAATAAGAGTCCCTGGGCAAGACTCCTAACCCTACATTGGCCTACCTGTAATATGAATACCCTTGTAAGTCGCTCTGGATAAGAGCGTCAGCTAAATGCCGTAAATATAAATACGCACTACTAATACTGTATATTCTTCTTAGTAGAGGATGTATTAACTTACTTTCTTCAACCAGCGCTGTTCATACTTTTGCTCACAGCTGTACACACTGTAATGGAAAAACTCTTTTTTCACACTACACTAATATGCAGCTAGGAGAATGTCTCTAAGTAGCCTGAATGGTTCATGTCCTCAAGAACAGGCAATATTAGCATATTAAATCATAAATGAATGTAATAAAAATTAGCTCTCAATTGAACTAGCCATCTGGGAGATTAAAGAGTATACAGAGTTGTGACTAATTTTCACATTGTATAAACAATAATACACAATAATGTAGGGTCATATTTTGACACTATCTATTAGGAACCAAATTATGGAAAATGTTCTTTTTAAAACTAACATTGGATAGGACCTGTACTGTTAAGACTTTAGACCTTAACATTCACTACATGGAAGCAGTTTAGCCCAGCTCCTTCACAGTGAGGTTGTAAGTGTGTTTCAGCCAAGAATGCCTATTAAATAAGGCAAAAGTACTGGACAGCCAATTAGAACATAGGACATGTACCTACACCAATCTTAAAGATAAGGGAGCGTTTAAATGGGAGGCGCATTGCAGGGTGGTAAGTAGGTAAAAAAGACAATTTGAAGCAGGCTAATATAATAATACTGAGACAGAAGTAAGTATAATATGTCTGTAGCAAAGTTAATAGAAGTATTATTTAAGATACTGCACCCTTATAGGTCCCTGTGTTCAGTCAGGTTCTACTATTATAATTCTATATGTTTTATTAAAACCTCCTTTAGCAGAGTAGCTCAGTGATATGGCATGCGTGAGTGTTATGTATTCTCCCAGAACCATACACCTACGCCAAGAACCATTTAGTAACCTTTATTTTTAAGAGCGCACATCTGATAACCTCATTACTGCATCCGGTCTTGTCTAACATCAAATATGGACCTGTTGCTGGGCCACCAGTTACTTCAGAGTTAAAGGTGATCTCCTTCCTTGGGGATAGCAGTTGCTCGGCCTGAGCTTGACACAGCTGTCTCTGAGTACAGGCCCACACCAAGGGGGATCAGAATAGAAAAGGTCAAAGGAGACCTGTATTTAGGCTTGTAAAAGTTAAAACAGGTGTCGGTGAAGGAGAGGCAGAATTGTGTCCCATGAGAAAACACAGACATGGACAGAAAGTAAATGATGACAGCAGGATGCTGGAGTAGATAAGAACATCTTCTAGTAAATGCACATGTTTAAACATAGTGCAGTTCATTCCTGCCTATAACAGTTTTCCTGCCAAGTACCATCTACAAGCAACAATCATTCTGTATGTGTTATTTAAAACACTGCATTTAATACATTCGTACATCAACATTTCCCTCTTGATCTCCGTCAACAGAAAAGAGTGATTGCTAATAGAGCTGAGCTGCAGCTGACCAAATGGGAATATGACAGGAAACGCCCTTCTGACCTTAGTCAACCTGTCACCTCCTCTTCCACGTGAAATGCAGAGGGTGTCAAAATGGGATGTGTGGGGCTTCAGTTGGTGTCAGCATCAGTGTTGTAAAGGCTGCTGTGCCCCCAGAATGAATGTGCGAGACCTGGAGTCCAGGGGCATGTAGAGGTAACTGGGTTCACTGGGTCAGTATGGAGAACTTTGTGTACAGTGGATAAATGAAACACATACAACATCCAGCTGTATGGAAAGAACAGCCCTGGTCAGTTACATGTTTGGTATAATTCAAGTGAAAATATATAATTAATAAATAATTAATTAATGAGTAATACATGATCTGCAGAAACAAACTACTATCTGCCAGTTTAGCGGTACAAATTCTGTTTACTTGCATCTTGGTTACCTGCATATTGAACACATTGTTAAAATAAATAAATAACATATAAAACATCACAGGCCACTTTTAATGTTATATATTTCCCTAACATATTAACCTAAGCATAAATACCCAGTAATATATACATATAGACATTATATGTAGTCCAATAATAATAATAATAATAATAATAATAATAATAATAATAATAATAATATGTAAAATTCAGATTCTCAGACAGAGAACACAAATATGGCCTTTTCTGCTATTTTAGCACAGAATTTCTAGTTTCACGCGGGGATCTATCTGTTATGCCATTAATTACAATATCTATTTACTATTCAGCAAACACACAGTAATTGTGCATTAAATGTGTTATGTATTTTAAAACTTGTGCAGATGTCTGTATGCACTTCACACTTATTACATGAATACATTTACAGAAATATTAAATGAATCATAATGCTGATGCCACATTTTTCCCACATTGATTAAATAAGAAATGTTCTATTGAAACTAGAACCACAGGCTTTAATTTTTCCATCGCTCTCCTGCAACTCCTATAGTAGGTCTCCTGAGAGGAGGTGACAGCTGTGGAGGTCACATGTCTGAGATCACGTGAACAAAGGTAACTGGGTGAAGCATGTTGTCTTTCTTTATCTGTCTCTACAAGTCCCTGTGTGTCCAGCCAATCAAGAAAGAAAAACTACACATTCAAGAAAAGACTTGAACATCTTCCTCCATCACCTGATTTCTAATAAATAAAGTCAGCTTTTTAGAAGAATGCTGCATGGCTCCCAAAATGTTACTTAAAAAGAAAGACAGAGCAGAACACATGTGCATAAGCAATGGAACTAGGGGCATCCAGGTATTGAACAAAAATATTGACTTTAAAAAATACCTGTTTACCTGAGGGCTGAAAAAATAGGCAGTATTATTATTATTTATTATTATTATTATTATTATTCTTATTCGATCAAATAAACAACTACAAAATGACAACATGTCCTCAGATGTCTGTGGGGGTGTGGGAAAAGGTTGGCATATTTTACTTTAGAGCCATAAAAATAAAATATAAAGATAATAGAAAGAAAATGAAAGATAAAAAGAAAGACAATAGGAACACTGCATAAGCAATGGAACAGAAACAGGTTTAAATATTGATTTACCTGCCCTGTTTATAGCTATTATTATTATTTATTAAAACTCAGTCCCTCACCTAATGGAAGAATTATTATTATTGCTGTATGTAATATTATTATGAGCTTATTTGTTATTTCTATATTTCTATTTAAAATTCGTACATTTGTAGAGATATATTCACAAAAAAAAAAACAATAAATAAATAAATGAATAAAAACCTTTGTTTGATTTGCCTGCCCAGATAGCTACCCTAACCTAAACTCAGTCCCTCACCTAATGGAAGAACATATTTTATGCTGTATGTAATGCAACATGAGCTTATTTGTTATTTCTTTTTCTTTTAAAATTCGTTTGTAGTTATACAGAATATAAAATATACATATTATAAATAAAATGTAATATTATAAAACATAATAAAAACGTATCTGACACTTTATTTATTGGCCTCCTTTATTTGTAATTTATATATATATATATATATATAAAATAAAATTTGGCCTCCTGAACAGTTGTGCAACACTAATCCTCCGCCCAAACCGAATACCAACGCACTACGCAGTGTGTAAAAAGCAGTGTAATAGCATTAGAAGTAGACTGTACTAGGCGAAGTGTAGAGGTGTGGGGTTTGGGACGCTGTTGAGTGAGGCTCATCTCTGATTGGACAGATCTTAGTGTTTTTGAAATGGCAAGATGGCGGCGCCCATACGGGTTAGGGGACTCACGCTGTTAGACGCTGAATTAAACTGAACGAGTATAACTTCATCCCACAGTTAACTGTAAAACTAGTCTATCCCCTTATTCGCAGCGTCGGAATGTTTTTAGATGGATTCGTTGGTCTTTGGCGTTGCAGAACGATAGCTTGTTTATTAACGTTAGCAGCGGCTGTATGAAAGTAGCCTGAGGTCGCACATTCAGCCTACACTCAAAGAGGAGCCGTTTAATGGTCTCGGCTGTTTAGTCTCCAACGCAGGTGATGATTTTGAGCACACTGAGATGTGCAAGGGTGCTGCAGCTCACCCTTGCGGTCATCAAGCCGGACGCTGTTGCTCATCCTCTCATTCTGGAGGTGAGACGAGAGGAATAGCCCTGAAGTTTAGATACGTGTGTATCTGTAAAGCGAGGAGGAGAGAACCTGCATATAAGCTCGAGTTTAAGCTGGTCTATGTGTTTAATTACTGCACTGTGTTTAATTACTTCTCTCTCTCTCTCTCTCTCTTTCTTTCTTTCTTTCTTTCTCTCTCTCTTTCTCTCTCTCTCTCTCTCTCTCTCTCTCTCTCTCTCTCTCTCTCTCTCTCTCTCTGTTATAATGTTTCTAATAATGTTCTAGTCATCCACATACATATAAGGTGGCCTTAAACTGGTTTAGTTGATTGATCAAGCTGGTCAGAGCTGGATGACCAAACTGGTTAGAGCTAGTAGACCAGCGTTGTTCAGCTCTTTATAGCTGGATGGCCAGCTTGACCAAGCTGGAGAGGGCATGGAGTGGGATTTAAAATTTTAGAACAAGCAAATAGTCATGGCCCTTTTCCTTCGATTGAAAAAGGCTTCATTTGGCTTCACACATCATCTCCTAATGGGATTCATCATGAGCCTTTGTTATCCTTCTTCATGAAGGCTCACATCAGATGCCTTTGCTACTATAAAGACTTTGAATGTAATTAAGAGTGGCATGAATATTCCCTTGCTCTTAATAATAGAAGCAAAGTCCATTTATGAAATTTACATTCATCTTATCTGCTGTGGTCATATATTCATTTTGAAATGAGCTTTATATTTGCAACCAAAAGAAAGGCACCATCATTTTAATGAGGAACTGATTCTTTAAGCTCCATTTGTCGCTCTGTGCACTACAGAAATGATCTAGCTTTCTTACATTTCTGATTTATTTGGTGTTCTCCAGAAATAAGTAATAATAACTGTAATACACACAATAATGGCAACTAAGAAATGATTGTTAGACAATAAAACAATATTAGCAATAAATATAAGCACTATCGAAACATCCGGTGCTTAAATAGTGTTAAATGAACATGGGAGTCAACTAATTTATACCAGATTTAGGAATATCTGACATAATTTGTTGCATAAACAGTTGTAACGTTGTGTCCTTCTCCTGCTGAATACCATGGCTGTTTGATTGGAGTTCACTAAAAACCTAGTGTTGTGACACGCTCCAAAATATGCCTTTCTTTAGAAGAGGAGTCAGCATTGTATGATTTATTTAATGGTTAGATCTAGAGATAAAACTGTAGAGATGAAAATATCACTTTTATAGTGGCCAAAATTAGCATGACTATTAGTATTATTATGGTTTAGTTAAATATGCTGAAAATATAAAAGAATACTGACATACAGACTGATTCATTTCACTAAATCATATTGTTGTGCATGAACATTATAATAATAACATGGCCAAGAGCCATGTGCACTGACATTAAAGGAGGCACCACATGGTCATGAGAGCTTCAGACCTTTTAAGCATGAGAGCATTTAAACGTTTATTGTGTTTTTACCATTCATTCAAATCAGAATTAATGTAAGCTGTAATATTTAGGATATTAAAATATACACATTATTGTAATAATGCTGATAACATTTTCTGATTAGAGTTTTAGACTATCAATCTCCCCTACCTGTAGTTTTAATATGAGTCTGTAGAAGCCAGTCACACATCTGCACTGTGTAGCAGACGGCCATGTACTGAGAACCTGTGAAGCTGTCTCTAGGCTATTTCCGTGGACATAGAGGAAAGCTATTAACACCCATCTCAGCCTCCCCATATTTCATTTCCGTGGTGTGCAGCTTCAAAGAGATAAAAGTGTCTTTAATTATCTAAGTTTAGTGGAGCGTCTGGACTGTGGCGCTACAGCCGGCAGCCTTTAATCTGTGCAGGTGGATGCAGATGGAAATGAGCCAGACCACTCACTGGATTTCACTGGATTTTTTAATTTAAATAAATAATTAATAGGAAGTAATTACTATTTACTTTTCAGGCTTCTTTTATAGTTTTAGCTACTGTGAAAATTGTTAAGCCTTTAAGATTTTGAGTACTTCATTGATTGACATAAAATTATATTTAATTCTTTTCTTGAATTTTTATAGAACAGTGAAATCATGCCATGCTATCACTACCCTGGTAGAGAATTTAAGCAATTCAGTTAGTGAACCTGACTAATTTATACAGAATTTGAATTTGAAAAAATATTTCAACACTGATTAGTTAATTAAAGACGACCCTCAGACATAACAAACATAAACTGAACACACACAAACCAAGTCACTATAAACCATTGTTTTTTTCCCTACATTTAAGGCTCTTCATCAGAAGATTCTAGAGGACAAGTTTTTCATCGTCAGAAAGAAAGACTTGATGTGGAGAAGAAGTGATTCTGAGAGGTTTTATGCAGAACATAAAGGTACATCTTTATTGAGTCTTTACTGACAGTGTACATAACATTCATTTGACAGGCTTCACATTTTCATAGTGTAAAAAGTTAAAATAGTGTTACCCTGGTAACTGCTGACTGCAGTCATTATTTGTTAATGAACAGATTAGGGAGAATCCACAAATTATAATCAAACTAGGAAATCAGTCAGCAGTGACTCACCGTATGTTCTCCATTTCCATTTCAACCATTCTTGCCGTGATTCAGTACCATTGGTTGATATCAGTGAAATTCAGAATCATGATATTAAGGCAATAGAGAAAATAAAAATAAAACACACTGTGCTTTGTGTAGTAAAATATTGGCTTACAGAAGTTATCAAACGAATTACAATAATTAATTTTAACTTGGTGCAGTATAAAGCAAGTCATTTATTATAACTTGGCACTAAGTGGAATGATACAATCAGTTACACTTTGCTGTCTGAGTTATTTGTAAAATGTCATAGGATATTGTAAAGGAAATCACACAGTTTTCTTGCATAATTTAAAGGTTGATATTTAAACAAAGTCATTCTGGTTGATTGTAGAGAAGCTTGCTGATTTTAAGTTTCATTAAAGTGCTGGTGGCTGGACAAAAAGGCATTTCAGGGCAAAACCTGATCTCAAATCCATCACAAAATGATGTCTCTGGCATAATGCAGTAATGGATAGGAGATAGGAGTAATAGGAGACATTTAATGTAACCCCGGTCTGTGAGAGAGCTTTAAGAGGCATTGAGCTCTCTAGACGTGTGGTTTTCATCACCATCATAAAGAGTCACAACAAATCACTAGAGTTTTGTTTACATCTGTACCATTAAATTGTATGGAAAATTAAAAAACAAAAAATGTAAAGAGCCCATGCCTCCTGAGCACTGGCGCCCTAAAAGACTGACATACAAACTCAATATAGATAATTTTGCTGGGACTTTTATGCTCGTTTTTTTTTTTTTTTTCCAAAGAATACACCAACAATCAACCTGCACTGTTTTACTGTTTAACTGTTAAACTGTTACTGTTCATTTTAGCTGTTCTCTCATAGCAATCTAAGGCACCAAGTAAATGGATACATGCATTCCAGTCAACTGTCAGTGCAATGAAAATTCTAAAAGCCTCTTGACAGTGTGGACCGCTGTATTTCATGCGTTATGTTTCAAATAAACTGCTAAAAATATCTCTAAAACTAAGAGCTAGTATCATGGCATTGCAAACTCATGATATGCTAACATAGACGATACACTGCCTAGCCCTGTGTGTCTGTATTAGCTGTCCTGTCCAGATGGCTCACACCACCCTTTATTATTCAGATCCTTGTGTTGATTAGACTGTCAACAAAATGTTCCTCATGACTCCACAGTGACATCAGTGTCACTAACATTGTTTACTGCCTTCTGTGAGCATCTGTTTGTTCCCCTGGAGAATTGATTGACAGCGGCCGTCATTAGCTATAACAGATTGAAGAAGAAGCAGCCGTTTGTGTGATGTGAGGTTTTGGATCAGCAGATGAGTCATGTCACCACAGTTTAGACTTTAGAGCCATACTGATATTGAATCACCAGCTTTAGAAGATGCTCGACTCCAGGAGAAGATGTGCTGCCTTCCCTTGAAGTGCAAATTTGTTTCTGTCTAGCTCCCTGTGTCACGCCATGCTAAGCACTCTACCTGCAGCCTTCTACTAACCTGTTTGTCCTTTGTAGGGCGGTTCTTCTATCAGCGACTAGTTGAATTCATGTCAAGGTAAGTGTCTTCTAATTATGATCTAATAGCTCACCACAGTGCAGTTTATTTAATATTCCACATCAGGAAAGGGCAGTGTCAGGCAATATGGTTCTGAAACTAGTGTCTTCATTGCACTGTAAAGATAAACGAACCGCTGAGTTAGCATGTGTTAGGAAGCTGAGAACATAATGCAGGTCTGTCTGGTGATCTGTTTGGTTTACAATGTGTGGTTGTTTGGAACTACTCTCTGCTTTCTGGTGAGGAGCCAAAAAGTGTCTACTAATGGGACTTGCTATCAGTCTAGTTTAGCTTGTGAAAGCCTTGTTACCATGGCAGCCAGTTCTCTGGATGTCTTATTGCCTATGACAGAGATGCTACATCAGTGTACCACCTACAGGGACTTCAGTTCAGTGCAAGGAATTGATCAAATCCAATATCACAGTATTTACTGATGGTAACGCTTTCATATTAGACAGCGTTGCATTAACAGCATCAACCAGACAAAAAACACAATTCCTGAAGTACACTGTTGCTGAAAAACATAAAACAAGTCCTTAACATTTGCATATGGCAATGAGGCCAAGAGTACAAGTAATGTTCTACATCTTATTAAGAAGGTAAACATGTGGCTGCTAAAAAAAGATAACCTGTTTGTTTTCAAATCGTTTTTATCTACTTCCTGACTGATGTTAGCATAACATACCCTGTCTTAAAATCATTTTAAGATCACATCTGTACATACAAAAATTGTGTAAATATAGAGAATGCTGTGAAAATAGACAATAGGTAGAACAATAGGTTTTTGGGCACATCGCATCATGGGCAATAAAATCATGGTACAAGATATTGTTAAAATATTGCTAATATTTGGAATGTCATTGTCACTCTGTACTGGTAGAGATGATATATCACTCAGCACTTTTGGGTAGCTTTTGGACTGTTTTGGATTTACAATAAAGAGGTGATGATTGTGATGCTTTTGGTTTACCCATCCAGTCATAAGTCTGCTCCCTAAATCAGGGAGCCACTTGCATGGGGAGTTATGCTATATCGTTACAGACTTGTCTGGGCTTTTAATTTAGGTATCATATGACTACTCTGTCTCTTGATGTTCATATCGTGATGGCAAGAGAATGATGGACCCCCGTTGGCCCTCTAATAGCAAAGCTGGTGGTCCACTAGTGTTTTGCTCAGCGTTTTCTGGACACCATTCCAGTGGTGTTATAGACAAAATGCCACTTTTCATCGTTTGCTTTCCACTCACAGTTCTATTTACTTATTTTTCCTTCTTTCTTATGTTTGTTATCCTTCATAAATTTGTTTAGCAATCTTTTTTTGTCAGCAACATTTTCAGATAAAACATTTTGTATTAGGGCTCTACCTTTTTCCCCTCTAAGGAGTTTGTAATGTCTGTCTTAGATTTTGGAAAATAAACTGTGTACATTTTAAATCAGTTTGAGGAGGTTAAAACCTTTATCTGAGGGGCCTGAGGGCAGACCACCAGTGGCAAACAAATCAGTGGGGTGCTGACATGATCAAGCCATCAGACAGACATGTGCTTACTATTGGGGTTTTTACAGGTAATGTGTTGTGTCACAGGTAACATTTCAGGATTGTATATACCTTGTCTTTACTACAGTGGTCCAATGAGGGCTTACATCCTGGCCAGAGAAGATGCAATTGTCCGCTGGCGGGAGTTGATGGGTCCTACAAAAGTGTATCGTGCGCGGTACACTTCACCAAGCACCATTCGGGCCCTGTATGGACTTACTGACACCAGGAACACCACTCACGGTTCAGGTAGAAGCAAAAGAAACAAAACAAGCCTGACAGAGGCATAATGGATCAAGTCTTTTTTTTAGAAGATATTACATTCTTTGAGTCCAACTTAATGCCCAAAAGAAAATGTTATATTCAGCACACCTGATTCAAAATCTCATTGAAATTCTCATTCTAGATGAGAATCAAATTGGCTCTTGTGAGACTGTGGAAGTGCTGCAAATTCCAAACTCAAGTGTGACAAGTGTGACAATTGTACTAACGCTGTGGAACAAGTCAGGAAGTGATCAAACATGCTCAGGTCAATCAGAGGAGTAAATCCAGCCAGACTGGCTAAGCATCATTTGTGCAAACTCATGCACTCATTGGCTAGAAGACTTAAAGCGGTCATCCAAAAGAACAGCAATACCCTAACCCAAAGGAACTACTGAGTACAAACTCAAACAAAGGAAGGTTATTTGAGTACATTTACTCACCTTGGGTTTTCAGTTATTCTCTTATTGGAATCACTTGTTGTGGTTGGTTTAATGTTAAAGATATAAAGTAATAAATCATTGCTGTTAGGGGAACAATCTCCATAATTGGATTCTTTGTTGAAATTCACAATACACAGTTATTGTTTTTAAAATATGGAGACATGTGCGCTCTGCTCTCTGTAGAGGATGTGTTAAATATTTTCACTTCGATAATCGATAGAGCTTATAATTTGACCTGGAGTGCCCAAACTTCTGCATACGACTGTAAGAGCATTTAAACATGTTTCACTTCAGGTAAAGAGGTACTTCTGTGTTAAGTACACAGACAGCCTCAGTAACAATGGTGTTAAATGCACATTATGCTGTATTTTAACTGGATTAGTCTTAAATGCTTTTAATCTCTGAATGAAACTATGACTAAGTGTATAATCTCTTGATTTTATTAAGCTATTCCAGAAGATTACCCAGAAGATGAACTATAGGTTGAAAAACACAAAACAAACATAAACAGCAGCTTCATTACTAGAATCTTCATGTGTGTAAAACAGGTGTAATCTGAGAGGTGCTGTATGCTGAAAACATAAAGCCTTGAATGCAGAGTGCTTCTCAAATGTTGAGCTTGCTGAGGCAGCAGGGGTCTGTTGTCTTGCTGTTCCCAACAAGCTACGAATTGATTTTTCATAGGAACAATCTTCTGCAGTTTATACACTGTTCACTGAACAATTTTTTGCGCACGGGTGTATAGAGGGTAGACAGCCTCCTCACAGGCTCATTGTAAACATCTGTAAACAGAATCTATCACATTGACTTGGCCAGGTCGACATGGTCAAAGATTGACTGTGCTTCTTTTACTCTGTTGGCCGTGAGTAATGCTGACAGCAGCGCTACTTCTGCTTGTCTCTGTGCTTTTAGTTTGGCTAATTAACGATGACTTGTGCTCTGACAGATTCAGAAGAGTCAGCCCAGAGAGAGATTGCCTTCTTCTTTCCGGAATTCAGTGTAGAGCAGTGGCTGGAGAAGGAGGAGCCATGCTTGAGAGCGAGGCATGTGGAATATGATCAGCAAACACAAATCCATCACCCACTCAAAGACCTCTGACTATCCCGCTTCCTTGACCAAAGACTGGACGAACGCTCTTAAAGACCCAGATGCATTGCCCATACCCCAAAAATGTGTTACCATTCGTTTGTGCTGCAGTGCTGTCATCTCAGATCCCCCTGAGCACTCTTTTTGCTATCACGCCAGCATGCGGGTTTTTCTAATATTAATGCTAACTGATTGTCCTCTTGAATTAATTACTTTGTTCATGAACAGGTCCTTCCTAAATGCACTGCAATGCCTGTTTGCATATAGTTAAATCTTATCTTAAAACAAAAAAAAACTCACTGACAGTTATTCATGTTTCATCTATCTGGTATAATTTCATCCGTTCTGAATGCTGTTCAGAACTTCTGCATGAATTAGGGTGCGCTTAATGTAAATGAGGTGCTAGTAGTCTGTTTCCACATTGTACAAAAGTGTAAAGACGCAGAGCAATTCGTACATCATTAAAGATTCTTTTTATTTATTTGTTTGTTTTTTAATAAATAAGAGCCATTGCGTATTGCCTTTGTGTATACTTATTTACGTATATTTATCAGAATACTTATTTAAACAGTACATCTTTTAACGAACACTTAGAAGACAATGATTCAGTTTGTTTTATTGGACTAATTAGAGTTTGTCTTATTTAACACAAATTCATTTGAATAGACAGAAACAGTTTCTCTGGCCAGCTAGAATTCATACACAAACTGTGGTGTAAGATGGACCGTATTCTGTAGATGGTTCCATTGGTAGCATTCATAAGTTCAGATCAATTTATAAACAATGAGCAACAGCTACTAACAGACGCATGCCGGGTTTATGGGAGGTTAGATTGTTTTAAGGCTGTCTTTTCACTTTGAGCTGTTGAGGACAAAGCACATAATCTTGAGTGTAATAGACACAACAAAAGGAATACTGAGAACGCACAACACAAACCTTTAGATCTCACCAACACAACATTTAAACCCCAAAACTGAAGTTCGGAAACATACGCTTTAAAAAATAGAATCTCTATTCAACAGCATTTATGAATGATGAGTAATGGCATTAGCACAGTATGTTGCTATTGTGTTCTGACAGTTAATGATTAGTCAAACTCTCCTTTTGGTTTGATAAATACATCCCAAGTTTCAGCAAAAGTGAAAACATTGCCAAAACATTAAGAGGTACTCTCGTTTAAGTGGATACACCCACATACAGTGCTGCCTAAAAGCAAGTAATTACCCAGTTACATAATTTCCAGTCAGAATGGCCATTAAACACAAATGATTCATGTTTCAAGAGATATTTATGAGGAGTTTAGATGTGAGATATTTCACTTGCAGCCGAAAAGTGGAAAATCAAGGAAAAAATGGGAAAAAAAATGGAGTTCAAAATTATGTTAAGAGACAGGGAACATCTGTGCAAGATCTGGTAGACCGCAAAACTGTCACCATCAGATAAACTGAACTTAGTTTGGTCTTTGAGAGATGGACGAAAAACAAACTCCACGTTTGCTGCTGGTGTTTCTGTTTATCGTTCCACTATATACAATACAAGGCTAGGTCTACGTGTCTGAAACTGCATCTGTCGAGAAGTCATTACTGAGAAAAGATAACAGCTTATTTTTGGGAACATTTGGGAAGTTTGGGATTTTATGGATTGTGAAAAGCAGGGGATACAGTGAATACTGATTTTTTTATTTACTCTTGAATACATTCTCTGCTTTTTTTATGCTAAATAATACATTGTAATTAATGGCAGTTCTGAGTAAACATTAAAGGTGGCTCCTGACTTTTACACAGTACTGTATTTCAGGTGCAAAATGTGTTCCCCCGGTAAAATAACGATGCAGTTTTTTAAATTACACAATTCCCCCACGTCCTTAAATGTAACTGACCAGCCAAAACTTGTCTGATGTATGAAGTTTGCTTCTTTAGTTTTACACAGGAGGCTTATGTAGCCAAAAGACAGTGGTCTGTCACCCATTTGTGGCTTTCATAATATTACCCTTGTAGCATCAAGGCAAACTTCATGCAACAAATAAGTCTTGGCTAATTGACTAAATTTGTGGTAAATGGAAAATGATATAATTTAATGTGTTTTGCCAAACCATTCCTCTAAGTTGTTTTTTTTTTGTCTTGGAATATGAAGTGGCATCAGAGGTCTTTAGGTGTATTCTTTTGATTGTCCCGTTTGTACCCTGTATTTTAGACTTTTATAAAACAGTGCCATTTGTAATGTCCTAAAATTGATTTTAATGAGAGCTAGCTCCACTGTGACAGTTAAGAAGTAGCAAAATATAATGATGCATAAAAGCACTTATATGGTATAAATTAGCAAAAATATGAATTACAAGACAAACCTCATGACCACTGAAAAGTCCATCAGTTGAGACTGCTTTGCCAGGGAAAGGCCTGATGTTCTCACTTCAGACCTGTCCTGTGTTTTTCTTCGCTCACTAGTGTCTGTTGTTCATCAGTTTTCACGAGGCAGAAAATCCATTCTTCAGAGGCTGTCCTCTTATCGTTCTCATTTTAGAACAGGGTCTACTGCAGCTTCCTTTAAGCTATCCCGAGGTTTCATGACCTCGCAGGTGGTGTGGGACTTCTCCTTGATCTTTCCACTCTTGTCTACTTGACGGATGCTCTGAGTTACGGTGATGGTCACCTGCTTGGTAGACATTCTGTTGTCTTGCCACTTGGTCTATGAGGGACAACACAGAAAGACAAACATTGAAGTCCATAGAATAACTCGATTAGCCCCCTCCGAAACAAAAATATGTTCTTGTGCATGTGCTTTCAAACACTAACTGTTGAGGCCTTCACTGATATTTTGGCCCATGGTTTTGTGGTTTTGGATAGTAAATGAAATTATTAGATTGTGACATGGTGACCACTTGTTCCCAAAACCACCACTGTAAAGAAATCTCAGCAAGTTTCTCTTCAATAGAATTAATTTACACCTAACCACTTTGAATGACTTAAACCATTGGCTAATGCACTATAGCACTTAAAAAGAACAATTGTGAGGACTATGTATGTACAACACTGTACAGATCTGATTACCCTTCATTTATTTTCAGTCAAAATGGACATTAAGTACAACCAGTTCATTTGTCAGGACACATGAAGAGGAAAGTAATAGGAGTTTCCAAAATTAATGCAAGACCTTTCAAGAAGCTGTTAAAAAAAGCAAATTAATAAAAAAGGAACATCTGCAAACATAGAAGCTGCAGTGGTTCTCAAAACAACGGACGTACCACCCCAGGACCATTACATCATTAAATTTAGTTTGATGGCTTTGATTCCTGCTACTATCTTTATGCTTTGTACTTATTGGTAATTTTGGTGACTGGCACAACACCATATACAGATTCTCTGCCTTCCATATGAAGTAATATTCAGAAGGCACATAATATATTTAGCTTAAAGATGATGCATTGAATTTACTTAATTATATCCATGATAAATAAAATCACTTCATCACAAATTTGTCCATCATTTAGCTTACTGTTCGCAGAAATGTTTGTTATACACTATATGTTCAAATATGTTTACCCTCTAATTAGTGAGTTCAGTGACACAGTTTGTATGATCTCCAAAGACAAGCATTGCCAATGGAATGTGGCACTCTATAGCAGCTGCACATGAGCTTAAGATCACTTAAGATTGTGGTCCAGAATTAATCATCTAACATCAATACCTGATTGCACTAAGAGTGGGGGTATAGAAAAGGGGGCACAAAGTCCTTATTAACCCATAAGAGCCCAGAGCCGTTTCCCCTAAGGGAAAAATAAAGGGTCAGTCTTATTGTGACAGAGAGGTCACATGGTTTCTTCTGTAAATATTATAGGGTCATAATACAGGTAGCGTATGTCACAACAACAACGATTTCATAACTGGTATTCCATCATGGTGTTCTAGAAATGGGGTCAGAATGGGTATATGTAATATAGAATATGGGTATATGTAATATAGAATATGGGTATATGTGATATAGAATATGGGTATATGTAATATAGAATAGGTTATCAGAACATTAGAGCTCTTAAATGGGTTGAAACCTTACAGGTACAAAAACAAGTCTCTAACTGCACTAACCAGCACGTCGCCATTTTCTAAATGAGGTCATATGTTCACCAACTGTCATGTGACTGCCTCCAGAATGTTCGGTTTATGTCACTGAGGGATTCCATGCATTTAGGTGAAGGATAAAGCTGTATAAACAACTTTACAGACTTTAAAAAGGCTTGTGACACATACGTCACTGTGGGCTCTTATGGGTTAATATGTTTCAGAAGAAACACTGCATGAGCTTTTGGGAAAATGCCTTTTGGACACGTGCATCAAATGAATATAAAGCTTGGCATGTGATTGATATTACATATTGTCTGAAAGGTGCAAAGTGAGGATTCTTACAATCTCCTCAGTGCATAGGACACTTCTCCTCTGCACTGTGGTGCCAGGAGAGGACAGTCCCTCTTGGTCTTGGGATGTTAATACTGAAGAAGGACCACTGCCTTTGACATCATTGAGGCCAGCCTCGGACATAGCAGAACAGACTTTCAGATAAGCCTGAGCAGGAGTTGGCAGGCCATCGTCAAAGATATCTGTTGGTGCAGACAGAAAAGAACAGAAGACAAAAGTAAGGATGGCCATGATCTACACATTAGAGCTAAGAGCTGTTTCTTTCATAAAGGCAAGTTCAGCTGTACCCACCATTCAGATAGGAGGCTGATGATTCACACGCACTAAAATACAGATAATAGACTGTACTCTAAACTTTTGTGGCAGACTTTTTTGTGCAGGAACATTGACATCTGCCCACCTATTTAGTGAAATCCATTAGCCCAGAAAATGATGATGCAGGATCATGCTGAATGCTAGAAATGAACCAGGCCGATATTTTATTTGGCGCAGCTCAGAGTCAGGGCTTCACCCGTCCTGTGCTTGTAAGTTGTTAATGCATTTTGTCTGAGCCTGTTACCATTCAAGTGTTTTGTTCATTGTGTTTGCCTTGGCGTAATAATTATTCTGTTTTTGAAGATAAGGAGCTCTTATTGTGTAAAGCCCAGACCATCCTCATGCAGTGAGCTACAGAAAAGATGAAGCCATCTCTATGGCAACAGAAGCCTAGTGTAATCACTTGCTCACCCATACTGGTGTCTTGGCACTCTCCTCTGTCATGGCACGGCTCTATGTTACATACAATATTAGGAGGTGGTCAATACATCGAGGCCTTCAGACCACAGACAAAGGGCCTTGATGTGCTGCAATATTATTTACTTGCCAACCCACGCGCCATGTGTTTGTCAAAAAATGGGCATAAGCCAAACCGCCTGCAGCTGTTCCCAGAATTTCCAAGATTTCCTTACCAGGATTGGCTGTTTTCTCCGTTGCAAATCCAACCTCTGAGGAGTTCTCAGAGGGAATGCTGTGGATCGAGGACAGGGGTATGTCTGCATCCGTGCTAGTCAGCCACGTGGATTCTGTCTCCTTTGTCCAGCTTTCCAAGTAGCGTGGTTCCAAAGCGTCTGTCCTAGAACCTCCACAACCCATGATTCCTCCAAGAATGCTGGCAGGGGCACTTAATGTGCTGGACTCCGCATCTTATTGTATCTGATATCAAGGTTGTCTATGAAGCCCATCGCTCGGACTTGCAGCATCCTCTGTGTTCGTGCACCAGTTCCTCGTTTAAGGTCTTGTGACTTTTTAAGTCCTGTCTTTGACCCTTTTTGGTCTGAGACACTGCTGAGAGTTCCATTGATCAGATGGCATGTCAGCATAAACGATGGGGCACGTGTCTGTGGAAGATACAAGGCAGCGTTAGATTCACTTACAATGGCTTCGTTCAACGTCAAGTGAGTCAAATCCTTTTATGTTAAAGGGAAAATTTGCTGAGATCTAAACCAAGTTGTTCAAAGTGGTTTCATCAGAAACATGCGCTTTAGCTTGCCAGATTTCATGGCGTCACAATATGTCTATCCAAAATGACCAATAATGTAATGTAATTATGCCATTAATGTAATTTTTCTGTTATATACACGCACCAACAAAACAATAGTTGCACCCAGAAGGAATCAACCGACAGGAATGAAACTTGATGGGTAGGTTTGACATGTGAGACATGGGAATGAATTATGTTTCACTCCTGGCTGCACATGTGATAAAAGCATGAACTGACCTTATCTCTGTATCTTACTGACCCAACAGCAACGATGACAGACATTCAGCAAGCAGTGATGCCCTCCATGAGTCATCTTGTTAGTGCCAGCACAATTGGCAGATGGCTGCACAAGGCAGGGCTACACGCACGCAGATTGTTACGATGACTGTCTCTAACACCACGTCAACATTGTCAAAGAACGCAGTGGTGTTGTGCCAGACTGTCGTGGAGTGACTCAGAATGGCAGCGGGTCATCTCCAGCAAAGAGTTTTGCTTTTGTCTTAGTGGAGACACCGCGGTCAGCACCAACATGAACAGTCACACGTCACATGTCCAGAAGCACGGCGTCACTCCACCCCTACCACAAATTAAAGAAACTGTGTGAGAATTTTCAAACAGCGTAGGATGGATTATCACAGGACACCCTTGCCCAGACGTCTGGCATGTTGTGTTAGCAAACATGGCAGCCCAACACCATACTAGAAGACACTACTTCTGTATGTGTAGCTCAATAACTATTGCCCATATCAGCCTAAATGTATCATCATTTATTGTTCCCTTTATCTTCCTTCCCAATAGCAGTGCAGTCCGAAACGCCATTCTGGGTGCAACTATTCTTTTGATAATGACTGTATTAGGGCAAAACCTGATCTCGAAGATACTATACAACTTACATATTCCGAACCATTATAATATAGTTCTGTGGTGTAGCTTTAAGAGGCATTTGACATCTGGTTCCCATCTGTGAACTGTGAACAATTCAAAATAAGCAAGTTTCTTTAGATCAGAGCATTTTTACACCAAACCACTCTGGATTGTGGTACTTTGTTTACATCCAAAGCATTTAATTATGCAGAAATGTGTGAAAAGCACTAGGATTCCTCTTTCAGTACAAACAGAATACTTAGACCTACTACAAAAGGTGTAAGTTAAGAAAATGGGTCATCAGGCTTTAAACTCTTCGTTATTATTCGAATATAGATAATAAGAAAACAGAGATGGAGACCAGCACATCAAATCGGGAAATTCAGTTTAACGAGCTCGAGCCATTTACAGCCTATTATACACCCCTCACCCCTTCTCCAATCAGAGAGCTGTGTGGGGAATCCAGTTTAGCGCCACAGTCAGGATACAGTAGCACATCCACAGCCATCATAACACCGTCGTGAAGAAGAACCGAGCGTTTGCTGACTGCAGATCCAAACCAAACAATAATTCATACGTGGCCGAATCAAACATTCAGTCAGATCAGGTGGTCGACACAGCAGGACCCTGAGATCCTAGCGTTAAGCGAACCGAGCTCTTCAGCGTATTAAACATTTCAGGAATGTGATGTAAATAAAAAACACGGAGCGCCTAGAAATGAGTACTCACTGTGATGTCCGGGCCTTTCCGCTCGTGTTCCAGATCCACAGCGGCGAGGATGAACAGCAGCACAGCACCACTAAGACGGACACTCCCCCTTCAGTCTGTACGTGTACGGGGAAGTCTCTCTCTCTCTCTCTCTCTCTCTCTCTCTCTCTCTCTCTCTCTCTCTCTCTCTCTCTCTCTCTCTCTCTCTCTCTCTCTCTCTCTCTCTCTCTCTCTCTCTCTCTCTCTCTCTCTCTCTTTCTCTCTCTGTCTCTCTCTCTCTCTCTCTCTCTCTCTCTCTCTCTCTCTCTCTCTCTCTCTCTCTCTCTCTCTCCTCTCTCCTCTCTCTCTCTCTCTCTCTCTCTCTCTCTCTCTCTCTCTCTCTCTCTCTCTCTCTCTCTCTCCTGTCTCTCTCTCTCTCTCTCTCTCTCTCTCTCTCTCTCTGTCTCTTTCTCTCTCTCTCTCTCTCTCTCTCTCTCTCTCTCTCTCTCTCTCTCTCTCTCTCTCTCTCTCTCTCTCTCTGTGTGTAAAGTGGGCTTTGAAAGCCTGGCTGCGCTCGCTCGTTTCCATACAGGCTGGGTTACATGTTTTACGCAAAGTCGCACGGCATTGGAGATATGTGAGACTGACAGATGAAGCTGGATTTGTGTGCTTGTAGCCCCATCATTCAGAATGCGTGATTCGTTGTGGAGAAGCTCAGGGGTGGTGTTGAGGACCAGGGGTTGCCTGGTCTGCGATATAAATTTTAATTACTATACTATACCATCACATAATCTGGACGTTTACTCTGGTCTTTTATTTGCAAAATGGGTAAAAAAGCCATACATCTGAAGAAAAGTACAGTTTCTTTGGGAATTATTTTGCCTCGATGGAGATAAACGGAGAAAAAAGTCTCAGGCCTTAGTCAGAAAAAAGATGGAATCATTTAAAGGAGCATTATGTAAGATATCTTTATTTTAAAAATATTTGAAAATTAACACAAAATTATTAACAAAATAATGGGATCTTCTTTGCTGGATTTCTTGTTATGTTTTTTACTGGTGAAAGTTCTGGACTGCAGGCAGGACAGTATCACACTCAGACTCTACTTCTACTTCTACTTCTTGTCTTGCTAATAAATGCAAAGCCTTACCTGATGGAGACGTTGTCTGGATATATTTAGAGATGCAGATTTTTAAACTGTGTGCTGATGGTTGGACTCTCTCCTGGATGGTCCCTCTCCTTATGAGTCCACAGGACATAGTGTCCATGGTCTCCAAAAATAATTTCAAATTTTGATTCATCTGACCACAGAGCAGTTTTCCATTCTGCCTCAGTCCATTTTAAATGAGCTTTGGCCCAGAGAAAGCCATGGTGTTTCTGGACTGTGTTGATATATGGCTTCTTCTTTGCTTGGTAGAACTTTAACTTGCATTCGTAGATTGTTCAGTGATTTCTGAAAGTGTTTCTGAGCCCATGCAGTGATTTCCAGTACAGAATCAGGTCTGTTTTACAGTAGTGCTGTCTGAGGGATCAAAGATCACAAGCATCCAGTATTGACCGTCTGCCTTGTCTCATGCGCACATGGATTTTTCCAGACTCTCTGAATCTTTTGATAATATGATGTACTGTAGCTGAAGGGGTATCCAGTCTCTTCACAATTGTATGTTGAGGAACATTTTTCTGAAATTGTTAGTTGCAGTTTTTTCGCAGATTGGGGAACCTTAGCCCATCTTTGCTTCTTAAAAATATTATTTTTTTCACCCAGGCATATGATTTAGTTGAAAGTTACCCCTCTGTCTGTTTTTCTTAGTACCACTTACTTTTGTTTCCCTTGTTCCAACTTTTTGAAATGGAGCGAGGAGTGAAGCTAGAGTGAAGACTGTGTGGTCTATGAATGCAACAGACCACTTTATACAGCATTTTAGCAGGTAGCTTTAAGGAAAAAGGCCCCAAAGCATCCTTCACCATACATTACAGTGAAGATGTGTTACTTTTCTGTATAACTTTCCTTCTCTTTATGCTAAACCCACCTTAAAGGTTCTTATGAGCACTGTTTTTTCATTGTCTAATATAGTTGGACCCTTGAGCTGTTGTGTTGGTAGCATCCTTTGCAAGTGAAGTATGCTTCGAGAAAGGGTTTAAAAGCAACTTAAGGAGTTGGAGGAGTTTGAGAGGGGTCACATTGGGTTCTGGGATGGGTGGTGGTCTTATTAATGTACTGAGCACCATACTGGTCATGTGCATATTACATTAGCATGCTGTTTGGCGCAGTGGATAGAAGAAGGCATGCACCAGCGACATGAAGTCAATATCACCAAAGACTGCAATGGTGCTGTGCCAAACCGTCATGGAATGATTTAGAATAACAGCGGGTCATCTTCAGTGACAGGTCTGAAAAACCATTTGTATGCGATTGCAAACCAAGATTGACAAGCCTTGTAGCCCAATAGACAATTTTTTGGTTCTGAGGAACATCTGTTTCATCAGGTAGGTGGTGGATGACCACCAGTACAAAGCCGTAGGGGTGTTGTGTAATTTAGCATCAGTGACACAATGACAGTATGAACAGGACAAGGCAGCAGAGTACAATATGAGATTTGGCCACTGTGTTTGAGCGATGAGTAATGGTTTCACTCTGCCACATGGGGTACATCAGGTTTGAACACCTATTAAAGACCAAAAGCCTTCTCAAAGCCCATCTCGAATGTACTGGAGGCTTGTTGTGATTGTTCGTATTGAGTACATGTTATGTTAAAGTTCAGTCATCCTTAAATCTCCAATGAATAGTAAAAAATGTCTGCCAATCTTGGGTTTATTTGCTTGAGTGAAATGGCTTCGGCAAACAGACGGCTTTGTTATCCAATTGATAGTTTTTCATCTGTCTGTCAGGGCCATTGAAGACTAGAGAAAAAAAGACTATGGATGCCTTTGGATGTAGTGCATCAACAGTTCCATTATCTACTGCTACACAGTTTCAGCCTGTAAGGCTTTATTGGAATAAACATTGTTAAATAAGTACTGCCTTTAATGGTAAAGTTCATTCAGAACTTAATTGGCAAGCGGACAAGTGAGATCCTGAAATGCACTCTATCAAAACCAATTATGATGAGGACTTCTGGTGTTTGTTTCTTGTTAAAAGGCTGCTCTGTTTGTCCCTGAGAGAGAGCTTTGTTGGTTTTGGTTTGGGATGAAAACCTGGAACTCATTCATATATTCTATTCAGAATTCATTTTCTATTGACAGAACTTTAGCTAAGCCGGTTTTATTTTCAAACTCACAACTCAAAGTTGTAAAGTGTCTTTTACACAAAGGCAGTACTATATATGTCATGGTTAAGGGCCTGCAGGTATCCCACAATGCAAATAGCTAATCAATAAATAAATAATTTAATAAATAGTGACATGCCTTTGCCATTAGCTAGCAGTAGGTGGGACTGGGAGCCTCATCAAAGGCATTAATTGCACCTAAACGTATCTGAGCTGATTTACACCCCACTGGCAGACTTGGAGATCTGCAGAGAGATGCTATCCTAACTATTTTCCCAGTCATATTCAGCTAACCCTCCTCTATTTCCCCTAGGTTAGATTAAGCTGTATTAGATTAAGTTGAATCCTACAGTAAAGCAGTAGTCAGATATTTTTTTTCAGCTGGTGCAGCTAAAGGGCGGCACTGGTGACCAACCTGGTTGATTCCCTCCTTCAAACATGGATGGAACTGATGGCTAATGCACACTCATGTTTAAGTGACTCAGATCAACAGTCAGTTGGTGTTTCTGCCCTAATACCTGAATCAGGGGTTGATGATGTAACTCATAAATTATACACAATAATATCATTGTACAGAAAATTATCACTGTTTTATATCTGTACCATATAATGACTGGGATATCATATCATAAGTGCCAAGTTTCTTTGAACTCAACAAAGATTTTATACTTAATATATTACACATGTGCATAGTAAATAGGGCATTTCACTGCAACTGCCCATACGTTGTTACCTTAAGATGTATTAACTATACATATGAAATGTTATTTATAGTAGCATGATTTAAAATGTATTTAGAATCATATGGTATGATAGGACGTCATTATTATACATCAGTAATATTCTAAGAGATACTAAAAGGTCTAAGTGTGATGTTTTAATTCTGTGAAGGTGTATTTACAGTTCAGTATAAATGTAAATCTAATATTATAAATCCACTACTTCAATTATAATTTGAAATATAGTTGGGATAGTGGGTAAAACAAACACCCAAGCCAATGATTTATAAATCTAATCTGACCTGCATTGGAACAAAACCAGTACAAAGACAAGCTATGGAATATTTTATGTTATCAATGTCATTGCTGTCTGTAAATATACAGTACATTCCTTCTGATATGCTGGGACAGGTGCAATTTAAGACTAGAAGTGTTTTTAAATGTTCAAAAAAACATGCTTGGATATAAAAGATGAATGCAGGAATTCTTTAAGTTCTTTAAAAGCAAGGAGGGAATGAGACTCACAACTGACACCAAAAGTGCATCAGTAATAACAAATTCCTCAACCAGGGACTGCAGTGAGAGGCATTTAGACAGTTACATTACATTGTCAGTACACACAGTTCCTGCATCCACAGCTGCAAGTTAAGTAAGACTGTACTGTGCACAGTACAAGCCATGGTACAGTAACGCATGCTAGCTGTGAAATGAACTGATGCTCAGTAGAAACACAAAATGTGGTTTGACAAGCCAACCTTTCACGTGTTTTCTGGGCCAAAGAAGAAAAGGATCATCCAATGTATTACAAGCGTATTATTTAAAATCCAGCATTTGCCATCGTGTGAGGGTATTAGTGGGTAACCTGCACATCTGTAAAAGGACTATACCAAACACATAATGGAACAACACATGCCAGTTCCCATCTTTTTTAGGGCCATCTATACTTGTTTCAACATGACAATACCAAGAAACACTGCACAAATACATGGCTGAATAATTAGAGAGTGCAGGAGCTAAACGGACCTGTTTGCAGTTCAGAACTGTTTCTCCACTGGGAATGTGTCTTGATAAGCTCAAAATAAAACAGAGGCCTTGATGTTTGCAAAGCTAAAGAGAAGGATGGCACAAAAATGCTTTCAAAACTGGATCAGTTTGTGTCTTCAGTCTCCAAACAAGTATTAGCTGTTGTTTAAAGGAAAGTTGATGTAACACAGTGGTAAACATGCTCCTGTCCTATCTTTTTTAAAATGTGCTGCATGCACAATATTTGGAACAAGCATATACAGTATGCAAAAAACAATAAAGTTTATAAGGTAAAACATCAAATATTGTGTTTTTGTACTTTTTCCATTTGTATACAGGTCAAGCAGAATGTGCTTATCACTGCTTTCTGTTTATATCCACATTTCATACCATTCCAATTTTGGAACTGGAATTGCACATGCAACATGTAAAAACTATAAAGAAAAAAGGTTTGGCTTTGGCCTACAGTCAAACCCTGAATAATTCGGAAAGTCTCTACGGGCTTATAATGAGGCATAAGACACATAGTGGCGCTCCGTGATTATTCCAGATATCTTCCTTGGCAGGAGTACAAACATACCTCAGTTCTAATTGAACCTTTGAAGTGCTGGCACTGTTTCCTGCCTTCCATTACTAGCTTGTCAAATAATAAAAAGCTACCTGCCTCAGTCTTCAATTCATAAGTCATCAATTTGCACTGTCAACAGACTCACTAACAGGAATTAGAGCAAAAAGAACAGTCTACGCTTTTAGATTTCTCTTCTGATATATTTCACAGTCAGTGAAAAAGGATTTCACTTTCACTAAATGGCAGCCTTTTTCACTTGCAGTAATTCCAAAGCACCAGTAATTGAACTGCAGTGTTTACGTGCAACTTGTCAGTGGAAGTAATGGCTGGACTTTAGCTTGCTGTATTGTGCTGTGAATTAATGGAGCTCCAGGGAAGCAGGCCAGAGTTCCCAGCTTAGAAAGACAATCTTTCAGCAAACAAAACCGATTACAGAGCCGGAGAAAACACGCTGGAGGTAAACGACTCATTTTCCCAATACCATGAACATTATCAATATCAATATATTACTATATAATTATATAATATTGTAATATATTACAACAGACATAAAACATCTTTTTTAAGTTGATAACTTCTGTGTTTTTGTTAAACTCCATTAACAGTATTTGCTTTCATGTAATGAAGGACTGATTTAACTAAAGTGGGTATTGAGTGATAAATGTAAATACTGGGAAATGGATAAACAAACACAGTGACAGATATAAATAATAATATTCGTGATTTTTAAAAGAACACTTACCCTCCAGATGAATGGTTTACATATTTTCTCAGACTGACTTTTGCACAATATACTGTATTTGACAATGTCTCCTTAAACTAGAGACTAGCTTAAGCAGAGTGGAATCATTCGAAGTTTGTGCACTCCAAAAAAACAAAAAAAACAAACAAACAAAAAAAACAAAAAACAAATACACACCATAATATCTAACTGTTTAAAATGATTCTTCATCTTATCTTTGTATTTCACTGGGAAACTACTGAGAACTCCTGCACTTACAAAACCCATAACCCTTCTCTCCAGAGGGGGGCAGTACAGCTACTGTTTTTAACACCAGAATTGTTCACTTCCTCCATTTGTCCCATGGTCAATAGCATTAGTATGCAGGGAAGATCACACAACCGTCGAATCCTTTTAAGTCAAAGAATATTCATTTCAAAGTCTTTACTGAAGCCTTTACTTTACTGAAGCTTCCTTTACAACATCAATCACTCACAGACCTGCTCGGTTTCTCTCCGAGTTTATTCTGTATATATTCTTCTCTAATTTCTCTTTTTTGGTGTTTTAAGTTCACCTCGGTACATCTCATACACACAGCAAGATCACTGGAGTGCTTCCAACGGATGACAGATACATGCTGTTGCACCTCTAACCATTTAAGTCCTTGTTCAGGCACTTGTTTGAACTTCATCTTCTTTAGTGAAAATATCCAGATACAGAGCCGAACTACCGGAAACGAGTAAAGATAGAACTGATACAATGGCCAGTAAATAGAGGTGTGTTTGTTAGCTCACTGCAAAGCATGTAGTTTGCAGGACAAGGGAGCACTGGACACAACCTTACACTGGGTAAGATGTAACATGGACTTTTTATATGGTGTTTATGGAAATGTGGACATATGGAGTGTTGAGCTTGGAGCACCATGGATGTGGCCATGGCCATGGTAAGACAGGCTTAAACAAATAACTGTGGAATAGATCATTCTTTACTGGGCTGTGGGGCTATGTAGTGGGGATGGTGCAGTGGTAGGGTTTAGTGGGAGAACTCCTTTTATGTTCTTTTCATAATTAATAGAGCGAAGTGTGTTCTATAATGTGTGCATCTAAATTGTTTTTCTAGAATTGATTCTCTGAGTTTCTTACACTTTAGGTTGGAAATTTTGTCTGGCTCAAATGAAAGAAACTGCATATTACATTAATAGTGTTTGCAGCAGTTTGCGGTGTTGTGCCGGACTGTCAAGGAGTGGAATAGCAGTGGGTGATCTTCAGTGACGAGTCCCACTTTTATCTTGATGGAGACGACCAACGAATTGGAGACATTGTGGTTAGTGACAAGTTGAACAGTTTGTGGTCACATGTCCAAAAGTCCTGGTGTCATTCCATCTCTACCCCTCCTGCAGGAACTGTGTGAGAATATTCAAGCTGCATGTGATGGATTATCACCAGACACTATTAGGAACCTCTACTCCATGCCAAGATGTATGCATGTTGCATTAGCCTATGTCAGTCTAAATTTGTCATCATTTTTTGTTCCTGGTAAACTTTGTCCTCCTTCCTGACACCTCTTTGTGGGTGAAACTTTTTTTGATGATGTGTGTATGTCAGATTTACGAGACATTCAAAGTTGCAGGACTCAGAAAACATGAGCTCATTGAATTTATTAAAGCAAATGAAACGGACATCTGATATAATATAATAATGGGGGCTCTGCTAAGCTGCTTTTTCTCAGTGGTGTTTGCAGCTTTCTGTTTCAGTTGATCAAAGCTGGGAAGAATCCTTTATTAATTTGACTGGGAAGCAGCAGAGTTCTGCTCGCCAACAGTGAGTATACCTCCAGACACACTACACCATGTGTGTTGTCAAGGTGACAGAAGGCTCTCTGCCTGAGGTCCGGTTAGATTCCCATCAGGCCTGTCTCCAGAGATACACCACTCCACTCCTTTAATTCCACCGAGCTGAGCCAAGCCCACTCTTCACGATGCTGGAGGCTAAGCCCACCTCATCAGTCTCAGCCAAACCTGACACAGCCCCTGCCCACCATCAGCCAGACCAAAGCAGCCCAGAGGCCTGGAACCCATTTAAGTATGAACACACGTACACAGTTACGAAAGCAACAGCGATACTGCGTTTCATATGGATTAAAACTTTTTAATTACAAAGTAGAATGCATTATATAGACTCAAAATAAATATAAATTCATATTAAATATAGATTTAAATCTATACACTCACCTAGCGCTTTATTAGGCGCACCTTGTGGTATTAACACTCTTTGTCCCTTTCTTCAGCTATACTTACTATAAGGGGGACCTTGTAGGTTTACAGTTGAAGACTGTAGTCCATCTGTTTTTCAAGGGTCAGGAACCCTGCAGGACCACCACAGAACAGGTAGTCTTAATTTCTTAATTAAGTGCAACTTAATTGGTTTTCTGGCATGTTTCTGACTTTATATCTGCAAGGTGGACCAACAACATGTGTCTAATACAGTAGACAGTTAGTGGACACACAAGTCCAGTAGGACTGCTGTGTTTGGTTGACCCATACCAGCGCAACATGCACCCTTCAATCTGGCAGGATAGATTTAGTGTCCAGGTTTGCTTCTTTAGTTTTGCACTGGGGCTGCTAATTGAGAAAAGTACACCACAACGCTAAAATACAATTCAGTACAGAATTTGATCCTGTTCTACTTTATTCTTGAATTTCATCTTCTCCTTGAAGTCCACTTATATTGTTTGTGTGGATTTGTGTACCAAAACCATCAGAATACCTTCATACAAGACCATTTTCCAACCTCTCCTTATCCCTTAGAGTTAAACCTCCTTGTTTTGGTTAATCTGCCTTTAATACTGATATATGTTACTACCGTATATGTAACTGGCCTCTGTTTTGATATCTTGCCTTTTATGTCTTATTCATAGAGCAGTCCAGGCTAAAACACTGTTTATAACTTCATTGTGAATATAACATAGTTAAGATATTGTATAGGAAAATGCAGTGTAAATGGTTATTGTAAATATTTGTAAATGTTGTAAATGGTTTCACAACATCACAAAAACAATACATTTAATAAGGGCTGATTTATCAAATATGGACTGCATGGGCAGGGAAGTGACCAGTAAGTTTTGAAACTGTAAGTGATTATACACTACTTCAGACTTTTTATTTTAAGGAGGACAAAGTTGTTGTCTAAGATATTTGGATATTTATCGAGTACTATGCGTGCATTCAGCTGCCAGTGTAAAAATAATGTAACAAGATTTTATTCATAAATCAAACGTTAACACAATGTAAATAGCTTGCATTTTAACATAATGTAAAAACTATATGAAAAAAACCCCAACTCCACAAACATAAAGACACAAACTCTTATTTTGAATGTGCAGTATATGAAATGTCCTTCATGCACATGGGTAGTGCCCTCAAGAGTTTGTCTCCAGTTTCAGTCATCATTTGTGCCTTAATTCTACTGTGCTGTTTTAAAACATTAAGCTATTAACAGAACAATTATTTCCTGAAACACTTGAAAGTGAACAGTTGGATCCTAAACCATCGTTTGTACCTTGATGACCTTGATGACCTTCCCTGACCTCTGTTAGAAGGAAACTTTGCCTGTCCCCACCTACCATACACTAAAAAGGTGGCACACAGCAGAAATGTACTGGGAGTGTTAAAAATATGTAAAATATTCCTTTGCTTCATCTGAAGTGTTTGTTTGAGTTTGCATTTCTTCCTTCAGAGTATTTATTTAATCTGAAAACAGTGCTTATTATTATAAGTATTAGAGTTTAATATGATTATTTTATTTAACTATTTAAATGGTGCACCCTGATACCTGAACACTTTCATCTCCACTAAACATTTCCCATATTTAACAGGAAGCTGCTTTATCCAGTTCCCTAAAGATCATGGGAAAAAAGGAAGTGTTCTCACGGTAAGTTTCTTCCTTTTTTAAATGCATACTAAATTACTTAAGTCTAAAAACAGGGACAATACTGCACCTGTGAAACAATTGTGATTACATGATAGCTGAATTAAGACCAGGGGCTAAAAAACTCACGGCTGTTTCCAGTAAGAATAAGTGTCATATACTTTTACAGCATAAGCTTTTCTGAGAATTAGCCTGAAGTTTTTAGGCTGTATAACACTCCTGGATGATGTGGATCTATGTCCTTCTGAGCGAAGAACTCTAATTGAGAACAAGGAATCAATGGAATCCATTACATTTTGATGGACCTCATTGTGGAAAGGATTGGATCTTTTTATTGCAGTAAATGAAATGCAGCAAGCTTTAGGAAAAATGCTGATCTCGTTTGCTGACTCCAAAAGAATAAAAGAGTCAGGCATTAAAAACCAGCTTTAACCCAAAGCGCTCGTTTATATTAGCATAATAAATATAACTGGATAGGTTTATGTCATTTCCTTTTTTCTTTTTTTGATTGGATGAAACATATGCATTTTAGCTGGCTGTTTGAAATTTCTTTTCACGGCTGCTCGTGTTAGATGAGCATAAAATCCACTTTTTCCACTTTGTTTTGTGCTGCTTTATCCTGCAAAACACAGTACACAGTAATCCCCTTAGAGCCAGGAACTGGTCCAGAATGGGCATTAGTGGTGGCTTATTGAACAAGAATGCAAGGGAAGTCTGGGTATTAGCACTCATCCAATTCCCCAGGATAGTTTTAGAAAGCAAAGAAAGTCTCTTTAGAACAAAAAGAACAATCTGGTTTCTCATGAATGTGGGTTTAAAGGGAAAGTTCAAGTTCAAGAGTTTTATTGTCATATGCACAGCATAACAAGCAGTTACATTGTACAATGAAATTCTTACTTTGCAGTTCCTCCATTCCCGACAGTTTTAAAAAATAAATATCAATATAAAAGGAGAGAGAAAAATAATATATATATATGTACACTAAGTCTAAGTAAAGGAAGGGAGAGTACAGTACTGTATGGATGCAAGTACGGTGCATATGCATGTGTAAAGTGCGCTGTGCAAGTACAGAAGTAAACAGTATGGTATAAAGTATAAAGTATAACAGTAGCAGCAGAATGTGTATTGGGCTCATATTAATGAGTACACGTCAGATTCAGAGTTCAGCCAGTTTCAGAGTGGAAGGGGGGAGGAGGTGTTCACAAGCCTGATGGCCTGTGGATAAAAACTGTCTGTCAGCCTGGCTGTTCTGGACTTCACACTCCTGTAGCGTCGGCCCGACGGTAGGAGCGTGAAGAGGCTGTGTTGGGGGTGTGTACTGTCCCTGAGGATGCTGTGGGTCCTCCTGATGACCCTGGTCCTGTAGATGTCCTGCAGTGAGGGGAAGGCTGCTCCGGAAATTAACTGTGCAGTCTTGATCACTCGCTGGAGAGCCTTCCTATCCTGAGCGGTGCAGTTTCCGTACCAGACTGTGATGGAGCTGGTAAGGACGCTCTCGATTGTACTTCTGTAGAAGTTGCTGAGAATTTGGGCTGACATGCCAAATTTCCTCAGCCTTCTCAGAAAGTACAACCATAACACTGAAAGAACAAAATAACACTCAAATTCAATCAGTGCCTGAAAAAAGAAGACCTTCAAACATAGACCTTCGATAGTTTGAGGATATACAGTATACGCATTCTTTCCCTGTTGCATTCCATAGCCGTGTATTAGAATAACTTAGCAGAATGGTATTGCCAGTTTGGACGCCTCCGCTCTTTGCCTTGGGAGCAGCTACCAGGCCTCTGCTAAACTCAGGAGCTGGCACATGCTGTGAGCCAATGTGATTTAAAAGGGTTTACCATCTGAAAAAGAAAGCTTAAAATAAAAAATGCAAAATTATACCAAAAAACTACCAAAGGCTCATTCCCCTAGTGATGTGAAATGAGTTTGTCTCTACAAAGCTGCCTATATATTAATATAGCCATCCTATGATCTAAAACGATGTTAAACGCTTTATGAACGGCTGCAGATATTCAGACATTTAATTTAAAATGGTTTTACTGATCAATTTCAAAACCTAGAAAAGTAATCATTTTATGCAAGTTATGGCTGATTTCCCAAACATGACCTTCATCTGTCCTGGCCTTTTTTCTGCATTAGCGCAAGGTCTGCATGGCTACACATCATCTTCTGAACGGGCATCTTTTGGGATGACACCCACCAGCCACATGTCTTCTGTGATTTGACCGAGCCACCATTTCTTTGGTCAGCCTCCTGGTAGCTTCCCACATTGGAAGGTTTTTCTGGGTAGCTAACTAGTTCTTATTGCTTCCCATACCACTGGAGATTCTGTATAAATGGTGGCCACCCCATCTGCTTTCTGACATCTACATTCATGGCATGGTCAAACCATATGATCCCTATTAACCAGTGCACCATCTTTATCTTCATACTGTGCAGGCTTTGTTTATGGTTGGTGTAGGCAGGCCAGCATTCAGATCCATAACCATGGTCTTGTGAAACTTTGCTGTAAGATGGATTGTTTTTATTATTATTATTCACACAAGATCCTGAAAACTTTGCAGATATATCAGACATGCAGGATTGACATGGGTCCTGGGCATAGGTGTCAATGTCAGATGTACTTGATGAAGGTACTTGAACAAGGTGACCTTCATGGTGCGATCAGTCTCTGAACCACATTCATGGTCCTCTTAATGTTGTGCTGCATGTCGTTTTCACCCATCTTTCCATTTATACACTTGGCTTGAAAATCAATTGGGAAAAACATTTTAGACTGGTCTTAGTCTTATTAAAGGTCTGAGAGGCTGGCGCTTTTTTATTATTATTTAAAAATATCTATCCCTAACCCCTGTTAACACCACTAAGCCATCTTTCATAATATGACATTGGAAATGTTTTGATGTCATACAATTGACTGCAAAAGACAAATATTAAAATTCACTATCGGACCAATAAAGAAGACTCATGTATAAAGGATAATGCTTGGTAAACTAGGAGACAGGTGAGGATATTTGTGTTTTGTTTTATTGTTTGGACATATAACAGTTTAAAAACTGTTACCTCAAATAGGGAGAAGGCAGATGAGAAACTATCAGCATTCAGTCTTATTCTTTTCACATTTTCATGCAATATGCATAATTTAAATTTCATGAACAGAGTCCATCACAAGTGGCCCTATGCAGTCCTTTTTGCTCTCTGAGAGGATGAATAATGATGTGCTACTATCTTGAAAGCTCCATACAGTGCTGATATCATGTCCTGCAGGCAAAACACACCTGCTGCTCTGTGAGCGAAACTCTAAAATCCTCATTCTGCAATTAATTTTCTCACCACAGGTATTGTGCAGTCTTTACTCAGGGTTTTTGTATAGTGGAGGAGCTTTTATATGCTAGTGTATTCAGCTCTAAAATTCAATTCAAGGACCAAGCTAACCTGCTGAGGAATTATCTAATTGCATGGATGTGTGGCCGCTGAGATCACTTTTTCAGAATTGTAGTCTTGAAACAAAATTATATTTCACAGTCCCTGATAATCCCATATTTCCTTGAAATAGCTTTAGTCCACAAAAGGCCTTCTGTGTCTGGGACATTATTCCCGAAACCCTCCTAACTTGACATCTAGCTAGTGTTGGGCAGTCTCTAAATATTACCATTTTCAAGTTATTTGTCTATAAATAGTTAACGTTTGCTTAGCCATTTTGTTAACAGCTCTGCTCCAAAATATGTTGGGTTATGGCTAAATAAAGCCCAGTGTAGTGTAGATGTGTATGTGATTATTGTTACAATGGGAGGGAGCAACTGGCATTGAAGGTATAGTAAAGTAAAATTAAACTCACAGACACTGTAGCCTGATTGGATAACTTAACTAGCTTGCTGAGCAGGCTCAGAATAAAACACAGGCTACAGAGTGCCACATACCACGGTGCGGACTTGACGTGTGGCTGGTGTAACGCTTGTGGTTGTAGCACTTTAGCTAAACTGATGAAACACATCTGAGAGCTCAAAGTTGAGTGATTGATGTTGAGTGGCCACCTATTTAGAGCTCCTCTAAAATATACATGGGTGGAATGTGTTTCCTTAGCTTTTCAAATGTGGAATAGACTATTAATAGATAATAATTCTGTCACATATATATTTTTTTCATAACCAGAATTATTTAAAAAATGGGATAATGTATTATCATCATACAACTCAACCCTATAATTTTCTGCTAATTTAGGATTGTATCTATTGACATTATCCAACTGACATGTCCAAACCTATTCAATTAAACTGAATATATTATGGAAACCTGTATTTGTTTGCTTACTATGTGAACGCTATAAACTTTGCAAAATGTTCTGCTAACTTCCATATATGAAAATAAGCTGCAAAAAATGCCTGTTTTTAATACACAGTGATTATAATGCCACATCCATAAACACATTACATCTCAAATACTTATTTAACTTACTGTTTATTAATGTTACTGTGATAAGGAGTAATGTCACGGTAGACAGACTATAGTCTATAATATTTTATAGTTTACTTGTTTGTGACACCTGTGACGGTTCTAGTCCAAACGTTAAGTTACATACATTTTAGGCCAGTCAATCCAAGCAAAACAGAAGCTGTTTACATCAATAACGCTTAGATAAACTAAAATAAAGTTATTTCTGTGCTAGCCACAGTTTAATTTATGACTGTTGTTTATTTGTTGGATTTAACATTTTGGGAAAAAATAAATAAACTAAAATGTGGCCTGTGTAAATGTTATTGCACCTGTTAAGTCAAGGTTTTCTGTATTTTGAATGTTGAATATTTGTCCAATCAACATGATCCAATCTGATGCTCCTGCTCCAAAATGTATGGGCTGGTAGGAGGCCTGCAGTTGATCCAGCACTACTTGCTTGAAAAACCTGACTGTAAACTGCATGTTTAAATGATCACATTTTCTGAGGCTAGAGGTCAAAGAAGGACCTGAATAGCAAATGGATTGTGCATCAGATCCATACTGTCAGCTGGAGGAATCTAATTTCCCTACAGAGACACTACCTACTTATGAATGCATGTGTCAAGAAATTATAAATCTGTCAATAAAAGATGACCACCTATGGGAAAGAGGAGGCCCTAGTATAAGTCATAGAATTACAAGAGATATTTTCACCATTAAAGCTGCATTGTGTAAGTGTTGGGCGATTTGGACCTCCCTGGTGGATATGTGGGGGTGTCAAAAGGTTGGTGAGAGGAAGTTGATGTAAGTTACCAACTTTGAGCCATGTGACATTAATTCACTATATTGCCAAATGTATTCACTCACCCATCCAAATAATTGAATTTAGGTGTTTCAATCACGTCCATTAGAATGGGATGATGGGACTGCGAGCCATGGTTTCTGATCAAACATCGGTGTCTGACCTCACAAATGTGCTTCTGTAACAATGGTCACAACTTCCCATAAACACATTCCTAAACCTTGTGGAAAGCCTTCCCAGGAAAGTTGAAGTTGTTATAGCTGCCAAGGGTGAGCCGACATCATAGCAAACTCTATGGATTAAGTTCATATGGTGAATACTTTTGGCAATATAGTGTATGTAGAGGCTCCTACCTCTTATTATTTTAGATTTTACAAATTTTGCAAATAATAAGGCATATCTGAAATCTTTATGGCCTGCACGAAGGACCCTTAACTACTCTGGGAAACAATCTAAACTTTCCACTACGCACTATTTTGCTGACGATCAGTACCTGACAAAACAAATTTGTGTCGTAGTAAAAGCAGAAATATGTCTAAGTGGTGGAAAGGGTGCGAGTGATAAAGGGAAGGCGTTTAATGCTGAGTTGTTGCAATGCTTTACAGAGATGGTGACAATATGTGCTCTAAGTTCTCTTGCTGATAAATGCTGGGTCAAACTAAAACAGACAGGCAAAACGACAAGAGCAGCCTTCCACTAGTGCTCTAGCAGCTATAGCGCAAAGCTCATTTCTCCTCTTAAATGGAGCTGCAAACCTCATACAGTGCTACATCAACGTGTTAGCGTACGTGATAGTGTTTGGCATAACTCATGCAGAAAATCAGGGAAAAGAAAAGAGGAAAGTGTGAGGAGAGAGAGAGGGAGAGAGAGATAACACAATGATGCACCTGAGTGAAAAGGCTTTTCCAGTCAAGTGGTGAGTCGGTCAAGGATGACAGGCAAATGACCCCGGACTGACTTGATGTGCAGACTCATCAGAGAACTGACAGGGTGAGATGATGTAATGCCCACTAGGAGTGTGTGAGTACTGGTGAACCTCTTCTCCTATTTCATTCCAGCTTCCAGAGTTTAGGCCATGTTAAAAAGTGTCAGAGATTTATAGGTCTAGGTTGCAATTGATCGACCACAAAACCCTGCAGTACTTTGCCCCTGTTCTGTATTGGGTGATAGAATATTTGAAACAGACTTTGCCAATCATCTCCCTAGCATACCTCAGCCTTTTGGAGATGAGACTAGATGAGATCTTCTGATATATACTTTCCGTCTTCATGGATTTTACTGAATCAGCATCCCACATTTTAGGGTGAGTCATATATTGAAATGGCATCTACTCCTTGCACCAGAAATATCTGTCTCATAGAGCTCAAAGCACCCCATGGATTTTAATCACAGTTCTTAAACATCATTAATGGGGTACCACAGGGTTCCATAATGAGACCAGTGTTATTGGCTTCGTCCTTTGAAAACCTTTTCCAAAAGCCCAACAGTGTTCTCATATTAATTTATGGAGATCAGTATTTCTTGGGGACCCACTATTCTGCACAGTTTCAAGTATTCCCTACCCTAAAACACCTGATCCAACTCATGAAGGGCTTGATAATTAACTGATGAGCCAGATCGTTTGTGCTGAGGTAAGGGATGGCTAAAACCAAGTGGTCTCCAAGTGCAGGATAAAGAAACACTGATGTAGATGATTTGTTGAGAGAAGTTAGCTGGTAAATAGGGTAATGTGGTTTTACAGAAAATATTAATCTTATGAAGCATTTCTGGGACAGCATGCAGTCTGCAGCTGCATCTACAGATGAGTGAAACTGTAAGTACGGCAAGATGTTGTTACAACCTCAAACCTGGAGTGCTTCAGTGGGCATGAATGTGCCTTCATAGTCACTGCTTTAAAAAGCTGTTATTGTTTTAATATGTGCCCATAATATCAAACCAAAAAAAGAACAGCTGGTTGAAAATCACATTCTCTTTAACTGGCTTACACAGGACAAAAAACGAATCACCTCTCATGTTTAAGGTGGTAGTAACTACAGGGTCCTGCAGATGACTTTGTACAAGGATGAGTGGACCTATATTCACCTGGAGGGTGTGTGACGGGATTGAGAGATTGAGAAGAGATGGTACGGTGCATGTCCCGTTTACTGTGTGGGAAATGGGCGGAAAAGCAGATGTTAATGACTGGAAAAATGGAATGACTGCATTTGGGTGTGGCACAGACCATAGTGTGAATGAAGTAGCTGAAGTTGCTAAAGCATCTGGTCATACAGGCCTACCAGCAGTGGCAAAAATTCCAGTCTACAGGAAATTCTCCTCAGACTTGTGCCAAGGAAGGCTTCCACCAGATCCGGCTTTTATTTGATGCAAGAGAGGCTGAACACTGATGTCACCAAGATCCAGAAACAGTCAAATTAAATCGCAGCTGTTGATTGTGCTTGTGAAGGTATTGCACACTATTTGGTACGTTTCAGTCACAGATGACTCATTTTTTTGTGTTGTAAGCTAATTTTCTGTAAAGTTGGTTGAGCAAATTAGCAGAAAACTAGCAAGTCAATGACCCCAAAACAAAAGACTTCTATTCAAGCCTTCACAAAAGGATTTAGAACATACAAAGGACATAGAAAGTAAATAAGATGTTACTTACATGAACAAATACAAATTAAGTGAATTATTAGATTTCTACATTATACATTTTGTGATGACATTGCGTTATGGTTTCATGCTTTCACCCTACCTTGTGAACAAAAAAGGTTAGAGTGAACTGACTTTGATTAGCATAAGTAATTTGTGTAGCCTAACTAGGAGGAAAGATTGCCAAAAGAAGTCTTAGAGTCTGTGCAAAGTAAATTCAGAAATTTGTCTCCAAACACATCGCTAAACACATGTGGACTATGTAGTACTGAATTGTGGAGTCATTTCTGTGTTTAGGGTTTTTTGGTGGGTCTGTAATCATGACTCCATGACACGCTGGAGCCATACTTGGCATGACCCCTCCTCTAACACTTCAGTGTTATAAAAGCCATTAGCTAGGTGCATATCCTGTGGCCCTTCTCGAACACTTGCTTCGCTACAATTGTTCTCTTGAGAGAAACGAGGTTGACTCTCTGGTAGGTCAGTATCCTTTGACTCCAAACTGAATTCTGGTTTTGGTGGCTCAAATAGATATGTCTGTACATGTCCAATAAAGTTGCTAGACAGAACACCTATTTTTTAGGTCGTAGTGGTTTCTGACACTTTCCCATGACTGGGTGTGGTTTCAGTGTACTCAGTGGACACGCCCATCAGCACTTTAGGTCAGAGCAAACTTCTTTTTTTCACAAGTTTTAAACCTATTTATATATGCTTGTCATTTTTAATGGGCGGTTAAAAAAACAACTGCATTACACAAGCTTTACAATCTGAATAGTTTTTAACAGGAGAACTTGTGTATTTATATATTTTTTTGAACATGCATATATTTGTTTATTAGTATTTTTAGTTTTTATTAGTAGTATAGTAGTATTTTATTAGTGTTATTATTTTTTTTTGTGTTTATTAGTTTATTTGTTAATTTGTCAAGAGTAGTACACACATCCATTCACAAATAGCAGTCTTATAACAAATGTCCAAGTCCATGGCGGTTTTATGGTTAGCAGATTTCACATTTCTTTCCTTTTCGGTTATAATGTACTGAAACAGTGTCCTGTATACAGTCTTTAGGAGACATGCATAGACCTTGACAATGTTTCTTATGTGTTAGTTATTTTCAAACCCACACTCTGAAGCTGTTTAGCTGTACTACTTTTTTTTTTAACCCATAATCCATTTTATCCATAATTTAGAGCATCCAATTCCTGTAATCCCGTTCCGATAGAGGCCTAATGTTATTTTGGTTTTTTTATGGAGTTCTAGAACTTCAAAAATTATACTGAATCCAACACTTGTTTGTCATGAACAGAAGGCATACATACGATAGGGTCAGATGGCAGCAATATAACTGACCAGACTCTTTGTACCACTTGGTGGCATTAGAGATTCGTTCAGCCTGTGCAGTCCACATCAGATGACCCATCTGTGTAAAGAGTACAGGGGCCTTTTTCAAGCCCTCTAAAAAGGTCTTGCATCACATTTAGTCTTACCAAAGCTGGTCATTTTATTTCATCATGCATGCGTAAGTATAGAAATCAAAGCTGTGGAACATGCCCTTTCTTCATACATTTCAATGTCTACACAACCTCAAGGTCAGATGAGATCAGATCAAATGATCTACCCATACTCCTGCAGCAAGAAATTTGAGGAAACTTTGGAAGACCTGAATCCACTCGTGGATACGCAGATAGAAACGTAACAGTCATGCGGTCCAATTTAGTGAAAATAATGTTTTGTTGTTTAAATTTAAATTTAATGACAAATTACATGCTGCTAAAAAGGTTTCTGGCAATCTATATAAGCCAGGGGTGCACAATCCGGGTCCTGAAGTGCTGGCGTCACAGTTTGGTAATTACCTGCTCAAGCACATCTGATTACACTCATCTGTTAATTGCCAGCTTTAGTGGTGGCATTTCTCCAGGGGGAACCACCAAACTGTGGTGGATACCAGCCCTCCCGAACTGAAGTTGTGCAGCCCTGATATAAGCCCTGGATAGTGTTGTTGAAAAGCTGCTCTCTCTGACTGATACAATACACTCATCAGCACCACCTCGAAGATTAAGTGACAGGGCTAGAAACCTTTAGTGACCTAAGGATATGAAATGCATTCAACAGGATATTTAGAATGATATTATTGGTTCCAGCTTGTGGCCTTGACCTATTTATGGATACAGTAGGTGGCTAATTTGCATTAAGTGTAGACACGACGGCAAAAATGGCTAGACAGCAAAAGCAATCTTATGCGTTTTTTCCATGAGCTTGCTTGAAATAAGTTTCTGAAAGGCAGTTATTTAATTAAATAAGCTTTATGAACTTAATCTTACACATAGACAGCAACATACAGTAAACTCGGTATGTTATAAATTATACAAAACGAATAGCCTGACTGTTATCACAGGCCAAAGCCGCCATGCCAAGTATGAAAGCATATAAAACCTCAACATTTAAATACTGTGCAGTACTGCTTTTTCATTAGTTTAATCCTTTTCAGATTCACAAGCATAAAGCAAGCTCAATTTAATCTCAATGAACTATGACAATAGTGAGGTGCTAACGTCTGACCTTTTCTCTGTGAATCTGGGCTTATTCTTCCTCATTACCATAGAGAAACCACTGACGGCAGCAAAAACACCTTGAATAAGGTCCCGGTAATACAGCGTCTTTCAACCATAACACAGGGTGACCTCAGAGGTAGTCTTTTAGTTGTGGGGGGAAAAGATTGTAATGCCCATTCTTAAAAAATAAAGGAGCCACAAAAGGCTTTGGCACAATGCTACAGAAGAACCATTTTCGGGTTCTTGCTAGAACGGATGGATAGCATGTTAAAGAACGTATATATATGCGACCATATATACATGTATGTATATGTATATGTGTATGTATATATGTGTATATGTGTGTGTGTGTGTGTGTGTGTGTGTGTGGTGCCTAGCTAGTTAATCTTTGGGTGAGTTGCTTGTTTTCAGGAACCTTGTTCAAAGATACAAGCATCACGAGAGAGCTATATTACTGATCTTCCCCCCGGCAAAGTACTGATTTATTCTACCTGGTAAATTATGATGACATAGCATTACATTTCACTTATTCAGAAAGGCTCTTCCTCTACACACTCTGTTCAAATATTTAAACTTTCTTGTATAGCAGCAGCGTTTGGCTAGAGTGGGCAAAAAATTCCCATGTCTCCTTTGTCCAGGAAAAGCGATTTGTTTATTGTTATGTTGTTGGGGTGCCACAAACGCTTTTCAGATCTTGGTATTTTTAAAACACTCCCTATGGTCATGTGTAAGCCAAGATTAAAAAAAAAAATGTACATTTGTTTTTATCATAGTCTAGCTGTTTTCAAAACATTGTCTCTTTTTTCCTCACCACTTCCGCACTAAAATTTTATTAATTTAACCTTATTTATATCTCACTCACTCTCTCATATTTAGCAGGCTGAAGATTTTGGTGCTATGAGCTCTCAGTATCAGTTTTTCAACATAATATAAAGAACACAACAGAACATACAGCAATGTGCAAAGTTACGTCATTTATAAAATGCCCAGTCATAACTCTCAGAAAGAAGCCTTGGCAACTAAACATAACTTCATTTTTTCATTATTTAGTGTGTCTATAATTTGGTATCATTGCAACTACATTAATTACCTCCCCACGTCCATGAAATAGGTAAGTGATGTGATCGGTTCCGCAAAGTCTATGAAGGTAAGGAGGTTTTAAGTGTATAAGGAGCAGTTACGCTTGCAGTGTTTTTGCTTTTTTTGCCTGTCTGGCTGCATGTGATCATAAGTTCTATCATGTAAATGCATTAAAGCATGTTAATACTCTGAAAACATTTATGAGACTGATTTGCTAACTTTTGAAGGCAGGACACCAGCAGCTAATGTACCCAGAAACGTGTTTGTTGATGTGCTGCATTTATTCATATTATAGTTAAAATGAATGATGGGTGGTTTATTATGCATAGTGATTGAGGGTTTTTTAGCTGGAATCTGTATGAACTATCTGGTAATATTTCCTGACAAATACACATCCTTTAAGACCCATTGTGTTAAGTGGAAGGATGGTGTGGATTCTTTAAGATCTGTCGCTGCATGGCTTTTAAGCAATCTCATTCTCTATAACTTTCTATTACTTTCTATTACTATAACTTTCTATTACAGTTTTGGAACTTTATCTTTTTTCACTTTGTTTCCTTTTACTTTCCTTGTCCTTATGCAAGTGAACTGAAAACAACGTAAAGTGCAGTTTGAATCTATATGCACTATTGTGTATATATTTTCAAAGTAGCTGCATTTAAAGAATATAAAATTATTAAAATGATCAATTCAGTGAAATATGATTACGTAGTTTTAAGAAAAAATAATTAACCACAATTACCAGCTCTGCACTTTTCAGGGATACAAATTGGAAAATCAATTGCACTCCATTTAACCATTATTTTCCTTTAGACCTTACCAAGCTATTGTCTAATCAGGCTATTGGCCATTCATCTAAATCTGAATATAATGCAAAGAGGTGTAATTACAGCAAGAGAACTCATAGAATGAATGCAATTGCTATTGTATATTTGAGTGCGCTATGAAACGTCACATATAATAATTTTTACTTTTATGCATCATTTGAACACATCAGCTGTTGTTTACACTGAGTGCGAATCTCATGATGAATAGTCCAACAGAAATGACCCAAAACTATTTGGAAAGATTTCTGGTTCCATTGGCTTACATTACAGCTAAATGAAGTTTTTGGCTTGTGAAGTTGCAATTTTGGAGATACTTGTTTTTCTTTTGTACTTAAATAAGGTAGAACCAGAGAATGGCTTGTTATAATATTTGACTGAAAGGTACACTATATATCTCATAATGACCAATTAGAAGCTTTTTTTCTCAACACAGTCCCATTTACTCTAAGTAGGTACATACACAAGACATTAAACTAAAAGCTCCATTTAGTTAAATTTCCATTTCACCTGGTTTTCTAAATGTCTGCATAATTCAGTTGTGGAGTAAACCAAGTCTTTCTGGCACATCTTACTGGGTCAGAACTGTTCCCAGTGGTGGTGATAGGAATCACAAAGTCCACAATAAACTAGTCATTTTATTTACTATCCCTAAACACCAGCGAACCTGCACGTGTTCTCTGAGTTTTCACATGATGACAATGTGAGAACAGTGATAAATTTGAGAAAATAAAACTCTTGAAACTATCCTTTAGCAATGTTGCAGATATCAGATACATTTGCGGTAATTTGAAGTAATATGTCTGTGAGAGAACTTTTAGAGGCATTACAAACGTTGTATGTGTGATTTTATTTACCACCACTCCTGTGAATTCTAATGGTGGAATTCCCCTTTAACTTGAACATGGGATACGACAGTAAATCCTTTAAACCTGAAATGATGTTTGTCCTGCTTTGATGATTTTAGTGACTAGCTTTCTCATGCTGATGATTGTTCATGAATAAAAATGACCTTTATTTGAGATATGATCTCTGAGTAAATCATGCATGTAGTAAGCTGTTCTTTGCAGTTGAAGAGATTCTCAGCATAAGGATCAGTGGATAGTTATTACCTAAAAGACTCAAGGATTTTAATCTACAGGATGAGAATTTTGAAGACCAATCCAATATCCTAAACGTAAAAACTAAGTTTCCTTTGTAATGCAATGCACACTTACACAGAGACACTCTTTAATGAATGATAACTTGGAACATTATTTATGGATACAGTAGGTGACATGTAAATGCCCCTAATACACTTTCCAAAAGTATATAGACACCTGCTCATCTAACCTCGCTTTTCCAAATGAAGAGTAGTAATAGGGAGTTTGTTTTCTCTTTTCTGCTCCACTTTCATAAGGAGACTTTACACTACAGTAGATCCTGGAACATGTGAGCTGCATTTGACTGCATTCAACCATCAAAAGCTTCAGTGAGGTCAGTTTTTGGTTTGGATAATTAGAATCATAAACGCCACTTCAACTCATCCCAAACATATTTGGTCCATGCTAAGTGATGGCCGAAGATTCATGCTTAATGCTAAGTACTGACTAAAAGGCTATTGGAGCAGTGGGACAGTATTCTATCGAGTGATGGATTTCTATTCAGAGCTGTTAGTTTGTGTATGTATTATGGCAGACAGTTTTTCAAACTTTGGACAGTATTGAGTATCTTTGCTCATTGCTTAACATCGAGGAGCCATTTTGCCTTTATTAGCATCACAACTATTTAAAATACTGTTAATCTAGCTTGTGGAGTTCTCTCATTTCATTGGCAGATCATTTTTTCCATTGATAATTACCTACATAATTTTTTAGAAAAATAAGAATAATGCATTGCATTCTGCTCAGATGCAAGATGTTAAAATAGGACATTTAACAGACCTGAGCACGACGCTGAACCTGCAAACAGCTTGCATTTGAGTGGCAACAACATGCAGCCCCATTTAAGTGGTATGCAGTATGCTTGGTGTTTAGAGTCCTATAAGGAAACCTGTCCAAACCACGATCCATTATCAGGCTGGGGAAAGCTTCCATGGTAATAGCGGCGGATTGATGGGGTTGACAGCCTCTGGCAGTGGGACACGGAGCTGCACTTTCAGTTCTGGCTCAAAAACACTAGAGAACCAGAGGGGGCATAAATCAACACTACCTGCTGGACTGACGACAATGAAAATCTGGCGCAAGTTCTGAACAGAAGTGGAGAACAGAACACTTTTGTACTGTCCAAACATTTTACTGCATAAGCACTTTCTGTGTGTTGCCTCACTTAGTTCTGATTGGTGTAAGAAAACGCTTAATGCTTTATCTCTGTTTTTTGGTTAATTGTTAATGAAATCATACAACATCTTACTTAGGATAGAGCTGTTCCCTGTTTTTGTTGCATTTATATTTTTTATTAATTATGTGTTCACTACATTTAACTCTAGATAGGTTCCCCAACATACCTGAAATGGGATCCAACTTCTGCAAGAAAACTGATTCAAACATTTACTTAAAGGTGCCAAAGAATTAAAAACATGTTTTACATTATCACAGTTTAATGGTTGTTGCATAGAATCCTGCATTGGCAAAACAGGGCAGTAAAATATGTCAAGAAATGAGCCAATTCCAAAATACTAGACCATGACTCAATAATATTTATGTCCTCAGAATTTACATATAATCACAACAGAGCAAAAACAATGAAAATGGAGACATCTACTGCTGAAAACTGTGAAAGGGATGTTGGCACTTTTCATACCCTTTCCAAGGAACTGAACTGTCAATAGGCATGACTGTTTATCATCTTTATCTTGAAACAAGGTCATTCTCCAGCAGCAGCACCATTTAAGTGGAACAGGAAAATTTGGAAAAACAAGCTGGCAAAAAAAGAAGCCTTTACATCTTCAACAAGATCCTGGACAATTTCAATTCAGAGGTGTTAGTTTGCTGTGCATGTATCATGGCAGACAGTTGGACAGTATTGATCAGCTTTGCTCAGTGCTGAGGAGACTGAAGAGAGAAGCCATTCTACCTTTGTTAGCATCATAACCCCAACAGTACACTGTAAGTAATGACGGTGCTGTGTGATTTTATCCACTTTTTGATGGCTGATACAGATCATCTTAAACTGTTTTAAAACGTTTCATAGTGAGTAACAAATTTACTTTGTGTTCTTTAGTAAGTAGTAAGTAGCTAGTAGTAAGTAAGTAGCTAGTATTGCTAATGTTAGCCACTAGCAAACTCCAAGTTCTATCGTTAAGCATAGCTAACTAAATAGTCTGACAGCCTGGCTTACTACACGAAGGTTCGTTTTATTTCCCTTTCTGTGTATATATTGACATGTTGCTTCCATGTGATCACTGCAGTGCCATGATGTAAAACCAGCAAAACAGAGCTTTTTTGACCTCACCAAAAAAAGGAAAGGGCTTTGGCTAAATCCTAGGGATGTATATATGAGTGTAAAAACATTTTACACCTGACCATATACCTTTTGTGTAGACATCAAAGAACAATTTTAAAAACTGAATAATGCATTCTATAGCACCTTTAAAACATGGTTCTCAGGTATTGTAGAAGGTCAACAGTCACACACCAACATGCTTTTTAGATGCAATGTGAAACTTGCATTGTTTTGCATTGTTATAATTTTAGAATGATCATGACTTAGGAACGGTTTTATATGGTCATATTTGGTCATTATCTGACCTGTTTAATAAGACTATTAACTATTATTAGGGACCAGTTTAGGACTAGATTGGTACATCACTAGCCTTGGTGACCATTCATTACACAAATGAATGGACAAAATGCGCTATAAAGAGTCTGTCAATATAAAAGCACTCTCTCCAGCATCTTAGGCTTCAGTGCTTTCAAAACTTTTGTCCTGAGCAGGCCAGCTTGTTTTGTGAGTTGCTGACTGGACAGTTCCTCACAATCAGCACTCTTTTACAACACATTAGCTTTACATTTGAATTTCCTCTCTTATGCTCTCACTCTAAATCACTGTAATTTGGAAAGTCATATATCACTCTCCCATGCTAATTAAATGAGGGGTTTGGGGTGCACCGCTGGTCTGTAAATGTGGTGGTGCATGACCAAAATGATAGCTGGAGATCTGTAATTAGAACACATTTGCTCCCTACCCTTCTGCCACAAAGTCTAATGCAACTCTTTTTCACTATCTATTGCCTTTCTCTCCCCCCTAAGTCATACTGGGTCATGTTTACAAATGTTTTAGATATCCATTGCTAAAATATAGCTTTTTGCTAAGTACCCAATTTTGTTTATTTAGCTCGACTCAGTCCCCTGGCCAGCATGGAGTTAAACAAGGCCAATCACTGCACCATCTGATGAGCTTCGGCCAGTGATTAAGTCCCCCTTGAAATTGATTAAAGAACATCTTGTGACGAGGCAGAGTCGTATGTTATCCCTGGGCCTGTAATGACAATCAGTGTTATCTAATCAAAACTCAATCAGGCCCTGCAAGCTTCATTAAGGTCGAGAAGGAGTTGCCTTGGCCAACAGTGTCATGCTCTATGTTTAGAGTGACTTATACTTCAGGGCGAGTGTGTTTATTAGGAATCCAGTTGAAAAACACATCATCAAGATGCTGCTTAAAAATAAATTAAATAGAAAAGTCTTTAACTGAAGGGTTTGGCCTCTGCTTAGATGGGCTCATTTCAGAGCTGTCTAATCTTTGGAAAAGATTAGTGGAATGTGGAAAGCTTTGGGATGTCTGGATGCAGATTATATAGAAAACATCTAGATTATAGGTATGAGAAACATATAAGACCACACGTGTGTTCTTGAGCTCAACTCTGGATACTGTACTGTGTAAAAGCCAGAGACTGTCCCTCAGCCATTAAAGCCATTAAATGATTCATTATTCAGGAGATGTTCCTGAGCAGTTCATAAGATAATCCACTTGCATAAAGAAGGGGAGGTCAAGGTCCAAAAATAAAAAGGTATCTCTTAAGTTACTCCTAGACACCAATACGATCAGATGGCAAGGCAAATACAACTAATGCTGATGTGTTCTCAGAACAATTAACTGGTCACCTCTGAGTCTAGACCTCAGCATCACTGAACGTGTTTGGGAGTGCTTAGGTCAGATGGATGAGAAAATGCTGATTTCCTTCTTCCTACAAAACCTAAAAAAGGATTTCTGAAAGACTCTTGGCTTAAACATATGATTCGATGATAAAACCTTCACATTTTCTACCACCAAAAACCAGCCATCCCTTGTGTCTTTAGGTAACCAAGAGCAGATTTCTTTGAGGTCTAAAGAAAAGAATGGAAACTGCAATAAAGATTGTCCCACTAAATACTGATTTATTTTCCTGTCACTGAAACTGGAATGGCTGGTTTGACTGGAAAGTAAATAACAGAAGGATTATTTTTGTGATCTGGTAATGTATTAGACTGATACTAATGTCTGTGTTCATTAGGATGTATTAAAGCCAGCCAGTGTTAAGCATTCTTTCTTGTTGGAGAAAAGGTGATAACTTTCTCCGTAGTGCATTAAGGTCAGGTTACAGTGCAACGTTTCATATGTTCACCTGAACATCAAAGCGAGGACTACTCCTCTGGTCATTAATCACCCTGAGGCAAGCTAATTTTCTGCCTCCTAAGGAGGTCAGTGTAAACAGCAAGGAGCCGGAGGTAGGACTTTTCTGTATCTCATGGTCTTAAATGAAACACTTTTAACTTAGAGGCCATCGATTTCTCTTTACCGGAGCTCCATGCAAGGAATTAATTAGAACAGGAATAGCACAGCCCAGGACAGAGTACCAGGGTTGACATCACTGTGACATTGCCTAACACACCTACGTGTTTGGAAAAGTTTTTATCACTCACCAGCACGAGCAATTACCACAGGAGGTGTTTGCTTCCTATGTACACAGTCTGGAATGTAGATATCACTGGTGTTTAATTAGCTGTTTTCATATGCATCCATTCTTCATTAACTGTTGCTGTAATAACAGAGTCTGCCGTAGAGCTGCCAGTGCCACTAACTGTTGCCCATGTAATTCATCTAAACGTGTGTCGTTCTTTCGGGGGTTAATCAGGATGAATTGGTCAAAGTCTGATAAATGATGCCAGACACTACCTATTTTACCAGCCCACTGGATCAATGAAATTGATCCCTAGAGTAATGCAGATGGAGAGGTTTGGAAGACGCATGAAGGAAGGTAAAATCAGTGGCAGTGAGCCATAACATGATGAATTTCGAGCAGATTCCCATTCAGACATTGAAATATTGAATTTTACACAAATTTACTCTCAAACTTTCACTTCCATAGTTCCTCACCAACGCTATGAGCTAATTTATCTAACCAAGGAGGTTTATAGTCACCAATCAGCACTGTGCACCCTGCACGCCTAAATCATCACTCACTGTACTTGAACTGTAACAAGCTGTTACATAAACTCAAAAAGATTTACGTATGTGGCTAGAATTGCCCATTCCTGTAATAATAATAATAATAATAATAATAATAAAAACATATTTATAGGCAAAAAATATTTAGGTTCAGAAACCACATAAGCAGGTCCAAATGAGATCACCTTTACTTTGAAACACAGCTTGAGCTAGTGTATGTTAGCCCTTTCGGGAGGAGGATGTCCTCTAAGGAACATCTTGCTGTGAGGTGGCCTGTGTATGTGCACACCACACGCACTGAAAAATCCAGGAACATTGCACAAAGGGTGACACCCAGCTCCCACTAGAAGCCCTGGTTATAAGATCACAGAGCAGGTATCTAATTTCTTTAGTTTCATTAATATCCTACCTTGTACTCTACTACAAATGTACTCCACTACATTATGGCCAAATATCTAGTTTTTTTTTTTTGCTTATTTGTACATAAAAACATAACATGTCAAAATGAAAGAAGTGCAAAGCTGTTGATAAGAGCTGATTAGTAATAATAAAATTGACGTTAGAGACATAATAAATTATGCTACTACTTTTACTTTCCATACTTAATTACCTTTGAAGGCAAATACTTTTATAACTGTACTCCAGTGGAGTAACATAGTCCACCACTGGTTAGAGCTCCTGGGTCTGTAAGCCCTGCCTCCCGAAGAGTCCAAAGTGCTTAGAATGGTATGATCACCACAGCACAACCTGCTACAAGCTCTGCCCTTAAAAATAGATTGTGTAACAAGTTGATGTTTCCTTATAATAGAGAAATGGGCAGAATTCCAACAAGGTGCTTCAGGCAGCTGAAGACACTGGTTTCTGTGGGAGAGGGTTTCTCCGTCTGGCATGTACTTTGGGATTTAAAACTTTGCAGACCGTTTACATGCACAAAAAGCTGCTCACCAAAAGGAAAGATCCCCTTTAAAAGATACACTTTGTCAGTACTGTAAAAATCATAATCTAACAAGGCAGAACATTTTCAGATTTTACTCAAACACCAGTAAATGCATGAAGAGGAGTGTGGAGTTGTTTTTATTACTCTGATAATCATATTCAGTCCTGGAAGACGGAAGTAATCGCTGTATGGAGGGAAAAATGTGTTATTATTACCAGTTGATGCTTACATAACATCTCATTGGCTAGGATGAGCACAGTGATGATGATTTAGGCTCATGTTTGCCAGCTGGCCCCTTACAGCTCTGTGTTCACCTAGCAACGGTGAGCATACAAACAGCCCAGAGCAAGATTGGCCCTTCCATGTCCTTCTCCTCCTCTCTGTCCAGAAAGCCACAGCTTGCACATTGGGTGAGTGACAGCAGCTGGTGAATGGGGCCATGACCACCACCATCACTGGGGAAACCATGCAAACCCCCCACTCTTGGAGGCTGGCCATTAGTCTGAGAAGGTCAGGCAAACAGGTTGGATGTTCTGCAGACGGGTAGTATGGCCTTACAGCACTGGACTGCTATGCTGGGCTGTATCATGATTGAAATGCAATAACTAGGCAGCCAGGGGAGGGAATTAGAGTAATCAAACACGTCGGCATCCCCAGAGTAATCATAAATCTGACAAATTGCTGTGTGGTGAATAACAAGAATCATGCTTGCATAATTTATTTCCTCAATAATATACTGATGAGAAAGCATAATAAAATGAACTCAAGCAAGGGCTTCTATAAACCACCACTCGAAGAGCCACCAAAAACTTCCTCTCAGTCATACATCACTGGTGAGTGACCAGCTGTGCAGAAATCTGGGCCTTACTCTGCTGAGAGAAGAGGCTTCACCTGGGACAAGATAGCCAAGTCAAGCGCTGTTCTAAAGAACTCATATAGCCACACTAAGTGGATTCAGAGGGGCATTGTTTGGAAGAAAATTACTAAATGTGTTTGTTTGGTGTTGGTCTTTTGCAGCACTGCATCTGCATACTCAACAACATTTAATTCAAGTGTTAGCAATCAAAAACCAGGATGGCTTTCTCACAGAACTCATTTGACACTAACTTGAACATGTAATTAAAGTTCATGCAATTTTAATCATATCATGAGGGATAAAGGCAGGCACAATGACTCATCTAGGGCTGTCACTCAACAAATCCACTAGAGCCAATGTATTTTAATCAGCGCGTATTAATCAAACACTGTGCGCCCCTTGGATGACTTAGCAGCATCAAATAAAGAAATGTTTAATGTTGTTTGCTCTGTTTTGCAAAGCAAGCGAAAGGAATTACATTAGTTTTTTTCTCAATCACTATTTTTGGCCTTAGACAATCTTTGAATTATTCATATGCGGAGATGAATATTTTTATAGTTCAATTAACTCCCAGCTCAAGGGTCTGAAAGATGCACTCAACAACAAAACATAGCCCTCTAGCTTTCATCCTGACTGTCTTCTCCTGCCTTTTTTTTACGGTTTTAATGTAAATGATTAATGTGTCTCCTGGATAAATTTTGATAATTTGAGAAACAGAGTGATGCATGTGTAAACGAAACACTGAAATCAGAACACCATGCACTCCAGTTGAATGTTCCGGTCACTGTTTATTGCTGCAGTGGCTGGATATCACTGGATATCGGCTGGATATCAAGAGAAATCATAATCTTTGCTGCCTTGGTGTGATAGAACTTTCTTTTACGGAACCTTGTGTCTGATGTCTTTAGGATTTGTTCTAACTTCTGAATGTCACTGTAAGTGACCAGAGAGCAAAAACATAGAGGCCATGCGGAGTGCAATGGCAGCTTTGTTGTCACATAATCCCCCTTGAGGAGAAGGGACTGCTGATACAAAGCTATGACTTTTCCATGCTTCAGTATCACAGCTCTAACTTAGACGGCAGGCGGGTGGGGGTTACTTTTTTTTTCTTGCCAAAAAAATGACTTTCCAATTCCTCGAAATCCACAGCAGGGTGTTGTAAAGCTGGTTTTAGACTCGTAAGATTCCAATGGCTCCCCTGATAACAAAGCGCAAAGGCCATTGCATTGAGCTTTATCTGCTGCGTGCGGGCCTTGCCGATTCTGCCCTGGAGATATATGGCTGAAGTGAGGCAAGAGATCAGATTCTAAATACTGCACTGCAAATTTCTCATCACTTCTGAGTATTGCTGTAATAGGATTTATTGGGACTAATGCACAAAGATAAGCAGAAGCATACCATTTAGACTTCAGATAATAAAAGATGGAACTTCAAATTGCTAACTTTAGAGGAACAGCGTGTTAAATCCTTTTCTATGTAAGTGTTATTTTCATTCTGTGGTACACAAATTGAATACATAATTTCAGAGAAAATATGCAGGTTTTGGAGGTATGTAAGATCACGCTGATGTCTGCAGAGTGGTAAACTGTAGTAAACTGTACTGGTCAGCCAATACATGTACATCTGTGGCACACACTTCATCTCAGGTCAGCTGATGATGTTAAAAGTCAAAGCATTGAATGCTGATGCATTGTAAAGGCATAAGATATCCAATTTTGTGTTTAATGTTTGTCTGTTATAGTCACAGGGTGCTAGTTAGCTTGATAACCCATTAAGCACATTAACATTAGCAATGTAATTAGTTTACAGTAATGTCACATTGGAACCTGAAGGCAGCTTCTCACACACTAGCTTCCTGAAATGGCGCAGCAGTTACATTTGTGTTATACCTCGGGTAATAATAGCTATTAATCACCAAGTTAAGTCTCTGCTATTAAAAGACATTTGTATTTACCACCTGTTTTTACTAAAAAGGGCCCCGGTCATTACGCAAGAGAAGAGCACCCAGATATGTTACTCCGATCCATCAGCTGCTGAAGGAAAGCAGTATAGTTCAGCTTCAGCTTCAGTTTAAAAAAGGTCTCTCCAGGTCTCCTCTTGAATTTGAATAGATATCTCACACTGTGCCGAGATTTTCCAGGATAATAACATTCATCTCGATCTCTCCTGCATTTCACGTCTCCTTTTTAGCCTACTGCCATTTCTCCTAAAGACTTTTAGATGAATCACTGTTAAATCCTGTGAGCCTTCGAACAGTCACATTTGGGCAATAAAAATTCCCTCTGGGTCTAGAAGCCACTCACTCACAATATCTTACCCATGTTTGGCTTTTTTCTCTGTTTTCTTTGATTCAGTGACACAGCTGAGAGTTAATGCGAGCTTGGTTGTATTTATTAGCCTGCAGATCACTGGCTAGGCCTGCAGTCAGGAGTGTTGGACTGCAGGGATTCCCAGTGATGGTATGATGTATTTCCGTAACGCTGTCTGGGTTTTGTAGTGAGAGAACCTTGATGCATGGAAATAAAGAAATAAAATTGAATTTTATCCAACCAGTGAAACTGAGGAACATAGTATTGGACCACCGAATACTGAAAACAAGGAACATATTAGTTTTAAGGTGTAAGGTGTAATGCCCCTTTATAAACAGGAAATGGGTGTGTAGGTGTAGTGTGGTAAAGTGTTTTGTGAAATATTTTGTACTGCATATTCTATTAATTGACCGAGTTGACACACGGGTGTCCTGATCTCACGCTGCACAAAGTTTTACTGCAGCCTTCGAGCACTTCATATATGGACACATTTACTGGGTTCATTCATCATCCATCCCATCCACCCATATCCGATCTTACTGGCCCACAGAGGAGGATAAACATGTTGCAGCATTGAATTTACAGTGAATATCGATTTGTGCAATACTTCCTCTCGGGTTTTCTGAGAGGAAATCATGAATTTATGGGAGCTGGTGCACCAGTCTGCAGGTCCTCTGAGAATGACCCCTGTTACAAATCCCCATTCCTCACTACTTCAGAGGTGAGAGGCGAGGTTAGTTATGAAGTGGAGAGCTGTGCCGTCTTGTTCACAAGTGAACTTCACTGATATTCTTCACATATAAAAGTAAGATAGAAGAATAGTGTAAAATAAATGTTTGTCTATTGTTGTAGTTTTTAATGGGTAACAGGGAATAAATATGGTTGTGTGCGTGCATTTTGCAATTTCTGGCATAAAATGTTGTATGCATACCTGCCTTTTGAAGCATATTGGCTGTATATAATAAATGTTGGCCTGGTTTGGATGTTTGAGGTGTCTTGCTAGCCCTAGTTGCCAAACAGTAAAACCCTGTTGAGTGCCAATTTTTTCTTCCCTTAGATTTCTTTTCATAAGTGCATTGATTAATTGTAAAATCACAATTTTTAAAAAAAAATAATGTTTCAATTGCTGATTATTTTATTTCACATGAAATGTGAAATGTGCCCTCAAATGTAACATTTTGAAATTGGTCATACCATTAAGCCATCAGAACGTATAGAAGGTATGTGATTTTGGTCAGGGTTTTATTGTCCTGTCTGTGTCTATTTTTTTATTTCGAAAAACAAAACAAACAGAGCAAAGCTCATCAAAATAACCATGATATGATAAACCTGAGTGCACCATAATAGGCAAAACAGCTTGTTTTATGTTTGTCCAAATGTGGTTTTACACCCCCACAATTACATACCTTGTAATTTGGTCACAAACATAAAACTAGCTGTTTTGCCAATTATGGTGCACTCAGGTTTATCATATCATGGTTATTTTGATGAGCTTTGCTCTGTTTGTTTTGTTTTTCGAAATAAAAAAATAGACACAGACAGGACAATAAAACAAATCTAAACATCAAATCAAAGTAAGTTGCAGCTCCCTATGAAACTTATAGATTTAGAGGATCTGAGGAACTGCCAAAAAATTAACTAACTCACAAAGCATCACTGCTACTTACAGAATGTAGGTGAGGTTGAAAGTAGTTAGGGTAGAATTGTGGATTACTTACTCTCTCTGCACGATATGAAGCCTTGATATAGCTTTTAAAGACTGTCCAAAGTCAAATGTGCAGAGCAAACTAACATATATATATTAAAGTTTTTACAGGACCAAATCTTAGGAGAGTAAATGGATACATTTCTTAATATCTACTTAAAAAAAGTTAGCAAGCTAAAAACCAGATAATAACTGCGTATAGCCTCTTTAAGTAGCTACATATAGCCAAATACCAATATTGTGGGTAATTGTCTTCACTCTCTACACTCTAGAGTTTCACTCTATATATTATGTATGTTGTTAACCTTCCAATCACAACTTAAGCTTTCAACTTTCACTTTCATTTTCACTTTCATCATACCTCTAAATTCACAATATACAGACGTAGCCTAGATCCTGTTCTATGCTACCTCATTATCTTGTTAATATGGAGATGTAATGGCACAACTGGATTATGAAGGATGAAGAAGTGAAGAAACGCTACTGATGATTTAAACACCTAAAATATTTTGGCTAGGTAAAACTACCTAAAACTGTGACACCCATAATCGCAGATATCATGGTATCATGATCCCATCAGCCTTTATAACACGTTGATATTCCACATGATCAGGACATGATTAGACAAAAAACAACTCACAGTGAGTCCTTATGAAGTAAATGGCTTGATAGAACCTAAGACTTATTTTTCCCAGTATTCTTGCACCACTGAATAAATTGCCTTGTAATGAAACGGTGTTAATGCCAAAGACGCTACAGGTCCTATACTACCTCCTTGAATGCAGATAGTACCAAATGCTGTATTGCTGTTCATTTGCATTCAAACATAGAAACTGCATTAGTCCGTCCTTGCAAGTAGACTAGTAATGAATGCATGTGAAACCAAACTAATGTATGCTTGTGGACCTTGTTTTAATGTGATATATGTGTATGTGCATTCATGCATATCAACCACACTCAGGCTCTCTCTTTAACAAAGGATAAATGAGTTGCAAACAGGACTGGGCTCAATTGTGTTCATATTTCTTCTGTTGACACAAATCCATGCGCTTGCTTGGTATAATAAATAGCCCAGGCAGATGCTTAATGAGCTGTGGGATAGGCTTTATGAGCTACAGTATGTACAGTAGGTCATTGCTCTAGCCTCAGCTCAAAAAGTCTATTTCCACATAGTGCAACAATTCAGGACTTTGTTAATGTACTCTTACAGAGGTCATGCCCTGCTATTGATGCAGTTTGACTTTATGTCCTCTGAAACACGTCCAATCACACAGTGGTGCTGCAATATGGTATGCTTGGTTCTTTTTACCTATGACATTTTCAAACGTCTGCTTCCAAAGTAAACTTGCTTACGATTGAAGCTCTAAAACCTTCATCTAAACTCTTGACCCTTTCTTGGTGATGTGCCACTGAAAGCTGCAAGAGTCATTAACAACGAGACAGATTTTATCTGATTTCCTTCATGCTAATGAAAAGAGGTGTGAGGAAGCACTGTGTCCTGTACCAATAAGAAAAGCCTGTTGACCTTTGACATTTAACATTTTGCAGTGGAATGAAGTAGCATGCTATGCAGAACATCAAACAGAGTGTTTCCTGCAAGGATCAACTAAATACATTGAAAAAATTATACATGGAATATATTTATTAGTACATGGCAAAACGCATCAGGATTGGAACATGTTTGTTTACCATGGTCTGCAGTTGTGGTAATTTGTGGTAATGTCCCATGTAAAATATATATAATGTATATAATATATAGAATATATTTAATGACCCCTAAAGCCTTGCATGAATTTGCTTGATTCCACCTCATGTGGAGCAGTGCACCTCATTTCTCTTTTTTGGTTTATCTATACTGTATTTGCAGGTAACTGTGTTATTGTAATATTATCTAATTCATGTGCAAAGAAATATAAATATACACACATACAAAGTAAGTTTAATACATTGTAGAGAATAAGCGTAGCGTGTAGTTTTACCCTGTTTTGGAGGTCCCTCAGCAGGACTATACATTTTTTCTTCCGTATTGTTGATGGAATATATTTTAATTGTAATCTGTACAATTTCCAAAAATGGAGGCAAACTGAATTTTCATAAAGACAACAGTTAAAACTAATGTTTTATTGTTTTGGGTGTCGGTTTGGACATGGAAGCAGGACAGAATTTCCCTTAACAATTAATTCACATTATCTTAAAGATCATTCTGATGTGCCTCACAGAGGCTACGTCTCCAAGATGACCAAATTTTGCATGCAAGCTTTTGATTGGCTGAAAGGAAGGGAGGAGTTTTGACATACAAATATCATTCCTACTTCCGGACATGGAGCAGGCTAGAGCAGATCAGTGTCCTGACAGCAGTAAGTATTCAGGGCTGCCAGTCCATATGCCTTAAACATGGTACCTAACATGCTAGCTAACATCACCAGCCTTTCCACTGTGAGGAGTAATGTGAATGGTTATTAGTTAACCATGTCAGCTAGCTAGGCCTGGCATCTTTTATCTGTAGACTAGCAACCAGATTGGTAGCAGTAGTAAACATAAAATGGATGGATGTATCAAACTATCAGTTGAATTTCACCATTAATGAAAAGTTTGTATGTCCTGTAGGAAACAGGCTGGAAGTGTGGATGTGGGGGCTTGGGGATTTTACTAAAAAATAAAAAAGCAGATTCCGATCCCAACAGCAAAATGGCCACTAGGGGGTCTGTCGAAAAAAAGAGAATTTTTTTTTTATGTTATTAAAAGGGGAATGTGGTCCTCTTGTAATGAAATAATAAGTTGCCCAACTACAAACATTGTTAATGATGGACACTTGGCAAAACTTCAGATATTGTGGTGACTGCATGCAATCCCAGGCACATGCAGTTTACTGATATGGTCCCTACTGAGTCAATACCGCAAAGCATCAAGGTGACCATCCTGTCTTCACCAACGTCACGTGTCTCAGATTTACAGCCATTCCATCAGGACACTGTCACCTCATTCTCTCCGGCCAGGCCAGGACCTTCTAGGCTTGTTTCTAGAGTTACCGCGTCGATAATTCACGGCTAATTAAACAGGCCCACAGAACCCCTCACACCCTGTAACTCATCCAGGACCTGACAGCAAGCAGCTTGAAGCAGGGTGAATGTGGGTATGGAGGGAACGCCCTGTGTGCCATATCAGACTCCTCTAAGTCCACCACTCATGGGTACAGGCATTGACTTCCTGTCAGTGAAGACAAACTTGCTAATGCCTTCTTTGATCATCTGTCCTCAATCAGGCTGGGTGCTTGTCTGCTTTGATCGTAACTTTTCCACACTATTTAGACAATACTTCACCCCAAGGCAGTTTCAGTGGACAGATGCATTAGTCCTGAGTTGTTCCTGCATGCAAAAGAGCATCCTAATGTTCTTTTGTCAAAGCAAACCAGAATGGGGGACTTTATCAGTTACTGATATATGATATTCTGCTTAACGTTTTTTTTTCTTATTAATATCCTGCCAGGAACACTGACTAACTGAACTCTTCTAACATTCTTACCATTGCAAGCCATCATATACAAGAAAGCTGTGTATGTTTGTGGTCTTTTGGCTTATAAATGAAGATCAAAGCTAGCATCGCCTCTCAACTAATTAACGTTAACAGTAGTGATGAGGATAAGGCAGGAGTGAAATCAAAGAGAGCCAGAATCCCTGGACATAGATCTTTCTGAACACTTAATGTAAAAGGCATTTAGTAACTGACCTTTAACACCCCAGGCAATACAAGCTGAAATACATCTGCCCATTTATATGCTTCAGGCATGTATGGGTGTGCGTGTGTATATGATATAACCCCAAGGCTAATGACTTCAGTACAGGCTAATTGGAGTCAGGAGTTAGCAAGCCTGGAGTCCAATCAAAGAAATGAGATTGGAGACAAGGGTTAGAGCTGACTTATGAAAACCACTCAAACGATTTGGATGTGCTGCCCAGAAGAAACAACTACTGATATGAACCATGCCTCACAAAAAAAAAAGCAACAACAACAAAAACAACAAAAGATCTCTGAAGACCTGATTTAATTTGCATTCAACTGAAATAGGTTACAAAGCAGTCTCAGACAGGTTATGGATTCATGCAGTAAAAACAATGTTTAGGTCTAACAAGACAGTCACCAGGACTCCTTACCCCTAGAAAGGCACATTAAAGCCAAGGCTTCCACCCAAAGGCAGGAGTTAAGGAAAATCTCAAAAAAGAGTATGAAAAAGAAAACTCCGTAGTAACAAGGCTTTATGGCATAGGGACGGAATATATTGGAAAGACTGAACTGCTGACAATATCTCTGTATCCAACAGACCCATTACCCATAAAGACTACTCTTATATCTCATGTTTAGTCACTGCTCCCTCTTGAAAAATTACTGGGCGGTTCTTGTGAGCTCTAGTTCTACTCCATGGGGGTGTGTAAAACTATGGAACTCTAATTTTTAAAGTCACTTGATGTAATCTTCTCTTGTTCCTCCTACGTATCTATATGATCCAAAATTCCAAGCGGCAGGGGCTGTTCTAAGCAATTTTAAGGACCTGTCAACAGGGTAGGATATGAATCATATTAAGTTGTTTTGCATTACTTTCATCTAAGTCATAATTAATGCTGCACAGCTGTCTGAACACATCTGGTACCTTGTATATTCATTCCTCTTCTTTTCATCCACTCATCTGTATCCTTATGCAGTTCAAGGTGGGTTACGAACAAAACGTCAAAAGAAAATAAAACTATTTCGCCAGTGAGTTATGCAAATGGGCTGTCATAATCTGATGCCACAGTGGAAGCTCCATGCAAGTCAGATACTGTACACTCACATGATATAATCATCATATACATGAACTTATGTTAAATGTGTTTGTTGTAATCTGTAACTAACTGTGAATGACCAGGCTACCAGATTCTTTCCCTTAGGAAAAGTGGCTAAAATATTTATGTTGCGCATGAGGATGTGGCAAAGTTTCAACACGGAAAATATGTAGTAGTATCCCAGAAACGAGGGGATCTCCTTGGGCTTGTTAACCAGTGAAGGTGGGCGAACCCTTTAGCACACGAGCACCGAGTGGAAAGAAGGGACACTCCAATCTCTGCATTGTTCCTTATCAGGCAGCCCTTTGCCTTGGAAAAAATTGTTGTCCAAATAGACTTATGTTGGGAACATAATTCAACAAGAAAATATATGCAGACTGTATACCACTTCCCATTCTTCCCTCCTTAGCGGTCCAGAAAAAATCATGCTGGACCAGCTCTCAAGAGCCAGATGGACTCGTGGAGGCAGATACAAGAAGAGCAGAAGTGCCATGGGAACACAGAAAATAAATGATTAAATTCCTTTTATGTGGGGAATCCGTGTCATCTTGTATTATTTTACTGGGCATATTTGCAAAATTAATTTTTCCTCCTTATTGAATTATTGGAGGCACCATGCTAAATGTACACCCCCAAAAACATTTATAAAAAAAAGTATATGAACAGTACTTTGGTCAGAAGTCAACGTGATTGGGGTGATTGAGTGTACTTAGAAAAATGCATTTATTGGAGGTATGTTGGTGAACAGTAGCTATCTAAATGGGTTTTTTTTTTAAGAAAATTCCAAGAGTTCACACAACCACGAGACATAATTCCAAAAATTCCCTACGTTTAAATTGCACTGGTGTATATGAAGAAAAGCTCACGCTAGACGAAAATATTTTGTACCACTTTGTGGTGGTCAGCACATAACGGTGGTTTAGTAACTGCAAATAAATGATGTGGCCTTCAATACCATTCAACAACGAGGATATTAGATAGTAAAGGATTTTTCTTCCTGAGGGGTTAATAAACTCATCCAAATATTCTCAAGAGCATTGTACAGATGGTTGCAAAAAACATCATTAGAAACTGCCAAGAAGTGTGGCTAGATAAAAGATGGAGCATGAACCAGCTTGGTGGATTTTAGCTGATTGGGGAAGTTGCTTACAGGCGAGAAATGCTAAAAAAACACAGGCTAAAGAGGTGTTTACAGGACCCATGTACATGGACCTCAGTTTTTTCCCTCTGTGACAGTCTATTCCTTAACCCATGCAGCAACCTAAGCTTCTAGAACACCTTTGTATCCTCACTGTCTTACCCTTTTCTACACTATTAGATCCCTTTTTTGTCTCAGAAGGTGTATACCGTTGTTGGCCAGGAACAAAACAATACCAGCATTACAAAAGAACACTGTGGAAGGTATGGTGGTATACAGTATTGCGCCTGTGCAGGACTATTAAATCGGTAAGGAGGGATATGATTTGGTATGGTACATGTCAAAAGGAGCGTACCAACGGCTGAGGTGGACCAGTAACACAAAAGTAAAAATGTAAATTTCGTTGCTGCACTAGCTTGCTGTAGGGTGCTGTTTTGTGTAAAACTGTACTGGCCAGTATTTTCCATTCCTGGGGGAGTATTTACTGTAAAACTTTCCACATATGGAACATCATAAAATTATACCCTAACTTTTTAAACTCCTCTAACTTTTACAATGGAATCTGTCCGTTTAGCACACTAACCACCATTTAACACTTGTACTGATTTTACTGTACACCACAACGTACAGTAACACTAACGCATTACCTTACTGATTTTTACTGTACACTAAACACAGCACACTACACTTACACCAGAGTTTTACTGTTACACCAACACGCTACTTACAGCAACACTAACCACATTACAGAGTTACTGAGTTTTACAACTGTACACCAACACACATTACTTACAGTGTTACACTACAACAACACGCTACTTACTTACTAAGACTTGTGTTACTGAGCCACGTACAACACACGTACTTACAGTACACTAAAACATTAACACTTACTGAGTTACTGTACACACTGCAGACTAGGCTTTTAAAATTTCTCTCCCCTAGGCAATTGACTATGTTTGGGGGTATTTGGTAGGCACCCTGTCCCTTGAGGGACCAAATGAGAGCAGTGAGAGATAGTGGGAAAGGAGGTCCCTCTCCCCCCGTCCAAAAACCCTACACGCCTCTTCATATAAAAAACCTCTCACAACCTCTTGTGATCTTCCTGGTATAAATCTTGCATGGCAAATGGCTCGGGCTGTCTCTGGCAGAGCACTCAAGGAGGTTCATGGGCTGCCTTCCTCCATTGACCTCATGCAGTTCTCTCTTTGGTAAACCCGAGGAACAGGTGCCTCGGTGTAGGGCAAAAACGCTATGAAAGGTTTAAGTTTTTTATTTTTTCATCTTGCACGAACTCCTGTTCACTGTGCCTTGAAAAAAGGAACTGGACCTGCAGTGACATAGTCAGCCCTGCAGGTCCTACATTAGCGGCAGGCAGGGCTGTGGTTCTCTGGCCCCTCATAGGAGCAGTCTGGGACGATGGTCTGCCGACGCCTCGCTTCAGAACAGGCCCATGTCACTGCAGGGGCAGAAGAGGAGCTTCGTGGGTTGTGCTCGGCAGGGACGCGGTTCGAAGAAGCGCCCCGCGCAAGGCCTTGTTTGCAGCGGGGAAACGATTGCACAGGCCAGACTTTCCAGCTGGCTTGATGCACGCCGACACGTACTCCTGTTCGGCAACTTCTGGCACACGGTCGTCCACATTTGCAGGTGCCTTGGCCGCGTCCCAGCAAACGGTTTCACCGTGGACATGCCCAGCCTCGGAGTCTGCAGGAATAAAAGAGGAGAGCGGTGAATGTAATGAGAGAAATCTGCTGCCAATCAGATGAGGAAATTAAATTACTTTATGAGCTCATGGTGGACCTTTTGAAGCTGTTGACACAAAGGCAGGGACAAAAATTTTTGGGTCAGGTTTTTTTTTCACGTCTTGGCCTACAATCTTAGATAGAAAAATCTGGAGAAAAAAAAACACGTGCGGATTTCGTTGAGATACTTCCCCAGTCTCGGCCAAAACAGTGAATAAAGTGAAGGTCAGCGAACCCGAGGGGAAATGAAAATAATCATCAAATCAATCATCCTCTCCTGTCTCCATCCCTCCTCTCGCTCCCCTCTCTGCCTCTCTCTCTCTTTCATTACACGCTCTTTCATACCCATCCTCCTCAGTCCGGCGAATAGATTTTTGGGCCAAAAAAGCACAGCGCGTTTATCCGAGGAAGCGGCTTTGTTTGGTGCTCGCGGAGCTGTGGAAAAAACATGGGCCCTGAAGCAGAGCTCGAATCAACAAATAGCTTTCACGGAAGACCTGAATAAAAGAGGGATAATTTGAAGAGATAACACGGTGAAAAGGAAATTGCAAAATAAAGCTAATACATATTTGGGGCTGTTCAATTTTTTCTGCTCTTAAATGAAATGTTACAAGATATCCAGGGCACAAGCACATCTAACTGCGCTTAGGGAAATATGGGCGCTTTTATACTTTAGCTGTATATGCGGGATAACGCGGGGGGGGAAGCGAGATGTCTTCGGCTGCCCTTTGGTTAGACTCACTGGAGGACAGAAGCAGAGCCAGATAAATTCATCTGAAATGACCTGGAGGACTGGAAATATGACGCACATGAAATGACTGAAAAAGCCTTTTCCTTTCATGACTCCTTTCAGTCAGGTAATTAAATCAGCACGATTCTGTCACACGCTCCATGTTAGTCAAGCAAGCAATTGTATTTTTAGATGAAATGAGCTAGAACACGGATTCACCTACAGAATGTATATAGCCACTTTAGAGGGAAGATAATCAGATTATTTGATAATGCTCTCAAATAAGTGGCCTTGGGCCGGCACTAGACTGGACCCTATTCAGGCCTGCTACCACAGTCATAGTCATCAACACAGATTGACAGCATAGCAGAACCATTGGCTATAAAGGATTCTACAGTGAATCCTGTGTCTGCTCTCAGGGTGACCCCATATACCCCATTCACATCACATTCTAGTCACATACAGAGCAAGTCGAAGACTTGAAGCATCCTTCAGCTCAGCACAGATAGGAAGCTACTCTTTGCTTACTAAGATGACTCTGGTCTTCAATCCACACAACAGACTGTGATTAGTCTGGGTAGTATTTGAATATCCGATAAAGAGAATATTTATACAGTGGTGAATAACCTGAAAGTTGAACATTAGTTTATTGCTTGTAAACATTTCCATATAGTATACAGCTCTGCACGTCCTGTGGTCCTAAGAAGTACAGTATATCAGTCTTCCTTTAGAAATGTAGTGCTAAGTTTACATCTATTCTGGAGTCAGGTTTAGTATTAAAACCCTTCTCACTAAGTGGGAAATCAAGCGTGCAAGAGTGCAGAACTCTCAAAGAACTCCTTTCTACTAGAATACTTCCTTAGATAATACTGTGCCATGTTTAGAACTGTAACTTGGGAAACTATCTTTAAAGACGGCCCTCATTTACATTTGTATTCTTAGAAAGTAATCAAGAAGACAGCATAATGGCTGAAAGTTGGCTCTGCAAAGTGACTACAGACTTCGGGCAGATTGTGAATATCTACAGCACCGTTATGCAAAACCAGTCTATAAATAGCCTCAGTTACACTAAATTGACAAAAGTATTGGGACGTCCATACGTTACACCTACAGGAGCTTTTATAGCCTTCTCCTTCTAATTCCATTTAGTCCCCACTTTTCAGATATAACAGCTTTCAGTCTTTTTTGTGGCTTTCTACAAGACTTTGCAATGTGTCTGCAGGACCTCTTTGCCCATTCATCCAGAACAGTATATGTGAGGTCAGACACTGATGTTGGACAAGAGGAGCTGGTTCACAATCCCCATTCTAGTTCATCCCAAAGGTGTTTGATGGCATTGAGGTCAGTGTTTGAATGATTCGATTTTCTGTGCGAGCCACTAAAGGTTTTCCCAACCAAACTTACCCGACTATGCTTTATGCATTGGGGCGCACTCATGCTGGAGAAGAAAAGGGCTCATCCCAAACTGTTCCCACAAAGTTCAAAGCATGCAGTTGTCCAAAATGTCTTTGTATGCTGAAGCATTGAGTTTTCCCTTCACTGGAACTTAGGGCTCTAAGACAGCCTTTGAAAAGCAATCCCATAGCATTAGCTCTCCTCCATCAAACTTTACAGTTGGCACAGTGCAGTCAGGCAGGTAATGTCCTCCTGGCATTTGCCAAACCCAGACTCGTCCATTAGACTGTCAGATAGAGAAACATCTCCAGAGACCAGTGACGGTGGTTTACACCACTCTATTCGACATTTGGAGATATAAGGCTTGCGTGCAGCCGCTCGACCATGGAAACCCATCCCATGAAGCTCCCGGTGCAGTTTTTCTGCTGATAGTTGATGACTTTTACACACTATTCCCTTTAGCACTTGGCGAACCTGCTCTGTAATTTGTGTGGTCTGATACTTATAGCTAAGCTGCTGTGGTTCCCAAACACTTCCACTTTCCAGTAATGCCACTCACAGTTAATTGTGGAATATCTTGGGAGGAACTGACTTGCAGTTGCAATGGTATTACAGTACCACGCTCCAATTCAGTGAGCTGTTAGGCCCATTCTTTCACAAAGGTTTGTCCTATTATGTTTGTCCATATAACACATGTTATCTCACAAAGCTTAGGTGGACCTACACTCTAGATAGCTGGATGAAATCTTTAGTATGGCATCCCAAAGTGTGACTATGCCATTGCTATTTTAGCCCAAGTTTCTAAAGTGTTACCAGGTCATCAATATGGTATTCCTAGTGTGTTGTTAAGGTTATTGCTATGGTATTCCAGGTTGTTGCTAATATGTGTGCTGGTATGTTTATGAGTAATCTGAATGTTATGCCCATGAGAGTTGTAGGAGTTGATGTCATTTGTGGCACATGTGGACATCTCAGCTGTATGCAATTTTTTTTTCAAATCTGTACACAAAAAATGGATAATAATAATAAAAACAATAAGATAAAGTAAAACTAATTATAGCATAACATGTTAAATGGGGAATTCGGTAACGCATAAAATGAGCTTGAATTGTCTGTAGATGAGTTAGACCGATCAGAAGCAAGTCAGTGCACACAGGACGTACCTTAATTTATAGAAAACATTATAATATAAATCACGATTACAATATTGATCTGAAATATTGCTGTAGTTTTTTTACCGCTACCATAAATCAAGTTAACCAGGTTGCATGTATCAGGTTTTAGGTGAAGCTGAAAGTCAGTCAGTCCGAGTTAAGGTTCTTTGTGACACAGATCTGTAATAACTGTACTAAGAGTTGTTATTGTAAAACATGATTACAATTCTCAACAGAGGGTTGTAGGTGTGAATCACCACTTCCCTGTGGAGCAGACCTCTCAGTAAATAATCTCAGCAACTAATGTAATTAATAACAATAATTAAGGTACTGTCAACTCAAATAACAGCCAGTCACCATCTCCAATTCCGAGACACTAATCGTGGCTGATTTTAATTTAGCCTGGCTTTATGTCTCTGCGGATATGTTGGATTTGTGTGATCTATGGCTTGTGCATCTAGCAGCTCCTCTCATGGCAGGGCCTCACATTGGCAGGCTTTTTATTATTTTGTACACTCTTGTTCACACTGAAACAACTGGAGCTTTGAATTTGCATGATTCACATGTGTCAAGTGGTTGCACATGAATAAAATGCGTTACATCAACACAATAACTGCCAAACGAATTAATATGAAAGACAGCAATTGTGTTGATGCAACACATTTTATTCATGTGCAACAGCTTGACACATTTGCAAATTCTCCAGTGTATCTTAATGAAGAAGAAAAGCCTAATTGAAATGGACTAGAAGATATTCACTTCTATTCAACCTAGAATTGCTCCATCTTTAATGACTGATCAAGTTCTCTGGCTTGCGCTTAAGATCCATAGATATTCTCTAATTCCAGACAAAGGAGAGGCCTGGACCATGCCCGGAGTTTATAGTACCTTTATAGCACTTGTCACATCCTGCCCTGTCCTGTTCATGTTGTCTGTGTTATCTGGCTTTCTGTTTCTGTCTTGTCATGTCCATGTGCTTCTGTTTGTTTTGGTTTCTTGCTTCTCCTGTCTACACCTTCTTGTCTGACCCCTCACCTGTTTCTAGCTCCACCCCTTCCCAGGTGTCTCTCGTTAGCCCTTGTTGTTTTAAACCCCATGTTGTGCCCTGTGTTCTGGCTTGGCGTTTGCTCCCCTGCCAGTGTCTTGTTTCCATGCCTGTAGTTTTGTCTCCTTGTCCGTAGGTTTTGTATTTCTTCTGGTCTGTTGTCTCCCTCCCCGTCGTTTGTCCCATTGTTAGTTATTTTTTTGCGCTGGTTTATTGTTTCTTAGTTTTTTGCTTCTTTGGTTTCTTTTTTTGTTTAGTTGTTGTTCGAGTTGTTCAGTTAATTTCTTATTGTTTGTTTTGTTATTAAAACTTGCATTTGCATCCCGTCTCCATGTCGTGTCCCCGTGTAACACTACTTTTAGTAAGATATTTTCAAATACAGCTCATGTGTCACGTCCTGACTCGTCTTGCCCGTTTTTCTCGGTTTTCTTTGATTTTCTGTTTCTGTGTTGTCATGTCCATGTGCCCTTTGTTTTCCTGTTCCATGTGCTTCTGTTTGTTTTTGTTTTTTTGCTCCTCCTGTCTCTGCCCCCTTGCCAGGCCCCTCACCCATCCCTTGTTCGTAGCTCCTCCCCCTCCCAGGTGTTTCGCCTTAGCCCTTGTTGTTTTATACTCTCGTTGCGCCTTTTGTTCTTGCTTGGTGTTTTGTCTCCATGTCCATTGATTTTGTCTCTGTTCTGTGTTTCCATTTCCCTGTCCCTCAGTAGTGTTTCGTTTCTTAGTTTTCCTAGTGTTTTTGTTTTCTCCTGTTAGTTTTTCATTGTCACCTTGTCGTGTCCCCGGTTACATCATGTTGTGCTATAAGACATTATGTTCATTAAGTTTACAATGATTTGCAATTAGTTGTTTGTTACTTATGGAGTCCAATAATTAATCCAGTAATTGTTTTTTAAGATGTCACCGCTCATGTTAGTACTGTCATCCACTGAGTGTCTGAGATGAAGGTAGCTTAGTTGTTTTCAGTAGGCAAATGTGTATATATATATGTTTTGAGTAAGCGGGGCTCAGCTGATTAAAGGTTCTCGGGGGCCACAAATATTTAAGAACTCATTCAAATAATTTGGATTCATTGTGATGAGAATTACTCTAATGGTTTAATAAAAACTGAAATACATATTCCAAGTTGGATAAACTGGAAATATTCACCATTCTCAATACCTTAGGTGTTATTCAAAATAAATATACATTTATACATACATACATATATATATATATATATAGAGTCAGAAAAATAATATTATTACAGATTTTGTAACCTATACGTGTCTGAGTTTTTATTTCTTTATTCATTTTGCATGCATCTCTCCACCGCTAGGCAAAACAATAATGCTTGAGGCCAAAACCATATTGCAAAACAGTGTCTTGTCAGGCAAAGTCTTCAGAACCAATTTGTGCAAATGCTTTATCTGAGGTAGCATTCAAAGGCATAAGGTGCTACGGATGTCTGGTTCCTATCATCACCTCTGTTAACACTACTGACTCTAAACTTCAGATTATTTCACATCAAACCGCTGGGAACCACTAAAATTCCTCTTTGACTGAACTTTGAATAATACATGGAAAGAGCATTAGACTCAGATCTACACCTTTGAGGCAGCCTGGGAACTAACTCTGTTAAATTGAAACATCATTGTTTGTGTGCCTGTGTAAGTAACCCTAAACATTTGACTGATTTATGAAAAAAAGGTAACTGACTGCCCTAACCAATCAAGTTCTGCTACCTTACGTAGGTTTATAATGTATTAATATTAACAAATACCTCAAAGAAAAACACATAAACAAGTAAACAAATAAACATGGACTGTTTTGGTAGTGGGATGACCAACAGATCATTAAAATATCGGTGTATTAAACGGGTTTGAAAAAAAAATCTTGCACATTACAGGAATGAGTAGTCCAGGTGATCACTACCAGATATGAGGAGCATAATGTGTTAGAATAATGACGATCCATTGTTGTTATTTTGAAGATTAGTTCACTGTATTATAAATAACTGGCCTATGGCACTGGTGTAACTGTCTCTGGTATGAAGATAATTGCAACAAATGGGCACCTTCTCTTCACACACTTACCGTAGAACCAATGAACTGTTTGTTTGTGTACAGATAAAAGAAACACATTCAGAGATGATTTTTTAATGACAGTTTTTGTTTGTTTGTGCAAGACTACAGTTAATGCATCTGTCTGCTCGTGCTATTTTTCTTCATTTAAGACACTAGTTCTCAGCCCAATCCCCGAGCAAGCTAAACCTCACTCTGTGGCCCTCAGTCACCTACTTCATGTACTCTAGGAGTTGAAGCATGAGAGATGTGCTGGTGTCTGGAGTATAAGACACCCACTGTAGCACAGCGGCTTTTTAAACTGCACTTTTCTTGTGTTGATGCTACACTATTCACTTGTGACCCCTTTGTGAGACAGGTAGCAGGGGGGTGCTTTTAATAGCACTCAGAACTCCTGTCCAGTTACCATGGATCTTGCTTTCAGCTGGAAAGGAGAGGCGCTGGTACATTTCTATTTACAAAGCGATCTTTGTTAAGTGTCCTCTCATCTCTACTCCTCCTTTATAATTTCTCACCAAACGTAAGACCAGTGCTCGGCCTTTTGTTCCAAGTGCAGCCGCAGAAGTAGGTCAATACTCATTTTATTTTTATGCTCTATGTTTTTGGAACTACATAAATAATGCACAGAACCCAAGCAATATGAATCTGAATAGAGAAAGAGGGTGAAATCCTCCACGGGAAGCTGTCCATCCAGATTTAAGACACATCCTTAAATAAATGAATGGCTTTATTTGTAAATGGCAAGATAAAATTGGCTGTGGTTGCAAGCATCACTCAAACCCTTGCTATATACGCTACAAAGGAGCAAGCAGTATATGACTAAGTGCATATGGGCTATAGTCATTCTATATGACTGTTATAACCCAAGTAATGTACATACCAGATATACAAATTCATATGGGATTAAAGTTACATATTATTGTAAAAGAATGGTCAACTTACCTGCAGTGATGGAGGCCAGACGGACGTAGTCATAACCTTTCTCCACTGCTTCATACGGATAACTCTCCACCAGGTTTAACCCTAAAACACACAAGGCAGTACTGAAGCCAGTGATCTTCTCAGCAACCTTCAGACCATAACTAATAAAAGGCCTCCATTCTAAAGATTGATTGGTTACAAACACTCATAATTCTAATAATCACCCTTAAACACAGTAACATAACCTCATGCCATTTAAGTGCTGGCCCTAGCATTAGCAAGTTTGACTATTGGTTTGACTACTGAATCTTATCTACGTAAAAGCATAACTGACCATGCTATTCCTTTCGTGGGTAGGATGGTCCTACCTATCTTCCCAGTACTCAGGAAAATATGAGCCATGAATGTGGCCATCAGTTAGTTGACATAACCAATTTGACAGTTTGTGTTCTCCTCCAAGCATGTTCGTTTTTTAGGGCAGGTGGAAAAGAGGTACTAGCTTCAGAGGAATCATTTGTGCAAACCTTCACCCTCCCAGATTGGTAGCCCTGAGTGACAGTTAAAGACCTGGCCAGCAGGTCTGATTTGGTTAAACCTGGGTATTTTACAGTAATGCGTTTACACCCAGCAGGCAGGAACAATGTAAATTGAAAGAATAAGCCAGTGCAAATGAAATTAAATCAGTTGGAATGTGCCTGTAGCCTATCAAGTGGCACTTGGATAAGTACTGCCATGCTTACTGCCATGATTCATCAAACTCGTCATGCCTGCTCTTATCGCAAATTGTGCCCTTGGGCATTTTTACTTATTCTCCATTAATGTAAAGTGCTCCCACACATGTGATTTCTATATGAGGCATCTTAGTTCTTTTTGTGTTAATGGCCACATTGAAAGTTGTTCAGGGTGTTGCACGCTAAGGTGAGGTGATATGGATGTCTGGTTTGAATTAAGGTGTATTTAACTAAACCAGTTATAATTACATTTTATTGTTAACTATCTTCCATGTATTAACAAATAGCTGGTCTGTTTAATCAGGCTTTCTCCTGATGAAATGTGTTGCAGTTTAGCTGTAACATTAGCTTGAAAAAGGCAAAACTTCAGAAAAACAACCAAAACATAACATATTTATGAATTTAGATTTAAAGGCCTATACATCAGCACAAGTGCAAATAAAAAAGGTAAGTTAAGTGAGTCATTTTGGGCTCTTGGGTCCTACAGTTTAATTTTCAGATGTGTAAATAAACATTTTGTATTTGGCAATTTAGAGTTCACAAGTAAGACACCTATTTCACAGCACACTGTACACAAAGTTTGCATGTAGTCGATGGAACTGCAAACTTGTACAAGCTGATCTGAATAAATTAAAATCTGAATCTGAAAAAGGAACTGAATAACCCATGACCTAAACATTGCTTTTTATATTTGTAATCTAATAAAACAACATTCAATAGCTGATGGATGCTGATGGATATTTTACAAATATGATACATTTAGGCTTAAATCTAACTCCATAGAAAGGTAATTTTATGGAAGGAAATCCACATCCTTCATTTATAATGGGAATGATTAATTCCAAGTCATATGGAGATTTCTAGATATGCTAAAATATGAGGTTTTGTCCTGATAGCAAAGATATACTTGAGTATTTAAATTATTTAGGACAACCCCAAAAATACTCAGTGTCCATGTTATATGATATCACCAGGACAACCCCAAAAATATGCAATGTCCATGTTACATGATATCACCAGGACAACCCCAAAAATCCTCAATGTCCATGTTATATGATATCACCAGGATGTATAAACATCTTTTAGCCTTTATTACCTCAGGATGATAATAATCACAGATATGATCCACGTCAGCTTCAGTGAGTAATCAAAAAGCACCCCAAATCCAGATTTCACCTCTTGACTTTTAGCCTTCAATTATTACAACAAATGGTTAAAAACAACGACATGATTTGCACAGCACTCTGCCGACCCTCAACCAGCATGGTCCAGAGAGAAATCCAGCTCCACAAACACCATCCAAATTCTATAGTTAACCTCCTATTTAAATATCCAACTGCACATGCTGGACTGAAGCCTCTCCTTGTGTCTCAAACATCTCCTGACTGACTCTGAGTTTAGAGTCAGACATTCACAAAAACAGCTGATTACTGCAAAACCAGTCCAGCTCGTAGAGACCATGTGCTTCTGCCACTCTGTGGGTGCTGTTTTTATACATATCCACCTACTGCACTTTAATCTTTGACTCAGTATATCTAATATGGCTCTAAATTTTATATTTTAATGACAAATATCTATATAAATAATGAATGTTATCATATAGGTAATAATATTTAGCTTCACCCTTACATTTAAATTGACTTTGAGTTTTCACAACTGCTGATAAACAGTTGAAACTTCAAAATAGTTTGTCTTACTGAGTTCTCAGCATGAATCCAAGTGGACAGAAAAAAACAATAACATGCATGTCCATCTTATCCTAATAATTTATTTACACACAATAATAAGCCGTAGAATCATTTATTATTTAACTGCTGCATTCTCAGCGCACAGGCTATTCAAACAAGCTGTTTCTGAAACGGTATTATCCTGACACTTGTTTTCAAGACCGGTGGGCAAAAAGGTTCAGACAGTAAATATTGTAAATATTTGATAAAAATGGGCCAACTTCATAACGATATCAACATTCCCTAGGAAGCTATATTTTATATAGAGGCATATCTGAATAGCCATGGGTCTCTTGAAAATCACAACGTACGGCATGTGTGGCTGTCTCATGTAAATAAATCATAATTGTAACTGTCATAAAAAACGACCCTAGATTTGTAAGAGTTAACTGAAGCAAAGTTAATAAAAGCCAGAAGAGGGTTATTTAATAACAGAAGGTTCTTAACTGTGATTAACTGTTATGCAGCTTATAAGTAATAAAATGAATGGATCACAGCTCACTGACACAGGGGAGCAATGCTAAAAGCACAGACTGTAAAGTTTTAATCAATACCACATACAGAATGTCACATGCAAATGTACTGCACACTGAACATGCAGCAAAGCAACAATAATTGCTCTAAACTACTAAGCGTTTTTTTTTTATCTTTGCAATTCCAGCACTGGTAAATGTCATAAGACCCATCTCACCATGTATGCCAGACTGGTAGAGGCTCCAGTATATACTGAGGCAGTTCTTCTCTCTCTTCATGCCGCGTCTGCACTGGCAGCCGTGCAGGGGGCTGGAGAGCAGGGCGGACACAGCATTGGCACACTGACTTCGGGCCCCGGGGCCCAGCTTCACACTGCCGTCGCCGGCCACGCACTGCCGGAGGGTTCTGAGGCGTGGGCTGCAGGTTTCATCACTGGAGCACGAATCCCCCGCCAGCAGGCAGTCTCTACTGGCAGACAACAGCACCTGCAGAGCTACAGAAACACATGCACATCAGGATCAGAGCAGGGCTAAACTGTGCGGGATACAAAAGAGGAATAAAAAGGTGAAGGTTTGGCCAAAAATCTCATTTACACCGTTTCCCTCCATGTAGTGGCTCATCTTGGTGTGAAATTTGATTCCCTACCTTTGTACTTGAGCTATGAGGTTAATGTAGCCAACAAGAAACAGAGCACAGGTGCCAGGTTAGCCTAGACTGTATGGCTAATTAATTACCCACTTGACTCAAATTGTGTTGATTTGTTAAGTAATCTCAAGTAGAATCGTTTGTGTGGACAGTGGAAGACATACTGTTATCTATGAACATGGACAAAATGCATGTCGCAGTGGGAGTTGTAGCCAAATTAAACCATCAGCTGAGCCATCGGAGCATCTTGCTTGTCATTAGGTACAGTGTTCATGCAGGGCATTTGAGCATTATGTCCAACGGTAGGCCATACCTTCAATAACCAAAACCAAGTCTCATTCATTATGCAGTCCATACATGTCTATATATAGAAACCAGCCTAAAGCACCCTGATCCGGCATAAACAGCCCGTTTTCAATTAAGTGATTCTGTGATATGACAAGAAGCAACTAATTTGCATATATCCACCTAATCTGCTCACAGCAATTTGGCCCCACCCACTCATATTCAAAGAGAGTTTAACTCCTGGTCCTTTTTTGAAAGAGCTCATATACATATATCAGTCTTAAAGGTGCAGTAACAAAAAGCAGTCTGTTTAGTCCTGATCCTGTGGTGATGATAATAATTATGTAAGAATGTATTATGACAGGACCTCAAAGGAAATTGTAGGATATTGTTCCATTAAAGAACAGCAGGTGAGCCTTTGTTCCCAATAACAAAATACATTTAAATAAACAGAAAACAGGAAATTAGCACAGGAAAGCTAATTGTATATAATGTGTCTGTTAGCAAATGAAATACTAGCTAAACTAACAAAATGTAAGTCTACTCATCTTGAAGCCTTTTACTGCCTAATAAAAGCTGGAGAGACCGAACAAATTTTGTGCTCCTGATATTGCCTAGTGTAAAGTAGCTGATTTGACTCCTCATCCACCAAGGATATCTATGAGAGCTGCCCCACTGCTCATGTCGTGCAGAAGTGCTATCTGTGAAACAGGCCTAATCTTGACTAACCCGCTAGCTACATCAGGCTTGTAGTTCCTATACACAGGTAAAGAGGCGAACTTGTCTTGGCTAATCCACTACATCTAGGTTAAGAAGAAAACTTAATGACACTATTCAAAGAATTGTTTAACAAAAAGTACTGACCCTGTTTAGTACGTGTAAAAGCCTGTAAGAGCAGTTACTTTTGGAAATGACTGGCTTTTTCTGATCAGATAATACACTCATCATCAAAAGAATAGTTGCACTCAGAAGGAATTATGGGATTGCAGTGCTATTGAGAAGGAAGATGAAGGTCACCAGGAACAATAAATGATGATACATTTAGACTGATAGGGGTAATATTTATTGAGCTGCACATACAGAAGTAGTGTGTATGTCAGTTTGGGGTCAGGCCACCACGTTTGCTAACGCATTATGCTCAACCTTTCAGCATGGAGTTGTAAAGGTTCCTAATGGGGACCTGTGATAATCCATCCCATGCAGCTTGGACATTCTCACACAGTTCTTGCAGATGGTCTGTGTGCATGTATTCCTGCATCATACAGTCGTCTGCCAATGGATCTGGGTCTAACATTATGACTCATGGAGGACATCACTGCTCGCTGAATGTCCGCAATTAGGCTGTTGGATCAGTCAGGTACAGCAATGAGGCCTGTCCTTGCTTACGTCAAATCCACAGCCGAGTGTGAAACTCTTCACATGTCCACGATGTGAAACCTACCCACCAAGTTTCAGTCCTGTTGGTCGATTTCTTCTTGGTGCAACTATAAGTGCAACTATTCGTTTGATGATGAGTGTAGTTATTTGCGAAAGTACAGCAAGTACTTGCTTGCAATTTCATCATTAAGAAGTTTTCTGTAAGAACTGAAGCATGGCTAACTATTGGTATTTTCCAACTGAGTTTGCGAAAGCTTTGTGAACACTGTATGTCTAATATAGTATTTAGTAGATGCTGCATGTGCTGGGAAAGTTGATTTGAACAAATCCCCGGACTGTCGGGCAAATGAAAACAGCTCAGATTTTAGAACATGCTGAGCTGCGAATCCTGGAGATTTGAACTCGACTTCGCTGAGAGAGCCAGTTTTAATGCATTTTAATGACGTTCACGACAACGTGCGAGACAATAGCTTGTTCCTGAAGCGAGGCAGAAAATACTGAGTAACTAGAGGCAATCTTTCAGCTTGTAAATTTAATTGCATTAGAAAAGAGCTCTGGGCAAGGTTCAAACAAAAACGACAAGTGTGTTATTTTGAACAGATTTATGCGTGTGGTGCAGTTTTGAACCAATGACTGTCAGAAAGCATCATCCCTACGTGTTCCATATTTGAGGACTATTTGGAGGAAGGGCTGGGGTGGGGTTTGGGAGGGGAGGAAGCTTCAGCTTTTCAGAACCATTCCTGTGAGAATGCAACATGGCATTTCATCCAGCGGTGAGCCGGCATTGATAGCTCAATGTTTTCAGACACATCTGGGGAATGACATAACCGTGTACGTTCAGCAAAGTCACAGAAGTTCTGACAGGCGAGCCATATGCAGGCATTTCCGCAGAGGCAGCGCAAGGCCGGCTACCATGACTACACACATGAGAGTAAGTGAGGATGACAGCAGGCACAATGAGACTTTCCTTGTATCTTGGCGGAGCATTGTTCGGCATCAGCAACTGTGCAGGAGTAGGGGAGTGGATAAACGCGTTTGATACGAAAGCTGGCTAGCGATGCTCGGATCAAACCGAGCACAACAAGAGACAATGCATTATTTAGATCACAGCACTTCGCTATTCTCTCTCCTCCACCCAAAGCCCATAAGAATGAGGAGTACCACCCACCCCTCCCACTTCACCCATGTCCAATTTAAGTGCAGCCTTTGTTTATCAGAGCGCTATGCTAATTGGTGGTCATGGGGAAGACACGAAGCGGATTTCAAGAGGGAAATAGGAGAAAATGCTTGTTCGTTAAGTGCCTCACAATGGGTCCTCCTGTTTGGCTCCTTGAACGCGCCAGGAAGATAATTGCCGCATTAATGACTGTGAATGTGCACAGCAATTAATGCGATGCGCTTCCTTCATTAGGGAAAAACCTGTCACTCTGAGCACTCCTGCTTCTCCCTGTTACAACTAACAGCATGGTACAGGTGAGCAGAGTTAATTGAGTGACTGGAGTCACTGCTGAATGCTTACTTACACGTCAGTGGAGCCAACACATTGTTAATGAGATCATTTGTGCATATTTGTGAAAGAATCAACTGCTTTGTTTTGTGGTGGTATGAAAATGCATACGTCAATATAACAGGGGCTAGTATGTACTAAGATTGAAATGTATTCAATTATAGTTCATTATTATTGTTCATCCTTTGTTTTTATGTGCTGATGTTTCAGTCTATGAACATTTTAAGTTTAATTTTTAGTTAAGAAATCTGCTAAAGGCTGATTAACCTATGATAATGAGGTCTGGAATCTTTGCACAGTAGAAGGATGGACAGAAACACCTGTGAGATTTTTAGATCTGAGGCAAAAGTGCAGCTGATACTCCAACATTAAGGCTTTATGTACAGCACCAGGCAAAATTCTATCGCCATAGGGGGTTCTCCTTAAGTTTATCTTAATTCTTTACTTTAGAGTAACAGTGAAGACATCAAACTATAAAATAGCACTGATAGAATTATACAGTCCACCTTAAAATTCTCCAGAATGATAGATAGATAGATACTTCATTGATCCCAGAGGGAAATTCAAGGAACTTTACAGGAAAACTAATCAAGTTTCTTAACTTGCAATGGAGGCTGATATAGAAAGATTTTTTTCTAAGCAGTTTTGGATTAATTCTATTGGTCTGTCCATCATGAATATCCAACATATTAAAGGGGTGACTACAGCTTTTAAATTGGGCAACAACAAAACAAGAAAGAGATCAACTTGCCAAAAATATTGGCAAAATACAATATGTCAAGAGTATATGTAGTATATCAGGATATGCATAATTTCAGATATCTCATCAGTTGGAGTTGTTAAGTGTAAGCCTGTAGGGTCTTTAATATAACCAACACCCATTTATAGTTGGGGGTGTCTAAACTTTTGACTTTTGGTACTGTGCTCCCTGCACAGTTAATAGGAGTCACACTTATCTTTTCTTTTGTTTTTTATCTCCCATAGTGAAACCTTCTCTGTCTTTTACTTCAGCTTTCATCTTTCTTCTACCAGTAAAGAACACTGTGCTTAATAACTGATGGTTTGAGTGGAACTGTGACATTTGCAGAGCACTGTATGTATATTTGTTCTATGTCCAAAAATCCAAAATTATCCCAAAAATAATGACATTGAAATGAATATTTCACAAATCCTTTTCCTGAATCATTTCCCTATTGAGCCCATTCTCCGTTCATAATTTTATTTTTGGGTCTACAAGAATGGATGAACATGCTTCAGTTTTCTAATGCTGCACTGTATATCAGTATAACTCCTGATGGGCCCAGTGTATTAGCAGCATTCCAGCAAGTTTTACCCTTACAGGTGGCCACAAGATGTATATAGATGTGCTACAAGATGATGACACTTTGAAACAGAGAAAAGGGCTGGAATTTTGTTAGGCGGTTTCAGGTGCCTGGAAAAGTGGTTTCCGTGGGAGAGGGTTTAATTCTCTGGCATGTACTTTGGGCTTTATAACTGTTTACATGTACAACAAGAAACATAACATACTAAAGGAGAGAGAGGAAAAAAACAGAAATGCATAATAATAGGCCCCCTTTAAAGAACTCCTGTATAATTGAACCAAGTTAGAGATTTTCATCTGTAATATTTCAGTACAAGGACTCTATGTATTCAAAAAAGGATTCAATTTCTTTCCCTAAAGAAAAAGAAAGAAATGTAAAATTGGAAGAATTTGCCATGGCACCGATACCTTCACAGCCTTCTGGTGGGTCAATGGCAAACTCAGAGACTGAGCAGTATGAAGCATGTCATATCGAATAACAGATTAAATCAAACTTGGAAACCTATTGTGACAAGGCCAAAGTATTCAAGTCTACTCATGTGGAGATTTTCACATTCGACAATTGGCAGTGACCCGTTACTTCATAACCCTCTGCTTTATTCTCTTTTACAATCTGAGATTTGCCGCACCACCAAAGACGTACCTGCGGATGAATGAGGCAGCCAAAAAGGCCACTGCGTTATCAACTCCTGCTGCAGCTTGTTTTCCTTCATGACACTTCCACCATGCCAAGCATAGCCTTCCACATGAGAACCTTCATATTTGCATATGTGATAGAAGCTTAATTAACTGAAGTCCAGTCTCTCCGCTGGAAACACAAAACTTTTAGCTTTATAGTTTGGTTGAACACACACACACACACACACACACGCACACAATCAAAGCTTCTGCAGCCTATCATGAAAACCGCAATGCAAAATTGCTCCTCCAGAGTCGTATTGATCCACAAACTGCCAACTGTTTGCAGAGCTGCCCCTAAAAGGGACCTGTGATTGTATGAATGGTGCAATTTTACAGTCTATGTGGGTACCTTAATCCCAAGTATTATTGACCCCCAATCAGCATGAGTCCTTTCTGCTGGGTCTGTCCGCTATTTGACATAACCTGCTGATGGAATATTGACCAAACACGAGGCTTTTCTCTAGGTAGCTATAAAATACAGGTAAAAGTGACTGCTTTCTTGTTTCATGTTTTTTTTTTTATTGTATCTTTTTTTGAGGTTGGGGGGCATTTGCTGTATTTTTGTTTGAGTTGTTAGTCAGAATCAGATGATGCAGAAACATACCCCCCTTCCCCTACCAAACAAACTTGTGCTGTAGAACATCTGGATGAGCGGATATAAATTTAGCTCTGCCTTTGATCGCGCAAACCTCTTGGAAGGACAGATGGCCAGTCATGGGATTGTGAAGGCAGTCTGAAACCCCAGCCCCTCTCTGTTGCAATTTGTGTCAGTTTATGCTGCATTGGCACAGGCCAGAATAGACGTCGTACATCATGAATGCAAATGAAGTGCTTGATTTGACATTTCCAATAAGCCTGTCTCGGTGTACCAGTGGGCTTAGCCAATTAGCCATGTCAGTAATCAATTCCTTCTGAGCGTGCGCTAAGTCCTCACTTATCCTAGCACATAAATCAAAGACAGATTAGCTGATCAGTTACCCAGATGCACTGACTTAATGGCCCACTTTAGGAAGGATGAGACTGGAAATGAAAGTTAATGAACTCTGGTAGGATGACACCAACAAAATGCCTTTATACCTCCACAGAAAGCTCCCTGTGAGGGAAATACAGTGGTGTTGTTCTACAGTGCTCAGTGACAGATTTATCACCTTCGATGTGTGGCTTCTCCCGTGTTTCTCTTTTACTGTTTAACAGGGCTTGATATACAGCTACCTGCTTTATGGCTTTTGGAAAGAAGAGTTGCACTACTTTCAGAGTGAACATCCGAACAGAATCTCCTCCCAGTGTGGCAGGGAATCTTTCTGTTAATGGCCATTAAAAGCTTCAGCTGGAGAAGTTACTTTAGGCATGTAATTAATTAAGCTACAGGTTGCTCTCTTTATAAAGTAAGTTACAGCAAAGTCACAGCAGTCGGGAAAGTAGTTTGAAGTGCACTGATGTGGAATTTATCACATCACATCACATTGACTGCTAGTTGTGGAGTTTATTCTCTGTTTTTTCCTTTGTTAAACTCACATTAAACACTAGTACACAAACGTTTTTCGGTCATTGGTTTCCTTAATAAAAAAAAACTATTTATGAATATATAATGTGTAAAATTATTATTTCTTAGTTTTTCACAGTGTAAAGTCATTTAGGGTGATAAAAGGTGATTTCCTGATAGGGGTGACTAATGTACAGCTTTAAAAATTAACAACTATTTATAAAATATCTTAGTGAAAACTAATTCCAACCAATGGGGGGAAAAAAAAATAAAATAAAAAAATAAACAACCACACTTGCTTTTAAAAATACTGAATTTTTATTTCTATTTTTTGTCACACAGGGACTTGCAAGCACCAAGGAGTTTTATTATAGGCAGTCCAAGAATCACAGTGAAAATAGTCAGGCAGCATCAGAGACAAACCTATAATCACAAAGACCAAGATACCAAGGCAGGGGTGAACACCAAGGAAAGCAAACACAAAGAAACCCAACTCAGGAACACAGAGGAACCCGGCTTAGCACTCAGGTCAGGAACACAGAGAAACCCAGCTTAGCACTCAGGTCAGGAACACAGAGAAACCCGGCTTAGCACTCAGACCAGGAACACAGAGAAACCTGGCTTAGCACTCAGGTCAGGAACACAGAGAAACCCGGCTTTAGTACTCAGACCAGGAGCACAGAGAAACCCGGCTTTAGTACTCAGACCAGGAGCACAGAGAAACCTGGCTTTAGTACTCAGACCAGGAGCACAGAGAAACCCGGCTTTAGTACTCAGACCAGAAGCACAGAGAAACCTGGCTTTAGTACTCAGACCAGGAGCACAGAGAAACCTGGCTTTAGTACTCAGACCAGGAGCACAGAGAAACCTGGCTTTAGTACTCAGGTCAGGAACACAGAGAAACCCGGATTAGCACACAGGTCAGGAACACAGAGAAACCTGGCCTAGCACTCAGGTCAGAAACACAGAGAAACCCGGATTAGCACACAGGTCAGGAACACAGAGAAACCCGGATTAGCACACAGGTCAGGAACACAGAGAAACCCGGATTAGCACACAGGTCAGGAACACAGAGAAACCCGGATTAGCACACAGGTCAGGAACACAGAGAAACCTGGCCTAGCACTCAGATCAGGAACACAGAGAAACCTGGCTTAGCACTCAGGTCAGGAACACAGAAACCTGGCCTAGCACTCAGATCAGGAACACAGAGAAACCTGGCTTAGCACTCAGGTCAGGAACATGGAGAAACCCGGCTACTCCTCAGACCAGGAACACAGAGAAACCTGGCTTAGCACTGAGGTCAGGAACACAGAGAAACCTGGCTTAGCACTCAGGTCAGAAACACAGAGACTCCTGGCTTAGCACTCAGACCAGGAACATAGAGAAACCTGGCTTAGCACTCAGGTCAGGAACACAGCTTCATACTCCGACTAGAAACACAAAGTCTTTGCAAACAGGCAGAGCAAACAAATGGGGTATATATGCTCCAGGTGTGTCAGAGAGGAGGAGAGTGGGTGGAGCCAGGGTGGAGCTGGAAAAGAACCCATGTGCAGTACTGCAAAGGGCCCAGGAAGGGGCAGTATGTGCAAGTACTGACTTTAAAATTTGTTCTCAAAATAACGAAAAGAAACTAAGTCATGGCATTTCACAAATAGCTTCTTAAAGAATTGCAATACAATAGAATCGGGTTAGAGATGTACAGTATGTCTATAAGAGTATGTTACAACTGTGTGCCTTTATAAATGGAAAAAGGCTTCAATTCTTTTCATAAAGAAATCGAAAAAAATTGCATTAAGACCAAATCTTTCACAGCCAGCTGGGGGGGTCAAAAGGAACACATGGAGCATTGTAAGTATAAACCAGGTAATGTTTCTAAAGATGTTAGCTGCCTTGTACTCTTTAGGCTACATACACTACCAGTCTAAAGCCTGGACACTCAAGTATCTCCTAAACGGCACCTTCACAGCAGCAAGCAAACACTTTCTTTCTTTCAGGGTGAGTTAATATAAAGAGCATACTCAAAGTGGGAAAAAATGGCCATTAGAATTGACCATACAACTGTGATATTAATAAGAATAGAGCTTCGGGAGTTATTGTAAAAACGTTACTAGTAAGTGTCAGCATCATGAGAAATTCAGATCATGTGACGGCATTGGCACACGCAGTAAATGACACCGGTTAAAGCTTAAAGAGAGCATGAAATTTGAATGAGAGTACGTTCACACTTCACTTTTGATCTCATTATTTCTCGATCCCTTCGCTGCTCTTATTAAATTCTAAAAAGGGGACCTGGCTATTAATGGCCTTCGTACAAGAAGCTGACCTTTCCCATCATGCACCAAGCGAACATCAGGAACAAGGCTGCTGCAGGTGTCATCTTTTCATCTGTTACCACCAACACAAACCCTTGCATCGGTGCGAGTTGACAGTTGCCGTGACGTGACATGGCGTACTTTCATTCCATCGGTCCAGTATGTAAAGCGTGAAGGCAAACGACAAAAGGTTTTTTTCTTTACATTAAAATGGAGAGCACCCAAATAAGAAGTTGGAGGGTTTTGAGAAATTAAAAAGCGGGATGGAAATAGCCACACGCGCTGGCATACAGAGCCCAGACACAATTAGTCACCGAGCCACAAAAACTACTTACTGACTTCAAAGGCAAATAGATTGCTCTCGGAAATTTGACGCAGCCAAACATTTCACTTTGTTTCCACAACGTAGTAATCTCCGTTCGCCCAATCTGTATGTAAGACATCAAACAACTTCTTTTTTTTCCCCTCCTTGTGTACTACAGATATAGCTCAAAGCAAAGACAGGTCTGTTGTACAGTATTTTGATAGAGAAGCAATTTCCAAAAGTCAGTTTCAGGGGAAACGCGTACCTCTGTTCCTCTGCACTGCAGGTCTGCGGATGAAAAATAAGAGATACTTTATCAGCTGTTCAACACACTGAGAAAGTTCACTTAATAACTTTCCCCCCCATCCACCCACTCAGCCTGCACTCGGAGCGAGTTATCCTCAAAATTATCAGCCTCCCCTCGAAGCTACTTAAGATAGGCCCTGATTCCGAGCATCTGCTATTTGGCGAAAGCAAAAACAAAAAAAAAAAAACATATCCAGACCTGTCAGCGCCTAAAACAAAGCATACTTCATGAATAACCAGTTAAAATTCCAAAAGCACACCCAAAAAAAAAGACAACAAGAGGTGCTTAGTCGATGGGAACGACGCGGCGCGAATGTTCAATAAGAAAGCTGAATGCGAATCCGGGGATAATTTTCTCTTGTTGTGAAGTCAGGTGCTGTTGTTTAGGAGCACGAGCATTCTTTAAACCCACAGGAGTGGTTTCTCTTCATGAACACTGAAGCAGAAAACCAAGTCAAGTTTGCATTTCCAAACACTCACTCCATTCAGATTCGAGTGAACAGATGGGACAGGAACTGGGCAAGCCTCCCAAACTGGCTATGCATTCTGGTGTCAAAACTGTATCAACTTAGGCACCCTGAAGACATCATCAGAACACATGATCATGAGTTCTTCCAAGACTTGGCATCAACTTCTAGAGGTAGTGGAGAGCTGCAGTTCAGTACAGCCTGGTGATTTATTTGCCCAAATGCATCTATTAAACTTGTATACTAGTGGTTAAAGGTGAATCCCATTCAATCCCATAAACATATCTGCACAAATGAGTCGCTGAGATGTGCACAGAGTCATTCAGTGTGGTTTGCTGTGAAACATACAAACTCTGTTTCTTTACAGTGGTGGTGAAAGGAACCAGGGTCACCATGTGTACAGTGCAAACAGGGCCACTTTATCTACTATCTGAAATGACCAGTGAATCTACACGTCTTCTAAGTGCTTAACGGTGCCAGTCAAAAGTTTAGACACACCCAAATAAATGGATGTTGTTGGTTATCTAACCTTAAGACTCTTATGGCTCACACTTAACAGTTCCAGCTGACGAGATGTCTGAAACAATGAATGTCCTGATATACCACATGTACTCTTGATGTACCACAATATTATATTTCTGCCATATTGCTCACCTCTAGTATATTGTCACTGTTTAAAGAAAGACATGCATCTCCAATAACCTTACAGGACAGGGCAAAAGCCTCTTTTAACACAAGGTAAATGCAGCTGATGGGTTCAAATAATGCACAAACGTAAAAATCAACAAAAATAAAGATAAATGTTTTTTTTTGGACAGTGAAAATATATTTTGCACAAAAAAACTTTTATGCCTTTTTGCACAGATTAAAAGCTCTGTTTACTCTTTCCACAAGTGAATATCCTGATGCAATTGCAATTGGTCCAAAACTGCTTAGAAAATAAATCTATATCAACCTCCTCTGCAAGTTAAGAAAAGTTCCATTTTGGAGGTTGTTTAAGGTGGACTGTATAATTCCACGAGTGCTATTTTATAGTTTGATGTTTCCTTTTTTAAAGTAAAGCATTAAGCTACAAATAAGCAAACCTTCTAAACATAGCCGGTACAGTATATCTAATGCTAGCCTAATTTGCCTTAGAACATCCTACATGTACCACTCTATCATGACTGGACTGTTTGAAAAGGGTGGAGATTGAATGTGAATAATGACATGTCTTATATTTATCTTATTTGTCTCATATAATTATTTATTTTATATATTTTAAAAGAGTACATTTTTCAAAGTTACATCAGCCTGTAGATAAGTAACAACCTGTAGATAAATAAGACCAATCAGAAGCAACCAAACACCCATGTGCTGTCACATCACAACCTCTATTTAAGGCCACCGGACATGCCATATTGCATTGCACAACATCTATAAATTTGAAACCACTGTTTTTGATGGAGGGACAAACACAACACGACGATGCAAGCCAGTACTCCAAGTACAGTTCAATATACAGCTTGGAAAACAGCCAGACTGTGAGAAGGTAGTAAACTGATTCCAGGTGTGATAGCTGATGTTGAAAGCTTTATTTCATCCAGTTTATACAAGCCGATTGTAAAAACCAGACTTTTTATTGGCTCCCCCTCCCGGGATTCTATAGCAGCACTCTGCCATGTGACAGTGCATGATGGCATTTGATACTCTGCTATGTGTCCAGTGTGCAGCGACCTTAGTTGGCAGTCTGGCATACTACAAACAGCTGTTATTAAGCATGACTGTGGGTTTTCTAAGCCATTCTATGGTTTTTAAATAGTAAATTATACATCTTTTTAAATTTGTTAGCTTTGACCTTGATCATATTAAGCATTATTCATCATATCCATTAATCATTTAAAAGACATAACTCTTGTTTTTCAGTGATCTTTAATTCAAAGTTAATGTCTTTTACTACCTTAAACTGTCATCTAATTCTTGGTAATGTGACCGTGACCCGCACTGAATAATAATAAAAAATAACAACAATATTATCTAATAATATCATCTATCACCTCCCACTCCTATCACCCCCACTAATCCCTGAGAGAAAACGCTCGGCTCAGAACCCTGATTATGTATTACATTCTAAAATCTGGCACAGTTTGGGAAGAAATGCATTAGGACAGTTTATATTAGAGGTATATTAGAGTTACATTAGAAATAAAAGTAATATTAAATAAATAAATAAATAAATAAATAAATAAATAAATAAATAAATAAATAAAAAGTCTGAGTGCAGTGGTACTGGTAAAAGCCTCACAGTTTGTTCAGGAACCTGATGGCCAGTGGGTAAAAACTGTTCTCGTGTGTTTTAGCCTGAATGCCGTGGTGCCTCCTGCCTGATGGCAGTATGGTGAACAGGCCATGTGCTGGCTGGCTACTGTCCAACTGGATCTTATGGATTTTCCTCAGGCAGAGGGACTGGTAGATATCCTGTAAGTCTGTAAGTTTGTTGCCTACCAGAGGTGTTACTAGGATGCCGTTTTTGGGTGGGCATTTGAATCTTGCTTTAGGGTATGTAAACAAGGGCGTAGTTTAATTCTGAGAAGGTGGAATACAATTACAGCCCCCAGTTTTGTGATTAGCAGATGCAATTAAACATGTGAAATGATTTTTCACTCTTTATTCTTAATTAAAAGGCCTGCTGCATCTCCATCCCCCTGACTGTGCTCGTGGAGAGCTAGCCTGTTTACAGTGATAAATAGTTTGCATTACCTGCTGTTTTCTATCTGCGTAGCTGGACCCAGTAGCTACACAATACTTTAACCTGCCTCTGATCAATGCTCACACACTGGTGTGAGGAATGTGAGTATACTACAGGCATGTTTAGGGAAACCTGTGTCTCACAACTGCCTCCGACACTCCAGGCTATATCTAATAAGTGACACAAGCAGCTGATTAATCAAAAAGCAACTGGATAATCATGACTCAGGAAAGCCATACACACCTGGAGCTGAAAATGGAAAAGAATGTATGCTGTGCCATTTGTTTTGGCTTTCAGTTGGACAACAAGATCTGAAGTCTGTCTAAAGAAGAAGATTGAAATTGGGGTTTCCTGTGTTGATTCAGGTGTTTTTAAGCAAACTGTGCCGGACTCTGGCTGCCCAGAAGCACAATTCAGCACCCGTTCTCTGAAACAGCCCAGCCTTCCTTCCTGAATCTGTGCATTCTGCTGGTGAACTGCTGTTTACTCCTGGCGGATTGCTGTTTATTGTGATTTATCAGTGACCGTCACTGGAGGCAGAAACATGTCAAGCTCGTAATCTCACGCAGAGGCATGCAGGCATGCACCCCATAACAAAACGCACTGCCCGCTGCCCCTGGGACCTGCTTGAAAACAAACATTTCTGTATGAAACGCCGCTTTGCTTGCACCATGCTCGCCTTCGGGGGCCATCCTCAATCTGATAAGTTTCATAGCAGATCAGGAGGGAAGCGTTGATGCACATTCACAAATACCTGCTCATATTAAGTTGTCGTGTTGCTTGGTTACGTTGGCCGTGTGAAGGTAAACGAAAGAAAACATCACGGCGAAAGGTAGATTGGATCTAAAACTGCATTGTGATGCAGGACAGCCGCTAAGACCACTTAAATGCTGGCCTTGCATCAAACATGGATGGCCGAGGTGAATGCTTCCTGTTTAAAAGATTTATGACTGGCCATGTTGATGGAAGCGTGCATTCAAGTTCACATGTAGGTCATCCGAAAAAAGGGGTTTAGGACATCCTGGGAGCTTGGAAATGACAGCACTGGAGCAGCCCCAGATCTCCTGGCACAGTGCCAAAGCCCTGCTCCGAACAAAAAGAACAGGACAGCAGTGTCACAGGCAGCGTCTTCTGAACGAGTTACGCCTTAAAGCATAGCACGCATTCTTATTTATTGACCTGGGAGAGTCAGCGGAACACACACATACACACACCTGCCACTGTTTCCCACCCAACTGAATTATTCTAAACCACAGTGAGCTGCAATGTATGTCCTCGGCCTGGTAGATGCTTTATCAAACACACTGTATTTCATTTTCAGCACATTATTCATGATATACAATAAGGGTTTATAGTAGTGTGCATAAGTTATCAGACTACCCGTTTAAACAGTCAAGCAGCACTGCTGTGTCAGATCCACTCACACCAGCGCAACACACACTAACACCACCACCTTTACGCCAGGGTCACTGGCGTGCTTAGAATGATCCACTGCTCACATAATAGTTGCTCTATGGTGGTCCTGACTATTGAAGAGCAGGGTGAAAGGGGATTAACAAGGCATACAGCGAAACAGACGGACTACAGTCATTTTAGAACTATATGGTCAGTGGTGGTGATAAAGGAGGTGGATGGACAGAGAGTGTAGATACAAGGAAGTGTTCCTAATGAACGAGCTAGGTATATACACACACACACGCACACACACACACACGTATATATATATCTATATCTATCTATCTATCTATCTATCTATCTATCTATCTATCTATCTATCTATCTCTCTCTCTATATATATATATATATATATATATCACCTCCACTGAACATATAATTCTAAACTGACTGTAGTCCGTCTGTTTCTCTGTAGTCATATAGTCTTTAACTTGTGATATATATACATATATAATGTGTAAGTAAATAGGGGGAAATGATATGCTTATTTAACGTTCATTCAAGTTGTTTAAAAAGTGAAACACGTGATGTTTCAGATGATCACTGGTGATTTAATATGCTTTGCTTTTTTATTAAAACATTGAATTGCTGCAGTATGCTGTTAGAGTACTATATTAGCCTTTGGTCTATAATTACTCATACTGTACCTTCAGGAATTTTAATTATTTATTTATTTTTACCAAACCTGCTGCTCAGTTAACTTGTCCAGAACAAAAGCTCATTTGTTGGCCATGATCACAGCTCCTGATGTTTATAACAATAAGCCGCTTTTTATTGTGATACTTGATTATTAACTTCATTAATGACTTTTTATACAGCAAATTAGCATTCTTTTAGCAATGTCACGGTATACATGACAGATGTTCCAAGTGAAAGAAATACAAATTTAAAGGGTAAATTGACCATAAAACCCAAACACAAACACTGTTCTGCCCACTGAAGGAAAACCTGGAAGCCCCTGTTGGAAGAAAAGATCACAGCTAAGTACCTTTCACTCCTGTATGATTAATTCAGCTAGAATGTCTAGTCCTGATTGTTTTAGGCTGGAAATAAGATACAGTTCTTTAACCATACAACTCTATTACCACAGCAAACATTAAACACTGACCACAGACAGTTTACCTTAAACCAGCCGGTGTTCCTCAATACATGCTTATACCACTCTCTTTGTTTTCTCACAGGCTGTCCTCCTTTTGCTAAAGGACAACATTTCTCAGATTATTGAACAGTCACAGAATCAGCTGATAATCAAAAGTTATTTAAACCAGTATATGGCTGTGTTTGATGCTGTGGTGGAGGAAGGCTCCATCATATTCCCGCCCTATCTCCTGTTGGGGTACATGTGTTTTAAGTTAATTAGTAGAGTGATAGTGACCTGTGTTGTGGATGGAAAGAGTCAAGCAAATCTGGCAACCCTGATGCACAAACATACAGTACTACAGTGGCTAAATATAGAACTATTTAAACTATTAAAATAGTTTTTATCTCTTTCACACAAAAAGACTTCATGCTCCAAGCTTTTCTCCTTGTGAGCAGCCAAATGTCCCCAAAACATCAACATGTTGATGTTTTCCATCAACCTCATAAACAGCATCGCTACAAAAATACATGGCTATGCACACAAAACATATTCACAATACACAATATCCCTGCTGCCCATTAGAAGTAATAGGACTGAAACCTGGTGGGTTTGCTTTCTAACGGGAACCAACTTAATGGCTGCCTTAAGAGACCAGTAGTTTCCTGTGGGACACCTTTAGATTCTATTAGGAAACCATCAAATGCATCTGTAATCTGTCCCAGAATACCTTTACACTGTGGTACTGACCCATCAGGAAAACACTAGATGTCATTAGTGACTATTTAACATCACCAGGAAGCAGCAGAAACTTTTAATGGTTTCTATGATTTTTTTTTTTTCAGCAGGGACGCCACCTACGAAGGTGAAAGGCAACCACTGAGCCAAGTTAATGGGTAGGAGGTTCCTCTCTGACAGTGAGCATTTACCTCGCCGCTCGATACAAACGTGGGGGAAATGGAAGAGGATGCTTTGTGGAAGGACGGAGGCTGATGCTTAAGCCCGTGCCAGGCTGCATGAGCCACTGTTGGTGCAGAAAGGGCATGAGGCTTGCATTAGTAAAACATCTGCTATCTGCAGAGCCTTGTGCCTTGTGGCTGGACTCGAACAGAACCTGCATAAATGCATAGAGATTCAGATGTGTTTTAGGGAGCAGAATTGATTACAGGCTAAATACGACCATACAAATAGCCTTAACCATCTTTATGCATGCAGGGGATGATCTGATCTAAGGACTGTTCATTCTGCTTGTTTTCACAGAACTGTGCAAAAGTCAGAGGCCGTCTGTCATCCATCTGTCATTTATTTAATTACCAGAGTCAATGGCCATTAAGCACAAGCCATTAATTTTTCAGCAACAGGAAAATCAGTATTCACTGGGTCCATTCTTTGCCTTTAGTACAGCTTTCATGATATTCAGGACACTTGATTTCAGTCTTTTAATGAAATCTGTGGACATACTGTTCATGTTTCCCATTCATGTTTCTCTGTTCACGTTTCCCAAACATTCAGCCATGCTGAGGTGCTGATAACGAAATATCCATGTTTCTCTTTCTCAGTAAGAGCTTCCTGAAAAGCTACATATCCTTTCAGATCCATAGCATTAAGTTGCCTTCTCACTGTGGAAGGAAGGACTGAAACACCTGTGGATGTTTTCACACCTGAAGTAAAAGTGGAGCTGGATTTTCCCCCTTCTCTCAAAGATAAGAGCATTAAAGGTGCAATCTGTAGGATGACACAACTTGTTATTTCATACTCCAAACAACAGGGAGCAATATACCTCCAACATGCACAGTCCCTCCTCCTTCTCTTCTATTCTATACCAGACTACGAGAAACAAGTTGCAGGTTCAGCATCTTGTTTAGCATCTATTCATATAACTTCTGCTATTTGCTGCCAAACGTGGTTTCTTGCAGTAGTGGTCACTTTCCAGGAGCTTCAGCTGTGCGTTTAGTGTCCCTTTTATTGGCTACCTCCTCTAAATAACAACTTCATCCTCTCCTGTTGATCTCGACAACTGACATTGTATCGCCTCATGTAGTGCAAAGTGATATTACAAGAGAGGACAGGATGGCGCTAGCTAGTCAGCATGCAAAGCTCAGTAGATATCTCTGCTATATGATGCATAGACAATCTGTACTGTTTATCTGTGGGGGATAGGTTTGGTGGTCTACCAGGTCTTGCATGTTTGTTAGGAGTTTCATTTTACCTGCAAGCTACTGTTTTTTCATTGAGTCTCTTTATACTCAACTCCTTAATATGCACAATCACCTCAAAATGCATCCTTACAAGCCAATAACTTGCACTCACTAGTGGAAATAAATGAAGGATGGTTTCAATCCTGTGTGCTGCTTTAATGGTAAATTGGGAGGCCCTAAAAAAGGGCTGACGAGATGGACTCCTAACAAGCGTGCAGCACTCTAACCAGCTAGCCCTTGCCTGTCCTGCCTCGTAATACCACTTTGACTTCCTTCATCTCTTCAGAATATCTACTGGAACTTAATAGATGGACAAGAGGAACTCCTAACAAGCGTACAAGACCTGGTAGGCCACCAAAACAGTCCCCTACTAGATAAGCAGTACTTAAAGGAGCAGTATGTTTAGATTTATGTAAATATGTAAGATTTATCATTAAAATGTTCCCAAAATTAACTAAAACTAAAAATATAAAAGCTAGCCCCGGCCTGTCCTGCTTCATAATACCACTTTGACGTCCTTCATCAATATGCACTATCTCCTTAAACCTTTATCCTGAAAAAGCCATAACTTGCACTTAATAGTAGAAATGAAATGAATGAAGGATGCTCTCGGTCTTGCGAGCTGTTTTAATTGCCACCCGGAAGCCCCTCGAAATAGGCTGTCATACATTTAAGGCGGACAAAAAAAAGTGTCAGTGTTCTGAAAGTGTGGGGCAATGTTTTTTGCAAGTGACGGAAAGGAAGGCCAAGTTGAAGGAGGAACAAAAGGTTGATTTTGAGTTTTTCTTCCAATTTTTTTAATGGGCCTTAATTACAAAGAGCATCTGACAGAATCTGCTTTCATCCTGATGGCCCATCACACTCACCTTCAACGTCACCTTACAAAAGAGAGTTATCTCAAGACATGCTGTGAGGGACATTAGAGTAGCAACAGTGTCTGTTTCTTCATAATGGTGGCAATTAACTTATCAGCATATTGTCCTTCACTGTGTGTGTGTGTGAGAACGTGCGTGAAAAGGAGAGAGCATGACTCATCACTTTCTTTTTTTTCTCTTTCAATCTGCTGCCAAACAAAGCACCGCATGTCATTAGTATCAGACAGTTTTTAATGAGTGACTGCCAGGGCTCGGAGAACAACTGTAAGTGAAGGATCTTTGCAGTATCATGCAAATACATAAAGCACGAGAAGTCATTAGTGCCTCTATGCGCAGGTTATGAGTCCAGTTAGAACACCAGGCAGCAACATCAGGCACAGATGGATCGGACCGCATAAACAGGATTCTACGGCATTAAAGGGCCCTTACCCTGCATTTTACCCTGAGGTCCTTTAATAACTTTGCATGGTCATAATTTAAATGATATTTGTACATGAGGTATGTCCTGATTGAATGCTCTCTATTGTGGCTGATTAAAAAAAATAAAATAAATAATAATAATAATAATAATAAAAAGAAATACTGCTTGTAACTTTGACATGAATGAGCGGAGCTAAACTTCTTTAAGCTGAATATGAATATATATATTGCAATTTATTATTTTTGTGACATCACAAACACTGAAATAGTCTGGGGAGTACATTTGTGAAGTGTTTAGACTTTTTATACATTTTGGGGTCACACCCTGCCCTGTCCAGTTCATGTTCGTCTGTCTTCTCTGGCTTTCTGTTTCTGTCTTGTCATGTCCATGTACTCTTTGTTGTCTTGCTCCATGTGCTTCTGTTTGTTTTGGTCATGTGCTCCTCCTGTCTCTGCCCTCTAGTCAGGTCCCTTTTTTGTAGCCCCGCCCCTTCCCAAGTGTTCCTTATTAGTCTTTGTTAATTCATACTCCCTGTGGTACACTGTGTTCTTGCTTGGCGTTTGTTCCTATGTGATGTATTGTTTCCATGCCTGTAATTTGTATTCCTTTTGCTTTGTTCTCCCTCCTGATCATATGTCCCTGTGTTAGTAAACCTGTTTTATGATTCTTATTTTTGTGTTGTCAAGAGTTGTTCAGTTTAGTTTCAGCTTGTTGTGTTTTTTATTAAAAGAACTTGCATTTGCATCCAGTCCCCATGTCCTGTCGTCGTGTAACATTGGGCTATAAATGCCAATAACTGATCCAAAAAAAATGACCTTTATGACAATGCTCATTTCTGAGAGCCCCCTTATGGGATTCTTGTAGTATCTTAGCATTAAGCTAGCTGACATTTTTTGGCCGTTCTGCATTACACAGCCAACTGAGATATATGAAGCTTTGTATGTAGCAGTGTTACAGTGACTCCTCCAGTACAGAGAGTGGGCATAGAGCTGATGCCACAATTGTCCATAACTAACAACTGACTGAAACCTAGTAAGACTATAGGGCTTGGAAATATGAAAATATTTAATTGAAATGAAAAATATTTTGTTATTGTGTTAGATTACATCACAATATTTTTCTCTGAACGCACTGTGGAAATCAATAGTGTTGATTCACACTACAGCAGTTTCTCTCCAGACTCAGGACCACCTGCTCTGTGGGTTTGTTTGGTCTAGTGTGAAAGATGTTTTCAAGCCTGGGAGCAGTCCAGAGAACTGATCTCCAGTTCTCACAAAATCCCAATGGTCCTGGGTTGACTTAGCTTCCTGGTGCAGTGCTGCTTTGACGTGATCATGTTACCTTCCTTTTGAAGTTTTGTAGTGGAAGGGAAAAGGTTGTTGTGGACAAAAAGCATTGTGCCCTGCCCCTTTAGCATTTGTTTCCAGGGAAAATAATTATAAGCAGCAAATGGATGAAGCTAGTGCCTACCATTTAGTAAACCTGCATGCAGGACACAGAGGTATGGAATTAAGAATTTGAGCCACAGTTCAGATGAAATCATTGTTTCTGAAAGCAATCCAGCAAAAATGAGCCTCTCTCCAAAATGAGCCCAAAACCAGTCCTGGGTGAGGACTCAAGTTTCTGGGACAATGGTGAATATGCCCTTTAGAAACACTTCCCAACTGCATGTTCAGTCCATGTACTCTCTCACTCATCTTCTAACATGCTATACCCTTTAGGGTCAAAGCAGGTGCTAGAGCCTATAACAGCATTCAGTGGACGGAGGGCAGGGAGCATTCTGAAAAGACTGCCAAACACAGGGTGTTTAGTCCATCTCATTAAACAGAACTAGTGTGGCATAGTATGTAGAATTCTGTTTTTTTTTTGGGGTTTTTTTTTGTCATATCGGTCCAGTTCTGGTAGACTACATCTTCTACTCACAGTCAATGACATAGGAGCTCTATAACAGTGGTGCAGTCCATTGTAAAAACATGGTTAGTTGATTCCTGTCAGTTTCAACCAGTGATTGCTGTTTTTGAGACAAGTTAAGCCTTCAGTTCAGCTTTTTGGGTCCTAACCAATGGGAAAGCTCACTTGGTTGTATTTGCCTGATTCCATGACAAAAAAAAATCTACTTGGATAATTTTAGGTTGGGTGACTTCAGAAAGAAATAAGAATCCTATTACATTACACTGCAGAGTTTAAATACAATAGGTGTGATCATTCTTTTAAATACAGATGACCTAAAAATTACAGTGATTTTTATTTCACAGACGTTATTAGGCCTTTACTAAAGGCATTGAAGGACCTGAGGGTTCCCCACTCTACTGAAATCTGGATTGTACTGCATTGTTTGTAGCACTTTACAGATCGGTAATAAGTAGGTTATGATATGGTAATATTACGGTAACAAATTTGATTTAATCTTTAATTAAATGCCAATTTCCTAGTTTTTACTAAATAATAAACCAAAAACTGTAGTTCTTTCTGTCTAATAAGTGAGCTGTTGTTGTGGTAACAAGGCAGTGATGTAATAGAATGGGTTTAGCTATTACCTCTGTCTATTCCTGGGTAACAGTACGTGTCTATAGGTGGGCCTGCATGTGAAGCACAAGCCCATTTTGAACTGCTGTTAAGACCTGATGGGAGGTGGAGGAAATAAGTGAGTTTTTATTTTACGGCTCGAATACCTTTTAGTTTCACTGTCTGTACTGCCTGTAACATCTAACCGTGTCTGTAAGACATAAAACAGGTACAGGTGAATTGATACCAGGTAATCACAGCAGCACTACTTCACTGATTTCGGGTTAATAACATTTATATATTATATACATGTACTCTTTTATTATTCTCTCTTACAGTTCATTGAGAATTACAAAAAGCAGGTAATTTTGGGTAAATAAAACGTGTTACCACTTTTTATCATTTTATTACTAAATACTACTATTATCTTTTTATTTATTAATGACTAGAATATGAGCATATCGTATTTAGGAAAGTTCTTACCATTGTGTTTCTATTACATCACTGCCTTGTTACCACTACAATTACTCACTTATTTTACATAAAGAACTATAAAATAAGCAGGTCACTTTTAGATAAGTACAACTTCTTACCATTCTTTTCTTTTAAGATTTCATAAAGGTCTTTTTTAACACTCACTACAATTTCTGATGTATTATTTAGTAAAAACTAGGAAATTGGCATTTACTTCATAATGAAATACAATTTGTTACCATACAATGACCATATCATTAACTACTTATTACCGATCTGTAAAGTGCTACCACGTTGTCTTTATTATTTGTAGGGTATATTCTAGGTTTTAGCTGCTTGTGCTGTATTGAGCACTGAGCACAATAAGACAGTTTCTCGAATTTTAAACTAAAGATGTTTAATTTCACTTTGTAGCTCCATACTGAGGCAAATAAAAGTTTTTTTGTACTTGTCCTTGTTTAATTTTTCACTTACTACAATTGCTGTTGTTCTTGTAGTTATAAATTGTGTATGCTCCCTCAAAAAGCAACCTTGGGATAATAAACATAAAACTGATTATAATGTATTGACTAAATATCAGTAATATAAAGCAGTGTGCAACATTTCGGGCACACTTGGTCACAATTTCCATGTATAAATGAAACATCTTTGTCAACATAATATGCAAGATTAATGCATTATGTCTGTTTTCTATGATTTTGGATTGAAAAACAGGTAAGGAGCTCTTGAATAACTTTTACTTAGACCTTTATTTACCTTAATAAGCTTGTTAGGACTATTGCTCGTTCACAGTCATTGTGAGGAAAGGCCAGGTCACCGTCCTCTAAAAAGTAGCTGCCTAGCCTAGTACTAAATAATAATTATTACTAATAATATTTAATAAAACATTTGAAGTCTAAAAGTTAAAAAATAAGCTGTAAGAAGACAACATTTTCATAAAGTTCTTAATGAAATCATGACAAAGCAGTTACCAAGAATGGTGGGGTTGAGGACTGGAAAACCAAGAACAAAAGACTGCCCACAGGATCCATAGAACGACTAATCAAAACCTTGTTTTGACTGCAAAAGATCTTCACAAGGATGTAGTAGACTCTCCATTGGTGGTGCCTGTTCTACTGTGCAAACAAAAGTGCACAAATATGAGCTTCACAGAGTTTGAAGTTTGCAAATGATCAGCTAAAGAAGCATGATTTGCATTTTGAAACCGCATCCTGTGGACAGGAAAGAGAAAATACATTTCTGGCAGTAATCATCAAAGGCATGTGTGGAGAAAAAAGAGTGCAGAATTTCCTGAAAATAACCTTTCCAACTGGCAAACATAGGGTTGGCATGATCATGCTTTGGGTTTCTGTTGCAGCCAATGGTATGGGGAGCATGTTATTGGCAGAAGGAGGAAGGAATTGATTGAATCAAACACCAGCAATTTCTGGGAGCTAACATTACACTAAAGGCTGAAGATGAAATGAGGATGACTTCTACGACAGGATAACGACCCTAAACATACCTCAAAATCCATAAAGGACTACCTCAAGAGGCGCATGCTAAAGATTTTGTCATGGCCCTCACAGTCCCAATAACTAAACATCACTGGAAACCTTCTGCAAGGATGAAAACAGGAACTGAAAGAATCTTAGATCCCTATAGAAATGCATGTGCAAGATGTGATACTTGCCAGAGGGGGAATTTTCCAAGTACTAACCATACAGTGTGCTCAAACTTTTGCTTCAGGACTTCAGGCTAATAAATGTTGACCGGTCCAAACTTTTGCATGCCATTTCCCATGTTTTTTTTAGGTTGGGCAGGACTTCACAGGACTTGCATTTATGACATGCCACTATCAGAACTGCACAGCTTTTACATTTGACTTCAGGATGTATATCCTCTTTCCATGTTGCTAATGTTTCAGTGCACGGCACGTGGGCCGGGCTGTAAGCACTGTCAGGCTGTGTAATGTGGCTGGTGTGAAGCCAAAGCAGGGTGACAGCGCGATGGCACAGCCATCATCGCGAACTGTCTGTCGCCGTGGGTGACGGGCGGCTGAGGGGGTGGGGCCTGCCATGCTAAGTGTTCCATCAGAAAGAATGATGAGTGCTTCCTCTGATGAGAGAGAAACATCCAGGCCTGTCTCTCTTTCACTCTGTCATTTTTATTAACACACACACACACTGCTCTCTGACACAGCCTCAAGGAGCTATTGATCTTAAGAAATTAACCCTTTGATCACTTCCATATGGACAGCAAGCTCCAATATCTTACAGAGTGTCCAGATCACATTACAAACTGGCAGGATTTCAAACGTGTTCGTTTCAGCAGATGCATAATTCAAGCTGAGTGACTGCACACCTGGATTATATTGTACAGCAGCTTCTGTCCTTCTTGTCATCTCGAGCACTGTACTGGAAGAAGAAGCACCATCTTCCATCAAATGCACCACTGTCTTTTCTCAGCAAACTCCACATTCTACAGTTCGTACTGATTCAGTACCCAGTGTGAAACTCAGACCAACATGGTCAGAAAATTCTGGTTTAGAGGTATTTATTAAAGAATAAATCTGATTTGTTATTATTTACGGCATTTAGCTGACGCTCTTATCCAGAGCGACTTACAAGGTTAACGATTACAGGTAGGCCAACATAGTGTTAGGAGTCTTGCCCAAGGACTCTTATTGGTGTAGCTCAGCATAGGCACCCAGACTGGGAATCGAACCCCAGTCTCCCACACGTAGAGATGGAACCCTGAGTACCCACTGAGCTACCCCATGTTATTATAACAAAGGTAATCACATGTAGCAGGTTATATACACTCATCATCCAAAAGGATGCTCCTAAAAGAAAGTGTCAGTGTAAGACTAACATGGATAATATTTATTGAGCTACACATACAGGAGTAGTGTCTCTCAGCATGGTGTCAAGCCGCCAAATTTGCTAATGCAACATGCCAAACATCTCAGCATGGAACTGTAGAGGTCCCTAATGGTGTCCTGTGATAATCCATCTCATGCAGCTTTAATATTCTCACACAGTTCCTGCAGATTTTGCATTAGTAGTGGAGCTGTAGTAAGTAACATTGATTTCGAAAGAATCATCAGAGGAGCAGGTGTCTACCAGCTTTTGGACATGTGCATCAGTACTGTTATCAGTACCGGTACTGGAAATGAAAAATGAATATTGTGCCACCTCAAATTCATCCTGCGCCAAATACTCAGCTACAAATACATATTCCTGTTCTATTTATCTCTCTCCCTGATCTACAGTGGGATTCTGTGACGGGCTGACGGCCGACGGGGGGAAAGGAACCAAATTGGAACAAATTACAGGGACGTAAATAGACTGCCAAACAGGAAAACGGGCGAGAAAACAAACCAATCCCACCTCCTAGAAAGTCATCCGGCGGAGGGCACAGGGATGTTTTAGAGAGCGTTATCCGTCACAGAGCCTCTCCCGGGACAGCGCGGCGATTTGCTGTGCTTCGATTACATGCATTCCTCAGGGTTTATCACGACTTTTTGCATTAGTCCCCAGTGAAAGGTCGAGCAGCCATCAGAAACCAGAGGGAGTGCGGAGCTGCGGCACTAGACACAGACAGTAATGAAAGAATGCGCTTTAAAAGCCTCAGAATGAGGTTATTTCCTACAGCTGCAGCCACCCTGAGCCAGATGCTGATTCTATTATGTTCTGATATAAACAAGCACATTAATATTGGGGGGCAGAGTAGTTTAGTGAACTTCTATCACTCTCTCAAATTTCATAAGCAAAACCAAAAGTACTACTCAGTATAAGAGTGAGCTTTCTTCGATTCAGCATCCATACTCCAACTCTTCTTGATCTCTGAAACCTAGTATAGCTAAGACTGCAATTAAATGCAGTCATATCCAATAGCCTGTGGCTGACAGACAGAGAGAGGGAGGGAGATTTAAAGAAGAGGCAGCACTATCTTTTTAGTGGGTAATTGTACAATCAGTGTCTAGAGCATCACCAGGTCAAGTATTAGAACAAGCTTATACACTGGACTTAATACACAGCGAATAATGCAAAATGAAAATCACTTATAATCATTCCTAAACACTGTGTTAGAGAGAGAAAGACGCATGTGTGTTTGAAGTGATTGTAGATAAATTAAAGAAAGTGAAATAGAAAAGAAGGAAAATGCAGGATGGAGGGGAAAACATTAACCAAACTTCCATAACTGAATTGCCCAAAAGGGCCATTGTAATTGAGGCACTACTCTTACCACTTCATCCAGCGGGACAAGAAAGGGAAAGGAATACCCTCACATGATCAAGACTATTGGGAGCAGTTTAACCACCCAAAGCACAAAGCTTAGCAATACAGAGGTGTTTTTCTTTGCTGCACTGCACATTGAAACACTTGACCATGTATCAGAGGAAACATATGCGTTCACTTATGCCTCTAATAATACATTAATGATAATCAGTTCTACTACATACAGGTAATTGCATTTGCTGGAATCTGTGTTGATTTTACTTGATTCAATTATGCACATAGATTCCACAAGACTAAATTACTAAAAACTAAATTACATCAACTCAATTCTTGCCAAAATAAATTGCATGTATTCTTATTGTCAAAAGAATAGTTTTACCAAGAGGGAAGTGAGGGACTGCAGTGCTATTCCGAAGGAAGATACAGGTTAGCTGGAACGATAAATGATGCAAGAATTACAGAAATATTTACTGAGCTACACATACAAAAGTAGTGTCTCTATGTATGGTGTCTGGCCACCACGTTTGCTAATGCAACACGCCAGACGTCTCTACATGGAGTCCTAATGGTGTCCTGCGATAATCCATCCCACGTAGCTTGCCTATTCTCACAAAGTTCCTGCAGATTTTACAGTAGGTGTGGAGCTGGAGTGACACCAGGCCATGTGACAACAAACTGTTCATCTCTGTGCTGACCACAGTGCCTCCACACACCGATACATTGGTCATCTCCACCAAGAGAAAAGCTGAACTCGTCACTGAAGATTACCAGCTGCCATTCTGAGTCACTCCGTGACAGTCTGGCACGACACTATTTCAGTCTTTGGTGAGGTTGATGTAGTGTGAATGGCGTAATGCTCAGTGTGCATGTAGTCCTGCGTCATGCAGTCATCTGCCAATAGTGGCAACAACAGGGTGACTCAAGGAGGACATCACTGCTCACTGAATGTTCACAACTGTGGATGTTGAGTCAGTCAGGTACAGTGATATGGCCCATCCTTGCTTACGTCACATGCACGGCCATGCATGAAACTTGAATCATTTCACATGTCTCACAATGTCACACCCACAAACTGAGTTTCTTTCCTGTCAGTTGATGCCTTCTGGGTGCAACTATTTGTGTATTTTTTATTCATGTGGAACCAAAAGTCAGAGCACTTTGTGCAAAATTTACAAAATGTAAATTATAAGACATTCAGAAAGCAGATTTCCACTATCCACCCAAAGTCAGAGGTCATATGAGATCAATCAAGAGGGTAAGAAGGACTATGGGACTATGGGACTTTTCCCATATGCATGTATTCACCGATGCTTATCGAAAAAAGGGAACATGGCGGATGCCACCTGCAAACAACCGGAGACAGGTGGCGGGTTCATATTATTCTGTCTAATGAGCCGTTGGGAGAAAAACTTTATTAGCGGAATTTAAAGGATCATTTATTTTCGGAGGGTATCATTATGTACAAATACAAATAGTGCCAAAGAATGCAGCGTTCATTGCCTGTAATAATATTCCGATGTCTGAGTTCTTTTACATCTACATAAGGGAATGAAAGAAGCAGCCCATTAGTTTCAGCTGAATCTGCACTTCTCTGCCCTTTGAAGTAGCGAAGCCTCACTGTAAACACATGGCAGGGAGTTAGCGAGGGACATCACCTACACTTGCAACTCGCATACACGTGGCAGGCTGCTCACTTTGGAAAGGCAACCGGCCTTGACTGACAACTTTTCAAGCGTCAACTTTCAAGCTGTACTCAATGGTGACCCCCTTTATTCTAGGGACAAACAATTAGGAGCTGCGAGTCTCATTATTTCTCGGGCTGTAATCAAGGTCTAAAAGGTTTTTATTATGAGACAAATGGACTAAAACACTCTGGGCTGCGTTTTGTGAAGGTTGTGGTAAGACATCTGAAAACACTCATTCAAAATGCCTGGCTAATTGCAGAGTAGCGTCACGTCAGAGAACGAGCAGGGGTTTGTTTTGCGCTGGAAAAGATGACAGATAAATGAATAGCGCTGGCAGTGCAGCCATGCTTCCGAGTGCTCTCTCATTATGCCCTCACCCTGTGCAGCATCGTTCTATGATCTGCCCTGAACCGACTGATGAAGGTCACTGTAAAGTCATTCTTTACACGTGTGTGCAAATGTAGGCTGGGAAACAGGCTTTCCGCTGTACAGCGAGTGCCCAGGCATGTAAATGCTGAACTTTGACTCTAGCTGGTATCTCTGAGGAAACGGCTCAGCGTGTACCTGCACATGCTCATGGTACATCCTACTAACTGCACACACAACACAGCTTGCACATATCTGACATGTTCATCATCCTGGTTCAGTCTTTTCTGAAGCGTACATGGTGGGGAAAATCCTCCAGTACCTTAGGACTTCATTTTCAAACCCACAGAAGATAAAGAGCTTTACATTTGTTTACATTTACGGCATTTAGCTGACGCTCTTATCCAGAGCGTCTTACAAGGTTAATCATATTACAGGTAGGCCAGTGCAGTGTTAGGAGTCTTGCCCAAGGACTCTTATTGGTATAGCAAAAAATCCACCGGTACCTTAAGACTTCATTTTCAAACCCACAGAAGATAAAGAGCTTTACATTTGTGGCATTTAGCTGACGCTCTTATCCAGAGAGACTTACAAGGTTAATCATATTACAGGTAGGCAAGTGCAGTGTTAGGAGTCTTGCCCAAGGACTCTTAATGGTGTAGCAAAGCATAGTCACCCAGACCGGGACCAGGATTTGAACCCCAATCTCCCATGTGTGGTGGTGGCTCCCTGACAGGTAGTTGTGTTATCTGCTGAGCTACACCAACCAGTAGCTATACCAGTTTAGCTATACCATTAATTGCATATTTCATAATATGTTTTGGCAACTAATCACATTTACATTCCATCCTGCCTGGGGCTTGATTTCAGGGACTCACATCGTTGTACAAAATTGTACTCTTTGGAAAACTAAAGAATGCGTGCTCACTAAGAATGGTAAGGTTCACCAATTCGCATAGGTATAGTACACACAGGCAGTATGTGGCACAATGGTTAGAATACAGAACTGTTTGCCTTAACCCCTCCGACCCCCCAATCCTGGATTTAGCTCTGGTTAGCTCCAGCAGTAACCCTAGCAAGAAGACCTGTGAGCACAGAAGTGGATCTTTCTAAAGGCCCCTCTGGCTCTACCTGTTTAACAGCTGTACTTGTTCTACCTCACTTAATCGTAAAAATGACCAGCCTTTGTGTCATAGACAGTGTATGTTCTCTTTTATTCTTAGACTCTTTACACTAAAGGATGTGTGAACAGGCCTATTTGTGAAAGGGGCATGTGTGTTTTAGAAGTCAAAACTTATATCATAACAGAGATGCTTATATAGCTGTATACGTACCATAGCGAATTGCATAGCATCACATTCTTTGGTCGTGCTGGCTGTAATCGTGTTAAATCACACTGCATCACAGTAGAGGTGAATCATTTCTTACTGCATTAGCAGTTGCTTTACAGAGATGTTATCCTTTGCTGGACTGCACTTTGAAACACTTGACCATTTTCATGCATCAGATGAAACATATGTCTTTACTTAGCGTAACTTTTAATGTTACATTAATAATAATCAGTTTAATTACATACAGGTAATTGCATGCACTGAGAACTGATTTGATTGTATTTGATTCTAATGTACATATCGATTCCACATATAAAAAAAAGATTACATCAACTCAGTTCTTGCCAAAACTAATTAATGAGTAAATTGAAAGAAAATGTCATGTATTTTATTCACCTGGAACAGATTTGTGGTCTGCTTGAGAAGAGTCAAAGAAATGTCATTAGACTATCTGCACCATAATGAATTGCACAGCATTATAAGCTTTTGTTGTGCTGAAGCGAATCATAATAAATCACACTGCAACACAATAAAGGTGAATCATATTGCACCACATTAGCTGTTGATTCATATGTATCTTTAACGTAGCAGATTGTTTGCAATGTATAATGATGGAGATGCACATCTCTAATACAAACTGTCTAATAAAGCTTGTGTAGTACATGGTTATCCTTCATTGGCCACAAAAGTGTAATTAATGTAGCAAGAAGGTACAAAATTCTGAAGTTCTATATGAAGCCATTTTGCCTGATCCCCACTTGTACAAGAGCTAAGATGTAACACACCTGAAATTAGTCTAATGTCAAAAACTTGCCCATGTGATCTCAGGATGTCCCAAAATGTACACCATACTAGAGTCACCATTTTGGACAAAGATCTCCAATATGATCATTCTGTAGTCAGCGTCTTGCTCATACATGGCTCTCCAGGCTTAGGCAGGTTTAAGCAGGTTTCTCTATGGTAAAAATGTGTAACGTTTTTCAATCATTAATGTCAGGCTCTGCGATAAACAATAACATTCCAAAGTCGATCCATTTCATCCTGTGCACATTTTTGAATGTTATTTTAAATAAATGTAAATAATAATTTTATCATTAAAATAATCAAAATAGAGTAGCACCTGGGAGGACAGTCCAGGCCGGATGCTCCCATGCTGCTTTCTTAAATGGCAGACATGGAATTTTCATTTGTATTTCGATTCTTGTATACAGTGACATTTGGGGGAAAAATTTACAACTGGCAAAATGTATCAACCTTGGAATATTTTGTTTGCCACAGCAGCAACGTTTGAACATATGGACATTGATTATCTCAGTGATAAATTTCAATTATATTTTCAACTGATTAATTTGCAACTTCAAAATAACATCAAAACTTGATTGTATGATTTCTGCTTGACACAACAGCACACAGTGACCTGTCCCCCTGACTGTGTTCACCCACCACAGCTAAACCGCTGACTTAACAAAAGCTGACGGAATAATCTTATCTGTGTGATACATGTGATACTAATGTAGAGAATCAGTTGCCTCGTAGTCCTTTCCAGCCTTGTGGAGGTCAACAATTTTGTCTCTGGTGTCTTTGGAAAGCTCTTTGGTCTTAGCCATGTTAGTAGTTGGAGTCTTACTGATTGTGTGGGGTGGACAGGTGTCTTTATGCAGCTAATGACCTCAAACAGGTGCTTCTAATTTAGAATAAAAAGTGGAGTGGAGGTGGAGTTTTTAGAGGCGGACTAACAGGTCTTTAAGGTTATCAGTTTTTGCTGATTGGCAGGTGTTCAAATACTTATTTGCAGCAGTAACACACAAATAAATTATTTAAAAAATCATACACAGTGATTTCCGGATTTTTTTTATAGATTATGTCTCTCACAGTGGACATGCACCTAAGATGAACATTTCAGACCCCTCTATGATTTCTAAGTGGGAGAACTTGCAAAGTCGCAGGGTGTTCAAATACTTATTTTCCTCACTGTATAATATATTTTAAACTGGTGATAAATGTGTGTGTGCCGGCACTATGTATCTTAGTGTTTTGATGTAAAGGAGATTCAATGTCACAAAACAACACTGCCACAAAGCTGTAACTTCTCCTCGGATTCAGATCATAAAACACCTCCTCTCCTCTTCTTCATACAAGCACACATGGGATCAGTTGAAAGTTTTGAATTTGCACTTCACCTGCTTGTTTCATTGAGTTATGAGTGAGAAATTACTCATATCAACTTACACCAAGCTTTTTGTTATGGATGAAAACTGTATTCGGACAGGTCTGCAATCTCTCTAGAAGTCTTAATAGCACAAAGACATCCAATTAATATTCTCCAGTCATGGTGTATGCCTGCTCTCTTTTAATCTTTGATTGATTTAACCCTGAGCACAGCCATTGTAAAGCTTGATTCCAGACTAATTTCATGCTCTCTCTTTCTTACCTCCTTCATGAAGCCTGTCAAGGACATGTCATTTTTCACAGGATGAAAAGGTGCGGCGGCAGCCGGCCTTGTCATGACTATAGCCGTGTAAATCTGCTGAAAGCTGAGCATATGTGAAAATACCATACAATTTTTCCATGCTGAGACGCAGTCAGGTGGCCTCCTGTACAGTGACTCATGGATACTGCACTGTATAAAAAGATGCCAGATTTGTTTTGGTTTTTTTCAATAAGTAGCTTATAGTACTACTCTGTGCTCTCTATAAAAGCAAATGTAAATGTGCCCCTAATAGAGTATGGAAGTTAACTGGAGGGACTATCAAGTAATATGCTGATCATTCTGTTAAATAACCCTGTCAAGCCTAATAAATCTGCTGTCAGAGCAGTCTGGACAGTAGTACGGACACCTGTAGGGACACCGTTGGTTATAAAATGGAGGAGCATGTGTAATTGGAGCACTCTCCATGCTATCGTGTTTTATGACAGAGAAGCCAATTCACTGGGCACTCAAAATACAACTCTACAAAGATTGCTATGGGCTGATTATTGATGTGTTTCATCAGAGCAACAATAATAAAAGATAACTGAGATGTGAAATCTATTCCTATTCATATGCTTTCCCCAAATGGAAGTTTGTGACACAAACAAAAAATCTTTGGCATTTCATGCTATTAATCTATCAATCAAATAAATATGACGAGAGCACTGAGACATCACATCATCAAAGATGAATAGTAGGCTTAAACGCTGATGTAATTGTTTTTGGTGCAGCCATTAAATTTCGATTGAAGCACCAGTGTTTTCAAAAAGTCCAAATAATTCAATTTTACTGTACTATAACAAAAACCATGCATAGCCTCTCAAAGACTCCAAAAAAGTCCATGTAAGGGCATCTTCAATTCTGCAGTTGTTAACTAAAACAGAAACTGATAAGACATCAATTACAGCTCTTGTTTTTCGGAGTGAATGCAAAAGTAGGATGTGAAAGTTTGGCTGCCGCAGTTAAACAGTACCACATCCTCCACAGAGAAAATATATAAATTTGGCATTTGTCTGGAGATGTTTGGGCAAAATCTTATTTAAGTTTAACATATGAAAAAGAAAACAATTCCAAAATGTGGAAAGTAGTGAATAGCACATTCTGTTTGATCTGTTTTAAATATAAAGCAATACAAATATGCTCATTCCACTTTGATGCCTGCAACACTTTTCAAATAAGTTGGGACCAGAACATGCTTAGCATTGTGTTAAATCAACTTTTGTTTTAACAACATCTAATAATCAGACTGAATACACAAAACGATCCAGTTTCAAAGGTTGTATTTGTCTCATCTCTCTGTTATTCTCTGATTATACAGAGATGCTGTTGTAACACACGCAATATGTCACTTGGTGTTGTAATATTGAAATAAGCATGGACTCTCCTGAAAAGGACGGCATCTTGAAGGCAGCATGTCATATGACATCAGAAAATACTCTTATCATCACTGTGCTGAACTCTACAGGAGATAGAAAAAAACTTACTTTACTTTTAATGTAGTAAAATAATTTCCTAGTAAAACTGGACCATTGTTGGGTCAATTCTTTTTAAAATTTACTTTTAGTGTAAACCGCAACAAGCATTTTTGAAAACTAAAAAATGACACAAATGGAGGTGGAGATCAAGGTTTCGCATTAATGGTGCCCAATAATAGAGCCTAATACCATCAGATACTCTAACTTGTAACCTCTAAGATGGCAACACCCTGGATATTTTTTTTGTTGGCCCAGAAAACACGATTTCCATCATTTCTATAATTGATGCAAAGGGTAACTTGTCAATATATGTTTCCGCTGTCCATCAGTCCATTTCAGATGAGCTTGAAGCCGGAGAAAATGCCGGCAGCATTTCTGGCTGTTATTGACATATGACTTCTGCTGTGCATTATACAGTCTTAACTCTCATTTGTGGGTGCAGAAACAGACAATGGTTTGTCAAAGTATTCTCAATGCCACTTGGTGCTATTCACCACAGAAACTTATCAGCGTTTAACATGGTGTCATCTGAGAGGCTGAAGGTCAGCGGTTTTCGTTCGTGGTTTTCAGCCTTAAAGATGAACAGGCAGAGATTTCTCCAGATGCTCTGAATATTTTAATGTTGTTATGCACTGTAAAGGGTGAAATACCTAAGTCTAGCGATTTGCTTGCTGATAAATGTTGCTTTTAAACTGTTGGACTGTTTTCTGTGAAGAGCCTCGAGTCATCCTTACTCATTAAGGTCTGGACCTTTTCTGGATGCCTGTCTGGATGCCTGTATAGCCAAGCATGACTGCATCACCTGTTTAAGATGTTTTTTAAACATGTCTAAATGCTCTTAGTCCTAAATTGCCTCACGCTGTTAAATCTGTTATATACACTCATAGACACAAAAATTAGTCGCACAAATACTTGCACCCAGAAGAAATCAACAGGAGTGAAACTTGGTTTGACAGTGTAAGACATATGAATGATTCAAGTTTCGCACTCGGCTGCACATGTGGCATTAGCCAGGACAGAGCATGTCACTGTAGCTGACTCACCCAACATCCACGGCTGCAGATGTTCAGCAAGCAGTGATGCCCTCTATGCGTAATCCTGTTAGTGCCAGCACCATTGACAGATGGCTGCAAGACCCAGGTCTACATGCACACAGACTGTTACAACAACTGCCCTTAACACCATGTCAACATTGCCAAAGACTGCAATGGAGTGACTCAGAATGGCTGCCGGTCGGCTTTAGTGATGAATCCCACTTTGTCTTGGTGGAGACGACCAACAAATCTGTATGTGGAGACATTGTGATCAGCACCGAGATGAAAGATTTGTTGTCACACGTCCAGAAGACCTGGTATCACTCCACCTCCACCCCTACTGCACAATCAGCAGGAACTGTTAAAGCTGCATGGGATGGATTATCACAGGACACCATAGGACAAATGCATGTTGTGTTAACAAACATGACGGCCCAACGCCATTCTGAGAGACACTACTTCTGTATGTGTAGCTCAATAAATATTGCCCATATCAGTCTAAATGTATTATCATTTATTGTTCCTGGTAACCTTCATCTTCCTTCCCAATAGCATTGCAATCTCGTCCATCTGGGTGCTGTTATTCTTTGGACGATAAGTGCAATTATGTATTCATCGTAGATGACGTGATTATGAACATGTCTATGTGTCAGAACTAGTATGTTACATCTACTAAACAGTGTATGAAGTAGCAAAACAATAGCTCATCTCGTTTTTTGGCCATTTAAACACCTTAGGTCCATTTGGCTTTCATACTTCATACAATCTGCAGTTTGTTTGGAAGCACAACAATGACAGTGTCTTCAGAGGGTCTCGGTCTGCTAACCTGGTGTGCACCAAGGTTCATTAAAACTAAACCAAACCAGCCAAGTGTAAACAAGTACTAAGACAGAGCAGCAGAAGAATTTTAAATATCCATAAATGATCATGTAACTCATCAGCTAATCATTGATTCATCAAGCTGGTACAAAATATTATTATTATTTTTAACTTATTAGACTAATTATTAAAGCCTTAATTTACATGGGGATCCTGAATTTCTATTTGACATGTTACTAATGATTGGGAATTATTTGAGGAATATCTAACTGCCACATTGCAATATTGCCAAAGTGATTTAAATTCAGATAATTTTATTTGATTTAATGTTCAGGCTTGGTTTCTGCGTCCAAAAATACCAGAATATCAACCTTGAAGCTTGAACCCTGATTGTATTAGACTGAACTACCAGTATGTTGGTTGTGATGTCAAAAAACAGAGATTTGGTTGCCTCTGATTGGTCTAACTCATAGTCTAAACGTCCTCTCTTAAAACAATAGTTTATAACTCATAAAATTAATTCATTGTCATGTAATGAGCTTTCCTACTATAGCCCTTTAAACTATCCTCCACTCCACATGGACGCCCAGATGATGGCACACTGTTGCTATGTCTGGCGTAGAGTCTGTAGTCCTATCTCTTTGGAATACAGCTTTTAGAAGTTCCATTATGGATGTTTCGATAAAGCTTAAGATATTTCCAGCTACTGCTGTTATGCTATGAATGTGTTTATGTCTGGAGCACATTGAGCTTGAAGTATCATTTCCAAGCAAAACATTGCAAAGGCAAGCATTACTGATGCAGCTGCGACGGACAGTGCAAGTGGAGGTAAGCTAACAAATGCCACAGTCAATAAAAATTAGAAATGACATTAATGTTTTTTCATCTTCAAGCTGCATTCACATGAGTTTCATATTCAGCTTAGGGGAACCCTGTATGTTACTGAAAACTTGAAAGCTGTGACAAAACATAATATAGCTATATCAGAATTCACTACTTCCTTAACAGGAAAATGTTTTTCAATTAGACCATAATAAACAAATGTGGTTAATCACAATTAAATACCAAGAATGAAAGAGATTAATTGTTTGAATTATTTAACAGCCATAATTATACAAATTCAGGTTATTTGGATTGCTAGATAAACTCTGTGCACTGTGATGTCTCTCAGTAACAGTGCAAACATGAGTGTGTTAAAAAAAAAACAAGACTGCTTCAAAATGCTGTACAGTAACACATGTTGTTTGTGAAGACCAGTCTGCCTGGTGCTGAACCACGTCTGAAGAGCACAGTGGATGAACGAGTTAGTTACTGGATAATAAATCTTAGTTATAACAAAGTAATAAGGAATTAATTGCTAGGACAAGTTTTTGGTTCATTAGCAGCTGTTTACTTTCAAATACCACCATGTTTATGTATGAATGGTACTCATAGTAAACGGTAACCAGAGTAGCCTTTATTATTTAGCAAAGGGTAAGTCCTATATCAGATCGCTCTAAAGCATATTTAAGCATGTCTGGTAGCCTATATAGTAATTAATTTCTAGGTGCTTATAGCTGTGCTCAAATGCCATTGGTAAATGAACTGCCATTGCCTTATATTGTTAATGGGAATTTTTGTTCCTCATCTCCTGCTTAATGGCAAAATCCATTGTTGGATAAATGGCGGGCGCATGAGGGAGAAAGGCAGGCGGTGCACCCCGGAACGGCGTTATCATCCTCCTGCGCTCACCACCCAGTAGCAGCCAAATAAAATATGACCCGCTGTCTGTGCTCTTCCCCGCCAGCTCTCATGTCACCTCTAGCTCTTGCCCTTTATTTAAGAATCGGAGTCTTCGGGAGAGACAGGCCCTAATAGAAACAGTTTGTCACCTTTTAGGAGAAGGATGGCTGCGCTGCTTGGGAAGACTACGTACACAGAAAAAAAAGGGGGTGGGGAACTCATTCTAAAGGCTATTTAGGCATGGCCAAGGGAGTGCTTATTCAAATTTATGGACATCTGTACTCATCTTGGTATTCATTTACTTAAACAGATAGGGCTGCTCTGATATGGGAATTGCGGGCCCATGCCGATATTCCCTGATATCTGCACAAATAGTTGCACCCAGAAGAAATCAACTGGCAGGAATGAGACTTGGTGGGTAGGTTTGACATTGTGGACATTAGAGTGATTCAAGTTTCATGCTCAGTTACACAAGCAAGGACAGGCCTTATTGCTGTACCTGACTAGCCCAACAGCCAGAGTGTGGACATTCAGCAAGCAGCACCTTCCATGAGTCATCCTGTTAGTGCCAGCACCATTGGCAGATGGCTGCACGATGCAGGACTACCTGCACACAGTCTGTTACAACGACTGCCCTTAACACTTGGCCAACGTTGCCAAAGAGTGTAATGGTGTCGTGCCAGACTGTCAGGGAGTGACTCAGAATGGCAACGGGTCATCTTCAGTGATGAGACCAGCTTTTTCGCATACGTGTGTGGAGGCACCTTGGTCAGGGCCAAGATAGATTTTTTGTTGTCATGTGTCACACGTCCAGAAGCCATGGTGTCACTCCTACTGCACAGTCTGCAGGAACTATGTGGGAATATTCAAGCTGCATGGGATGGATTATCACAGGACACCATTAGGTACCTCTACAACTCCATGCCGAGACGTATGGCATGATGCGTGGCCGAGCATGAATCTTGAAATATTTGCGTGTGTCAGAATGTTGGTCAAATCTAAATATCAGTAACATACCAATACAGGTACAACTCCAAACTCATCATGAATCCAAGGATGGGATGCAATAGGAAACATGGTGAGAATACAACACGTATCTTCTGTAAAAATGGGGCCAGCTGAAGCCTTTAGAGGGATGACTGGACTGAACAGTCTCCTACCTGGACACATGAGGGTGTTTCATGGCAAGTTACATACATGCCATTAACTGAACATCACTTAACCACTTTATAGTCAAGTCTGCAACATACTGTTAACGGGACATGGCAACATGCATGCTTATTTCATTAAACAGCAGTGGGAATATGAGAGCAGCAGTGGGCCAAAGCAGATGATCAGGGCCAAAATAATGTTGAGAACTTTGTAACTTTTTCAATAAACTTATTAACAGAAGAATTACAGGAAGAAAACTAAACATGAATTCATTTACCCATCATCTGAACCGCTTATCCTTCTGAGTCATGGGGAGGGGGGCAGGCATGGTTGCTGGAGCTTATCCCAGTGCTAACTGGGCGGAAAGCATGGAAACGTCCTGGACACGCCACCAGTCAATCACAGGGCAAACACAGGCACATAGACCATCATCTCTAAGCATCACTACATTCAAAATATACTGTCCAACTCTGACTTCAACAAAACTGATCATCTCAAGCCTACAGATCACCTTAAGAGCATGCTTTTAAGTCAATGTCAAACCTTGTCACCACATAAACAGCTCAATTCTTTGTTTCTGTTTCTTGTTCATGTTTCTGTTTATCATCTGTGTGGCACAGAAGTTAATAATTTATTTATTTATTACAGTGTTGATTTAAATGTGTGTACTTTAACTGATATTGAGCTTAAAGCTTATTAAAATATTCTCCTTTCAAGAAATTGTATACGAGTGGAGGTTTTAGGAAAATACTTTAATTAAAAAAATCATTGTCATGTCTCTAAAATACTGATTTTAGAGGAGAAGAGGAAAAGGTTCTTCATTTCTAATGCAAGTCAGTGTAGAAATGCTTTTTTACAAGTGATTCAGGAGGATTTCTGCTGGTCCATTCATCATGTAATTGCACAATGCAAATGGCAAAATGACAGTTACACAATACCATGAACAACCTCAATGCTCAAATGGTAGAGTAAAATAAACCCTGACAAAAATGGAGCTGACAAAATCCACAACAAATACATTTTAGATTGTTAAATCTTATAAAACCAGATTCAAGAAACAAGACCTTTTTTCTTATTTAAGAAATCTTCCATCCAAATTGGTAGATAAGCAAAAAAATCTTTTCTCTTGACCTGTTTTTCTTTTTCTTTTTGTTCCTGCCCTTGCTTGTGCAATGGCAAAGAACAATCATGGGCATGCATGCCTGTCCGAACTTAATAGGCAGCCACTTGGCGTACATTGACCCCCTTGACCATACTGGGCCTACATTGCACTGTAAGCACTGTAAATCATGGGGAAAAAGTCCATGCATCTGCATCCCTGCTCAGGCAGGTATCAGCTAGCAGCTGCGGCTTACTCGCTTGAACGCGCTAGCTTCCACCAGCCTCTCTAGATGTTTGGGAAACATATGGTGCTGGCATCGTTCCTCTGCCGCTATGTGTGTGGAGTCTGAGATAAAGTCTTAAAGCCGTGCTTTCAGAACATTTGACTGCTGCTGGCTCCTGCCTTCCTTCACACAGCTGCCTTACAGCAATGGCAGAGGATTAGCAGGCATCACTAGCTCTCAGACGTATTTGGGTTTACTCGCATGTTGCAACTGACACATCAAAAATTCCCACTTTTTTCAGATTAGTGTTCTTCCCCAAGGAACGAAACTACTTGAAAACAATCCACGTAGCGTTCGTCTTATAGTCGTGACTGCTGTCGTTATCACCTCCGTGGTGTGCACCGTTAGGGATCGCGTGAAAGTTCATTAGCGAAAAGGTCAGCACTGCTGGGGTTCACCACGGTTTCATTGGACTGCTTAACTTAAGACCGGGGCTAATTCCCCTTCACTGTGGGTGAGAGGCAGAGTAAACGGGCCTAATATGGAGTGATCACTCTCCAGAGGCAGGTCCTTGGCACTGGGCCTTCGCTGTTTAAGAGCTCTTCACAGGGAGCTGTCAAATGCTTACTGACATTCTCTCCATCCAGTTCATTTGGCTCTAACAAGCCAAGAGAATCGCAAGAGTTAGGGTTCCAACCAATGACAGATGCAGATCCCTTAATCTGCCAGCTATACGATCTGTCACTAATATAATGTGATAGCACTTTGTGTTAAGTCTGCAGAACTCGGGATGAATTAAGGCCCATCGAGGACCTTTGTCTAGTTCACAGAAGTGGAGAACAGAGGACGAAATGAGACACTTTCAAGAGGCCTGTGCGGGAATGATATGTTAGTTACTGACTTGCTTATGAGGTTTTTGACACTGTATGACATACGGTTATCTTTAGAAACGGGCAAAAGAACAGCCGAATAGCTTCATGATTGCTGCTGCAACCGATTTCACCTGTGCAATGTACTTTTGTCGTTTTTAGAGATAACAGTGTGACATATAATGCCAGAAAGCACATAAGCAAGACTATTCCACATACCTAACCTTTTCACAGCAGCCGTAGAACCTCTGCCTGGTTTCTGAAGGACCTTCAGCTGTTGCACTACACACGAATGGAGATGTGTATGATTTACAAAGCCAGAAGTGGACTGCAATTTCAGGTTTATAGGTACACAAGTAAGTCAACATGTGTTACATACATGTACACATCATACATTATGAACACAGCTGTGGTTGCACTGCTGGTTTTATCCCTGCATGGCTGTGAAGAGGTGTGAATTGTTTTCACTGCAGGTGGTTCTCACTCCTCCCATTTCACCCCACATTGCCTGTGAGCAGCTCAACACTGAGTCACAGTGCACAGAGCCGACAGGATCCTAGTTAATCTGATAACAGTGTTACATTTATGAAACATATTTCAGCTGATTATCTCCTACCTGCGGAATGACCACTAGGAAGGCTGCATAAAGAGGTTAACCGCTTGAAACTCACCTCTCTTGTTAACTGTTGGCCACTTTGGGAGTGTGTCACTGAAGAGCATTTATGAAGTAAAACAACACCGGTATGATGTGTGCAAATATTTCCCCAAAGGTTATTTAATACAGTACATCTCAAATTATCATTATCAACATTTTAGTGAACCCCGAAAATTCGTTTGAGTTTCTTTTGCCTCCAAATGTCTAACAATGGCCTTTGGCACAATTGTCCAACCATATGATTATAAAACCATCAAACTGAGTAGTATAGCTGTATAACATTCTAAATAAAATAGTCTGGGATTAGTTTATGCTTGAAAACATTAAAATAAAAATCATGTTGGACAAAACCAGGTGACTTTAAAGGTACTCAACTTTAGTTTTCTCAAATGTCAGGCAGCCCAACAACAAAAAAAGTAAAAGGACTTTTATTTTGACCTGGCTTTGTGAAAGACGGGCCAGTTACATCATTAAGACCCTAAGTAAGCTTTGGGGTTCATTACTAAGTCACTAGCCCTTACACAAAGCCTTTTTTTAGTTTTTGGTTCGAATGGTTCAGTGTCAGGTGGTACTTCCTAAGGACAACCATGAAAATGTACACTTAATACTATAATGTTTATTAATTTAAAAGGATTTATTTACTAAAAAATTAGAGAAAATTATATTACTGTATTTTTAGTAATTAGTCTGAAAGTAGGTCAAGTTTTACATGATAACCTTGGTTTGTGACTGGCCAAAGAAAGTAACGTAAAGAAAGAGATCCCTTTAAAATATCTGTCATTTCTTCTAGAGATCAGATGGAAAGATAAATGAGACTTCTGCTGAAGTCGCCTGCTGCTCAGACACTCTCACAGGCTACTCTCGAGTTCTAGTAGAGATCTCCATGAAGTCATACACAGAGACGTAGCAGCGATTCTTGAGCCCCTGGGACAGTAGTGTGCCCAAATCCCCAAAATATCCAAAAAAGAAATGATGGTAATGTTGCATTTCTTTATGGGGTTGGTGTATATGGATTTAAGGGTAAAACAGCTAACAGTTGATAAGGTGTGCTGTGTGTTCACTACAAAATGGTTCAAGTAAAATAATCTTAGTCTAGTCAGTATATCTAACATCTAACAACATTTTGAGGTTGCTGTTAGGTTATTTTGATATTACATTTATTTATAGGCATCTTTACTTGCTTTAAGTAATCTTAAATTTCTCATTTTGAGATTGTTCTAATCTAATTTTAAGATTTTTTTTACAGGCAGTTAATAGTTATTTAGGTGATTTTAGTAAGGCCATTTTTTTTATATTAGCAGATAAGTTTCAACTCATTCCTTAAAATAAGTGAATTATCTGCCAATATAATGAGAACATTTGACTCACTAAAATCACTTGAAACAAATACAATGTCTGGAAACAAGTAACATAATCTTATAATAAGCCAACAATTAAAGATAAAAGATCATTTTACTGGTCTCCAAGATATCATATGCTTTTTTTTTTTTTGCCGTGCAGAGATAATTTGACTTAATAAATCTATTTAAAAATGTAAAGATAGCCCAAACATAGTTAAATAACCTCAAAGTGGGGTTGCAACAAATGAAATGAAATGAAAATTATGTGATACATTGACGGAGACTTAAAAATTTGATTATTTATTTGAATTACAGTTTGAGCAGTATAGAATCATTAATCTGGAGGCACTTCCAAAAATTAGACTTAAATCAGATCAGACTTAAACTTTAAGGTAATTGTTGTAATTACAGGGAACTTCAAAAGAGAAAAATTAATAGCATCTCAGCACTGCTGTAACACTGACATGGTGCTGGTGTGTTAGTGTGTTGTGCTGGTGTAATTGGATCAGACACAGCAGTGCTGCTGGAGTGTTCAAACATCTCAGTGTCACAGCTGAACTGAGAATCATCCACCAACCAAAACTATCCAGCCAACAGCGTCCTGTGGGCAGCATCCTGTGACCACAGATGAAGGACTAGAGGATGACTGACACAAACTCTGCAGTAGCAGATGAGCTATCATCTCTATGATCAAGGTGGAGCAGCAAGGTAGGAGTGTCTAGTAGAGTGGACAGTGAGTGGACACAGTGTTTAAACACTCCAGCAGCACTGCAGTGTCTGATCCACTCACGTCAGCACAACACACATTAACACACCACCACCGTGCTGAGAACGATCCATCACTTACATAATACCTGCTCTGTGGTGGTCCTTTTGGGGGTCAGGACCATTAAAGAATAGGGCACAAGGGGTCTAACAATATATAGGGATAATCAGATGGACTATGTTCAGTAATTGTAGAAATACAGAGTGGTCCTATATGGTAAGTAGAGCTGATAAAATGGATGAGTGTAGATAAAAGGAGGCGCTTTTAATCTTATGACTGATACGAGTATAAACAGATCTACTATGAGTATATTCACTGTCATTTATTTATTTATTTATTTTTTATTAATTGAATAATTTGAAGGGACCCCCATATCCAAGCATGGCCCCCAAGCATGGCCTCAGATTTTCCAAGATACTAATAATTATGGTCAACTTCATCAAACTCGCCTGGGCATTACATTAACATTTGTCTAATCTTGAGGAGTTTTAGGAGAACTCTGCAACTGCTCAACATTCGAGCAATGCAGTTTTCCCCTGGGAGATACACACAGATGTTTATTTGTTTTGGAAAGTCTCCTAGAGCACATGCAAGTTAAAGAAACCAAAGAAAACAGATGCACTAACACTGAAAAGTTGGGAACAGAAGAATCACGCATGCGTATAACATTAGCAAGTACTTCTCTGCTTGCCGTAATTAATCAGAGGCTGGAGAGCAGAGGTGGCAGCCTTTCTGCATCGGAGCAGTAGCTGTAAATCCGCAGCATCTCCGTGAGGCAGGTGCCCTCCAGCCGGTTCCTGTCTGCTGCCCCACTAATGGTTTGTTTCCTTTCCTGGAACGTAGCCTTTCTCCAGCTCTGCTAGCCTGCTTAGAATTTTTTAGCTGGACGCCGAACCGAGCTCCAGTGTCTCTTCTCTTTCCCAAATTGCATCATGATGCGGCTCTTTCAAAAGAAAAGAAAAGACAAGAAAAAAGAGCGGGGGGACTGAAGACGAAAGTGTCTTTGAGGTTAAAAAGAGGCTTCAATGAGTCTTGTCCCTTTTTTTTTCCCCCTTTGCACACCTGTCACGATGGAGCTCGGTGAATCGGTGATGAGCACTATCAGATTTCTCTAGTCATGCGTCCTCGTCTTACTGATGAGAATCAGTGGGAGCGAGGCACTTCCAGGCAGACTGTATCACAGGGCAGCATTGATTTTATTGATGTGATTCATTAAAAGCCCATCCATAAAGCAGAAGAAGCAACAGAACTCTCAGCGCTTATGCCTCTGCTTGCGTGCCGTGGCCTGCTGCTGCTGATAAAGCTGGGTTTTATTCCTGGTCCGCAAGTGCCGAGTAATTTACCTCCCTGTGAATGTGGGCAAACATTGGAGTGGCCCTCCCGTAATTAAATGCCACAGATACTGAGCCCACATTTATGTTTGCGAAAGTGAGTGATAATAAAGAAATAAAGAATATGGGAAATAATACATGCATAGCGCGCAGATATAATACCTGCTCTGGGTGAGGAGCTCATTCATCCTGGCTGTCATAAACGTTGCGCCGTGACCACAATGAAATCAGACAGCCGCATCCATCACTGCTTTACTAGTGACATCCACTCAGTGTTTTCTATTACTTTACTTTCTGTGTGTGTGTATGTGTCTCTCTCTCTCTCTCTCTCTCTCTCTTTCTCTCTGCTCACTGATGGAGTTTGTGTCCCTACACACACTTCCTTTGGCATGTGTCTCTAGCACTTGTAAATAAATAGAGAGAAATAAAAGCGCTTGCCGTCAGTCGCAGCTGTCCAGTCTAGTAGTGATCGGTTGAAAAATACATCTGCTCATGGAGGTGGATGGGAAGGGGGCTAGGTGGGTATCGAACTGAGGGTCTGCTCCAGCACGCAAGGCAGAGAGGAGCAAGAAGTCATCTCATGAGGGCTCTGGGAAACAACACTTCTTCATATAAGGAGCGGAAAAGGCAAAAAGTCAGCTAGAGTCGACTGACAGAGGGTTGGGGAAAGGTGGCCGAGGTGAAGAGTGACCCCCCGAGTGCTTCTAACAGAAAAATCGACTGCTTCTTGTTGAGAAAATGACCAAAGCCTGACACCTAATTTAAGGGATTATTTCCCCCAGGATGCTCTGTGGTAAAAGGGCCTATACAGTGCTGCTGCGTGACCGACAGAGAGACCCTGCCTTCTGCTGTTAAACCTCATGGGAGGAGGGTTCACCACAGGTAAAGAAAGTTCACCCATCTCACGGTTCAGGGTAAAGGCTGTCACGATAAATTAATTCAGTTCACTGATTGAAAAAAAAAAAACATGTACACACACGTATATCGTCACTGTCCAAGGAAAAACAAGTGTCTCCCAAATGGCGGCTTTACAGGAGAGAGCAAAACCTAAATTAATTTGAATGTAAGTCAATGGAACCAGATTTTCTTCAAAGCAGATTTGGGCTCTTTCTGTTTTTTCTGTTGGTCCATTCATCATGAGGTGTTCACACAACGCAATCAGCAGCTGCTGTGTTCAAATTATGGATACATGTAAACATCAGTGAAACACATTTTAATAAACCAACTCATTTTGCTATACTTGCAGATAATTTGGCTTGTTTCAAGCTTTTTTCTCAAATAAGACAAATTATCTACTAGAGTAGTCAGATAACCTGTCTTACTAAAACACTTAACATAAATAGATATAGTTTAAAAATAAGTTAAATAAACCTATAAAGTCCAACAATCTAAAAATGAGAAAGATAAGAGGAATGAACTAGATATAAGGTAACTTTACTAGCTAACTGCCAGTGATATGTATACAGTTTAAAAGTCTCTTATTCTTTCTCTGTTTTCACAAGACTCTAATGGACACACCCACCTCCATAGTATTTTATTATGAATGGTTAGTTGCATCAAATAAAAAAAATGGCTGCTGAGAGGACAGACTTTCCTATATGGACCTTAGTCATCTGCAGTAGTCTTTCTATGAGTCTTTTATCTTGTACAAAAACATCAATCCAAAGTCCAAAAATGTCAATTCTAACAGTTCTCTCTACTTTCATGATGCTATGAAATTTTGACTAGAGCACTGTAATACTATGTTTGTGATTCTGTATCATATTTCTTAATAATAGCTTACATGCAAAAAAGATGGTGGCAGTCAGCGGTTTAATTTGTGTAGTGTTTAAACTCCCGACTACTAGACAGCAGCTCTGTAATCCATCTTCAGCCATTAAACACTTTTATTCAGTGCATTAGTAACCTGTACATATAGTGTTTTCATACTGTGCTCCTAGAATTAGAGGTAGAAATCATAACCTATATTACCTGGCTCAGAGAATCACAATATAGTAAATACTGTATTATTTTACATGTGGTATTCCCAGGTTATTACTACTACACAGGCTTACTGTTAACCAGGACTGTTAACTAATCTTTTTAGGTCACACGTTATTCAGGCGGTCTCTTTTCAATGATCTACAGATGTTAGTGATACCTAGTTGATTAAGTATAACAGTATACCAACAGTGTAGTTGATTTATGTTTAGGAGTAGATACAGATTTAATTAAATTCTAATCCTTAGTTTCAAGAACAGTCATCTTTAATAGACTTTAGTTGGCTGTTAGTTAAAGATGGAATGAACATGTAAAGAGCACCTACAGTGGAGCATCCAAAAAAGGTGTTACCTTATTTGTCCACTTTAACGCTTGGCCTAATCTAATAACGGAAGGACTTGGCAAAGTAACATGATGGATTACTTGATTTCTAACATACCCAATATTTACAGCCCTGTTCCGGATAAAACTACAGAATATATAAACCCTAAAATCTCTCTGTGCCCACCTGGAGAAAAAGAGAAATGAAATCCTTGGACTGAATGCTTGGAACAAAGCGTAAAGCACAGCATAAGGCCAAACATCCCATGGAGGATCTTGAAGAAATACATAAGCCTCCCACTGTTCGCCATGCTGACAAAGATTCCAGCTCCGTGCTGCCAGACATGGCTGTTTGTTCTTGTTAAACTGGCACTTGCTCTGCAGAACAGCTAAAGCCCTCTATTTGAAGTTGGGTCACAGAGGCACTGCGCCTATCCAGCAGCAGAAACCAACTCTATTTCCTATTCCCCTCTCTCTCTCTCTCTCTCTCTCTCTCTCTCTCTCTCTCTCTCTCTCTCTCTTTCTCTCTTTTTCTCTCTCTCTCTCTCCCTCTCCTCTCTCTCTCTCTCTCTCTCTCTCTCTCTCCTGAGCACACATATACACACACACACAGTTCTTGGGTAACTGTCAACAGTCGCTCAACTAATGAGCCTCTGTTTGGCCCTTGGAGGACACCGTAGTCCTCGAACCCTGAAGCAATCCCCTGCATTTCTTAACAGGACTGGTGGGAAAGAGGCCCAGGCTTTCATCCCGAACCAAATGCCTCGGCTTCCGCCAGCGCCGGTTTCGGTCTGTAGGGGTAATTTCCAGCCCGCTGCTCAGCGACCATTTTAAATGACCTGTCACCAAGATTAATCCTGACCGAGGAACCTTAGACTTCTCAACTGTGACTCCATCTAACTCCTTACATTATGTACTGTTTGGAGCTATTATGGTTTAATATTGTAGGCAGATGATTGTGTGCAGTATTGAATAATGTCAGGATGAAAGGTCAAAGCCATCAAACTGACTGACATTAGATGAATGGCAAAGAGCCCGCTCAACTGCACGGTTTAAGGCATCTATAATTAAACATGAGGACAATTCTAAAGGCCCTGAATATGGCAGGAGAACAGAACAGAGAGCCAGGTAGCACACATTACTACGCATTGGGGTCTCTATAGATTTAATACCCCCGCTCTGTCAGTGCAAACAATATGGTCGGAATCTAATAAGCCTAAAAGTACCTCCTGCTGCTCGGAGCCTTTGGTTCTAAATCAGAAGCAGATAGCACAAGTCGAGAACAGTTTTAAAAGAGAACTATTTCAGTCAGGAAGCGGAATTGCTAAGTGAGTCTACTGTGAAATTGTGGCAAAAAAAAATTCCAATAGAAATATGAAACATGATAACTTGATCCCACTCAAAGTAACAAAAGAATGATGGTATACTCTGGGGGAATGGCTGGAAGTCATATAGGCTCTGACCCTTATAGGTAATATCCCCATTACCAAGCCTAGGTGATATATTCTCCCAACAGTGAAGCCTTTGCACATTAGAGGAGCATGCCATCTCTGATAAGCCCTTCATTATGAGCGATCTCCGTTTCAGATGGGATCCATGACACATCCTTTTCAGAAACTGCCAAAATATGGTCACTGATAACATTGTCCCCCCCTCTCTCTCCGCTTATCGCTCCCAACTAGCGATATGGATCACCCTCCACTTTGTGTAAAAACGTGAGGACAGGAATGCCATTACGTTGTTCGGGTAAAGGACGCTGCTTCATACTCTTGCTGATCTTACTTTGATTTCCAGGTGTGTTTTTAATCAAGCAATCCTCAGATAACTGTTTTCACTTGTGTTGTACGAGCTATCAACAATCAGAGGCTGACATTTTATCACCGTGAGAACGTTTTTTTTTTTGCAGCCACTTAATTTTCACCCCTTAAGGTTTATTCTCTTCTCTTCCGTGCACATACATCACCTACTCCCTGGTGTTGTTATCACGCTTTTTAAAAACTGAAAAGGGTCCCTGGATTCAATGCCACCAGGCATCATGTTTTATCCATGTAAAGTGGATCATTAATATTCAACAGGTTCACTTTAGGCTTAAAGTTAGGACTTACGCCTTCAGACGAAATGGCCATGGTGTGACTGTGATGAACTACAGCGGGTTGCCAAATAATTAAAAAAAAACAAAACAAAAAGAGCCTACTGTACGTGAATGCATTTGGTTCTACAGCACCCAACTTAGCAGGTCTGTCACAGAGAACTCTGCTACACATTCGTCATGCAGATAAAATCAATGCATTGGCTGTATTTTCTGGCTGAGAACTCTCTAGCACACAACTTGTGGTGAACCACTGTGGGAATGCAGTATTAGCCAAGTCAAACTCAAATGTAGACCATACCGCAGCACAGTCTTCAGTGATGCATAGAAGGTTCTGAATGAATCAGACACTATACAGTAAGCCTAGTATAGTACAGTATATCTAGTAGGAGTCACCATTATAGATTATGTTTGTGATAAAACAGTGACCTTGGTTCTCATGACAGATGTCATAATGGTTAATGTCATTTTGCTTATTAGTCAACCTAATAAAAGTGGCAGCAAACATTAGTAGGCCTGTGATTACAATTACTGGAAATGGTCACATGACACTGTTTATCACTGGACAGAATCTGCTGTGACAGCTCATGACAGCACATGACATCTGCTATGTTTATGACATGGTTACTGTCATGTTCAAAATCATGGGCGCCCCGGTCAAATAACATGTTCTGTTGATTTTCTAAATGACAATAAAGTGAACACATACGGTAGAGAGAACACACCTCTGCAGATATTGTTTACTGTTGAATTTAATATATTGGATAAACAATCATAAATGGTGGCGGGGCTAAAAGTTATGGCATATTTGATATGTTGTCCTTTGAAAGTGGATCAAAGTGGATGCTTTTAGAAATTCAAGTTATTCAAGAAAAAGCACAATTTGTCTGTGATGTAATTTTTATGTAACCTAGACAAAGATCACACACTTCTTATTCTTTGATGTTCAGGAACTTTACACTTTTCTTTTACAAAACTATCATACACACTTGCAGTGAACATTCAGGTCCTGGCTGCTACGAATGAAGTGTATAAAACAGCTAAAAAGCTGAACTCCAACTACATGCCACAAGGCATTATGGTCATTATAGTCAATGATCTATGAAAGTAAGTAAGAGTAAGTTATTAGAAGTCCAGCATACAGAGATTACACCTCGGCACACTTAATACACAAATAATGTTTATTTGCTTATTTTAACAAGTTGGAGGAAAACAGTAGTAGGTTTATATGTATTAATGGGTTAGAAATTATGTTCTAATTATTTCTTCTAGCACTGGCTTTCTCCATGGTCACATACATAATCTAAAAAGGAGGCAGTTGTCTCTTTTTATGCACCAAAGATCTGGAACACATTGCTAATGGACATTCACATGCTCCCTTTGTCCATTTTTTAAACAACTGTTAACAGTAGATAGATAGATAGATAGATAGATAGATAGATAGATAGATAGATAGATAGATAGATAGATAGATAGATAGACAGATAGACAGATAGTTAGATTTTTGTTTGTTGTTGAATTTTTGTTGTATTATTTATTCATTTTATTATTGTAATTGGTTTCATTAGTTGCATTTTTATTATTAATTTAATTTCTCTTTCTCCTCTTTTTTCCTCTATTTTCTTCTTTCTCTGCTGTTTCACTTTGTATTGTTCATATATATGTGTACCTACAACACACTTTAAATTTTATGTGTTAAGCAAATACATATAAAAAAAAAAAAATACACCAAATTCAAGTGTATTTCTGTGTATTATAACTTATTTTCACTTAGAACATTAACAAAACACGTCTTTTGGTAAAAGTGTGTTCAGACTTTAACGGCATATTGCTAAATCGCTTTGTTGCTTTGCAGATTGTATGTTGCTGTATGTGGCAAGGACTGAAATGCAGTATCACTTAATGCTAGTACAGAAGACACATTGAACAGCCCTGTCATAGGGAGCCCATTAGATTGTCATGGTCAGACATGTTGTTTGAGGTATATGGCACAAATGAATAGTGAATTCATAGCAGCACAGCATTATGACACTTTAAGCAGTAAGAGTAAGGAGATGAATACAGGGTATATTATACAGCACATATTATTAAATAATATGCAAATCTCTCAATGCACCATCTCAGTACAGCATTTGAAGTTCCTTCCAACTATTTTTCCCATTGTTTCCTTCCCTTAAGTGAATCCAATTCCCCTACAGCTGCACCTCGCACTTTCCTATTTGTCTTACAAGGGTGATTCCGCCCGTGTCACTGACACTATCAATAACAATGTTACGTATGCTGCACAAAATTGGACAAGCTGCTAGAACCTGAAAGGAAGCAATCAATACTGGTGTAGCTGTCATGTCAATAACGATAATGAAATAACAAGGTCAGAATTAACATGTGTCAGTCATCCTTTTCGGCTAATGGACATTGATAGAGTTTCTACTTCACAGGTTCTTCGAGCACAAATCGACTTGTGCCTCAGCTAATCGCAGAGGAAGTGCCTGCCTCTCTGGTGACAAGGGAATTACCTGAAGACAAACTGAATTAAATCCTATATGAGGTTAGCATTACCTCTAATCCAGCCTCTCATTCTTGGTTAATCCAAATAGTTTACAATATTTTTCAATCTTCTTTTTGTTTCCCTCAGCCTGTCTACTGATGAGTTGTGCCTTCTCTGTTCACTGCGGGAGCGGAAGAGAAGGCACAGGGTCAAACTGTTCTCTCAAAGGGATACTGACAGAATGCACCTGACAAAAAGACAACAATGAAAACCGAGGAACAGTAATCTTTGCTACATATAGTATGCTATAAGGAACAGCTGTATGACTTTCAATTCAGGTGCCATAGACCAAAGTGAATCAAGCAAAGTGGACTAGTTAAAAATGGATCAGTGTAGCATTGAAAATGGCTAATAATTGTTAGAATATATGAACTGTGGCAGAATTAATATATTTTACACATAGCCAATGTCATTATTGGATATTTTCAAGAATTTGGAAGGGCACAGACAGATTTTTTTAAAAACAATTTCCAGCAGATGTGTATGAATGAAAAACGCACCTAGAGATTCTTAGAAATCACCACAACTAAGAGACCTGCATTACTCTCGGGTACAATTACAGAGCACTGGAACATCCAAGGATATCACAAGAACCCTTTCGAAAGTGCATATATACACTCAGGTCCTGAATTATTTACATTATTGATGAAAACAAGGGAAAAAAGCTGGACTATTTGTGGAAAACAAATAGTCCATTACTGAGATATATTACATGATTCACAATTATTGGCATTGCTGTGGTTAATACTTCCTGCAGCATCCTCTTGCAAGGATAATTACGCTGAGTCTATATGTACACTATTTAAGGCTGGAGAACAAAGAGGGACCTTGAACTATTCCATGTAGAATCCTTCAACATCTTCTTCTAGAATTTTGAGGTATCCCTAATGACACGTGTCCACTACACACAAATTTCGTCATCCGAAATTTCGCCCCTTTCCATTCTAAGAGGTAGTAGCAGAGAAATTATGAATAAAGAGACCGGTCACTGGATAAAGTATGATTGGGAATGCTAATAACACTGAACATGGTGTCTGTCTACAAAGAGAAAGTCCCTCTCGTCAAGAAAACGAGCCAATCGGTTTGCTGGGGTTATGAGAAAGCGAGCAGGGCGAACATGATCCATGACAGAGTGAGAAAAGTTGGCTTCAACTTTAAGCAAATTACACTCGGCAGCTGCCCAAGGCTGACCAAACAGCCAAAAGTGCCTACATGGTACCGCCTGGAGGACATGGAAGGAAAGTTAATAACTGGCATGTCTGGGTTCCCCATTTTGGATATTTCAAATCTTACAAGGATAAAAGCAAAAGTAACACAGCATTACGGAAAGTCTCTAACACTGCCGGTGTTCATGGTATGTAAAGCAGACTAATACACTTCTTGTCAAAAGAGCAGTTTCACCCAAAAGGAAGTGCAGGATTGCAATGTTATGTCAAAGGAAGGTAAAAGTTTACACGAACAATAAATGATGATACATTTACACTGGTTTATTAAGCTACACATACAGAAGCAGTGTCTCTCAGTATGGTGTTGGGTTGCTATGTTCGCTAAAGCAGCATGTGCCATGAAAGACGTCTTAACATGGAGTTGTAGAGGTTCCTAATGGTGTCCTGTGATAATCCATCCCATGCAGCTTGAATATTCTCACACAGTTCCAGCAGGTTTTGGGGTGGAGGTATTTGTTGACGTTGATGTGGTGTTAAGGGCAGTCGTCATTATGGTCTGTGTGCATGTAATCCTGTGTCTAATAGCTTGTACTAACAGGATGAATCAAGGAGGGCATCACTGCTTACTGAATGTCCGCAATAATGGCTGTTGGGTCATCCAGAACAGCGGCCTTGCTTACCTCACATGCACGGCTGAGCATGAAACTTAAACCATTTGCATGTCTCACAAAATCAAACATACCCACCAAGTTTCATTCCTGTTGGTTTTTGATTTATCTGCTCTCAGGAAAAACTTTCTTCTTGGTAAAGTCCATGTGAGCAGTTGACTTTAAACCCCTTCAGTATAAAAACTGACAAACCAACCAACGAACCAATGTGAATGGGAGAGAACATTGTAAATGGCACAGCAACCCAACATTTTGGTTTGTGGGTGGTTGTTGGAGAATGCTAGATCAGTCTGCTCTGGCCTTAAGCATTCCTTTAAGCCTGTTGATATGGAGTGAGGAATCAAAGGGTTGATTTTGAGTAAAAGTCTGCAGATTGTGAACTATAGTCCTAAAGGTTTAACCAGTCTCGTTCCAGTCCATTCCTGGCATGGTATTCTCATCTGAGCATGTCTGCCTCCATCCCATATGTTTGAAACCTTTGGTTATTGCCCTCAGAGTGGATGGTGTTAGCATGCTTTTTATTACTTGTACCCATTTTCTTCGCCTGGTAAAGCACAATCCTGAATATTGTACATTCTCTGTTTTCGGTTCCACTCTAGAGATTCAGTCTGGCACTGAATGAACAGGACACAATTATGCATATGGGTGTTACCAGTGAGAAAACCAGCTGCATGAATGCAGTGTAAGAAAGGCAAACACATCTCCTTTGGGGAAAAAAGCCTTCAAAGCATTGCTCTGTTATACCTTTCGGTTCTTTGGCTATTGTTACGGTTTTCATTTTCCCACAATTTAGTTCCTTAAAAGCAAACTGAACGGTTTGGCAATAATTCCAGGAGAAACGGTTGGTAAAGTGACTGATACTGTTGAGATAATAATACCATTGTGGTTGGTGTAGCACAACAGATAACACCACTTGTCATTCTGCTACCACCCCAAGTTCGGGGGCTGTGGTTTGAATCCAAGTCTGGGTGACTACGCTACATCAATAAGAGTCCTTTGGCAAGACTCCTAACACGACACTGGCCTACCTGTAATATGATTAACCCTGTAAGTCACTCTCGATAAGCTAAGTGTAGTTAACCACTAACCAGATAAATAAGTTGCACTTCATGAGATTCAGTATAGCTTTTTGACAGGCCTGCTAAGTGTCACATTCAACTATTCCAGTTCTTTTGATCTTACAGTAGTTCAGTTTCCAAATGACCAGGATTTTACCTGTGACTCTACTTTTATATACCTCCTGCTGAAGCAAGCAGTGAAGGGTCCTTTACAATATATGCATAATGATGCATATGAATAATTCATTAACACAGTACAGTACTTATTGGTTTATTTATTTGTTTGTCCATTGACTGACTGATTACCTAATTGATTCCATTTTTCAGGAGTGCTGGATTTTGGCCATGGCTCAAATACAAGTCCTATAACTATCCCATTTCAGTTACATTGTTACTGCCTCAGGAGGCTTTACTATACTGTACTCGACATATATAGACATATATAGGCTACATACATTCTTCACTGTTCCACTGTGCACCCCCCCCACACACACACACACACACGCACACTAACCCTATCTCTAAAACACACAGCTGGACCCAAAAGCATAGGCTTCGAGCTATCTGAAAGTCTAATTGAAATTCAAATCAAACAGAAACATTCATCAAATGAAATATCTAATAAGCTCAAAAAACCACACAGCCATGCAGGTCTGGGCACAAACTGCATAACACTTCAGGCCATCGGCTGCACACAGAGCCTAACGATATTGATACAAATGTCTGAAAAGTGGAAAGATCTTAATCCAGTCAAATATACACTGAACTAACAGTTCTAGTATCGAGATTCATGATTCATTTCACCAACTCTACAGACTGGTGTCCATCTGTTTGTCTGCATACGTTGTTACCCTGTTCCTCAATGGTCAGGACCACCACAGAGCAGGTATTATGTGGCTGGTGGATCGTTCTCACCACTGCAGCGACACTGACATGGTGGTGGTGTGTTAGTGTGTGTTATGCTGGTATGTGTGAGTGTTTAAACACTCACTGTCCATTCCTACCTTGTTGGTCCACCTTGTAGACGTACAGTCAGAAATGATAGCTCATCTACAGCTGCACAGTTTGTGCTGGTCATCCTCTAGTCCTTATAACCTATACAACACTGCTAGATGTCTGGACAGTTGTGGTTGGTGGACTATTCTCAGTCCAGCCGTGACACTGAGGTGCTGAAAACTCTGATCCTCTCACAACAGCACAACACACACTAACATATCACCACCATGTCAGTGTCACTGCAGTGCTGAGAATGATCCACCGCCCACGTAATATTTGCTCTGTAGTGGTCCTGTGGGAGTCCTGACCATTGAAGAAAAGGGGGGAAAGGGGTCTAACAAAGCATGCAGAGGAACAGATGGACTATGGGCTGTAATTGTAGAACTACAAACTGCTCGTATATGGTGAGTGGAGCTGATAAAATGGGCAATGATTTTAGCTACAAGGAGGTGAACCTAATGAAGTACAATTTAATTAACTGTTATAGATTTTAAGTCTGTTTAAACCAATCAGAAGCTCCCACCAAATGACAATAGCTGGCAGAGGCCATGGGTGCGTGATTAAAGGGAACCCTGACTGTTAACACATATAGGCCCCCCAGTATGGTATGCATGTCCAGTACCCTTTAAATATGCCGTATAAAGCAAAATACTTTATATATTTTTAATGAAAATAGGCAAAATACTTTTAAGCTACCATTTGTGTTGCTGTATCAAATGGTTGCTCTCTCTTTCTTGTCTTCTGTTCAAGAAACAGTGAGCTAAATATCTCATTTGACTCTAATACATCATTCAGCCTTCCTAGCTTTAGCTACAACAAAAGCATCTTAGCTTGTCTTACTTTCTGTAAGGACTATATGAAATCTATCTTTCTGTCTGTCTGTCTGTCTGTCTGTCTGTCTGTCTGTCTGTCCATCTGTCTGTCTATCTATCTATCTATCTATCCATCCATCCATCCATCCATCCATCCATCTATCTATCCATCCATCCATCCATCCATCCATCCATCCATCCATCCATCCATCCATCCATCCATCCATCCATCTATCTATCTATCTATCTATCTATCTATCTATCTATCTATCTATCTATCTATCTATCTATCTATCTATCTAATCTATCTGTCTGTCTGTCTGTCTGTCTGTCTATCTATGTATCTATGTATCTATCTATCTATCTATCTATCTATTCATCCATCCATCCATCCATCCATCCACCGTCTGTCCGTCCATCCATCCATCCATCCATCCATCCATCCATCTATCTATCTATCTATCTATCTATCTATCTATCTATCTATCTATCTATCTATCTATCTATCTATCTATCTATCTGTTTTGC